>OW028590.1:21213437-22421875 GCA_932294275.1 Chloroclysta siterata | reverse complement strand
GAGGACAAGTTGGAGGAAATGCAGAGAATTGCAAAGATAAACTTCATAGAAATAAGAAATGTTCCTAAGAGAGATGGAGAAACGAAGGCCGATATTGATACCTATATCGGTAACATGTGCAAGACAATTAATGTGACTATGCCGGTGACAGGAATAAAAGATTCTTTTCGAGTACCAGGGAATAAAAATAGTAATCCTACGATACTGGCTGAGTTATCCAATAACTCAATGAAGACTCAGATACTGAGAGCTGTAAAATTATTCAACCAGTCGAATCAGACGAAGATAAACAGCTCGCACTTGGGAGCCTCAGGATCACCTTCGCCAATATATGTTGCGGAGCACCTCACTCCTAAGGCTAGAAGGCTTCATTTCGTGGCCAGAACACTAATAAAATCCAAGATGATCATGTTCTGCTGGATTTCCAATGGTAAGATTTTTGTAAAAAAATCTGAAAACTCCGCTGCTGTCCAGGTTAGGACAGAAGAGGAGCTTGAGAAGCTCTCCAGCCCTATATGACAACTTCACGGCACCGTCTCTGTCTTTCGAAGCGAGCTCCGTTCTGATTCTTGCATCGATAAGCTATTAATATCTTACCTTGCAAATGTTGTTTATAGCATGCATGTATTGTCTTTCCTTAATTTGTTAAAATCTGCCATTATAATATTTCCTCAGAATAATCAAAAATATTTAGTACTTATAGTTAACCACGTATCTACTGTTTTAAATATAATACACACACACTCACATAACAATAATATAATACACACACAAAATACAAATTACACCAAACTCAGACTCTATCTTTCAGAACCAAAATACAACTTAACCACCTCACCTAACTTCTCAACCCTATTCTTCTGCTGTATGCTCCATTATAGCTTTTGTTATCTTTGTACACTTTCATTTTCACTGTGCTTTGAGTTCTCTCTGGATCACATAGCCGGCTTCCACTATGTTGTTCTATTATCAGCCACAATTAATTCTGCCTGTCCTTCGATTTCCATTATTTATTTAACCCGAATGAAACACGCCCTTGTAAAAATTTGCTTTAAAATTTGGTAACATAAATGAACTTTTGTGCGACATTGATAATTACTCGGCCTCTGAAACTATAATTTGTGATCCAGAACAGTGTTCTTCAATACTGCTCCAACCGAATCAATATATTAAAATCATAGCCCAAAATATTCGTAGCATAAATGCAAATTTTGATAGCTTTTGTCTTCTCTTACACAGATTAAAATTAAAATGTGATATAATCATATTATCTGAATGTTGGATGTCATTTGTTCAAAATCTTCCAGTACTAAATGGCTACCGTAGTGTGTCCACTACTACTCATCATAACCAGAATGATGGCGTAGTAGTTTTTATAAAAGATAATATTGAGGCCGTTGTAGAGGAACCCTTGATTTTAGAAGCAAATTGTATTCTCATAAAACTTAATAAAGAGATAGCTATATTAGCTGTCTATCGACCTTTTTGTTTTAACAGTGTGGATTTGTTTCTTAGATCTCTTCAAAGGACAATCACTAGCCTTAGTTCGTTTAAAAATATCATTTTAATTGGAGACATAAACGTTAACATCGCCACAAATAGTACTGATAAACTTCTACCTGAATATCTAGACTTTCTCTCTTTCAATGGCTTCATTCCAGCTTTTAATAATACCACTCGTGCAAACAGTTGCTTAGATCATGTTATTTTAAAAACTAAACTGACTGTCACCTGTTTTGTCTTGGAAACATCTATCACAGATCACCAAACTGTTTTATGCTGTATCCAAAACAATCTCAAGAGGCCTCAACCAAGAAAATTCATGACCAAGATAAATTTTGCTAATATTGAAGATTCCTGCCAAAAAATTGATTTTTCTTTTATACTGGATCAAAATGATCCTAATGTTGCTACTGATTTGTTTATATCAACTGTTCAAAATATTGTGCGCTTGAACACTAAGATTCTAACCGTTTCCTCCCGAAACAGACTTCTTAAACCTTGGATGTCCCTGGGGCTTGTCAGATGTATTCGCAACCGGGATCGAATGCACAAAAAGCTAAAATCTATACCTGATAATATAACACTCGAAATAACTTATAAAAGATACCGCAATTATTGTAATAATCTTATAAAAAAACTGAAGCGACAGTATGAGAGGGAACAGTTATTGGAAGCTGGTAATAACAATAAAAAACTTTGGAATGCTATCAATAATATCACCAACAGAAACAATAAAAAGGAACACGCATGTACCCTACTCTCTACCCAACAAAATCCACATATGGCTGTAAATATGACTAACACTTTCTTTGCCACTGTTGGCGATGAACTATCACGTAAAATCTCACCCCCTAATAATACCGCACCAACCACTAACAAAACAACACCCCGGAGCTCATTTGTACTCCTTGATACTGACGAAGAAGAAGTTGCAAAACTCATAATGGGTCTAAAAAGTAATTGTGCTGAAGGCGACGATGGAATTTCTTCCAACATCCTGAAGCGTATTATAAATTGTGTTATAACTCCCCTTACTTATATCTTTAACCTATGCCTGACCCAAGGTGCCTTTCCTCAATCATTCAAAGGATCCATAGTCCGACCGGTATTTAAGGGTGGCGATAGAAGCCGTGTCACAAACTACCGTCCAATCTCAATATTAACATCACTATCAAAAATTTTGGAAAGAATAGTTAACTCTCGACTCATAAATTACTTAGAAAAAAATAAGTTACTTTCTAAAGGACAATTTGGATTCCGCTCCGGAAAATCGACGGAAGATGTGTTAAATCAATTTACGGACTTGATAGTGCAAAACATAGATGGCAAACAAAAATGTCTTACTATATTTTTAGACCTCGCCAAAGCTTTTGACACGGTTTCTATCCCTATTCTCTTACAAAAACTAGAAAACTTTGGTGTCAGGGGTACCCAACTTGACTTATTTAAAGACTATTTGAGCGATAGAACGCAGAGGGTAAAAATAAATGATTACACCAGTAGCAGCTTACCTATTACTCGCGGAGTTCCACAAGGAAGTATATTGGGACCTACCTTGTTCCTAGCATACATAAATGAACTACCACAACTTGAGATTGATAACTGTACAATATTATCTTATGCAGATGATACAACCTTAACCTTTCATGGGAGGACATGGAAGGAGGTGTACCTAAATGCACAGTTGGGTTTTAATATGGTTTCAACTTGGCTAGCATCAAACTATCTCTCCCTTAACACTGAAAAAACTAAATATATTCCATTTCATATTCGTAACCCTAACCCCTCCCAATCCACTAACGACAAATATAATATTATTGCACATACTTGTAATAACTCTCCTTCCCGCTTATGTAACTGTCTCTGTTTGGCTTCTGTCGAATCCGTAAAATATCTAGGAGTTATCATTGACAGTAATTTAAATTTCAAAAATCATATAAACCACATTGCCAGCAGGGTTAGAAAACTAATTTATATCTTTAAACAACTAAGACACTCGGCTGATGCCCGGATCATGAAGATGATATACACTTCCTTATGCCAATCGATTCTCACCTATTGTATCTCCTCTTGGGGTGGGGCTGCCAAAACTATCCTGATAAATGTTGAAAGAGCTCAAAGAGCATTACTTAAAGTTAGTTACCTAAAACCTAGGTATTATTCAACAGGTTTGCTTTACAAGGAGTGCGAAGTGTTAAATGTGCGTCAGCTATTCATACTCCACATTATTGTTAAACAGCACTGCATTGCATTACAAACTGACGAAAT
Source organism: Chloroclysta siterata (assembly GCA_932294275.1). NCBI lineage: Eukaryota > Metazoa > Arthropoda > Insecta > Lepidoptera > Geometridae > Chloroclysta > Chloroclysta siterata. The sequence continues at coordinate 22,418,104 of OW028590.1, read as the reverse complement.
ATCTCAAAATACCTCTAGGAGACAACATAAACTATTTAACACTATGGCCTGTCGTACATCTTTTGCTCAAAGATTTGCCCTATTTCATGGACCTCGTCTATACAATATTGCAAATAAAAATCTAAACATCTATCCTATGGGCATACGATCTTGCAAGAGGGCAATAATAACCTGGCTTCTCTCATTATCCTATGATGCTACTGAGAATCTTCTGAGTGTATTAGCTTAAAAAATTTTATTCGTACTTACACACTCATAAATATTAATCCGTTTACCATTCCACTTACAATCACAACACATACATCACAACACGTGCACTCATACAAACCTCACACACATGGGGGTTCTCCTGTGATACCCTGGCTCTTAAGAGACTTGTGTTATCAGGAGAACTCCCAGCAACATACACACACACACCCTCACACATTCACAGTACACACCCCGAACACACCACACGGGTTTCTTCTGTGTAGCCCAGACTCTTAAGAGACTGGTGTTATCAGGAGAACCCACATACATACATACACACTCATATTACATTCAAATCTCTCACACACATACGAACATACAACTTAATTTCAAAATTCAAATTAAAAATTTATCGTTTTTCTGTTTACCTTTACTATAAAAAAATGTAAAAACTGGCTTTATTAAAAACTCGAGGGTGGGCGCTAATGCTTATCATACAAGATATTTTTATCTTAGTTTAGGTATTAGCGGGATCACTCGAACCACAACCTGTGTCTACCTTAAAAAGCCGTAAACATTTCTGTATTTACTATTGTAACTGTAAGGTGTCAAATAAACATTTTTTCATTTTTTCATTTTTTCATTTTTTTCATTTATACAAGGTGTTCCATAAGTTGTGTATATAAACTTCAGGGGGCTAAAGTACCCATCAATATGAACAACTTTTTCTAAGGAACCAACACTGTGAACGCGAAAAAAAAAACAGCTGTTTCATACATTTTAGCCTGGTAGGTATTGAACTTTTGTATGAAACAGCTGTTTTTTTTTTCGCGTTCACAGTGTTGGTTCCTTAGAAAAAGTTGTTCATATTGATGGGTACTTTAGCCCCCTGAAGTTTATATACACAACTTATGGAACACCTTGTATATGTATAGCATGTCAAAGTTTCAGAAGCAATATTTGTCATAGTAAAGAATACCCATTTTTAGTTTTTTTTTATAAATCACTTACGGTCGGTTTCTGAACGCCCGATCAAAACTAATCGGATGTGAAATCACTCGCTATTTCAGCTATTAGATCAAATTAGATAGAGATAGCAAGTGACTTGACATGCGATTAGTTTAGATCGGGCTTTCAGAAATCGCGGCCGTTAGTATAGTAACAATAAAAAACTGTCATATTCAAACTATAAAAAATACAGCTGTAGATACTAAAATATATACAAAAGCACTGGATATTATCAGGGGAAAAACACGAAGATTATTTTTTTAAGTATTTGCCCTGTATACCTAATGTTGAGAACAGCAGTGACGTTGGCCGTTGTAAAGGCCCGAATGATGACGTCATGAATAAATAAAAAAAGCTTTAGTCTGAAATTAGCATAATTACATATCTATATATATAAAAATGTTATGTTGGTTTGTGTACGCTTCAAAAACTCAAAAAGTTCTGCACCGATCGAGCTGAAATTTTAGCGTGATATATAATCCGCATCAAGGATTGTTTTTATACCATTCAATCACAATGTGCCACAGCGAAGCTTGGCAGGGAACAGCTAGTATATTATAATATAAGTAGGTAAGAAGGTATAGAATAGAAATCATAAGATCTCCAAATAAAAGAGTAAGTTACATAATAAAATTATCGTGTCAGAAAATGGCTGTAATCGGATGTAAAAACGAAATTTCTCATCCATCATTGTCTGATATTGGGCAAGTCACAGAATGATCTTTGCATTACCGAATTGAATAACAATAAGTACCTAGTTTATGGTTTGTTTAGCAATTTTGCCTGTAATGTTTCTATTCAAAGAAGATTGAATGCTTAAATTGTGTAACTTTGCGTTGTTTTAACTTCTTGCTTTGTTACAAATTAATTTGATATCTGGTAAACTTGAATGGCCTTACGCCAAAAAACTACAAAAAATCTGTCAAACGCTAAACTATGCTTAAACTATTGCCATCTCTTACCAATGCGTAATGGCAAACAGAGACAGCGCTTATTTTAAGCATTATTTAAATTTAAACACCATTTTATAGTATGAGGGTAAATGTCTAAACTATGAAAAGTATTAGAACATATCAAATTATCTAATCTCTTACCGCTTTCATAGATAAATATTATCTCTAATACTATAAGACTCAAAGTCCTGACTGACTGACTGACTGACTGACTGACTGACTGACATATAGACAACGCACAGCCTAAACCGCTGGTCCTAGAGACTTGAAATTTGAGGAGTACATAGGTCTTATGGCGTAGAGGTGCACTAAGAAGGGATTTTTGGAAATTCAACCCCTAAGGGTGTAAAAAGGGTTGAAAACGTTTGTATGAAAAATAGTATTCCTTGAACCTACAAACTTGAAACTTGGAGTACATATACTTCAAGGCAAAAAAAAAGGAAAGGCATTTTTAGTTTTTTAAAACTACCCTTAATAAGGGTGCAAAGGGATGTAAAAGTTTGTATGGGAGTTTTTTGACCGCTGGTCCTAGAGACTTGAAATTTGAGGAGTACATAGGTCTTATGGCGTAGAGGTGCACTAAGAAGGGATTTTTGGAAATTCAACCCCTAAGGGTGTAAAAAGGGTTGAAAACGTTTGTATGAAAAATAGTATTCCTTGAACCTACAAACTTGAAACTTGGAGTACATATAGTTCAAGGCAAAAAAAAAGGAAAGGCATTTTTAGTTTTTTAAAACTACCCTTAATAAGGGTGCAAAGGGATGTAAAAGTTTGTATGGGAGTTTTTTGACCGCTGGTCCTAGAGACTTGAAATTTGAGGAGTACATAGGTCTTGTGGCGTAGAGGTGCACTAAGAAGGGATTTTTGGAAATTCAACCCCTAAGGGTGTAAAAAGGGTTGAAAACGTTTGTATGAAAAATAGTATTCCTTGAACCTACAAACTTGAAACTTGGAGTACATATACTTCAAGGCAAAAAAAAGGAAAGGCATTTTTAGTTTTTTTAAAACTACCCTTAATAAGGGTGCAAAGGGATGTAAAAGTTTGTATGGGAGTTTTTTGACCGCTGGTCCTAGAGACTTGAAATTTGAGGAGTACATAGGTAGTATGGCGTAGAGGTGTACTAAGAAGGGATTTTTGGAAATTCAACCCCTAAGAGTGTAAAAAGGGTTGAAAATGTTTGTATGAAAAATACAATTCCTTGAACCTACAAACTTGAAACTTGGAGTTCATATACTTCAAGGCAAAAAAAAAGGAAAGGCATTTTTAGTTTTTTAAAACTACCCTTAATAAGGGTGCAAAGGGATGTAAAAGTTTGTATGGGAGTTTTTTGACCACTGGACTTAGAGACTTGAAATTTGAAGAGTATATAGGTCTTATGGCGTAGAGGTGTACTAAGAAGGGATTTTTGGAAATTCAACCACTAAGGGTGTAAAAAGGGATGAAAACGTTGGTATGAAAAATTGTATTCCTTGAACCTACAAACTTGAAACTTGGAGTACATATACTTCAAGGCAAAAAAATAGGAAACACATTTTTAGTTTTTTAAAACTACCCTTAATAAGTGTGCAAAGGGATGTAAAAGTTTGAATGGGAGTGTTTTGACCGCTGGTCCTAGAGAGACTTGAAATTTGAAGAGTACATAGGTCTTATGGCGTAGAGGTGTACTAAGAAGGGATTTTTGGAAATTCAACCCCTAAGGGTGTAAAAAGGGTTGAAAACGTTGGTATGAAAAATTTTATTCCTTGAATCTACAAACTTGAAACTTGATGTAGATTTACTTTAAGGCTAAAAAAATAGGAATAACATTTTTGGTTTTTTAAAACTACCCTTAATAAGTATGCAAAGGGATGTCGAAGTTTGTATGGGAGATTTTTAACGCGTGGTGCGATTGACTTAAAACTTGAGGTAAATATACTAAGAAATAAATAATTAAGAATAACACTTTGAAGTTTTGATAATTACCCCCGCAAAGGGTGCAAATGACTGTAAAAGTTAGTATGGGAGATTTTTAACGCATAGTGCGATTGATTTCAAACTTGAGGTAAATATACTCCACAATAAATAGATTAAAATCACGTTTTCACTATTTTAAAACTACCCCTGCAAAGGGTGCAAAAGACTGCCAAAGTCCCAAGGTTTGTATGGGAGATTTTTAACGCGTAGTGTAATTAACTTCAAACTAAAAGAAAATGTGTTCTGTGGATAAATAACAAAAAAACAGTTTGATTTTCGAAAACAACCCCTGAAACGTTACCCTCCTTCGTTGCGCTCGAGTGAAAAGGATACAACGAAGCGTCAATGTTATATTCTGTGTTATATATAGGATATTCTAAAAACGGAAATCTTGAGTTGGTACGAAGAGATATGAGGGTATCTACCGTGATTGGGGATCAAAGTCGTGAAGCTGTTTCGTTTCGTTTGTTTTTGAGGTAGAAACTAGGAACAAATAAGTACATATTTTCCGTGTAAGGTTGTCTTTGTTGTATTTGTCATGTTTGTGCCAAACTCAGTCAGTACCTATACCTACCTACCTAATATAGGTAATGTACGCCTATAGGTATCCCATATACCTACGTAGGTATTTAAAATCTTACCCTAATAATATACAAATCAATGCGAAAGTTACGATGTTTTGATGTTTGTGGCTCAATCACGGTTCACCACTTCAACGCGTGCGAAGCCGCGGGAAGCCACTAGTATAAAATAAACACAGTCCTAAGAAATATAAAATGTTTTTCATAAGTTATAAAAAATTTAGTAAGCTTGTCACTTCTCTTTTATAGTTAACAAGCTGGTGCCCGCGACTTCGTCTGCGCAGGATTAGTCACACAATTTCTTTATAAATTGTAGCCTATGTGTTATTCTGGTGTATAAGCTATATTATTGTAAAGTTTTATTAAAATCCATTCAGTAGTTTTTACGTGAAAGAGTAACAAACATCCATCCATACTTACAAAAGTGTGGGTTTTGATCCAAACAAGTTTTTCTACTACAAAGTTGGCACAAACACTAGTAAAACAAACAAACGGTTGCCGGCCTCTTAAGCTGCACCGTCCTCGACCAGGCTCTGAGTTTAATTGTAACTAGTAGTTCGCCCCGAACTGAGATCTCGTGATGCGACCCGACGAACGCATCAAAACTTTGAGTCGGTATTAGTCAGAGGCAAGTCCAAACATTATCTTTGGACTTTTTTCTGACTACCGCCTACTAACTTGGTATGGTTACCAAGTTTCAACTCTATTGGCCTATTTATTGAAGAGTTCCGTTGAACAGACCTTGGCTCCATCATCAGACCTGGTCGTCGTCACCATTTTATGAGAACTGAGTACCTCCTTAATTTATTTCAAGAAAAAAAAATAAGAAAAATCAAAGTAACTGGCCGACCAGTAGAAAAACCTTGATGTCAACGAAACTCTTAGAGATGGGAGCTCTTGGATCGCTGGTTATCTTAATTTAACTTTTTAATTTTATCTCGAAAACCAAGCGTCCCGTAAAAAAAGTAAAAATTGTTTTGGAATGTCCAAACAAAGCCCTTTCATATGACATGTAACTTGATTTTTTTGTGTAACTTTTTTTATTTTTGCCCTCTTAAAAAACCCCATATCTCAAAAACCCTTCATCCGATTTTACTCATATACTTACCAGTAAATTTCTCAAGTACAAGCTATCGACACATCAAATTTCATGCAGATCGGATCAACGGTTCTAAAGTTATCGCCAGACAAACATACATACATACATACATACATACATACATACATACATACATACATACATACATACATACATACATACATAAAATGCCAAATCGCCCAAGTTGAAACTAAGATCTTCGTTCGCTTCGCTCACTCGATCAATTATGGTGATCAAAAAGTTTATTGGTATTTCTGATTAAACCTTTGCATATGCGGGTTGCATATGGCTTGTATGTCAATTGACTAAAAGGACAGCATCAAAGGGCTTTTATTCCAATTGAAATTAAGTACGCATCAGACAGAGCCAATCATGAAGCTTGATCGTTGAACTATTGTTCAAACATTTTAAGGTGAAGACAAGAGCTAATGTACCTCTCGCTCGCACGTTTCGACATGCTAAAAGATATAAAATCACTAAACCCATTTTAGAAAAATCGCAATCAACCATTTTGTGTGCAATCACATTGCACACAGTTTAGTAAAAAACTCATTTTAATCGATACAAGTTTTCCTGCTCAAAAGTTTGCTTAAGTACAAAAACTAATAAAACAAACTTTATTAACAAAGATTCAACAAATATATAAATCAGAAGATCCAAACAAGTTTTCCAACCAAGAAGTTGATTAAGTACATAAACTAGTAAAAAAATATATGTTGCGAGAAAAAAGTGGTTTGACTGTTGTCAGCCTCTTAAGGCTTCAGCACATGTCCTGTCAATAAAGCGAAGGTCCAGCGGATCCGATCTAGACAGCGTGGGTGTAAGACAACAGATTAAACAATAATTGGAGTAAAAGTACACAATTATAGTTCTCGGCCATTGTCGCGGCACAATATATTATTTACAAGAGCCATTAGGGTTCCGATATTAAGAACCCTCATTTTTTATTATTTCCGTCTCGGTGTGATGCACAGCCGTTTTCTTACACGTAGACTGAATCGTTATCTATTTTTTGCCAACTTTTTGCATTCCAATTATCACAATGATTATGTTTTTTATTTTAATTATTATTTTAAGAGTAGTAGAGCTCTTTGTGAAGGGCTCGTCCGGGGAAGTACTACCAACACGCCTTTTTCTGCCGCCAAGCAGCGTTGCTGTGTTTCGGTTTGAAGAGTGTGGTTGCCGGTGTAATTACAGGCACATGAGGCTTAACATCTGTATGACTCAAGTTGATGGACGCAGGGCAGTGCATCGTAGGGCACGTTCCTATCGTGCCTGACTTACGAGGCGATGCTTTGTTATAGGTGATGGTTACCACAACATCAGGTGGGCCATCTGCTTATTCCATCAGCTAGTTTTTTTTTTTTTTTTTTTTTCAGCCAATTTTTTTATTTATTTTACTTGTACTTTTATTATTACAATTTCTTCAACGTAAGCGTTAATCGTAAAATTGTTATTCAGTTTGTGATTTACTCCGGTGGTCACGTTCGATGCACACAACGCGACATGACTCGTATATACCATTCATTCATAAAACCTAGACTGATACTAAAAATATTCCAGTAAGAAGACCCCTCGACAGGCTTCAAGGCTTTAAAAAAGATCCTTGTAATGTCTTAAAATAAAGAACATTTCACTTGAACTCTCTCTTATCGTGTCACTAGTTTCTTTCGAAACAGTGTGATGAAAGGATTTTAAGTGCGCCTCAAGAGGCTCCTTTCGAGCACTTGACACATGTTATAAAACTTTTTTTTTCTCGAGGAAACCGGTTCTTCGACCAGTTTCCTCACGATGTTTTCCTTCACCGTTTTAGAGTACTGACATTGTGCACATCATATTTGAACAGAAAAACTCATTTGTGCACGTCCAGTGTCGAACCCACGACCTTAGGATCGGAAGGCGGGGCCGCTACCACTAGACCACCAGTGCTCTCACTTCACTTGAACTAATTAAAGTATTCTGGCGCGCAATTTAAGTCAGGAAGATCTTATTAATCTGTATTAATTGTACCTAGGTAATAACTATAAAAAAGTCTCAACAACAAAGCGAAGCATCGTTCGGCGTATTCTATTCTTATACAGATGGTACTTTAAGTGTCTTACAGCTTATTACATTTACAAGTGAGTCATTTCGTGTTTTACAAGCTAATCGTACGTACTTGGAGACTTCCAAGGCTTTTTCGTCTCTGAATCTGAATCTATATGTATCCACCAGCATATGAACGCAAAGTACACACATTTCAGTAAACTACGCTCGCGTTATTACAGAATACCCAAGATACACTTTTTATAAGCCAAAAGAAACTAGAAATCTCTTGGGCCTCTAAGTAGGTCGGTCCTTCGTGTTCATGCGTCATCCGGCTGTAAAAACCCGAAAGTAAAAACCTTTGGACATTTTCTAATTTGTCCTTTATCTCTTGTGTTCGAGGTCCGTACAATAATTTGCCCCAGCCATTAACATTCCGAATGTAACGTTACTTTCTCGAGTAATACAACATTAGAAGTTTAGGAGGCACGTTGTCCAGGAAATCAAGATTTATGCACGGGAACACGGCATAATGTGAAGTATTAGCCGCAAGCAAATTGCTAATTAGTTAGCCATCTTGGAAATAAATTGAAATGCATTTCCAGTTCTAAAGCCAGCAAAGGCGAAACGTCAAAACTAAATCTTTTAGAAATGAGGAAGACCAAGATAGTTTATAATATAAATTTAGTTACAATAAAAATAATAGAGTTCAGCCTTCTTATTTAATCTATTAGATTAAGAATGACTACTTTATTCTACACTCGCCCGCAAAAATAAAGGGTCACTTTTTGAGAAAACAATCTTCAAGAAATTATCAAGATAACTTCTTTTCTTTTGCTTACGAAATTAAAGCAAAAGAGGATATGCGGATTGTATGCAACCCTTCATTTAACCATTTTTACTGTAATGGCATAAAAGATGCTTTATACCTAAGTAAAAAATACCTGTTTTCAAATTGTGATTCAATTTTCAATTTCGACTTCTTTGATTATGTTTTTTTAATTTTGTGTGAATATGGAACTTGAAATTGATTTTGCTTATTCAATTCGAGTTATTTGTGAAAAATCATGAAATCGTAACGTTACGTTTTCTTTTAATTTTCAAATTAATAAATAGTTATTTTGAATCAAACTATAGTTTATATTATGCGTAATAAAATTTTCTTTCAGATACTTTTTAATTTAAAGAACGAGATTGTGTGGTTTCAAAGATATTTGGAATTAACTAGGTGACCCTTTATTTTTGCGGGCGAGTGTATGTTACAATGACCTTTTCTATCATATCGTTTTGTAAGCTTTCCAGTTTTATGGAGAGAAACAAAGCACAAATGAAAACAAAGAGCTTTGAGACTCCTTAGTTTGGTCCCATAAAATTAGGTGCATATTCTCGTGTCAATGGCTCGTTTTCAAGGAGTAATCGATCTGAAATATCGAGGTTTTCTCCAGTGTCTTAACTGTGTCGTTTCCACGACGGAACTGGCTAAACGTGCCCAAGTACCCGATTGGATACTCACGCCAGCAACATACGCTACACTTGCGCGGCGCTCAGCCACTCGGGATATTTTTGAACCGTATTCCTCCTCTCATTGCACAATCCTCATTCCTCATCTTATTAAAGTAAATGTTTATGTGAATGTTTTCAACAATTGCAAGTAGACGATGAATTGTTATTAAGTAGTACTCTGTCCTGAATTTTATTATTAGTTTATTGATTTTGGTCTTTCTGTATTTATACAATATGGGCCATTGTTTGAAGATGCGGTAAGCGTGCGTGCGTGCTGAGAACTCTCATGACTTTATACAAGACCTAGGCTCGCAATAAAAACAAAAAACCCAAAACAAAAAAAAACACGGACTTGTGATGTGATACTGAGACAAGCACGACACGTGTCATCGACATCTCGTTTTGGATTAGACCGTACCGTTCGGCGCAATATTTTGTCATTGGGACCGATTTGCGCTGGAAAGCTGACATTGAGCTCTGAAACAACTGACCGAGGATGTTTATTTTTATTTTAACACCCACTACGCAACGTTATGCCATATGTCGTCATGTAACAAGAATTTTCTATTTTTGGATCTTTGCGAACTATAGTTTGTCAAATAGCCAAAACTTTTATGATTATGGCGTCAATCCCTTTTCCCGAAGCGATAGACATACGTCTTTACGACTTTTACTTTGTTCCCACGGCCACGGTCCAAGTTCATATCACTAGGCGATCAAGCGTGATCATTATCATTATTACCGTGCCTTAGAATAAAAAAAAAAACTCATTACCTACCTGTTAACACTCACCTTAACCTTTTGCCTTATCTGTTATTGTTGGGTGTTCTTAACGTGGCTTTCACTTTGTCGTAAATTTTCCTTGTTTCTGCAAATAGAACATTATATAGGTACCGTCTAAAACGGTTTCACACTTCGCCGTGTCGTGAACGTATGCAAACTGCTAGTTCAATGACATGATCAAACTATTGTAGATGCGAGCGTTAACAATATATCCCAGTTTCCTTTAGGGTGAGTCAAAATAAAGGGAAATTGTGAACAAGTCTATCTATCACATAAATGGCAAAAAATATTTCATAAGTATTTTTTTCACAACAATCTTAATGAGTGATAGGTATGTTTGAATATATATATATATGAATATATATATATAACAAATAATAGCGTTTGAAAGCTGATTTCTAACCAAAAAGTTCAAACAAAAACAGGTTCTAATCAGGCGCGCGCCCATATCACAAACAAAAAGGTATTAGAGACAGTTTTAGACTTGAACAAAACAAACACAATCTCCGTCAGCGTGGCCACACAGAAAGAGAAAGCAAACAAAAGATTTTAATTCCAGATTCCTTGTTGGAACCACATATAAAATGTATGCCAAGCTGCCAATTCGTGGGTTGCTTCAAGCTTTGTCCTTATTCGCACACATTCATGATTATGCAAGTGATGGTAAATGAAATAACGTCGATTAGTCCCTGCATTCCGTAGCCTAGAAACATTTTAAACCTTACTCTATTGAGTAGTTGGTTGGTTCTGCTTTATTTGTTATTATACGTAATACTAGAAATCTCTCATATTTGTAGTGACACAACTACTCTGTATGTGGTGTAAAATCACAATTTCACACCATCTGCGATATAATAAGGAAATTACTGCTAGACAGTGTTTTACCGTATCATCGCATCATAGCGTGGGATGCGCCATTCCATAACGCAATGATTACTGAGAAGAATCTGCGGGCACGTGCGTTTGTCGTACCGTACCTAATGATGGTACTTGCACTGATCTGGATGTTCATCTGTTACGTTACCATTTACTCAACTGTATCTACTGTGAGAAAGGATACCTAGAATGCTTTCTTAAAAGTTGTAAGAGTTCACTATATTCAAATCATGTTTTTTTGCTTTGGCAAAAATATAAGCAATTTTATGATCAGCTTTGCCTTGGAAAATGAACGAAATCTTTAAGTCAACTAGTTTTTGATAAAATTATGAGCAACAATTCATTATGTGATCTGTTTTATGCTTTATCCAACGCCGCAATGGAAATTTAGTTCCACATTTCTTATTTTATTTACCTAATCCCTATATAAAAGTACCATGAATAGCAAAAATATTAATAGAGCATACACTCACGTCCCAAGAGCGGGGTCACGCACGCGGGGCAAAGTTCTTGCCCTCGCAAGCAACACGCTCCCGCAAAAAGGTTTGATATATTGTCCTGAAACTTCTAATAAAGGCGGATCTCTGTAAACATTTCCGTCTCAAACATATCTGAAATAAAGGTCTCGTAAAAAATAAGCTTAGGTGATGCCCGACTATTTTTAGCTAGACTCTCTCGCGCAACTCGTAAAAAGGCTATTTACATTCGTAATAAAAAGTGTCCCGGATGCTATGTTTTATCCCTCTGTTCAGCTAAGGTTACTCTTTGGCTATGGCATTCTCTCCTTGAACTCCAATAAACACTCGCAAGTCCTGAGGGAATGGGGGATAATGACCCTTTCTGGAAACCCTTACCACGACAAGAGCCGATACGACAAACGTTTAAGATCTCTTTGGGGACTTGAAAAGTTGAATTGACAGTAAAAAGGACAAAACTTCGTTCTCAAGTGTGGAACTTACATAATCGTTATTAATTAAAGTTAAGGAGCCATAAAATGCTTAAATTGTGTTTATTTATTGAAGTTTAGACAAGTGTTTATCATAAAAAAATACTAGTATAAAATTTTGAGCAGACAGAGTTTGGTATCAAGATACAGGTAAAAATCAATATTATAACAACCCAATAGGTACATGTTACGTTAAAACTTGGCTTAATATTTGAGCACGGTGTGGGTGGTTCTTCGCAATTCCTCAGTTGAGTACGTTTTATCCCTCGATGGCCTATTTTCGATATGGAAACGACCCAGATCGCCTATCCTTCATTGGTATTGATCTCGGTGATTGATATATAGTTGAAATCTGTTAGGTATTCCATTTGACTTCACCGTCAGTCTGTTTTAAGTTACCGTTGAAAAGAGAGAATTGTCATTTTGTTCTTGGACTATAAAGATACAAGACACTCGTACTAGATAAGTCAGATCTGTCAATAAATATATCTAGAAATAATCAATACATTTTATTGATTTCACATGGTTTATGTACAAAAATAGTAGTTAGGTGTAATAGGTATCACATGACCCCCTGCATTAGGTAAGTAAAGCAGCTTGGAGGCAGTCCGAGGTTTTAAAATAAGTAGTTTTTGTTTTCTTTTTTTTATACAGCTAGCTGATGGAACAAACAGATGGCCCACCTGATGCAAAGCAAAGCATTGCCTTGTAAGTCACGCACGATAGGCACGTGCCCTACGATGCACTGCTCTGCGTCCATCAACTTCAGGCTCACAGATGATAAGCCTCATGTGCCTGTAATTTCACCGGCAACCACATTCTTCAAACCGAAACACAGCAACGCTGCTTGGCGGCAGAAAAAAGCGTGGTGGTAGTACTTCCCCGGACGAGCCCTTCACAAAGAGCTTTACTACTCTTAAAAAAAAAGGTAGATGTTTTTAATTAAAGCTGATGATGAATTCTGTTTATTTTAAATATGACTCACTTAAATATGACTATATTAACCGCAAACATCTTCCATCGTAAACAAGTTGGTTGTCCTCATAATATCCTCATTGGTGTCGATTCTATTGTTGCATTATTTAGACTGATTACAGGCACATGAGGCTTAACATCTGTATGCCTCAAGTTGATGGACGCAGGGCAATGCATCGTAAGGCAAGTTATTATCGAGCGTGACTTCCAGATGATGGTTATCGTTAAGGTTGTTACCACTTACATAGTATCGATTACGATATATTTAGGATTAGTTCCATTAAACAGCAGAATAATGTAGGTAAAATTATTAGCTCTACCACTCCTGCCACTCAATTACTAAAGATATTAAATACAACTAGAGTAATAGCCGAAGCAGTGATCACTCGCGTCTGCATACAAGTATAATATACTTAGTTAGAGCGAGGTTTCTATGCAAAATATTACAAAGCTTTATACATTCTTATAAGTAAACTAAATTTAGATACCACTTCTACTGTACTTTTGTATTTTTGTAACCTTTTACTGGAAATAAATACTTTTTATTATTATATTATTATTATTATTAACGTCAGGTGGACCGTCTGCTTGTTCCACCAATAACTTGTATAATAAAATCAAATAAAAATTACAGATAGCTGTTACAGACAACAGAATCGACACCATTGTCACATAAAACCTCGTAAGCTTAAAAACTTTAGTAATTAAAATAATTAAATCAGTACGCTCCCTGATAAAATTATTCAACAGCAATTTCGACGAATGATTGCCACTGAACCTAATTTGGTCAAGTTCATTACCGAGCTTCACCCATTCTCGTCGTGTTCCATTCCACACGTATACAGTCGAGATTTGCGAGTGTAAACATGGCTTTAGTCCAACATTTTTGGTATAAATCCGGTATTATAAACTTGCGCGCCGAATTAGGACTGTGATTGGGATATTTTAAACAAATAGTGAACGCCTTTTATGATCTACGTCACAGTTACAATGAAGAAAAGTGGCCGCCGACAAAGGGTGATAAACAATAAAATAAAAATAAGCGACTGAAGTCTTAGCTTATTTAAAATAATTATAGCTCAACTTACCTGCGCTCTTCGTGTCATCGGTTCAAGGTACTACTTATGTCGTTTTGGTCTGCATGTATCTGCAGTCTGATCAAAACATTTTTAGATATATTTTAGCTTTAACCATTTTTGTTGCTAAACTCTTTTAGACATTGAGAATTATACCAGCACCACAGGGAAAACTAATTATCTTGAATCAGAATTTAAAATTAAATTAAGCTTAACATGCAAAAAGACTGTCTTCTACTTTTACATGAGATCTATTATATACCAATCTATTTAAGTAAGCAAAAATAGAACCCGGTTTTTATTGAGTGTTGGACTCTTGGTGATCGATGGTTGCGTTTACCACCTGTTCTGTTGAGTAGTTCTGTTGGCAGAACTACTGGGAGTTTTTTTCCCATTAGATCTGTTCACAGAACAAACAGAAGATTTAAAATGGTGACGATTAGAAAGAGCGACTATTTGAAAGTCTGACCTTATGAAAATAAAGGGACAGAACTACGCAACAGAAAAGTTTGGAATAGTTGAGATTGAAGCCAGGTGTAAAGCATAGTCTTTTAAGTCACAGAACTGATGGGAAAAAAAATCCCAGTAGTTCTGTCAACAGAACTACTCAACAGAACAGGTGGGAGTAAACGGTTGTAGCGTAGTTGAAAAGCGGTTTTAGTCTCTGTGTCAAAGTTTGCCTTGAACATTTTTTTTAACTTTTAATCATATTAAAAAGTTACATCTAACATCGGTGCGGTCTACTCCGTCCGTTTGAGAGTAGTTGCACTGTGCACATACATTTATTTACTGTATCACTCATTGGTGCAGGTTTTGAACCCACAATATTCAGTTCGGGAGGCGGGGCTGCTACCACTAAACTACCAGTGGTCTTATTGCAAGCTGTCTCAAGTAGTTTAGCTGTGAAAAAACGAAAAAACAGTCAAGCTCACAGTGTGAATGTTGACCCATCAATTCTAGGTTAGTATATTTCCTATCGCTTCACTATACATGTTTGCTATTTAGCTTAAAAAGAGGTCAAAAAATCTAGAGCATTTCCGCGTTTCGTTTAAATAAAATGATTTAGTCAATAATAGAATTCACCTGTACAACCATCCGCTTTACAAAATAAATATACTTACCTACAGTTTTATTTAGGTAGGTACGAACTAAATATATTCGGTTCTGTATAATACCTACCTACCATCCACAACTATATTATAGTTATCGGTGAAAGTAATTTCTTTGAAGACGTCAAATGCGAGTGGGCGTTTAATGCATTGCTCCGTAACCATTAGAGCGTACTCTACTACATAATATTTATATGTAAGCATTTCATGACAAATTTACTCTACAAATTCCTTCATTTTTAAAATTAGGTTAGAAAAACAGCTTTATGTCCATGAATTATTGAGGAGGATTGCTTTAAAATCTGGGAGTCGAACCAACACAAGCGAAAACTAACATCTTGTAGTTTCTGGCACAAATTGATACTAATCACAAGAATCCAATCTTTCATTGTGTCATAAATGTTTAAAGGATCATAGTAGGTGATTACAGGCACATGAGGCTTAACATCTGTATGCCTCAAGTTGATGGACGCAGGACAGTGAATCATCGTAGGCACGTTCCTATCGTGCGAGACTTTGTAATAATAATAATTAGAGGTAATGCTTTGTTAAAGGTGATGGTTACCACCTAATATCAGGTGGGCATATTTGTTCCATCAGCTAGTTGTATAAGAAAAAAATCTTCTCTCATCTCATTATTCTCACGCTTCTTCTCATAGAACTGTTAAAAGCAATATAACCTAAAAAAGAACTTATTCCGATTTTAGGTAAAAATTTACTTTTAAAAATAAAGGAATGGTCTCTCCGCTCTTATTCGATCATTTTGGTATTTTAGTTAAAGGCAATGAGAACCGTCAAGCTTCAATCAAAATTATATTTTGTCTGTACCTTGGTAATTTTAATCTATTAAAAAACTGGATTTTTCATAACTAACATTAAGTCATTTTATATCTTCATAATTGTTTAAATGTACGAGTGGGAAATAGCCTGACGGTTGTCAGCGTCTTAAATATCTCGTAGGTCACCGATTTGAAAAGATTGAAATCCAACAACATCATAACTATAATTTTGCTATTCTTATCTACACTATCTACATCTACACTAATATTATAAAGAGGAAAGATTTGTATTTTTGTTGTTTTGTATGTAACGAATAGGCTCAAAAACTACTGGTCCGATTTCAAAAATTCTTTCACCATTAGAATGCTACATTATCCTTGAGTAACATAAGCTATATTATATTTTCAAAAAAATCTGGGATCCTTACTCCAATAATGTAACTCAAGGTGGAAAACAAAAACCTTACATCGCGTGCGAAATAGAACAAAATAATGTATTACGATTTTTCAGAACATGTCATTATCTACAAAAAATGTCGCGACAGCATATGTCTAACTATTATAGTTATGTCACAATAAGTGTTCTTTTATTATAAAAATTTCATTGAAATGCCGCCGCTAGAAAAGGCTCTTTATTTGTACCTTGGTATTAATCCTTATCAAAATAAATCTTTTCATATTCAAGACTGGTTCAATACCTATACATTACTTCTTGATTTTTTTAAATAGGACATTCCATTCAAAAGATTTTAAAAATATAAGCGACGCGAGAGGTAGAAAGGCGTGTAAATGACTCGAACCCACCACAGTCTAAGTTTATCCTAAAACGTTGAAAAAATTTATGTCCACCCATGCGAAGCTGGGACAGGTTTATAACTATAGTTGTTTATAACTATAGAGTTATTTGTAATACTATACTAAGTATATGAAATGTGGAACAATTTAACATCTGTTTAAACTCGTTTAATTAAAAGCCGGAATTTAACCAAATGTATCACAAAGGGTTTTAATACAATGTGGACCGGAACAACAACGCCCCAATTACTGGAGCGTAGCCGAGCAGTGTTTTAGCGAACCTATCTCTAACATCGACTTCTGATTCTATTAAAAAAAAACTAAAACAACAATCAAGACGGTCTTTCAAAATCTAAATTTAATAAAGACCTTATTCAGTTCGAACACAAGGTTTACTTTTAAACTAGGCGGCACATTTACCTTAGTTTATAAGACAGTTCAAAGTTCCATACGACAAAAGACACAACAGGCAAGAACAGGAAAAAGTATATAACGCGGCAGGGGTTTGATACATCTACACAATTATAGCGGTGTATATGCAAATAGATATAAAAAACGTTTGTTTTGTGTCACAAAAAAGTAGGTGAAATACAAATATCAATATTAGTTGGGACAACAAGACCGGCCATACTTACTTCACATACACACACACAGAGAGAAAGAATATGTTTACCAATACCTACAAGCCAATAAAGTTCATTTCAATAGAATCATTCAATAAAGTGAAGCCATTATGTGACTTTGAATTAAGAAGGCTTCCCTATAAAACTCTACACGCATAGTTCAACGCCGGGTTCGTTAAACTTAGCACACTTCTAGGCCGTTTCTAGGTTACAAATTGGTTTTGAAACCACATGCACCACACTGCATGCAGCAACAGCTATAAAACTTTCAGGTTAAGTGGTACCGAATGGCTCTTTCGCCCATTATTTTAGTGAGCCGTACTGTGAGGCCGTAAGCCCCGTAATAGCATTGGCCGCGGCATTGCATAGATGGTATCGGGTACTTCCGGCTTTGGTAGCAGCACAATGAACGCCGGAAGTGACGGCGCGTGCGCTCATCATGCAATCCAACTCTACCCTACTCTATGGCTACACTACGCCTCTATGGTAAGGGTTTCTCCGCCCCAGATTGCGGAAAGATTTATAAGATTACTTTGTTGTTTGTGTACCTTACCCCGTTGGAGTAAAGTATAATATTACCAACTTTAATGCATACCTGTATGATTCTGATGCGATTACTCGTTAGCGTCAGAACCCCTGGACCATGTGCGATATTTTATGTTTGGAAACTATCAATATTTAGTACCTATTTGGTACTATTTGGTACCTATATTCGATTATTTAGTACCTCAATGAACAGTGAAAAAACATGAAAATAAAGTGGTCAGACATTCTGACGTCAGGTTGTCTGGACCACATTTTTTTCACATAGTTAGAGACAATATAACTTAATTATTTATTTGCAAATATTTAGTACCTTTTTAGTACCTTTCAAAACTTTTTTTTTTTAATTTTATGTAGTCCCAGAAAAAAGTTACGGTTGAAATATTTTTTTTTAAAAACAAAATTTATTTTATGGATGTTTAATTTGCAGCGTACATACTGTATTATGTGAATGTATGACTGGATGGGAGTTGACGTAGATGGCTCAGGATAGTGCTCGTTGGCGAGTTTTGGGGAGGCCTGTGACCAGCAGTGGACTGATATAGGCTGATGATGATATATTATGTAGTTTGAGATATATATTCATTGTAGATAAATACACTATTTTAAATAATAACTTTAAAATTAGAATTGACATAACATCACATCACATCACACATCACATCACATCAAACATCACATCAAACATCACATCACATCACACATCACATCACACATCACACATCACACATCACACATCACACATCACACATCACATCACACATCATACATCATACAGTACACATCACACATCACATCACATCACATAACATATTATAACGTTACAGTGCACTGCACTACACTACACTACACAACACTACACAACACTACACTACACTACACTATACATTACATTATCAACATGGGGGGGGCTGAGAAGGGGGTTGAGGCACCCTTATATCAATGACCGAAGTAGTTATAAATTGGGGTATCTGGATCAACAGTTATCCAGCTACCCCAATTTTTATCTATTCAAGTTTTCATCTATTCAAGTTTTCATCTATGCAAGTTTTCATTTATTAAAGTTTTCATCTAGTTTAGTGTATCTATTCAAGTTTTCATATATTCACGTTCCATAAGTTCTACCTATTATTCAGGTTAGGTTAGGTTTATATACTATTCATCTGTTCAAATTTCTACCTATTCCTCCTTCTATTTATGTATTAAAGTTTTATCTTACCTATTATTGATCTGGATCAACAGTTTATCCAGCTACCCCAATTTTCATCTATTCAAGTTTTCATCTATTCAAGTTTTCATCTAATCAAGTTTTCATCTATTCAAGTATTCATCTATTCAAGTTTTCTACTATATTTATTTAGGTTTTCATCTATTCCACCTTCTATTTTATCTATTCAAGTTTTCATCTATTCAATTAGAGTATATTATTAATTATTTACTAAACCTAGGATAGTAAATAAAATAAACATTATCTTGACATAGCCGTCTATTCAAAATAAAATTTATAAACTAATATACATTGCATTGTCCATCGATTTAAGGATTTCTTTGAGTTTTATATAAATATGATCTGAATGAACATTGCTAACCACGTGTTGAGCACATATTTCTGCATTACACTTGCATGATGACTCTTCACTAGTTGTGAATTGATTAGCATTGTAAATCTCAATGCGAATTAATGTCATACCACGAATGGTTGTTTTTAAACTCTATGTTAGCATCTTACTTTCCATGGTAGTAGTAGTAGGTGAATATTTAGCGTTTTCTTGAATATTCTGAACGTTTTGGTATTCAAAAACGCTTCCCATTTGATGAAAATCAGTAGGAGTTACGGGTGGTGATAAAATGCAGTTTGAATACTGTAAAAAAGAAATGAGTAATAAATAACAAATTAAAATATCTAGATATACAATTCTGTATAGGTACATAGGTACTTATCTAAAAATTCATATTATTATTATTAATATTTAAAATAAAATCCTTACCGACATTTCTTCAAGACAAGCTTACAATGAAATATAAAAAAGGTTCTGATTCAGATATAAAATATTCCTGAGCTTATAAAGAACGTACATTCCTCGTCATCATAGCTATATTTTGTTATTTTTACTCCGTAGAGTATGAAAGAACCAGCGTTATGTTTGGATTCTACGCGATCGGGTTTCAACCCCTTGACCTTAAAGTTGGAAGTCAAACTGAAACCATAATAGCATCACTGTTTCTTAGATAAACAAGGTTGAATAAAAAGTACATAAATAGGTAGGAATTATACACAGGTAATGTGATACTAAAGATAGAACTATGTCATAGTAAATAAAATAATGCTTTAATTCACTGTGACATGGTTCCTAATCAGAACTTCCTTAGATAAACAAAGTTGAATAAAAAGTGCATAAATAGGCACGAATTATACCTTAGGTAATGTGATACTAAAGATATAAATTTAGCATAGTAAATAAAATAATATTTTGATTCTCTGTGACATGGTTCCTTATTCGAACTGAGGTAGATATAAACTAACGAACTTTGTCACAGTAAATGGAATGATTGGCTGGAATTTTACTATGATAAGGTTTTATCCCAACCCTGGAACATGTAAACCATTATCTATCATTATACCATGCTAACTTTATATAGCTATCTAGTAGTTATTATAAATAAATAACCAACAACAGGACAAAAGTGCATCTAAATACCTACCTACTAATTCAACTAATTGTTTTATAACTTTTTTTTACACAATTACTTACCGGACCGGAGAAAAAGCCAACATCGACATTCTTTGTCAATATTGAGCGCAACCAAAACAATAAGGCAGTAAAAAGCATAAAATATATCTACAACACTTCTGTCACTATTGAAGATCCTAAGAAAAGTAACACCGTAGTCCAATGCAACAAATGCCAACAGTATGGCCACTCAAAAAATAACTGCATGAGACCATACAGATGTGTCAAATGTGTAGGTCAACACAAAACAAGTGAATGCCAGAAAAAAGACCGCAGCACCCCAGCAAAATGTGCTCTGTGCCTTGGAGAACATCCTGAAAATTACAAGGGTTGCCAAGTATACCAAGAAATACTTACTAGAAAACATAACCGCAGAACCTTCTTCAACACAATAAGGCAGGCTTATACCTCTCCTGCGCTAGATGGAGACTATATACCGCAAATAAGACAACAGGAAAAATGAAAAAACAACCGCCCTGAAATAAATAACTCTGATAAACAATAACAAAAATAACAAACATCTGAAAGAAGTGATGAATTAATACGAAAACCGCAAAGCTCTGAACCAAGAAAAGGACGCAATAACCTAAAACAGTACTTTGAACCAAAACCCCAACAAACTGCAAACGACCCACTACGAAATACAGAGAACAGACGACATCAAACCTACTCCGAAATAGTGGGAAGTAAACCACGACAAATACCTGAAAAACCAGTAGAAAATAGTAAAAAGCCAAAACAAACCGAACCAAGAAAAGAACAAAATAACAACACAAGGATGCCCTTACAACCCCAAAGCCAACAACCTATACAAGGTGTTCCTTAAGTTGTGTATGTAAACTTCAGGGGGCTAAAGTAACCATCAATATGAACAACTTTTTCTAAGGAAACAACACTGTGAACGCGAAAAAAAAAACAGCTGTTTCATACATTTTAGCCTGGTAGGTATTGAACTTTTGTATGAAACAGCTGTTTTTTTTTTCGCGTTCACAGTGTTGGTTCCTTAGAAAAAGTTGTTCATATTAATGGGTACTTTAGCCCCCTGAAGTTTATATACACAACTTAAGGAACACCTTGTATAAGACGACCACCTCATGCCAACTCAAGTCATTCAAGACTTATTAATTAAACAAATGGAAAAAATGGATATGCTTCTCAACCAAATGAGCACGCTGATGGGCCTCATTGTGAACCTCGTCGCAAAGATGTCACAATAATTTCCTTAAACATAGCTGCGTGGAACATCAACGGTTTAGCTCCAAATGTTAATGAAGCTGAAATGTTGCTCAATATACACAAACTCGATATATTACTAATATCGGAATCTCATTTCACGGACAGGAGTCAAGTAAATATCAAAAACTTTACAACCTATAGCACACAACACCCCGATGGGACTGCACATGCAGGCACAGCATTAATAGTCAGGTCTTCAATAAAGCACCATGAATTACCTTCATATAAGACTGAACACCTTCAGGCGACCACCATAGCAGTTGAAGGGAAAACAGGCAACTTCAACGTTTCTGCAGTATACTGTCCACCTAAGCATTCCATGAAAGAAGAACAATTGACCCACTACTCACCACACTAGGCCCAAGATTGCTCGCCGGAGGAGACTGGAACTCAAAACACCCACACTGGGGGTTAAGGCTTGCAACTACAAGCGGTAGACAACTTAAACTGTCAGTAGACAAAAACAACCTGTCAACCATATCAACCTCAGAACCGACACACTGGCCCACTGATACAAATAGACTGCCAGATGTTATTGACTTCTTCATCACTAAGGGTATGTCGCAATATTCTACTATGATAAATTCATGCTTGGATGGCTCCTCAGCTCACACTCCTGTGCTACTGACTATCGGTACAACGTTCCTGGAGTACGAGACTACCTCGAGACTATATAGTAAGCACACGGACTGGGACTCCTTTAGAGAAATAATTGAAAGAAGGCTCGAGCTCCAGATTGCCCTCAAAACCCCCGATGAAATAGAGCTGGCTGCAACCAATCTTACGAATCTTATTCAATACGCATGCTGATCGACTACTCCTGAAACCCCAGCCAAAAATCTCAGACATAATAGCGTACCTTCGGAAATAAGAGCCAAAATCAGAGAAAAAATAAGGCTTCGTAGAGTATGGCACTGCAGCCAACATAACGAGGATAAAAAGGCCCTTAATAAAGCAATAGCAGAGCTGAAAGATCTCATAAGCAACGCTAAGAATGCAACGCTAACACAGTACCTGGACTCCCTTACAGCGACTAAAGCAACCGACTACTCTCTATGGAAAGCCACGTCAAACATCAACCAACCCAAGAACACACGACCACCCCTGAGACTTGCTGACTGACTCTAAATGGGCCAGAACAGCACAACAGCGAGTAGATGCCTTTGCAAACCACCTGAAAGACGTATTCAAACCCAACGACCACGCTAACAATAACAACGATGACACCGATATCAACTCGATCCTTGACCAGGACTTTCAAATTGATAAACCCCTGAAACCAACCAACCCAAGAGAAATATTGCGACACCTACTAAAACTTGATAACAAAAAAGCACCAGGCTTTGATCAAATAACAAAAGAGATTTTAATCCAGCTGCCAAGGAAAGGGATGGTATTCCTTACAACGCTTTTCAATGCAATCCTTAGAGTTGGCCACTATCCAAGCGTCTGGAAAATATCTGAAATAATAATGGTTCACAAAGAAGGGAAACCATCGAATGAAGTTGCTTCGTATAGACCAATTATAAGCCTGTTACCAGTCATTTCCAAAGTATTCGAAAAAGTTCTGCTCTCACGTATACTAATTGTCCTTCACGAAAAATCAATAATCCCAGATCACCAATTCGGATTCAGACAAGAACATGGCACAGTCGAACAGGTCCACAGGGTCGTCGACCAGATAAGAAAATCACTAGTACTAAAAGAGTACTGCTCCGCGGCCTTCTTGGACATACAACAGGCATTCGATAAAGTTTGGCATAGGGGACTCCTCACCAAGATAAAAACCTTGCTTCCACACCCGTTCTTTGGAATATTGAAGTCTTACCTCTCACAAAGAATATTCCAAGTAAAAGACGGCAAATACACCTCGAAATTCCACGAAATACAAGCAGGAGTACCTCAAGGTTCAGTACTGGGCCCTGTCCTATATACCATCTTCACGTCGGACCTCCCAGAAACCCCAGGCGTCGTAACTGCTACTTTCGCTGATGATACCGCTATTCTGGCTAGTAGCAAGGACCCAATCGAAGCATCGTCAAACTTACAAAACAGGCTCGATAAAATAGGGCAGTGGTTAGCCAAGTGGAGGATCAAAGCCAGTACCGCAAAGTCAACTCATGCAACATTTGCCCTCCGCAAAGGAGACTGTCCACCAGTTAGCCTCGGATCAAACATATTACCACACAACAACGCTGTAAAATACCTTTGAATGCACCTAGATCGTAGACTGACCTGGAGAACACATGTGAAAAAAAGATAGACCAGCTAAACCACAAATACCGTAACCTTCATTGGCTACTGGGCAGGAACTCAATTCTGAGCACCGACAACAAACTCCTAATATATAAGGTCATACTAAAGCCAATATGGACCTATGGCATCCAGCTATGGGGATCAACCTGCAACTCCAATAAAATCATAATGCAAAGAGCCCAAAACAGTATCCTGAGAAACATATCTAATGCCCCATGGTTCCTTATGAACAGTGAGCTGCATAGCGAACTGAAAGTCAACACAATCAACGACGAAATAAAACTAACCTCAGCGAAATACAGAAAACGCTTGAACACACATCCTAATCACCTAGCTGCACAGCTCAGTACCATCAACTACCCCAAGAGGTTACGCAGACAGCACATCATGGAACTAGATGGGTTGACATGATGCCAAAGAAAAGGAGAAGCACTCGCTGGAGAGCACCTTCTAAAAGACAAATGACCCACCACAAACCTGCTCATAGTCTGAAGACTGATCGCAGATGAAATTGGAACAAAAAAAAAAACACAATTACTTATTAATAATATAAATCAATACAAATATTAGTATACATTCCACACAGCACTATCTAGCTCTAAACTGAGCAAAGTTTGTACTATTGGAACCAGATAGCTGATTAATACTAATATTTTTTTGCAGACAATAGTTATAATATTATTACACCAGATGGATTAAAAAACATCTGTGTTCATTATACGAATGTTTGTTTTCAGTGGGGAATCGAATCCAAGTCCTACAGCGCAGAAAGCAGAGCTACTATCAGCTAAGACGTGAGAGCGGTTAATAATGTTTTGAGAAATTACATGTGTACATTCGTATGATATAACCTAACCTGAATAATAGGTAGAACCTATGGGTCGTGAATATATGAAAACTTGAATAGATACACTAAACTAGATAAAAACTACATAGATGAAAACTTGAATAGATGAAAACTTGCATAGATGAAAACTTAATAGATGGAAACTTGAATAGATGAAAATTGGGGTAGCTGGATAACTGTTGATCCAGATACCCCAATTTTTAACTACTGACCGAACCAGAAGACCTCTCACCGCCAACATCAACTTTTTGCACTCATTGGTTAAGTATGACTGTATAAGATCAATTGCCTGGTTTAGGATGACGTAATGTTTAAGTTTAGATATTAAGGTGGCATGTCTGGCAGAAAACCCCAATCGCATCTTAAGAGTGTTCCCAAGCATCATAAATGTGCTTCAGGAGCGTCGTTGATCGACCTTTAGTAAATCCAAATTGTTGACTATGAAGTTGACGAATGAGATAATAACTGCGTAAGAACATTTTTTTCAAAAATTTTACTTAGTGTAGGCAGCACCGAAATAGGCCTGTAGTTCGCAGGATCTTGTTCATTTCCAGACTTGTACAAGGGAATGAGTGTACTGTGTTTCATTAAATCAGGGAATACGCCCTCATCTACACATCTATTAAAAATGTATGCAAGACATGGTGCAATATCAGTTATGATAGCGCCTAAATTTTTTGTAGACATTCCTTCAATATATAATAACAGCCAGACAAGAGAACAAAAATCTATGTTCATCACACAGTTTGTTTCAGTTTGTGTCATGTTTGTTCTCGGTGGGGATCGAACCCAAGGCCTACGACGCAGAAGGCAGAGACTACCAACTGAGCTGTGAAGGCAGTCAAAATCCTGTCAGATATCCATAAAATAAGTTTTGCTTCTTATAAAATTTCATATAACTTTTTTCTGCTGTAAATAGGCATGCGTCATGTTGTGTTAGTTTCATTTTGGAGGAAAGTTTAAGAGGCCTTTCATGAATGCAAAACTTCGAAATTTCAAAAGTCTTAGGATAAAAATTGTTCGCCATGGCCTGTAGAATACCCTGCTTCCGGGATTATAGGGGTATTATGATACACGTTGTATAGCAAAATTTCATTAATCTGTAACTTTTTTCTGGGACTACATAAAATTAAAAAAAAAAAAGTTTTGAAAGGTACTAAAAAGGTACTAAATATTTGCAAATAAATAATTAAGTTATATTGTCTCTAACTATGTGAAAAAAATGTGGTCCAGACAACCTGACGTCAGAATGTCTGACCACTTTATTTTCATGTTTTTTCACTGTTCATTGAGGTACTAAATAATCGAATATAGGTACCAAATAGTACCAAATAGGTACTAAATATTGATAGTTTCCAAACATAAAAATCGCACATGGTCCAGGGGTTCTGACGCTAACGATTACTCGTATATTTATACCTTACTGGCAGTGAGGCTGTTGATTGGCCTTGATTTTGTGCAGCTATTGAATCAAACAACGTAAGCCCCCTTAATACCTATTGAACCAACTATACTAACGCTTCGGTATAGTACATTCTCGCACACTTTGTCACACAGAAGCCATTGCTCGACTGAAGGCAATTAGCTATGTAACTAATGACTTGTCTACTTTGGGAAATGAACATGTTCAGCATGCTAACAAATTGGTTTTTCTCAATGTTTCTGTGTGCAAGTTTCGGTCTAAGTAAAGTACCTACAAGTAAAAAGAAAGTTTTGTTTACTAGCCCATTAAGAGAGTACCATAAATAAGATCTTGCCCAAAAATGATTTATTGTCAGCGAAAGCAACATCAAACAACTTGCAAAAAACACGAGTTATTTTAAATTGTCAAAACATTAACCTTAAATGACATCCTCCTATTGTCAGCGATGTGCATTCATGTGGTTCCAATGACTGCCTCGTACTGTACAGTCAGCTCTAAAATATTATGCAGATACAACTAATACAGAATAGTTTTATGAATGAATACCTACTAAAGAGCAGGTATACCACGGTAGGAAAAGTCTTTTCACTAATTTCAATGAATGTACATCAAACACACAACATTGACGGATAAATAATAATAAATATATAAATAAATTTTGGTGGACATTCCACACAGCACTATCTCGCCCCAAACTAAGCCAAAGCTTGTGATATGGGAACCAAATAGCTGATATACTTATTTTTTTGTAAATACTTACCTATAATATTATATAACACCCAGACAGAGAACAAACATCTATGTTCATCACACAAATGTTTGTTCTCAGTGGGGATCGAACCCACGGCCTACGGCACAGAAGGCAGAGCTACTACCAACTGAGCTGTGAAGGCTGACGGATGTAATCAGTTGGGTGATTTACTGGTAACTTAACAACTGCATAGGGGAATTATGATTGGTAGGAACTCCCTGTATTGGGGTCACTCACTTTTGAAACTGCGTTGTCATTTTTAACATTATCACGGGTAGATCTTCTTTTATCCAATTAACAAGAGGCTTTAGAGAAGAATTTTCTTTGTTCCTATATAATTCAGTTGTTATTAGAAGGAATCAACAATCACAGCACAGAGTAGAGGAGATGGAGAATGCCTTTGAAAGCCTTTGAAAAATAAAAATAAATTATCTCATATTTGCCCAGAAGTGAGTTTTCTGTCTTATAAAGCCATAGAGCTCAGGTCCGCCGATGGCCCGTGTTGCTCTAAGTATAAAGCCAATAAGTAACAACAAAAATAATTAGATATTCATATTTAATATTCACGAAAGAGACAATGAACTAATAACAGACAAACACAGATATAATTAAATGTTGTAGAAAGCTCTCAAATTCATATCAAGTGAGGTCAATTAATTTAACTGTCTCCCAAACTTATTAAACTTTTACGAGCCTCGGGGTTACTGTGCCATATACAAAGTTTGAGAGGTCGTTGAGAGCATAAGATATATACTATACCTACAGGATGTCCCTTGCGCAACAGAAATGCGTGAAACGGCAGAACAATGGAAAGTGTGGATGTGGATGGCAATATTGCGGAGTTGTGACATTGTTGCGAGCTGTGAATCGATACCAGTGTATATCTATATCTACCTACCTGCGTACACACCACACACATCATTTCGTTGGTTGTGGATTTACCTACAGACCGAGGGTAATTCGATGCGGTGGAAAATGATTGTTGTTTAAGGGCCGGTTTCACCATGCTCTGTTAGTTACTAATCAAGGATTAAAAGACCGTTAAATCTAAACTTAGCTGTCAAACGCGTACATTTTGACATATTTAACGGCCCTTTAATCCTTTGTTAATCTAACAGAAAATGGTGAAACCGGCCCTAAGTAGCATATTTTTATGCTAATAAATTAGATTGTATTTATCTACGTTTCTCGACAGCTCAGCGTGTCTGCTAGTACTACACTATATGTAGGTACCTATATATTTATCCATGTGAGTTTCCTGCAGTGCATGTAGGTAAAGTAAGGTACATAATAGGTACATAGTTAGGTACCGTTTAGGAATCCTTGGCAATCGCTAAACCCTAATGATTCACACCCTACATTATAAAGCTCGAAGATACATAAAGTCCGAAGCTCCTCGTCGTAACTATCTTGTTAAAATCTATTAATCCGATTTAACGCCGTTCAGAAAGATGTGGGTGTAAGTATCTAGTCTTATTTCACCTTTACAGCGACCGAATCCAGCTCAAGAACATCGAAAATAGCCCGGTCTAGAGCAGTGTGAACTGTCTCAACTGTCTGAGAACATTTCTCAATGTCTACCGTCTGATAGATCTCGTTATACTTAGTCCAGATAGATGTCGGATTTAATCCTTCAAAGGGATTTACTAAAGTCATCGTAGCAGAAACAGAAACACATCCGTGAGTAAAACAGTAACAGATGGCTACTGTAGATAATACGGAAACTGCAGATATAGTTACTCTTCTGTGTTGTATAATAGATTGATCTTGCTTCTCTGAGTAGGTAATAAAAGACTGGCCAAGTGCGAGTCGGACTCGCGCACGAACGGTTCCGTACCGTTATCTATAGAAACGGCAAAAAAATCACGTTTGTTGTATGGGAGCCCCCTTAAATATTTATTTTATTCTGTTTTTTAGTATTTGTTATTATAGCGGCAACAGAAATACATCATCTGTCAAAATTTCCTCAATATGTTTTCCTTCACCGTTTGATGAATACGAAGCAAACAAAATTATAAAAGCACTTACAAATAATGCTATAAAGACAATATAATAAACAAGCTAGGTAATAGGGAAGCAGTAACGTACGAATGTAATATGATAGCTATATTCATCTTAATTGATGTCAGTTGAACAGTTAGAAGCATTTAGCCAATTTAGTCGAAAGACTGCTGTCTAATTAAAAGTAAGACTAAACGAAAAAGTCTTCTTTCACGCCACTATTCCTGCAGAAAAGTTCGCGTGGTGGTTATTTTTTACCTCCCGCTGCGCCATATAAAAGTAAAACTTCAGGAACTCATTTTGGTTTTTGTACACCACAATGCGAACACAATTTCATGCTACTAGGATCTATATTTAAATGCTACCTGTACCTTACTATGTTGAAAGTTCAAGATGAAAAAAAACACATGTAGTAGGGCAAGCATTAAATAAATTTAGTATTAAATAAAATCTAGTATATGTATAAAAATCAATTGCTGTTCGTTTGTCTCGCTAAAACTCGAGAATGGCTGGGCCGATTTAGCTGATTTTAATTTTGAAATGTTTGTCGTAGTCCAGGGAAGGTTAAAACGGTGAGAAAATATGGAAAAATTGCGAGGAAGATAGTAAAAACAAAAATTTCAACAATTTCTAAATTTTCTACCTAAAGCGAAGGGAGAGTTTTAATGTCGTTAGGATAGGTGATTCGAAATACACCGGGTCATCTAGTTAGCAATAAATATGAATATGAAAGCCTCTGTTCTTCGTGGTCGATACTTCATTCCTGAAGATCGTGATTAACCAGGTGTTGTTCTGCAGGCGTAGACGGCCATCCGTAGCCAATCCGGCCAAGAAAACTTGAAAAATAACTAGTAGTTCGCCCCGAACTGAGATCTCGTGATGGGACCCGACGAACGCATCAATACTTTGAGTAGGTAGTAGTCAGAGGCAAGTCCAAACATTCTCTTTGGACTTTTTTCTGACTAACTTGGTATGGTAACCAAGTTTCAACTCTATTGGCCTATTTATTGAAGAGTTCCGTTGAACAGACCTTGGCTCCATCATCAGACCTGGTCGTCGTCACCATTTTATGAGAACAGAGTACCTCCTTAATTTATTTCAAGAAAAAAAAATAAGAAAAAGCAAAGGAACTGGCCGACTAGTAGAAAAACCTTGATGTCAACGAAACTTTTAGAGATGGGAGCTCTTGGATCGCTGGTTATCTTAATTTAACTTTTTTTGTTTTATCTCTAAAACCGAGCGTCCCAAAAAAAAAGTAAAAATTGTTTTGGAATGGCCAAACAAAGCCCTTTCATATGACATGTATCTTGATTTTTTAATGTAACTTTTTTTATTTTTGACCTCTCAAAAAACCCCATATCTCAAAAACCCTTCATCCGATTTTACTCATATACTTACCAGTAAATTTCTCAAGTACAAGCTATCCACATATAAAATTTCATGCAGATCGGATCAACGGTTCTAAAGTTATCGCCAGACAAACATACATACATACATAAAATGCCAAATCGCCCAAGTTGAAACTAGATCTTCGTTCGCTTCGCTCACTCGATCAATAATTTATTCAAATTATTACTACCACTAAAGAAATAGTCCATTAAAACAATTTTCTAAACTAGTAGTTCGTCCCGAACTGAGATCTCGTGATGCGACCCGACGAACGCATCAAAACTTTGAGTAGGTAGTAGTCAGAGGCAAGTCCTAACACTATCTTTGGACTTTTTTCTGACTACCGCCTACTAACTTGGTATGGTAACCAAGTTTCAACTCTATTGGCCTATTTGTTGAAGAGTTCCGTTGAACAGACCTTGGCTCCATCATCAGGCCTGGTCGTCGTCACGATTTTATGAGAACTGAGTATCTCCTTAATTTATTTCAAGAAAAAAAAATAAGAAAAAGCAAAGGAATTGGCCGACCAGTAGAAAAACCTTGATATCAACGAAACTCTTAGACATGGGAGCTCTTGGATCGCTGGTTATCTTAATTTAACTTTTTTTGTTGTATCTCAAAAACCGAGCGTCCCAAAAAAAAAGTAAAAATTGTTTTGGAATGTCCAAACAAAGCCCTTTCATATGACATGTAACTTGATTTTTTTATGTAACTTTTTTTATTTCTGCCCTCTTTAAAAACCCCATATCTCAAAAACCCTTCATCCGATTTTACTCATATACTTACCAGTAAATTTCTCAAGTACAAGCTATCGACATATCAAATTTCATGCAGATCGGATCAACGGTTCTAAAGTTATCGCCAGACAAACATACATACATACATACATACATACATACATACATACATACATACATAAAATGCCAAATCGCCCAAGTTGAAACTAAATCTTCGTTCGCTTCGCTCACTCGATCAAAAATCTTCGTTCGCTTCGCTCACTCGATCAATAAACGGTAGCACGACAAAAACAACGAGGAGGCGTGTGGAATCGCGCCGATCAGTCTCCCGTAAAACCACATACTAGTGAACCGTACAAAGTAATTACCCACTTACGCATCGCTCGATATGTAGGGGAAACAATCACATACCTGCCTAGCTTCTACAAAATGTAGGGGAACTAATAAAGAATATATTAAATTTTTAAGTATTACTCAACTCAAGTAATACCTACTTAACCATTAAATATTACTCAACTTTTAGCCACAGTTTTACCTACCCACCTTATTTTATTAAGGCAATTTAACTTTATCTTTTTAACGTATTTTCTTAATCGCATATCAAAATATAATCTATTTTTTCAATTGAATCCAATTATTTATTAGTTATTTATTATAACAATTATTTATTATTATTCAAAGACGCTGTATTGCATACGTTTAAGTTATTTGAAACTAGAATAGCTATAATTTTTTTTATAAGAAAATACTTCCTTATTTATGTATAGGTATTATCGAACTTATATTATTTTAAAATCAGTAAGTAATAATGTTTATGTTTATTTTCAGATAAAGCGTGACGAGATAAAGTCCGGTAAGTCTTATAATCAATTTATCCTGCAATCCTGTATGTTATTTATTTACTTATTTATTTATTTATTTATTTATTTATTTATTAGGAACGCCAAGTATGTTAAAAAATAATCAAAATGGTACGGTTTCCATCAATCTTAGACGTAAATTGGCACTTATAATGAAATCAAGATCGAATAAAATTATGTTTAAACCTATTCGAACTTCAAGAAATAGTGCTCATGAAGTTACTGTAATAATATGATAAATTCATTTATTTCAGACAACTTAGTTTACATACATTATTAATTACACAATAGTCAGTCGCAGGCACATTACACACAGGCAGAAATGGATGGATATATGATATATGTACTATAATAATATGATACTACGGTGAATACCTACACAAATTGTTAAAATCAGACATTCGAACGTAATAAAACCAAAAATCTAAAAAACGTTGTTTTCGGATTCAAAGCACATGCACATGCACGGGGCGTCATGCGGGTGTGGGAACTTCCATCCCCATGTCCATAGGGGATGCAAGGTGCAACCACCCCGGGGCGGAAATGTGAGAATTTCAAGTATCCTGATTTCGTTTCCAGTTAAAAGTTGGCTAATTAACTGGCTTTAAAGTTTTAACGAACTAGGCTTAGTGGTAGGTAAGCAATACTTTTATTATACGTATTCAGATAAAGAAGTATTTTGTATCTAATGAGCATCGTGCCATCTGTATGGTGTGTAACCAGTGGCGTAGCTAGGTGGACAAGGGCCCCGGTGCATAGAGAAAGGTATCGGGATGAAAACTTAACTAAAAAGTTGACGGGTGGAATTGTCGAATTGATCTCACAACCGTCAAGCACGTGAGCTTATCGCTGATGCAATGTGCTACGGGCGTACTCAACCAAACTACCAAATAACAATAACAAACAGCACATGCTTATCGAGGAAGCTTGGCGAATGTGATGAAAGTCTTAAATCGGGAGTTCTCTGATTGTTGATGTTCATATAAACCCTTAAAAAAAATGTGAGCAGGCTCAAGGTTTTCTAGCTTCGGGAGCTGGCTGACCGTCTCTTTTCAAAGCTTAGGTTAGAGGGCCCCCTAAGCTCCGGGGCCCTGGTGCACTGCACCACCTCGCCCTACGATAGCTAATGTGCTGGTTAGTTGTATGATGACGAACGAACCCTTAGTAAGTTTTAAAATGCTGCAGATGATATAGTAGTTTCTAAGTATAAACTTCAAGTACCGAAATCGCATTAAAATATCGCTGAAATTCACTTTTAATTTATCAGTTTTATCAATGTATACCTACATTTACGATTACCTACATAAACAATTTATGATTCCGGTAGATTTGTAAACGATGACACCGGAAATCTAAATCGGTTAGTAACATGTGCAAAATTACACCAACTTTCGGTTTCGACTGAAGTGGATTCTTAGATTTCTTGCAAATGAAGCGTAGTAAATCATGAATATAACACGTGGTAAATGTTATATTTTTAGATGGAGAAGATGATCGTAAGATTAAAAAAAATCCTATCCTACTAATATTATATTTTTGAAGTTTCGATGTTTGTATCCTATCCTACAAATATTATAAACGCGAAAGTTTGTAAGTATGGATGGATGGATGGATGGATGTTTGTTACTCTTTCACGTAAAAACTAATGAATGGATTTTAATGAAACTTTACAATAATATAGCTTAAACATCAGAATATCACATAGGCTACAATTTATAAAGATATTGTGTGACTAATCCTGCGCATCCGAAGTCGCGGGCACCAGCTTGTATTGTATAATAGAGTTTATGGCTCAATCACGCCCTAACCGATTGGAACGAAATTTAGAATATAGTTGATTACGATTCACGATTATTGAATTACTGACAGGAACCGGCTGGAAAAAACATATGAGTCCGAAGAAGAAACCTGCCTGAAATATTGATGGTGGCAATAACCGCAACCACGCGAGCCTAGCCGCCGTCAGCCGCTAGTAGTAAATTAAACTACTTACGCAGTAATGCTGATATACGACCACAGCCCGCATAAATGTAGCTATTTATTAGCTATTTATGTAAACGAATTCCTATCTAATCTTATTAAAAGTGTAGATCATGTCTAACATGAGAACGATTGCTCCAACACCAAATAAACTCAACTTTCCCGGATCAATATTACAATATTATTCAAAAGACATTTCTTATAAGATTGTAAGCTGCAGCTTAAAATGTAGATATATGTTTTTGATTTCTACTACATAAATATCTTAAAATAATTTATTATGTATGTGAATGAAATAAACCAACTTTGGTGGCAAGCAACTTTGGGAAAACAGTTTCACAACCTTCACAGACTCTCATAGTGAATGAAACATATCAACACTTTTCAGCTTGGGCATACATAGGCAGTCGTAGATGAGTCCTAGGGCCTAATCACCAACGAATTTACGTTAGTCGCGAAAACGTATCGCATCCATAATAACAACAGAATAAGGTCGAATATTTGACAGCCTTCATAGCTCAGTTGGTAGTAGCTCTGCCTTCTCACGCCGTAGGCCGTGGGTTCGATCCCCACCGAGAACAAACATTTGTGTGATGATCATAGAAGTTTGTTCTCTGTCTGGGTGTTGTATAATATAATAAGTATTTATTTACTTAAGTATTTCAGTTTAGGATTTTTTTTAAATACTTCTAGCTGATGGAACAAGCAGATAGCCCACCTGATGTTAAGTGGTAACCATCACCTATAACAAAGCATTGCCTCGTAAGTCACGCGCGATAGGAACGTGCCCTCCGATGCACTGCCCTGCGTCCATCAACTTGAGGCAGATGTAAAGCCTCATGTGCCTGTAATTATACCGGCAACCACACTCTTCAAACCGAAACACAGCAACGCTGCTTGGCGGCAGAAAAAGGCGTGCTGATAGTTCTTCCCCGGACGAGCCCTTCACAAAGAGCTCTACTACTCTTAAATTCGTAGTTAAGCGTTAAGCTCCTATGTTCAAGGTAAAAAACCGTTACACCTCCATATCAGACAATAGCAATATAAAAAACCTAATGTTATGCTCACCGACATGAAACAATAGACAAAGGCTCACAAAATGGAGACAATACTTTACTTTATTTTTTATTTATAATACTTTGTTCTGTAAAAACGAATAAAGAGTTAGATGACATCATACAAACCGCATTTTCAGTTCAATGTATGATCATGACGTCAAATGTTGAATAACTAAAAGAGTTTCGACAGCACTTTGATCAGTGTAAATAATGGTACGAGAGCACTGGTGATCTAGTGGCAGCGGCCCGCCTTTCGTTCCTAAGGTTGTGGGTTCAATCCCGGTCGTGTTCCAATGAGTTTTTATGTTCAAAAATGTATGTAAATGAAAATAAAACTTGACTCGATATTCGACCTTATTCTGTTGTAGTTAGGGATACGATACCTTCACGCAACTAACGTCAAATTCGTTCGTGATTAGGACAGTGCCACAAACGGAGCGTAAAAGAGTCAATACAAACCTTCCTTTATTGTTTGTAGAGGAGATCTTCTAAAACCGCGACTACCAATATCCTGTTCTCAGCACACCTGTACCAAACCCACTGGAAAAAAAGATCTCAATACAAAAAACTAAAAAAAACTCTCTGTTTAATTACTTACTGATTATTATTAGTAAATCACAAATATTTTTATATTATCCTAAGTTATTAACCGTGTTATTTGTTATTCCTATCCTAAGTTATTAGTGGTATTTGAACCCACGGCCTTCCTCTTGATTAATAATTACTAGTAGTTGAACACTGGTTATCTGTCTTCTCTTCACCATGAACTTTTATAACAACTCGAGTCAATTAGTTTTTTTATTGTTTAATCGTAAAAAGTTGATAACATCAAAATAATAGGGTCTTTATTTCGGTGCCGTATGACTGCGGTCACCTTGACCTATAGCTTCGTCCAAGCTTTGACGCATCAACGTGTTTCTTTCCTTTTTGTTTTTTTTGTTTATAAATCTAGTGTTAATATGCATCTTATTTATTTATTAGGCAACGCCAACAGCACAACACAGTAAACATTCATAAAAGTTGATGTTATTGATAAGTATGTTTTTTTTAACCCAAAATTCCGAGTGTGATTCGAACCCACGACCTGTAGTAGTAGTACCTAAGTGTAATAGACACTATAAAACTATAAAAATAAAAATGAAATGAAGATAAAATAGTCTGTTTACTAACATCAATGAAGTGTGTATATGAAGTCAAGAGCTGATTTCTCCATGCTCTGTTAGATTAACAAAGGATTAAAGGGCCGTTAAATATGTCAAAATGTACCTGCCTGTTAATCCTTGATTAGTAACTAACAGAGCATGGTGAAAGCAGCTCTTAGGTTTCTAAGTTCAGTCAAATATAGGTTAATAGTTACCAGATCTTTGCCACTATACCGCACGTTATCAATAAAGCAAGTTTTTTAAACGCTTACAAGTTATATTGCCTCGTAAAATAAGGTAACTCTTCATAACCTGATCTAAGCCCGAATCAACAGTCCCATTCATCTAATTCGCCCTTGTAACCGCTCAATACGGGTGTTCATATTGTTTCCAAATCGCTCCCCTAATGTTGATTAGGCAACTGCTCTTACTGCCAATGTGATGGCTGGGAAAGTAGGTCGGATATTAGGGGACAGAAACGAGACCGGCCAACTGGGTCGCAGACTCATTGCTGTGGTAACCATTGATTTATCTATCGGTGACAGGATTACGTTTTAGGTTTACTTTCCGTACAAGGGGAACGGGTTTTTCATACCCTACTCTCAATCGAATAGACTTAGATTTAATGGTATTTTGATTTTAAGTTGAAAGAAAGAACGAACAGAACGGGCCGCTACAGTAAGTTACTTGAATAGCTATAAACAATTAAATCATCATAATCAGTCTAAAGAAGTCTACATTGAATTCCAGGCTGAAAATTTCATACAGAGATAATTCCACCATACATTTCCAAAAACAGCGATTTTGAACCAGAACAAAAAAACTATTCCAATCTAAAATCTAAAAGTCCTGTTGTAGCGTTAAGTATTTGTACTGTTTCACTACTTGTACTGTTTTTTACGACTGTTACTTTTGACCAAAACCAAGCAAAACTAATGTGTCTAAATCAAGAAACTTCTATTGTGCTCAAACCATCCATTTCTGTCATGGTAGAGAGGCGTACAAACATGGCCAGTCATCCGTCACCGTGGTGAATTATTGATACAAAACGACACGAGATCCCCATTCACTGGCAGGATAGCATATCATCCTTAGGGCATAAAAAGTACGCCTTGCGACGCTTTTTACGAGAACGCTCGGGGATCATGTCTAGGCTATATGATTTATGTACGGGTGTAGTACTAATATTTATTCTGTGGAACGGGGTAATACTACGGGGATTATAAATACTTTTACATTTCGTAGGTACTTACTTACTAGATTCAACAAGAACTACACATACTCGTAGCTTAAAAATACAAAGAACGTATTGCGTTGATGAAATTATAAAAAATGAAATGAAATGAAATTTATTGAGTACTATAACATTATTCGCTGTTAAAATAACATTGAAATATAATTTATAACATACACATATTTTATTGAAGCCTCAGATATCTAAAACTTTAGAAGTGGCTCTTTCAATTATATTCGATCAATCGATACTTACATTACAGCACACACACCCTGTGTTTGACCATCGCAGAGTACCTAATGCTATCTGTCAGATTAAATTATTTCCGTCATTGCTATTGACAAGTCTAAAATAAAGACAGATTTTTTTAGTACTAAGTATAGCTTTTTAGGGTCCCGTACCCAAAGGGTAAAACGGGACCCTATTGATAAGACTCCGCTGTCCGTCCGTCTTGTCTGTCTGTCTGTCCGTCCGTCTGTCACCAGGCTGTATCTCATGAACCGTGATAGTTAGACCGTTTAAATTTTCACAGATGATGTATTTCTGTTGCCGCTATAACAACAAATACTAAAAAACAGAATAAAATAAATATTTGAGGGGGCTCTCATGCAACAAACGTGATTATTTTGCCGTTTTTATGGATAATGGTACGGAACCCTTCGTGCGCGAGTCTGACTCGCACTTGGCGAATATGTCTCGGGACGGCAGGGAGTTCCTAACAATACATGTGAAATCTCTAAAAGTAAGTTTATATTACAATAAAACTATCTGGCACACAAAAACTAGTTCAATACAATAAAACAAACTGCCAATCCATCATTTTCTTTGCTACGAATAACGACCGATGGCGAACTACCATTACCCTAACGAGTCGTAAAAATGTACAATAAAGAAAGTCAGAATCCCTTCGATCTTATCACATTTCATTTCGTAACAATCGTAAAAACAAATAACCGCATATTGGATTGGATATTTCCATTTTCTTATCTGGTATTCAGGTATTCGCGAGCGGTTTCGTCATTTTCACATATACTCGTACCTATACCTATGAACATGTGAGATCGTACCACTAAGTATAAATAGATAAGGTAGGGTATTTTTTTTATACAACTAGCTGATGGAACAAGCAGATGACCCACCTGATGGTAAGTGGTAACCAACACCTATACAAAGCATGGCCTCGTAAGTCACTCACGATAGGAACGTGCCCTTCGATGCACTGCCCTGCGTCCATCAACTTGAGGCATACCTACAGATGTTAAGCCTCATGTGCCTGTAATTACAAATTGCATGCAAATTGCATGTCTATCTTTTTTATACTACCACTTAGGTTGGGTGGTAGAAAATATTAAGCCCTAAAATGTGTGCAGTGTTAGTTGGCTTTTATTTGTTTTTATGTACTTGTTATTAGGTGTTAATATTTTTCAAGGAAGTGGACTACATAAACAAGGTCTATCGTCAACTTCAACTGCATCTGTTGACCTTACGATAACATAAGTGTCGCAGTTACACAAACAACCTATTTTGAGCAACATCAATTGATTATGAAACAATTATATTGCTTCTTGGAGCGAATAAACGAATATATTTTTTGCTAAGAAATTATTTATCTACACTAATATTTTAAAGAGGAAAGATTTGTATTTTTTCTACACTAAACTAATATTATAAAGAGGAAAGATTTGTATTTTTGTATGTTTGTATGTAACGAATAAACTCATAAACTAGTGGTACGATTTCAAAAATTATTTCACCATTACAATGCTACAGTATCTCTGAGTAACATAGGCTATATTAATTACTAGATAAAATTTGGGATCCCAAC
The DNA here is from genome assembly GCA_932294275.1 of Chloroclysta siterata. NCBI lineage: Eukaryota > Metazoa > Arthropoda > Insecta > Lepidoptera > Geometridae > Chloroclysta > Chloroclysta siterata. Next base: position 22,378,816 of record OW028590.1, on the reverse strand, counting down.
TAAAACTTCAACAATGTATCTCAAGGTGTTTAAAAATTTGCATTCAAAAATAGCATTCATCGCATGCGCTGCGGAAAGTATTTATGACTAGCGGCCTGTCCCAGCTTCGCATGGGTGGTCATAAATTTTTTTAACATTTTAGGATAAACTTAGATCGTGGGTTCGAGCCTCGCGTCTACTAATTTCATACATTTGCACGTCCTTCTACTTGGGTGAGTGAAATCGCACCCCGAGCGTGATTTTTAATTTCGTCACATCTTTTGAATGGAATGTCCGATTTGAAAAATTTAAGAAGTAATCTATAGGTATTGAAACCGTCTTAATTATGAAATAATTTATTTGGATAAGGATTAATACCAAGGTACAAATAAACACCCTTTTCTAGCGGCGGCATTTCAATTATTTTTTTATAATAAAAGAACACTTATTGTAATATAACTATAATAGTTAGACATATGCTGTCGCGACATTTTTTGTAGATGATGACGTGTTCTACAAAATCGTAGTACATTATTTTGTTCTATCATCAATAGTTTTCGCAGCGCACGCGATGTAAGGTTTTTGTTTTCCACCTTGGGTTACATTATTGGAGTTTTAGTAAGGATCCCTGTTTTTTTTTGAAAATATAATATAGCCTATGTTACTCAGGGATAATGTAGCATTCTAATGGTGAAAGAATTTTTGAAATCGGACCAGTAGTTTTTGAGCCTATTCGTTACATACAAAAATACAAAAATACAAAAATACAAATGTTTCCTCTTTATAATATTAGTGTAGATGTAGATAGAATAAAATTTACAATAAAATATTAAAGAATATATCAATATCTACAAAAAACTTCGCGATACCATTTGTAGTTATAACTAATACCTCATTTTTAAATTTTTTAAGTTGATAGAATTGCCGAACAAAATCAGGCCATTTTATCCATACCATACCTTTATATTAATATATATCCAAATAAATGATTTCATATTTGAACCTGTTTCAATACCTATAGATTTGAATTTTTCAAATCGGACATTCCATTCAAAACATATTAAGAATCTAAAAATGACAATCTAAACAAAAAATTAAAGCGAACGCGCCGTGGTTCCACTCAGCGCAGCGGGCAACGCGGCGAGGGAGTGGGCACTGAAGCGCGGAAGAAGGGCGTGCAAATCTATGAAATAGGCAGCCGCGAGGCTAAAACGCGCGGTCTATGTTTATCCTAAAATGTTGAAAAAATTAATGTCCACCCATGCGAAGCTGGGACAGGCCGCTAGTGATTTATGAATCTGCTGAAATGCTTATTTTAACCGAAATAATCCCTCTTCTTTGAGATTCCGCCCTATGTACCTACTAAATTAGTTAATTTACAAGCACTTTATAAATACCTAACACTGCGAACATCAAAAGGTTAGAAATGGCAGTGCTATTCTGTAAACAAAATTCACGAAGTACCGCAGTCAGTTTTTTGGCGTGTGGAAAAGCCAACTTGAACAAGGCGAAATTCGTGAGTTCGTGATCGAAGTGAACGCGGATCCACTAGGTGAAAATTCCCGGGGAATCGACACCAAACTGCCGTGGTGTAAATTTCAGACCCCCAAGGGTACTTCGAACTCGCGAAGTAAAACTACTTCAACGCTTTGTAGAATAGTGTAGGAGCTCGGTCAGTGTAGACTTTAAACTATTGTTTCATAGGCCATCGTGGAATTCAGTAAATCACAGACGAGTGGCAGATGCTTTGAATATTTATGATTTGACCTGAGATGCGATATTTCGGTTCGATGGTCCGTAATTCGGCGTGACTGTATCTGCAGGCTGTCGTCAAGGTACGCTGGTTGTAGACAGTGCTGTACTAAATAAGCTATCGAAAAAAACGATGATTTAATGTAAAATGTAATGTAATTATGTAAAATGTAAACTACAAACTTCAAACTCATTAGTTTAGTTATAAAACTTTTCTATATATCTGGTTTTATGTGTGGTCTTATTATTTATGTGGTGTACCTATGTATTGTGATGTGAAGATATTGAAAACTATAAAACAATAAAAAAAAAATATTTCATTTCTTCTGTAATCAAGATCTATAATAAGCCGTAAGACTAGTATCAGTCATGATAATAGTTATCTGCCACTTAAATTTTCAACGTTTGGTTTGCACAATATTTAGCTTTCTTATGGGTAGAGTGAAGGCTAATTTTGAGATAGATTTTAATTTTATTTAGAACTGTCTGTCTACCAGGTTAGCAAGATTGACCAAAGCATAACTGACTTCGTCATAAGACAGACCAGCACAAAAGTGATTCTCATCTACTTGAAAAGGTAGAAATATAAATGACGTACAAATATGACCTTAACTATCATAGAGGTTATATATAAGTACTGTCTCGATCGATCAGCGGTGCCGACACTACCTGACAGCTCGCGCCTATTTAAAGGTTCAAGGTAACCGAATACGAAGAATTTCCATCGACAGTTTCTATCGATTTCTAGACAGCACTACGCACACCTGCCCGGAATTATCGCACAATTTGAGGCCATGACTTCTTTAGATTATTTGATTGAGTCTTTAGTATAATAGCAAGGTCAAGGTTGAATAGTTTACTGATAACTACCCATAAACTGTTGCTGAATAAAGAAGCGTTTTACCTATTACCTATATTCGGAAATTAATTTGACCCAATAAACCAGTTCTTAAGTATAGTCTGGTTATTGAGCCTTAAACGGAAGAAATCTTCATGCGTGCCTAAGATATGCATAAATCGATAATATTTAATAAATACCTATAACTGTGGGCAAGTAATTATGCAGAAATGCGCAGGGGAAAACGATTAAGCGATTTCTCGAGCCACTGACCGCGATTGCCAACGCCTTAGTCAAAGGTTGCATTTTCATATCGCGGATCCATTTTCTCGATACCCACATTTATTGCTTTCACATCTTTCCGTTCACTATAAGTAGATTAATCATACGTAGGGTGGGCAGTTTGAAAATGGCAACAGTGACAAAAAAAAAGAAGCAATGCCATGCAAAGGGAATAATGTTATGTGGCGAGAAGAGTAATTAGAAGATTATTGATCGAGTGAGCGAAGCGAACGAAGATTTAGTTTCAACTTGGGCGATTTGGCATTTTATGTATGTATGTATGTATGTATGTTTGTCTGGCGATAACTTTAGAACCGTTGATCCGACCTGCATGAAATTTTATATGTCGATAGCTTGTGCTTGAGAAATTTACTGGTAAGTATATGAGTAAAATCGGATTAAGGGTTTTTGAGATATGGGGTTTTTCAAAGGGGCAAAAATAAAAAGAGTAACTTAAAAAAATCAAGTTACATGTCATATGAAAGGGCTTTGTTTGGACATTCCAAAACAATTTTTACTTTTTTTTGAGAAGCTCGGTTTTCGAGATAAAACAAATAAAGTTAAATTAAGATAACCAACGATCCAAGAGCTCCCATCTCTAAGAGTTTCGTTGACATTAAGGTTTTTCTACTGGTCGGCCAGTTACTTTGCTTTTTCTTGTTTTTTTTTCTTGAAATAAATTAAGGAGGTACTCAGTTCTCATAAAATGGTAACGACGACCAGGTCTGATGATGGAGCCAAGGTCTGTTCAACGGAACTCTTCAGTAAATAGTCCAATAGAGTTGAAACTTGGTTACCATACCAAGTTAGTAGGCGGTAGTCAGAAAAAAGTCCAAAGATAATGTTTGGACTTGCCTCTGACTACTACCTACTCCAAGTTTTGATGCGTTCGTCGGGTCGCATCACGAGATTTCAGTTCGGGGCGAACTACTAGTGATAAGAGGTTTAGAAATAGGCCGAAGAAAATAAGTAAGGATTGTGAGAAAGTTGATATGGAGGTAATGAAGGAATGGCTACTGAGATTGTTAGCTGATAAAGATGAGTGGAGATAAAAAAGTGACATAAAGTCAACAAGACGGTTAAGATGACGATGATAATACGGCAGTGTAAACTAAGACGGTAGATGCGATACAGGCAGACAGCTAACCTGTTGTATAGAAACAAGTTTTGAACTTGAAGTTGCTTGAAGTGATTGAAGGCTCGGTAGCCGCTATGTCGCCACGTGACCCACTGCTCCCATTGCGTCTAGCGCATAACATTCATCTAAAGGCATGAACAATTAATAATGTCTCAGATTGAGTATGAGTCGATTAAAATGTATGAAAATCGGAGCTGCGTGATCTACGTAATTTAGCTAAAAGCGTGTGATTTAACATGGACATTTACCTAGTTATCATAAATTGAGCTAGATTTCAGTCTAGCCTAAATGTAGCTCAATCATAATTACCTACAGCACGATAAAGAAAAAACCTGCCCACATTTTAATTCGTTAAGCGCCTATTTCATCATCTCTGAGTAACGCTATTGGTAATGTAAAAATATACCTGTCTTTGTTTTTGACAAGTCTAAAGTAGAGACGGATTTTTTTTTTATCTGAAATGTAGCGTTTCTTAAACAGTATAATAACGAAACAAACAAACGCTACTTTATGCTTTTGAATAAAATATGAATTAATATTTAGGTATTGTATTGTATTGTTACACATTTTACGCCTAAATTAGTTGCCTAGGGGAAATTTAGAAAAATACCTGCTCCGAAGTAAGTAGTACTAAAACACCTAAAGAAGATTATTTAATTCCAGCTCTTCAAACATAAGCCTGGATCAAACTAGAAAGCAAATTGGAAACCTAGTGAGGTCTGCGGTTTGGCCCCAATCTACTGTGGGCATAAAGTAAACAATGTTACGTAGAAATTAAACTCGCTACGAAAAAGTAACCTAAGTAATTGTATAAGTTATACGTGCCAACAATATAGGTACACGTAAGCAATTAGAATTACTATTTAGCCACAAGCTCATCAGAAGCTTAATTCTGAAGTTTATGACGTAAAAGTAGCAAATGAGATATGTATAAATAGGTCAATAGTATATAACGAGGTTTAAAACTTTTTGTATTATTTTTCTCTTTAACATCGAACTTATCCTATTATTTTTTTATTTTTTTCATCGATAATTAATTCCAACCATATCGCAGTGGGTACACGGGTAAACAGGAATTACCACTACACCCACCGGTGGGTGAAGCCAGTGGGTGCACGGGTCGCGGGTCAAAAAAGCCCACTGGCAGGACATGACCCCATTAACTTTCCGTGGCCAACAATGTCGAGCATTTTCTTCTTTCTAAAACATTAACTTTTTTATACATATTAGGAACTCGTTGGTGGAACAAGCAAAAGGTCCATTGGATGTTAAGTGGTCTTCTGTTCAATGGTTGCCATTCGCGAAAATTATTCTCTCATACTTCTCACATTATCTATTGCTAATTTCAACTTACTATTACTGCAATAATTTGGTCATAGGAGAGCTAGGTCAAGTTATAAAAATAAATACTTTTCATTTGGCAGTTTAGTTAGCTAATATAAGAAAATCTCAAATCAGAATTCCAAGGGGTGGGTGCATAATGAATTACATATAGACTAACTACTAATGCTAACTAAAATAAATCAGACAATTCTTTATTAGAGTAGCGCTCTGTCAGATAAAAATATTTTTGACAAGTCTAAAGTAGAGACGGAGCTAATATAATCTGACGGATAGCGTTACTCTGAGATTTTAAAAGCCGCCCTAAAACACGTAATTTATAACTAATGTTGAGTGCTCGATAAAATACCTACAGCTCATGCTTCCATTCATTTCATTGTTGCATTATCAACCCAATAATCAACAGCGCGTACAAGAGTATGGTTGAGTTTGAAAGAGATATCTCTAAAACTACTGAACCATTCTGCATTGTGCTATTGTCTGAGACTTTTCTCCCTTTTGTATTATTTTGCAATGCATCCATAGATGCATGCAACTGAGTGAAGCTAGGTAGATATTTACCTGCTTATCTCTCTCGGATTACACATTGGACTCGTGTCTGGCATGTTATTTCTGTTGTAAATTTATCATTCTATCACCCATCAGATTAGCGTTACCTACTAGTACCAAACAATATCTTTGTGTTGTTTTTTATTTATAGAGTTTAAGGAATGGAGTAAGCTCTGATTTCACCATGCTGTGAAATCAATCAATGGATATGGGCCGTTAAATATGTCAAAATGTACGCGCTTGACATCTAAGGTTACATTTAACGGCCTGTTAATCCTTTATTAGTAACATGGTGAAATCAGCCCTAAACTAAGAAATTTGGACGCAATATCACGTACCTTTGTACGTGTAAAATAGTATTTTTCAGGGATGTAGCTGTCAATAAGGACATAATACCATAGGTCCGTGCATAGGTACGGTTCTAAATACTGAACAAAAGCCTAACTATTATAATATTACCTATCATATTTCGTCGCGTGTGACACTCTTAGCTAATACTCACGTTCTGAAACACGCTGTTTAATAAAAAACTGATACCGACGCTTAATTTTTTAACTCAATTCTATTACGTTTTAGCAGGTTTCTTGTTGTATGTTGTACAGTTGTATCACAAAAAGCAGCAGGTAGGCCAAGTCACGGAATATAACGAACTCTACAGAAATCGCGCCTCATGTCGATAATCACGATTTTAACGGACACTAAAGTTGGCGAGTACAGTCGTCAACTAACTTGAGTGATTAAATTTAATAGTATACTCGTACTCGTAGTGTCTAGGATATTTTTCGGACAGATTTTATCAGCTGATAAAATAGTTATAGTCGCGTTAATCTCTCGCTGCAGGCTCGGTCATAAGTTATCGGAACGAGACAGCAATATTGCTCTCTCTCTCTCTCTCTCGCACTTAGGAGAACGGACGATCCTTTTGTTTAAGCACATGTTAAGATGATTTATAACCGAGTTTGCAGCGGGAGTTTAACGCGACTATAGGTTGAGCACTGACCGAGTTTGCAGCGAGAGCTTAACGCGACTATAGTAGTAGCTCTCTGAGGATTGATTGATTGAAAATACCTTATTGCACATTAAAATAGCAGTACAAAGGCGAGCTTAATGCTATGAAGCATTTCTAGATAACTTTTGTGAGGATGGGGAAGCCTTGGAGAAAAACCTTTATCAGAACCCTCACGGCCTAAGAGGCTGAAAGAGGCTGGCAAAGAGGCCTAAGAGGCTGGCAAATGTCTATAATGTAGATAATAGTTTAGTTTAGATCGACATATAGGAATATATGGTAAAAATCGGTATGTAAAAAAACGGTTCACGATTCGGAAAAAGTGTTTAGAATAAAAATTGTGGAGTTTTTATTTGATATTAAAACATTTTTACCTATTATGGCGCGGCGCACCGTTTATGAGTTGTTTATAAATTGAGTGCGTCATGTAGATTAGCAGATTATGTATTGTGCACCTTGAGAAACAATACCATTGGTCACTAATGCTGACTGAACGTATTTTATCGATTAGGAGTAGGTATTTCATTGCATATAATTAGCGAAAGAGGAATATAAGGACTGTAGCATGTAGTAAACCGTGGTCTCTGCCTACCCCTATTGATAACAGGCATGATTTTATGTATCAATGTTATTGAAAAAATATTTATTATATATAGTAAGAGGGTTTTCCGCAATTACTGTAGGTAGTTCGAGCGAGACGACAATGCAATGCTTTGTTAAGTGATGGTTACCACTTAACATCAGGTGGGCAATCTGCTTGTTCCACTAAACAAGTTGTATAAAAGAAAAATTAAAAGGCCTAAATTAGCCAACTTATGCTACGTAGGTACATAATTTTTATTTTTTTTCGGCATCTCAAAATGCCACTAAGATGTCTCTCTGACAGAATCTAAAAATTTATATTATAAATAAATAATTAATAATTGTGTATAAAAATTTTCAAAGCTTTTACAAAAAATAAAACTTGTCGATAAGTAAAAAGTTTAATATCGACCGTGCCTCGTTACAAGATATAGACACACAATGGACGTCGAGACGCTTAATTTGTTGTATCGCACGCAATAATTGGTCAACAAATGAATTTCAGATTTTGTCCGCTAAGTACCTTTATCACAAAAGAATTCTGTTTCACCTTTGTAGCCGATTGTAGCACAACTCGGCCTAGTAGCGACAGCGTACATTCGTGTGGGTTCACCTACTCCGCTAGTCATGGATGGTGTACTTATTTATATTCCGCAGGCATGGTGTCATTTCGTGTTGTTTTTAAAAGGGGTCAGTTCACGCCTTTGGTTCAAAGGCATTGATTGCTAATACAATACAGTTTACGTTGAAGCGTTTTAAATATCAAATTATTTGTAGTATTTTTTTGGTTTTTTATCAATAACAAATCAGATCCTATAGGTATAAGTCTAATCTTATTTGCCTGTTTCTATAGGTCTAATCTTATTTGGCTGTTTTTATAGGTATAAAAACTTATTGTGGCACAAGTTCAAGCTAATGTTACGAATTAGCCTTTTCAGTGTGACAAGCAAAAACGAGGGTCTTTTGACTACGGGTTCAAATGCTATCCGTGCACAGCAACTGCTGACTATACTGTGGCTTCACTAGCGCAACGCAAAGTTCTCAACTTGACCTAAATAACTAGGCTTTGATGTTCCCGGAAATTTAATCAGCTTTCACTCAGGAAACCAATAAAAAAGTTTTGTGAAAAGAAAAATCTGAAGTAAAAAATCATAATTAAATTCTTAAAAGGTCTCACTGGGATCCTTTAACCAGATTATTTTAAGAGGACTCACAATTTTATTCGTGGAAGAATATTATTTCTATAATGATTAGATAGTGTAGGAGCTTTGGAAAAGCTTGTGATATTTTTACGATGAGATTTATTTTTAGCTAAGGAAGTACAAAAATTAAGTGCCGTTAATATAAGAAAATAATGGTAAGGATGACCCTGCGTTTAAAAAGCGTGTTAAAACATCTAATTATTATTCCCAGCTATTACTCTATACCAAGAAACCTTATAGATAGAGGTTAGAACCTGCTGACCCTAGAAAAATTCCAGTTAACTGATGAAACAAACATGCAACGTGCAATTTTTTTATACAACTAGCTGATGGAACAAGCAGATGTCCCACCTGATGTTAAGTGGTAACCATCACCTATAACAAAGCATTGCCTCGTAAGACACGCACGATAGGAACTTGCCCTACGAAGCACTGCCATACGTCCATCAACTTGAGGCATACAGATGTTAAGCCTCATGTGCCTGTAATTACACCGGCAACCACACTCTTCAAACCGAAACACAGCAACGCTGCTTGGCGGCAGAAAAAGGCGTGGTGATGGTAGCAATTTTTGCTTAACTGTGCACGTGCAATGCTATTTCACATAAATAAGTTCAGTGGTTTTATATCTTTCAAAATTTTTAAATGTGCGATCGAGTTGTTTGATAATTGGTTTTCAGCCCCTTAAAGGACAGGCTTGAAAAGTGATAACCTATAATAGGATGCATTAGAATCACATTATAGGTACCAACCCACCAACAATGTAAACAGTTAAGGTTGGTACAAGGTGTCCCACTCCCACGGACATTATGCCAATAACATTATGATCGGCATTAGCATACAATCCATATTTAACTTACGCCTCCGTTGAACGGTGCAAAACGGTTACTTCCGTCTTCGGTCATGGATTGTGAAACGATGCTTTATTTTTAACTAGCTGCCGCACGCGGTTTCGCTCGCGTTGGTATTAAATGGGATTGCTTATAAAAACATTTAAGGTGGTTTCATTTTTTTAGTTTCGTTCATTTTTTCAGGATAAAAAGTTGCTTATCGAGTTTACGATTTATATTTGTTCTAAGTTTCACCACGATTGGTTCAGAAGTTGAGGATGTGATTGAGCTACAAACATTCAAACATCCAAACATCCTTACTTTCGCATTTATATTAGTAAAAAAGATAAAACAAAATATACCTTGTGGAATGCCCATGACTCCGTTCGCTTGAAGCTATTTTCATTCCAAACTAACATCCGTTTTCAATAACTTTGGATGATAATTTTCAAAAAAAAATTTTTTTTTGCGAGTGCCTGTTCCATATTGCAGACTTTTAGGCGCAATAGTTGCAGAGATCTCGTGATGAGTGACTTCCGGGGTGTCAAAGTTTTGCAAAAAGCTTCACATGAACGAATTTGCGCGATATTTAACTAGTCATCCATATAAATAAAATATATCCATACCATTTATAAATACGAAATTGTGTCCGACTGTTTCTTTGTAACGTTTTCACAGCCAAACCCCTGAAACTTTTCATAGAAAATTTTTGTATGACATTCTTAACATCAGTACAAAAGTTCATGAAATAAAGACGAAAATTTGTGGAAGCTCTTCATATCTGACAAAAAAAACCACTAATGTCTTAAATCAAGGGCAACAGATTTATAATGCTGTATGCTTTAACGGAGAGCAGTATAAATCTGTTATTCAATCCCGCCTTTTAAGATATAGAGCAAGGTTACGCTTATTCACCGCATATTTAAAATTAACCAGACTTACAAATAAACAAACAGTGTAGACTCAATTCATATTTATCATGAATATGCATGAGTTTTGTAAAATAGGGGTAATACTGTAAAAATATACTGTAAAGAATAAAACTCTTGATCTTAATTTTTGTAAAAAGAATTTGATCTTTTAATATACAAAAACTTAAAAAAAAACTGAGCACATGAGCTGACTCTGCTGACTCTACAAAAAAGTATTTAGCTCAAAAATAAACTGAATTTCGACTGCAAATAAACAGAGCAGGTTTTAAAAGCGTAAAATACGAATCGAATTCATGTGGATTACTGCATTTACTCTATTCGGGTACCTAACTTAATTTGCTTTAGCTACAAAACAAGCCGTAGCATCATTTCTGTTCAATTCATAACGTGATCCGGCGAATGAGATGACAACCGCTGACTACCATGTTAACTATTTACAACTGACTTATATTATGCCAAACTACAGTTGGTTTAAAAGTTCGCAACAGTCTGCAGGTAGTCTCAACTGTTACATGTGTATTTTGTACATTTCGTAAATAGCTACTTCGTTTTTTCTCGTGCACCTTACGAGGGAAGATATCAACAACAAATTCTTTTTATCTCAATTAGGTACTTTGAAAAAATTGTCTTTATACTTGGTGCATCTACTTCAATAGGGTAACAACGCGAATGATTATTAAAATTCATTCAATCTCGTCTTTTTAGATTACTTCTATTTTTACTTTCAAAACAGTGTGCAGAAGTATATGTATATTTTACTTATTTTTTTATACAACTAGCTGATGGAACAGGCAGATGGCCCACTTGATGTTAAGTGGTAACCATCAACTATAACAAAGCATTGCCTCGTAAGTCACGCACAATAGGAACATGTCCTACGATGCACTGCCCTGCGTCCATTAACTTGAGGCATACAGATGTTAAGCCTCATGCGCCTGTAATTACACCGGCACTCTTCAAACCGAAACACAGCGTTGCTGCTTGGCGGCAGAAAAAGGAGTGGTGGTAGTACTTTCCCGGACGAGCCATTCACAAAGAGCTCTACTACTCTTAAACTTCACCTCTTTCTAATACCCAAACCAAACCCAAGAAACCAAAAAGACATGTGTGTTTTATTTTGCTATCAGCATCGATTTAAAGCAACTCTCATGTAAAAATATTTGCAGATTTTACAGTTTTATACCTACTGTTAATAATCGTATAGGTGCTATGTGATATATCTAATATTTGACTCAGCAAATAGGGTTATAAACACCTTATAATATATTTTATATCACCTTATTGCCTATGATGCTACCAAGTCAGGTGTCGTATTTCTAGAACAGATATAAGTTACGAAGCTCATTTTACAATATCATATTGCAAATATCGTGTTGAAGTATCAACAAGGCATAAATAAAAAAATGGTAAAAGTATTTAAAGGTGGATAAAAGCGTTTATTTCTTCTTCTTCTTCTCTCCGTTTATGGCTCCTGTCTGTCATTCGACAGACAATTTTGCCAGTGTCAAGTGATTTGTATTGAATAAATACTTTTTAATCAAGTCAGTCTATAGTCAAGTCGGCCGTCATTTGTTTTGAAGAAAATGGTGGCGGTTTTCTTCAAAACATTGGAAACATTTTCGGTCAAATCAGGATATCACAATACACTTTTCATTCCAAATGTTTACACTTTGTGCTAAAACCTCAAGTAATGTTGGTTAAATACCACCGAAATTACACAACACAGCTCAAATTAACACTAGAAAAACAAATAAAATGAAAAAGCTATGTTGCTTCCCAAAATGTCAGAAAATGAATCAAGCGTTCATTTCATACAAGTGAATTGATATGATTGTTTGTCACGTAACTCATTATATTACTTTCATTGACGAATCTACCATTCATAAGTGACTCACTGACTGACATAAGAACTGACTCAGCTTCGTAATTAAAGATCCATTTGATGACAAATGAGACAGAAAAGAAAAAATAGAAAGTAGGAAACCGTGCACTTCTCAAAATTGTAAATACGATTGCAGAAATACCCGAGGCATTTGTCGCCTTTTTAGAATATCAAGAATATTCTAAAAAGGTGACATCTCTTTACGGATGACGACTACCTTCCAGTTTATTTTTCTTTTCCTTATATAGAAAAACATCCGCAAAGCTTCCGTTTCAAAAGAAGTATCCACTAATATCCTCCCAGTCTGCAATCTGCCAGTGGAACAGGATGGCAGAGGCGTAGTCGTTTCTATCATTACAAGTGCGAGAGCGGAAAGAGCGGAAATTGTTATGCGCCACTATCAGCTACCTAGGTACTCTCTGTTTGGCCTTTATAGGAAACACACCTTTACGGTAATACGAAGAAGCTCGCTACGTAGCTATATTTCCCTACAGATTGCACGAACGAACTAACTAAACTACACAATTAAGTGTATGGAATTAAGAAACAAAAAACAGGGAAGCGGTTGATTTCCGCGAATTCTTTGTTAAAACCAATGCTAATTTGTGTTATTTTGGTTGTTACAGAAACGACTTCGAGACTGAAGCAAGCGGTACTACGGATACGAGGATTTTTATCTGGTAAGATTATGAACTTAACCTTCTAATAACATCCGTAAGAACAACTTTATAAAAGTAAAGTAAAGTTTTTGTTTTGAAGGAAACTACATACCAAGCACACAGGTTAGATATAAGTATGTATAGGTAGGTAAAAAATGTAAATCTAAGCAGTAAAAACGGTTTCATAAAAACACATAGGTAGCATTTATTATTTTATTACAAGCACCCACGCAAGACATTTAGTAAAATAATTGGAAAATCATTACCTATACCTGCTAGGTATTTAGTTTTTGCTGACAAACTATCAAATAAGCAGATGGATGCAAACAGCTAATTAACTTAATTATGCTATGAAGTGTTAAGAGCAGTAAAGTTCTTTGCAAAAGGATTCGTCCGCCAAGCAGTTGCTGTGTTTCGGTTTGAAGAATGTGGTTGCCGGGGCCTCAAGTTGATGGACGCAGGGCAGTGCATAGTAGGACACGTTCCTATCGTGCGTGACTTACGAGGCATTGCTTTGTTATAGGTGATGGTTAGATAATCTAACAACAGGTAGGTATATCTAGGTACCTCTAAGTACGTAGACTACGCTAAATAGCTAAGTGCCATCCACGGCGGAAAAGCGGACGTAGTAACTTAATAGGTAAAGGAACCAGGTCAAAATTACCTAGTCTAATGATAATGATAGGCAATCTTCATACATACTGAATGTCGGCATGCTATGGCACTTGGATCATACATTCAGTTAATTAGGTACAACCTACGTTTCTGCACGACCGACGATAGAAAATATATTCTGGTTCATGTTATTATGGTAGTACCTAATAATAACTTAGAAACTATAGTATACTACATAGATACTTAGATACTTAGACTTGGTACTAAGAAAACATAGCTAATAGGTATTCTGCTATTTATAGTGTAGACACATTTTTTTTATGTTAGGTAATAAATAATTTTGTATTGTATTTTTGGTGTTCGTGCTACTAAGAAGAAGAGTTAGTTACGCATAGGTATCTGTCTACCTACATATAAAACTGTCACAATAGTTTTATTCTTTAGCTAAAGAAAAGCAAATTCTCTTGATATAATAAGTTATAAAGTAACATTAAACATCAAAAATGGCCCAATGGCAACAAAAATGGTGGAAATTTGTTATAGCACTATCAAGCCTCAAACTAAGCATACTTCGTACCTACGTGGCTTGTACTTACCGGGAGCGGAAAACCGGGGAGTCCCACATATCCCCTCCATCCTCCAATGGGGGGGAATGCGTAACGCATTTTTCCCAGCGTAAAAAAAAAAAAAAAGGTATATGGAAACCAGATGGCTGATATAATATTTATATACTTTTATTAATACATACCTACTATCAATAATAATATATTTTTTGTTTAAAACGGGATATTTATCATGATATTATTACGTATTATGATTTATTATATATTTCATTATTTAGTTAATTACAATATCGGGAAACAATAAAACTCACAAATCATTGTAAATATCCCGTTTTCAATCAAAATTATGTTCATAACCGCGATAGTTTGAAAAGTAATCATAAAATACTATAACACTCAGACAGAAAACAATACTTCATGTTCATTACACAAAATAATAGAATTACGTACAAAACGGACAAACTAATTGCTATAGCGGAAGATCTGACGTGGTCATCGGAACCAGGGCAAGCTATTCCGATGCGCGGGCTGCATATGGATGGACCTGTTGCAATGCATACCAGGTTGGATAGCGGAACCTAACTGGACTGGTCTTATAAAAGTTATTGTGCTTGTTCATTCGGAACTCATCTATTGATGAACTGTCACGTCGCTATGATGCCTGTGTCCAAAGCAAAAATACGTCCACTCGTGCAAACGTGACAAAACGAAAATAGCAGTTTGTAGCAAACAGTGTGACTTTTGTGGCTTTTGACAACTTTTTTTTTTAATTTCGAATTTCGTAACGCTGAAAAATGAAATCCGAATTAAGGAATACGAAATCCGAAATAACAAATTGTGAAAAGTCAGAATAGAATCTCAGATAATTGAACCGCTCCGTACCGCTCCATTTTCGAATCTAAATAAATTTCAGAGGAGAGCACACTGACCTCATCCAATTTATCGAGTTTATCAAACTTTGTAGAGTATAGAACCCCGCTCCGAAGGTGCCCTACATTCGCCCTTAATGAAAGTGAATGCGTTGCAACGAAATGTAAAAGTAATCTTGTTATAAGTGAAGAACTGAGAAGAAGAATATGAATTAAGTTTTTATCTAAAACAGTATCAATGAGATTAATACAGCATCTGCATAGCAGTCTGGGACATCTTTTCACATTTTTATTTATTCACGGGATACTGTAGTGCCTTGTACAGGATTTGATAGTGTCTTGGATGGACAGGACTTGCCCAGCATAATAATATACTCACATTTCGAAAAAAAAATATTGTTACTGTTTTAATCCTAAATTTAATCCTAAATAATACAACGTTACTCAAGTAGCAATCACAGATAGACCTACCTAATCCGAAGCTTTGAAAAGGGTTTAATGTACGTCTTCTAGGATAATATCTATACATATACCGTACTCAAGACACATCCTGATTAATAAGCGGGGATTAGCGAAACCTCTAAGTAATCCTATAAGTAAGTAGTTTGTAAGTATAAGGCGTGGCTCAAGCCAGAGAAAGTAAGGGCCACCAAGAGGCCAGCATTCGTCTCATACTTTCACTTGACTTTTTTAACCCTACGCGTAGACAGAATGCTACTGCAGACTCTACTCTTGTATTCTTTCTAGGGCTGTCTGTAGGGCAGGGAATAGGATTTTTCAGTCTAGAGCTCAAATTCTGCGATAAGATGTATAGGTTATTAAAAAACTGATGATGTTGATTGGTAGAGATATTCTTGTTTTTGAAGTATAATCGACACAGTAACCTTTCTTTGCCACATGTCGGCCGTGTCAGTTAAAAACAAAAGTTGCGATACTAGTTTTTCAAGATAGACGGGTCGAAGGCTTGCAAATGTTTAAGCCCCACTTGGTGATGCGTACGACCTCGAATAAAAAAAACACAAAACTTTCGTTGCCCTACAATAGTTTAATAAACATGCGCTTTCGATTCCGAACGCCTAACGGATTATCAATTGTGTTAGTATTCATATTGAAACTTTGAACTGTCTGCAATACCTACTTCTTTTAGTAAACCTACAATGGTAGCACGTGGGACGAATTATGCCGCAATAAAAAGTGGCCTACGTCCTTGTCCAGAATGCAATATTTTTGCTGAATTTCATCGGGATCGATCCAGCGGTTGAGTCATGAAAAGTACAAACAAACAAAAGCTCTAAAAATCTTTCACATTTATAAAAACAATGTTTTTCCAAGTCAAGGTATCAAGCAAGTCTATTCCAAATCAAATAAGTCATCAACATTCCGCAGTAATTGTACGATCGGTCGTTACTCTCTCGTAGGTCTCGTAACCACAATGTTATACCTACGTTATCGACACAGGTATAAAACTGCAATAAGCTTAGCAAACTTTCGTTGGTTCAAATGTAACCCAAATTGAACTTTACGACCTCCAATTACGGGTTTAAAAGACGGCAGGTGCGTTGACCGTAGCATAACTTCGCATCGTTACCCGGGCTCCTCGCAAAAAGTCGTCGACTCCGGCAGCCTCGAATAATAATTATTATCAAAAGGGCACAGAAGCGATGGCGACATCTCGTCTCGCCTCGGCGTGCGCCTTCTATTCTCTCGCTAGCTAGTTTAAAACGCAGATTACTGTCAAACAACTTCTCGGTCGTACTTTTACAAATTTAAAGATATAAAATCACTTTGTAATGTTCTCCGAAACTTGGTTGTTGGCGATTGGAATACAAAAATATTGGAATGTGCAAATGAGAAGTTGTTTAACGGCTACTGTCAGCCTCATAATTAGTGTACCTACCGCTAAATATAATTTAATAGCGTAAACATAATATCGTAAATAAAAAAAAATGTTCCAAAAACGAAATGCATGACGTTGAGCGCTGATGTTACTGTCTGCAGTCGTAAGTTGCATCCCTAAATGTTATATAGTTCTCGTAGCAGTATGGCGGCGTCTCTAATCTCTACCTATACAGCCATAAAACAAGAGCAATCTATACGAACAAAACAAATTAACCCAAATGATGATTGCGAGGCATATTAAATATCCCGCTAGAAGAACTGTCTGTAACGAATGGAGAGATAAAAATATTGGCCAAAGACTCTGATGATAATAATCTAAACGTGTGTTTGGTCAGTCGGGTGGAAAAGGACGTGCTATGGTTGCTGTGTGTCTATCGATTTTGACACCCCAATATTAAGTCGGTGCTTGAATGAAATGAGTGGTTTAACGGACCATAATAATTATTTTCTCAAGTACAAGTTTCTAAGTTATTTCGTAATTTACCTGGGTATCATATTTTAATAAATATGTTTAGGTTATAGAAATAAAGTTTGCTTTTATCATAATAATTTCATAACAATTGCATTTTCACTGTTGCAACTCGCAAGCGCAAGACGCTGTTTTATTATCCGCATTAACATAATTAACGACGGGATCCCCGGTGTATTATTAGGAAAACGTTATTATCTCGCAAACATGTGGCAGAGGAGAGCAGGCGCGCACCAAAATAGAATAGCATTTAATGCTGCAGTGTACCGATAAATTTAAATAACAATGCAAAAGTCATGCCCCCGTGTCATAAATAAATAAATAGCAAAGCAACAATGGTCCAGTATCTCTTGTAAAACTAGTTCTTTTCTTCTTTTACAGGTGTGAACAACAATTCTATCATGTTTCGATTGGATGACAGCGTGAGATAGCTGCAGTATGGGTGCAAACATGGGCAAGAACTCGAGCTTGCTCGACGCCCTTCCCTCGGCGCAAGGCACGCTCCACGTCGTCATGCTCGGATTAGACTCCGCCGGTAAGACCACCGCGCTCTACCGGCTTAAGTTCGACCAGTACCTCAACACGGTCCCCACCATAGGATTCAACTGCGAAAAAGTCAAAGGCACCATCGGAAAATCCAAAGGTGTAAATTTCCTCGTTTGGGATGTGGGCGGGCAAGAAAAGCTACGACCGCTCTGGAAGTCCTACACGAGATGTACCGACGGGATCATATTCGTCCTGGATTCCGTCGATGTGGAAAGAATGGAGGAGGCAAAAATGGAACTAATACGGACGGCAAAGTCGCCGGATAACAACGGTGTGCCGATTCTTGTGCTCGCGAACAAGCAGGACCTGCCCGGAGCCAAGGAGCCGCGCGAGTTAGAGAAGCTGCTCGGCCTGCACGAGCTAGTATCGTCTCCGCACGGGTCACGAGACGCGCACGCCTGGCACGTGCAGCCCGCCTGCGCCATCACCGGCGAGGGCCTGCACGAGGGACTAGAAGCGCTATACGAAATGATACTGAAGCGAAGAAAACTTGCGAAATTACACAAAAAACGCGTCAGATAAGCGGCACTACGACAACAAAAAGTTGGTAACGATCGACTTAACTGTGAATTAAGTAGTGCGATTATTATGCAAGTGTTATTAATGCTCATTGAATCGTTCGGATGATTTTTGTAACGTCCGCTAAAACACCAAATATTGTTTTATGAATAGATGTGTAACGTCTTATGAATTATTCCATCATAATGTTGCTCAATTTATATTGAACATTTTGAGGGGAATGAATAGGTATTTTGAAATTATTTTTAACTACTAGTCATTTTCTTTTGAAAATAGCTAGGTGGAAGATAAAACTGAGACAGAAAGAAATAAGAATGAGATTGACGCGATAAAACTTCGCTGTGAGAAGGCGAAGTAGCAGCTTGTGCAAGTGCTTGGAGAGCAATTGATATTGCATCGATCAAGTCAACCCACGAGTATGCAAATCCCACGGTACGGAATTTTCCATAGTTTTTCTTCGATTATCATGTACTCATATAGAATATTCCGTGGGACCAGTAAATTTTTTGATTAATGTGATGAAGAAGATTTGTGCAATGTTGGAAATAGCAGGGGGAAGGCTTGAATAATTTTAAAACGCGTGCCTCTAATGTTGGCCTCTTGATTTCGTCAAACTTCTAGGAAATAGTTTCCTTTAGTGTGTATATTTACAGCTTTTCAAATCAATTGGGTGTGCTGCTGCTTATCAAGTGATACCAATGTATTAAAATATCTCTTTATGTATGTATCAATGTTTTTGTGCTAGTATCAATGTTACCCAAGCATGTACCCTAATATTTACCTAGGTAGGTACTGAACCTTTTTCAATTCTTCTCGTACCATCTGAAACTTTATCTTCAACCTTATATTTCCTTTCTTAAATAGTATCATCGATGGTTCACTAAGTTTGTAGAAAGTTAAAAGTATTTTAAAAGAAGAGGCTTATCAACTTTGTAGACTGCTTCTCTTTGTAAATAAACTGTAAATATATTTATGACATACGTTTGAATACGCTGGAAAAACATGTTCACGTCTAATGTCATATTTTGTTTTAGTTGTATTTAGCTGCTTTTCTAATGTATGACTACCTACTATTCTACCAAAATAAAATGATGGTTATAGAATAAAATCAAAGAAAAGAATAACATAAATTTTGGAATTTTTCAAATTAATATTTTTCTACAATATGCAATAATTACAATTCTATCAATCCGTCAGTGATTCGGCTCCAGTCGCGAAATTGATACTTAGTTTGATAACCAGTTGCCATTACGCAGTTTTTTGCGAATACAACTCTCTACTTTTTTTCGTCAATGAAACCATCTATAATACCTACTGCTGGCTGGCTGAACTATAAATAATAATCAAAGTTGTTGATTCACTGATACTTGATAGTATCAACGGAGATCACAGTGGGTTAACTGGAAGTTATGACGCAATGCAACAACACAAACACAACTACACGCGCAATCGCGTTGGTCACAGAAGAAACTCTCGAACGCAATCGAGAAATAATTAACTATTAATGGCAACTGGTTAGCTCATTCGCGGTCACAGCCGAAATGCAAGAGTCAAAATATTTATTAGTAAAATTTAGCCAGAAAATTGTACTTCTGAAACGATTATTACAAGCAAAGCTTTACATGACATCAAAGAAACTGTAGTTGGTACCGACTTTATACGTGTTCTATCAAGTGTTTTTCTAAGTGTTTATTTATTTACTCATAGGTTAATACATAGTGTAATCCCCGATGCATTAAATTTATTTAAAGGTCTTACCAGTTATTTACGTTACTCACTTTGTAAATATGTAAATTCCAAGTAGTTATTTTGTCAATACCAAGAAACCAAACATTACATTATCATGTGAGTAGAATGTGTAAATTTTGTTACTAAAATATTTGTTTTAAATATATATCTATACTTTAACCATAATAATTTATATTGTGTTTTATGGAAATACATTAGACTTTTTTAATGTCAACCCCGTAAATAAAGTCTGTTTTTAATAATATAAAAGCTTTTATTTAAATGTCATTATTCATCCAGGTGGTGCATCTTCGTCTTCTTTATCAAAATGGATATATTTAGCAGGGTCCTCATCCTTAGTCCAGTCGGTAAATAAGGACAAATATTCGATTTCGGGTTCAGTAAGCTCGTGTTGATTAATTTTTGGGACAATAGCTTTAGATAAGTGGCGAGTAATCTTTCGTTTAGTAAACCATTTCACTTGTTGAGCTGGCATCTGCTCTTTAGAAGCTATAGGCGCATGAGCACCAAGTAACGCCTTCTCCAGCCTTCCAAATAATCGCAGCTCTCTAGCAGCTACTTTAGCCCGCTTAAATTTCTTTTTTTGAGTCTCCATATATTGCGTCGTGGCTAGTTTGACTTTATTGTTGTGTAATTCATCCAGTTTATTCGAATAACTCATGTAGTAATCTTCAAGAGCCTTTGCTGTGACAAATAAAGACATGCTGGTGGGTTTGTCAACGTATACTTTTTCGTAACAAAACTCCAAATGAACCTGAAGTTTGATAACATCAGTGGCACCAACACTATTATAGAAAAGGCCGTTTAGCACTTTGAAAAATTTTGAGCTTAGCTGAGCTTCCTGCTCTTCAGCATATCTTAAATACATTTGAAATTGCTTAATCATATGTAAAACTGCTGAACTATCTGCTGCATTATGTGCTTTAAGTTGCTTTATATCTTTTTTCAGTTTTTTTGCATGTGGTGCCAAGTGGGTCACGTAAGTGAAGTGATGTAACTGTTGCTGTTCAATTGCTTCGAGTATGTGTATCAAATCATCGGGTTCCGTAAAAAAAAGAGGTGGTTGGATGAGTCCAGAAACACATTCATTAAGCATCTTTTCAAATATAACATTGAAAGTATCCTCTTCACTTGACGTGCCAAAATCGAAACCTTTTGCTTCTATTTCAACTGAGTGCGCGAATTCTCTGTGTTGGGATCGCCAACTCGGAGGTGATAAATAGTACAAAAATCTACCGTATTTTTGCTGAAGACCGTACCTATAATCTAGTCCGATCAATCTGGATATTATAGTGAATTTAACCGTAGCAAAATTTTCCAATTCTAATATTTTAGCGTTAACCCGTAGTTTCAATTCATCCCATTTTTGCAGGCACCCTATGGACTTTTTATAATCTTCAGAAATAAAATTATCAAACAGTTTCACTTGTTCCATGTATCTTTTGACGCTAGTTTCATACATTTCCTTTTCTTTCCTATAGTTTGCGTCTATATGAATAACACAATCATGTCGACAGCCCACCTCATGTTTTAGGCGTAGCTGAGCACTGAAAACACTTTTTAGTGTTTTGAAAATAGGAATATGTTCTGGCAGCGGACGTCCGCTTAGAAACCGATAGTATCCTTCATCGATATCAGTAACAGCGAACACATCGTCGTCTGGATCATCTACGTGTAAGCGTTTACGCAGATCGGTATAAATAATCTTATATTTTTCAAGTATACCAATTGCCAAACGTTGTTTGTGTTTCAAACTGTTCTGTTTCTTGGCAAACAATGTATAAGAATATAATAAATCGTCATTTTTAAGGGCATCTACTTGTAAAGGTTTAGCATCTTGTAAAGAATATTTTCTCAATGAAGCTTCAGATGGTTTTCTGGTAACTTTCTCAGGTTTTCTCTTTTGTAAACATTTTTTATAAACGGATTCCTTAGCACATACTCTTTGCTTTGGTATAGTTATAGTAACAGAGACAGTATCCTGCTCATCCATATTTTAACTAATAAAAATTTTGTAACTATTCAAAATTGCAATGTCACAGTACATAATAAAGAAATCAAATCTCATAGCCATCTGGTTTTGTTTGAATATTCAAGCTCGAAAGGAGCCTCTTGAGGCGCACTTAAAATCCTTTCACCACACTGTTTCGAAAGAAACTAGTGACACAACAAGAGAGAGAGAGTGAAATAAAAACTGAAAGTCATCATTTTATTATATTTTTTAGTAACTTTACAAACTGAATAAAAAATTATTGCATAATAGATTTACGTGGGACCCATTCAAATGCTGGTTTGACATAATCATAATACTCTCTCAGATATGGCGCCGGGTTCATTCCGTCGCACCATTCAGTAAACATCAATAGGCCTTCTCGTTCTTCCGCAGATAACTTGTACTTCTTAGGTTTCATTCTCTCACCGCTTAGCATTTGAGATTTCTTCTTTTCAGCGATCGCAAGACTCATCCGACTTTTTTTATCAAGAAACTTTTTTAACGGGGGTCGTGTGAAATTTGCTGGTAATAAGAAAGCCTTATTCATAGCATTTGTCATCTCCCTGAAAGCTCTCAATTCCCGCTGAGCTTTGTAAGCGTTCATCATCATTTTTAGATCTTGAGCGAAGAAATCATTTCGGGCTTGATTAACGATCTTAAAATCAAGCGAGTCCAGTCTCAAGTTGTAATCTTCGTACATGACTTCGAGAATTTTCATCGGGTCCTGCAAGCTTTGATGACCTTCTTCACATTTTCCAAACACTTGCTCGTACACGTATTCGATACATATTTTTAACTTCAATGTACTGGGACTGGCGACGCTATCATAAAATGAATCGTTTAATATTCGGAAGAACTTATCCTGTAAATGAACCTCATTATAAACTTCTCTTGATATCTCATTATTGATACCGTCTATGTAATATTGAAAGTAGTCAAGCTCCTGTTTTGTAGCCGCTTTTAATTGTTTAATACGTTCTTGGAGCAGTCTGAACGGGGCATCAGTTTTTGCAAGTTGAGTCAGATATTCTCTACTCTGTAGTTCCATTGTTCGAAAAATATAAATCATTTGCGCGGGTTTCTTGAAAAATATGGTAGCTGGCAATGGATAACTCAATTCATTTCTGGCAACCTCAACCATTTTTTCTATATCTAACGTTTCGACCAAATCGTTATCGGTCGCAAAAGCTCCAGATTCAAATTGTATCGATTGCAGCTTTCCTCTCAATGTCTCATCGTATTGCTGTCTCCATGATAGTGGGGCAACAAATATCAAATAAGTTCGATATATTTTGAGAACACCTCGAATAGCGTCTAATTTGAATAAAATGTTGTTCAAAATTGTTAGTTTGGAGACGTAGCCAAGAAATTCAGAATTTTTGGCTACCAATTCCGTGAAAACTTTTTCCGTTTTTGATGCTTTCGCACATGCTTTCTTGTAGTCTTCTGTTAAAAACTTTTGAAAGTTTTTTATATGCTGCTTTAATTCTTCGGCGATGCGATCATGCTGCAGAGATTCCTCGACTACGCTTTGCTCAATTTTCATGATCAAGTCACGCCTATATCCTATTTGCTGCCGATTCATTGCATATGAGCGAATATTGTTCGTATATACTTTAATATCATCGAAGCAGCGCAGGGGTCGGCCTTCAATGACGGTGTAGAACTCAGGATGTATTTCTACAACCGCTCTGACATCATCCGGTGGTTCTTCTAAGAAAAGTCGTTTCGATATGTCTCTGGTAGCAGCAATTCTCAAGTTGTCCTTCATGTGTAGAGGCTGTGTTAGCCTATCTCGTGATATCAACTTTTCTTTACGATCACTATCTCTAATACTATAAGAATCAAAGTCCTGACTGACTGACTGACTGACTGACTGACTGACTGACATATAGACAACGCACAGCCTAAACCACTGGTCCTAGAAACTTCAAATTTGAGGAGTACGTAGGTCTTATGGCGTAGAGGTGTACTAAGAAGGGATTTTTGGAAATTCAACCCCTAAGGGTGTAAAAAGGGATGAAAACGATTGTATGAAAAATTGTATTCCTTGAAGCTACAAACTTGAAACTTGGAGTAGATATACTTCAAAGCAAAAAAATAGGAACGGCATTTTTAGTTTTTCAAAACTACCCTTAATAAGTGTGCAAAGGGTTAAAAAGTTTGTATGGGAGATTTTTGACCGCTGGTCCTATAGACTTGAAATTTAAAGAGTACATAGGTCTTATGGCGTAGAGGTTTACTAAGAAGGGATTTTCGGAAATTGAACCCCTAAGGGTGTAAAAAGGGTTGAAAACGTTGGTATGAAAAATTTTATTCCTTGAACCTACAAACTTGAAACTTGAAGTAGATGTACTCCAAAGCTAAAAATAGTAAAGACTTTTTAGTTTTTTAAAACTACCCTTAATAAAAGTGCAAAGGGATGTCAAAGTTTGCATGGGAGTTTTTTAACGCGTGGTGCGATTGACTTAAAACTTGAAGTAAATATACTAAAAAATAATTAATTAAAAATGACGCTTTCAACTTTTGATAATTACCCCTGCAAAGGGTGCAAATGACTGTAAAAGTTAGTATGGGAGATTTTTTATATAGTGCGATAGATTTCAAACTTGAAGTAAATATACACCACAATAAATTATTTAAAATCACGTTTTCAATATTTTAAAACTACCCCTGCAAAGTAAAACTACCTCCTGAACAAATAAGTACATATTTTCCGTGTAAGGTTGTGTTTGTTGTATTTGGCAAGTTTTTGAGTCTGAGTACCTATACCTACCTACCTAATATAGGTAATGGCCGTTTATAGGTATCTCTTATACCTACGTAGGTATTTAAAATACTACCCTAATAATATACAAATCAATGTGAAAGTTACGATGTTTGGATGTTTGTGGCTCAATCACGGCACCACTTCAACGCGTGCGAAGCCGCGGGAAGCCACAAGTAATACATATACATATTTTATGCCTGAAAGACATCCTATAAATGTAAGCCAGGGTAACAATCCGGGTAACACCCATGCGAAGCTGGGACAGGCCGCTAGTACTTGATATAGGACAAGAGCTTCTCAGACCGTGGTACTCGAAAAGGTTTTCCAGGTTTGGTCTTTTCTTTGGATACAGCATGTTTTCGGTTGGCAAAGTAAAACTGGGTGTTGGGCACATAACGACGTCTAAAAATTACATCTAAAGTCTTGGTGGGAACCATAAGCTTACGTTCCTTTTTGAGACACGATGACATGATTCTAAATATTAAGAAAAACTATTCGAAATGATAACAATGAAATCTAAACAAATATGAACCAAAACAGATTTTATGATATTGTCAAAACGACAATAATTTTCTTCTACGACATTTGATTAAACGCTTTTAGCTGTCAGTAATGAGCTATATCAAAAAGTTTTGCAATAGTTTACACTCAAGAATAATAACATTACCTATTCAGGATTGGGATTAGACCTAACTAGTGTATAAGTAAGGGCACCGGTGGTTCTTCATCTTTTATTTGTGGCTTTTCAGTGACCGATAGGCACCGGTGGTTAAGTGGGAATGACCCCGTCTTCTAATCATAAGTAGCGATGTTACGACTCGGGTTACCAACCCGGTTCAAACCGGGTTGAGCTTCAAACCGTGCAAGTCGGGTTGAACCTATGCCAAACCGATCTGGACGAGTTGAGTAAGCGAGCGGTTTGTTGATCGCCGTCCCTCTTCAACTCACGCACGGTGCGGCGCGGAACCGCGAGTCGGTACTTCAGGTCGGACCGAACCGAAATATGAAAATGAGATTGACATGACAAAGTCGATTCAATTAGTTCTTGGGTTCTACGAATGAGTTAAATTTGTATTCATACCGGATTATGAATACAAATTTAACTCATGTTATCATAACGTTTCGGTTTCCATAACATAAAATTCTAGCATGAGCAATACAAATTGGTTCGTCGTATTGACTTTGTCATTTTGGTTTGTAACCCGGTTTCAAACCGGTTTACATAGATTTTTGCGGTTCGATTTACAAGTCGGTTTGCTTATCTTTCAGACCGGTTTGAGTCGGTTTGAAAAATTTCGAGATCGTTACATCGCTAATCATAAGGGGTTCGCATTCGGTCGTGCATCAATGGATTTTCTCCATCGAAATATTCTTGCGCGCAAGACCAGTGCTCTTAATCGGTAAAGGAAAAACTTATGATGAAACCAGTTTGTATTAAGTTAGCGGCTACTAAGTACTAAGTAGCGGCGATGAGCTTGCAATATGTCACGTATAGAATACCAGCTACTACAAAACGTAGGTGCGTGCCAAATGAAATATTTGGACGTGCCTCTGACTACATTTGTTATTCGTAATTCTTTTTTCTAGATGGTTCGTAAGAAGACTTCAACCGCTTGCTCATCTTATCCACTTCCTTTAACATTTTCGCTGCTTCTTTGGCCAGCTTTATTTCTTTAGCTCCAGCATCGTACACCTCATTTTCGATTTCCTTCACAAGCTCTAAATCATATGCAGAAATATCCATCATCAAATTGTCATATTCAAGTTCCAGGTCCACCATCAGCTCAACTGAATTGAGCTTGGTTTCGTTAGGCGCGATGATATTTTCGTATGTAAATTCGACGTCATTTAATATTTGTAGTGCAGTCTCTGACGAAACCAGATACTGTATTTTTTCTTCTAGAATTTTGAAAAACACCTCCTTGACTTCGATCTCCCGAATCTCATTTTGAGTAATCATTTCATCGATTTCTTTGATCTATAACAATAATTATTAATGTGTCTTGTTATAAAAATTTACGTTAACGTCACTTGCGTATTAAGCGTGGTAGAGCTCTTTGTGAAGGGCTCGTCCGGGGAAGTACTACCGCCGCGCCTTTTTCTGCCGACAAGCAGCGTTGCGGTGTTTCGGTTTGAAGAGTGTGGTTGCCGGTGTTATTACAGGCACATGACGCTTAACATCTGTGTGCCTCAAGTTGATGGACGCAGGGTAGTGCATCGTAGGGCACGTTCCTATCGTGCGTGACTTACGAAGTAATGCTTTGTTATAGGTGATGGTTACCACTTAACGTCAGGTAGGCCATCTGCATGTTCTATCAGCCAGTTGTATATTAAAAAAAAACTTTCTTCCTACATTTTTGAAGATATAAAATCACTCAATGTTTATAATCGTCTAAAAATTGTTTTACCCTCTATTTTTCGTACTTTTTCAAAACAATTCCTCAATTACATTCAAAAATATTACAATTTGCGAACAAGAAGTTGTTAGACGGTTGTCAGCCTCTTAAATTTAAAATTACAATAATAAATCATAAAATACCTTTTGCTGTGTAAAACTCAGTTCTTCATACAGTTGTCTCTTTAACAAGTCTAAAGCTTTCAAAAACTTGTTTTTCTCCGAATTTAGCTCCTCAGTTACGAGCAAATAGTTTAAATTCTGCTTTTCTAACATTGAGAATACTGTTACCAACTGTTCTGGCAATTCGAAGTACAGTTTCGCCGGAGGCAAACTGTTTAATCGCTCTTTTATAGCTTGAATGTCAATTTCGCGAAATAAATCTGAATCCATGCAGAAGATTTCCGGGTGTTTTATGTCCAATGTTACATCTTCCCTTTCCAGCCATAAAATAGGCGATGACTTATGAAGAAAGTTTTGAAACGACAGTAGGATCAGCAACGTTTCATCCGTGTACTGCAACTTGGATTTTATGTTCGCCATCTCGTAATTTGCCGATTTGTGTTCTTCGGTTTGATTCAGTAAGTCCTTAGCGAGAGTGTCTGACTTCTTCATTACGGCGATTGTTTTATTGTTGTCGTCAGCGAGGAACTTGTCAAAGCTGTTCCGGTACTCGTCGAAATGTTTTGAAGCTGTTTCGAAGATGTTTCTTTCGCTTTCCATTTCTTTTTCGATCCTCAGCATTTCATCTACCAAGAATCCGTGCAGTGTTCGCTTCAGAGCAACGTCTTTTATGTTTTGTTTGTACAAATGTATGGAAGAGTTAGGTCTTACTGGCCTGCTTTCAAGTATGTTGTAGAAGGAAGGATCGACGTCAACTATTGTTTTCACTTTTCCTTCGTTTCCCGGTTCTATTGGGGGGAGTTTGATGCCTGCGACAGTTTTGCGTGGTGTTTTTTTGCTAGGCTTCTTCTTTCCTGTTCTTTCCATTGCTGATATTTAAAAGTTATAGGAGCTATTTGTTCTTGAGTAAAGCGAGGATCGATATCTCCATAGCAACTCAAGTGGGTCTGTAAACTTGGTTATCGCGGCACCGTGTCTATAGAAACACTACCTACTTCGGAACTCTAATAAATACACTATGTTAAGTCTGACTACGTAGGAACATTGTAGCAATAAAGACTAGATAGGTAGGTACGAACATTTTTGAAACCTATAGGTTAGGCTACCTGATTGTTTGAAAATAATATTTTTATCACATCAATTCGAAAGGAGATAGTTTGCTCTTCGAAAACAGGCAGCAAAATAGCACTTTGATCCCAAGGGCGGTAATGTGATTTGAATTTGGAATGTGCTTATTGAGTAAAAGTTCTAATCACCAAAGAGATCACGAACACTGTATGAACAAGCAGGCTTTATAATTAAAAAAGAGCGCCTGAACTAAATAAAAATAAACAAAAACACGTGAAACGCGCATTCCACCTTTGTTCATAATTGTTTACTCAAAATCAGATTTTACTTAGTTTTATGAAAATAAATAAAATTACAATGAATACATGATTATGACTATGAGACTATGTGACAATGTGACAATGTGACAATGTGACTTCGTGACTCCGTGACATCGTGACTCCGTGACTTTGTGACTTTGTGACTTTGTGACTTTGTGACTTTGTGACTTTGTGACTTTGTGACTTTGTGACTTTGTGACTTTGTGACTTTGTGACTTTGTGACTTTGTGACTTTGTGACTTTGTGACTTTGTGACTTTGTGACTTTGTGACTTTGTGACTTTGTGACTTTGTGACTTTGTGACTTTGTGACTTTGTGACTTTGTGACTTTGTGACTTTGTGACTTTGTGACTTTGTGACTTTGTGACTTTGTGACTTTGTGACTTTGTGACTTTGTGACTTTGTGACTTTGTGACTTTGTGACTTTGTGACTTTGTGACTTTGTGACTTTGTGACTTTGTGACTTTGTGACTTTGTGACTTTGTGACTTTGTGACTTTGTGACTTTGTGACTTTGTGACTTTGTGACTTTGTGACTTTGTGACTTTGTGACTTTGTGACTTTGTGACTTTGTGACTTTGTGACTTTGTGACTTTGTGACTTTGTGACTTCGTGACTATGATTATTCATAAGTTGCACTAAGCTATTTTCTCATAGAGGGTGATAAAAAGTAGAGTGTCCACCTCGGGAGCAACACTATTTTAAGCTCGAGTGAAGTACTTTGAATCCCTCGCTACGCTTAGGATTCAACTTTAAAATCCCTCGCTACGCTCGGGATTCTACTCTAGAATCCTTCGCTCCGCTCTGGATTCAAAAAACACTCTCGCCATAAAAATTGTTGTTTGCTCCCTTGGTAAACAATCTACTATTTTATTACCTACAATAATAAGACAGAATTTCCTGAATACAAATTAGCCAACAACGATAGGGTGTTACCAGACCAATCGATCAATCGTCGATCGACGGCATCGATCGATGGTAAAATAGAATAGTCGACGTCGATCGATAGTTTCTACCAGACCAATCGATCAATACAAAAATATACAATTTTTTTAAAACAAAATTTTATAATATTCTCCAACATCAGAAATACAGTTTACTACAAAAATGACTAGAATACAACACTCACATCACTTCCTCTAATCGCTATCAGAGCTACCACTCTGCCTCTCTTCCCTTTCCTCATCCTCATTGGCTTCTTTCTTTACCATCTCCCACGGCATCACCGGTAGAGGCTCCACGAAGGAGTCGTCCACCTTAAGCTTATAAAGCAATCGCGGTGTAAAGTGAGTCGGCAGCGGCCATACGCTTTCTGTTCAGGGAGAAGACTATTGGTCAAACACTACTGTAAAAACTACTGGTCCGATTTCATAACTTATTTCACCATTAGAATGCTACATTATTCCTGTGTAGCACAGGCTATACTTAACTCAATGTTTAAAAAAATATATGTTGACCCGTGCGAAGCGGGGACGAGCCGCTAGTAATAAAGTTTGGATGTCACTATTGTATTTGGGAGTGAGACTTGCATGGTAACCTTTCGACTTACCAAAATAGAAGCAGTAATCGTCAACTCTTCGGTGCAAATATACGGTATGACGAAGATCCATTACGTGCTGTGATTGTAGCAAGAAATCCAGCAGGGCGACTTCGGGAAGAGCGACCATCTTCGGATCAGCTGCGCTCAGACCTTCGAAGGAGAGCTAAAAGGTAAAAAATAAAATTTTATAGGTATACCTAAATATATTTTGACACGTTATGTGACGTTTCTGACTGGCTTCTGACTACCCCCCGACATGTAAGAGAACTAGGTACGAAGTCAACGAAACTCGAAGCTATGATCTAATTTTATCTAATTTAACTATTTAGGTTGTATGTCAAAAAACGTACTAGATTAAAACAAAAATTGTTTTTGAATGTACAAACAAAGCGCTTTCATAAGACACTTCATTTGATATATATTTTGTTACTTATTTCTTTTTGCCCCTTGAAAAAGCCCATAATGTAACCCCTGGTCTGATTGAATCATATAGGTATTTACCAGTAAATTTATCAAGTACAACCTATCGACCTGCAAAAATGTTCGGACAAACATACATACCTACAAATATACATTGCCAAATCGCCCAAGTTGACACTAATAATAATACCTACCTACTCATAACAAAAAAGTACCTACCGACCTAAGAAATTATTGGTTAAAAAACTGCATACCTAGGTACTTCTAGTGAAATAATAATATACCTAAATATGCAGCTAACAATTTAATTTCATGAATGATTCAGTATGTAAACCAACCGCGCAGTTCTGCATTGCGGTAGGTTACCCATCTATTTACCAGTAGGTAGGTATAGGTACTAGCCACCTTGCTTCGGAAAAGAGCACTTACATGATCGTCCACATTTGCCAGTTCGCAGAGCTTCGTGATCTTATCCAGGCAGATCCTCAGCTGTTCCATGTGATCAGACAGAGAGCCGTGAATGTCAAGCCGGCCGACCAGCGACGGCGGCCGGGCGGTTACAGCGCGCCAGTTGTCAAATGTTGGCTGGAATTAATTGATTGAGTGAGCGAAGCGAACGAAAATCTTAAAGTTGACATGGGCGATTTGGAATTTAGGTATGTATGTATGTTTGTCGGGCCATAACTTTAGAACCGGATCTACGGTTTTTAGTTATTTTTACTTTTTTTCTAAGACGCCCGGTTTTTGAGATACAACAAAAAAGTCAAATTAAATAAACAAAGATCCAAGAGCTCTCATTTCTAAGACTTTCGTTGACATCATGGTTTTTCTACTGGTCGGCTAGAATCAGAATCAGAATCAGAATAGTCTTTATTGTAAACTGTTTAAAAATATAAGGTGGTCGTTTATAAGAAGTAGTACAAACAGTCTGCCCTATTCGAGCGTACAATATAAAGTTTAAAGCTTTTTCGTACCATTAAATATTTGAAAAATAATTAACATTTAAATTAATTATCCTAAACTAACTTATTTAGTGAGGAACTATGAGTTTATTTATACAATAACTCATTCTAAATTATAAAACTCTTCTAAATTGTAAAACACTTTTGTTAGAAGCCATTTTTTTAAACTATTTCTAAAAATATTTCCATTTAGTAATTTTAAAGATGAAGGTAAATTATTAAATATTTTAATGGCAGAATAGTAGGTGCTTTTTTGGAACGTGCTAGTTCCTTTGCTTTATTTTTTTTCTTGAAATAAGGAGACTAGGACAAATGCATGATTTTTGAGATATAATTGGTTACCTACCCCAAGTAGGTAGGGGGCAGTCAGAGGTCAAATCTCGAGTTTGTATCAATGTAAGACTGGAGCGGATATCACGAGATCTTAGACTACCTAATTTACAATTTGTTAGTCGACTGACCGTGGACCGTGGCAGCCAAATGGGTTCAGTTGGCGTAGGACCGGAAAGAGTGGCGTGCTGAGGAGGAGGCTTATGCCCAGCAGTAGGGGATCGTCCATTAATCACGTGAGGCTCGAAAGGAGGGGAGGGGTTGGGTAGTCTAAAACCTCACCACTTAAGGGGAGGGGGTTCTTAAGTTGTCAAAAAACATCACGTGATTAATGGACGACCCCTAGGTGAATGTAGGCTGATTGGAATAGGTATACTAAACCATATTGGTTCAAAAATGGCCATTTATTCAATTAAATCATTCTGAAACGTCCTAAATCAAATTTCGACGAAATAAGCTCCAGACAGACATTGCTCCTCATATTCTCTTGTTAGGAACACTACATCTAAAGATCATTTGAGGATGTCTAAGGGGTAGTCAGCGGCACGTCCGTATCACAGGTCGCAAATGGGTTAGACTGGCACAGGATTGTAGTAGATGCCACAAACTAAGTGAGGCCTATAACCAGCAGTGGGTGAAGTCAAGCTGTGGATAATGATGATGGTTTAATTATACATATATAGAATTGTCTAATAAATCTATTGAAGGAAACCTTTGCGTAGCGAAACCTGTCACTTCTGCAGCCTAAACAGAATCATGACAGTATGTATCATGCAATACTGTTTTTTTTTTATTCACAAACCTTACCGACTTTATAGAATGATAGACCATTAACATCTTCAGTCTCTTGAACATTATTCTCTCCTTCGGCGGTTCCTCTACCGGCAGGATAACCGTCAGGCCTTCCTCTGCCGCCTCTTCAGCCGCTTTGGCCGATGCTACCCGCGCCTCTTCATCTTTCTGGATCGTCTCCGCAATCCAGTCGATTTCGCTCCTGAATAAGAACCTCAGCTGCCTGTGAACTGTGTCTTCTGAACCCTAGGATGAAAGTTCGAAAAAGCTCTAGCACATTCGGGATGATACCTTCGGTAACCAACAATACGAGTTTAGTTTTCTCTCTCTCTACCTGTTACTGTTTCGAAAGAAACTAGTGACACGACAAGGGAGGGAGAGAGTTTAGTTTTTAGAGTAGTAGAGCACTTTGTGAAGGGCTCGTCCGGGGAAGTACCTACTACCACCATGCTTTTTGCTTCCGCCAAGCAGCGTTGCTGTATTTCGGTTCGAAAAGTGTGGTTGCCGGTGATAACAGGCACATGAGGCATCTGTATGCCTCAAGTTGATGGACGCATGGCAGTGCATTATGGGGCACGTTTCTATCGTGCGTGACGTAAGAGGTAATGCTTTGTTATGGTGATGGTTACCACTTAACATCAGCTTTTAGTAGGCTTCCTACAATTTCAGTTATTTAATGACACGGCACGGGTCAAACTGCAAACTTCTGTTTGTAAAGCCTAATGTTGTCGCAGACTGTAGGTCCTACTAAGTAATATACCTACACTGAACTATCCTGAAACGAAAGTTAATAAAGCCATTAGAAACGTCATGATGTATACTGTGTTTTATATACCCTGCATGTAGGTCACGAACCTCAAGAATATGCACGAAGTAGCTGTCGTACACCAGCAATAATCCATGGACGTTTATTTCACAATAGCTAGAGTTAACGTCTTGTACCGTCTTCCGTACCCGACTGATAAATTCGTCTTTGGGTAGTGTGTGTTCGCCTGTGTAAATAATGCGGTGAGCGTAAGCTTTCTGGAAAGGATCGGAATATTTGTTAAAAATACCTATGCGCTATGAACTTCGAGCCTCAGACTTATACGCGAATGCAGTGATTATGTAGGTACCTACTTCGGTAGGTAAGCATAACGTTAAGTACTATGTATGAATATAAAATAAGTAGGTCTCAGTCACTCTTAAAATGGTAGTATGGGGCTCTCAGTAAAATTGTCTTATCTGTGTATGACTCTGGCGAATCTAGCCGCCATACGGCCTTCGATAATGTTAATAATCTACTAAAAACAAAAAGAAAACCTTAAACTTACCAATCCCACTTTTTGAAAGTTTTCTTCCACAACATCTAAAACTGATTTTACATCAAGTTCTGGTAATAATGCCATTTCCTTCTTAGATCAAAGAACTAATGATTCCATTGGACTTAAAGGTAATTTATAAGTAATTCAAATAGGTACACAAACACCAAACACGCAACGCCACAGAACATTATTACTCAAGACGCGCAACGCCATCGAAATTCCATGACAGTTGCTATAGAAACGTAGATTGAAATGTTGAAGTTTCAGTGATTTCAAATTATATAGATTTAACTCGGTTACGGAACAAGCAGATGGCCCACCTGATGTTAAGTGGTAACTGTTGAGGTATAGAGATGTTAAGTAAGCCTCAGGTGCCAGTAATTTCACCGGCAACCATACTCTTAAAACCGAAACACAACAACGCTGCTTGGCGACAGACGACATTCGAGCCTTTTCTTAGACATTTGATAAGGTATCCATTTTAGGGCAACACGTGCGACCTAGAGAGACAATTTGTAAACAAAGTTTGATACAAATTACTATTTATATTTAATTACCTACATACCTACATCTACACTAATATTATAAAGAGGAAAGATTTGTATTTTTGTATGTAACGAATAGGCTCAAAAACTAATTTTCCGATTTCAAAAATTCTTTCACCATTAGAATGCTACATTATCCCTGAGTAACATAGGCTATATTATATTTTCAAAAAAATCAGGGATCCTTACTAAAACTCCAATAATGTAACCCAAGGAGAAGGGCCTGCAAATGTATGAAATAAGTAGACGCGAGGCTCGAACCCACGGTCTTAAGTTTATCCTAAAATGTTAAAAAAAAATTATGACCACCCATGCGAAACTGGGACAGGCCGCTAGTGTATAAATAAAACAAATACAAACATTTCTAACGATAATGTTATATTATCCTAATATACAACATAGGTAGGTACATCAAATCAGTAAATCTACATTATTACTCACTATAATATAAAATAAATTAAAAGTATCTGCTGTCATCGTCTCTCAAATCGCGGGATCGACGATTGCCCCTAGCATCTCCCCTGTTACCGTCCCATCGTTTATTGGAATACGAGCTAGAATTTGAGTGCCAATCTTGTGAATTGGAATTCCAGTTAGACCGTCTGTTGTTGGAGAAATTATTGAACTTCTTGAACTGCCTATCCCTTGACCTATCCGCGTAGAACGAGCGTCCCAGATCCTGAAGCTCTTGAGGAATTTCCTGAAAAGGTAAAAGTACAATCAGTGATTACCCTGCATCAAGGGCGGATTGAAGGGGGGGGGACGTGCTCCCCCCCCCCCCCCAGACGATATTTTTGAGTGTGGAGATTCCATCACAGTACATACTTCGAAGCAAATCAAATTATCAGAGTTGTTAAAATATATGAATAAAATAACAGAAAGAACATGAGTGAAATTCTTGTCTATTTCTGGCTGGAATTGCGAATTTGGTTCGTTGCAATGTAAAAGACAGTTATTGTTGTTTTTTTTTGCCTTTGTCCCAGAAAAAAATCCTGGATCCGCCCTTGGCTTGCATAGTGAGGTACAACAAATAATGATGAAAAACTCCATCCATTTCTTAGTCATAAAAACATAAGCCAGGCCAAATAATGTATTCAGACGTAAGAGTATTTTTTTTGTTTGACTGGATCTGTTAGTAGTAACTCTGCCTTCTGCACTCTAGATTGATACTAATATTTTTAAGGGGAGAGTTGTGGTCATGGCAACTTTTGGGACATTAGAAAATCTTTGTGATTTCCATCACATCATCATCAGCTAGAAGAAGCCCTCAGGTGGACATCAGCCTCTCATGAAAAAGGTGGGGTTGCAATAGACACCATGCTAGGCAGGTGGATCCCATCCCCTGGTGCATTCCCTTAGTTTTCAAAATCCCTCAACAAAATTCAGAAGATAGGTATAATTCTTTGCCGGGACCACCACAGAGAATGTCCTAGGTAAGTGTACTAAGAGCTGATCTAACCTTAGATGTCAAACGCGTGCATTTTGACATGCTCTAAGTTTACACTATAACACAGTATTATACAGTTTAACACTAGGGCCAACCATAAATTACGTCACACGTTAAGGGGGAGGGAGGGGGTCGACAAAGTGTGACATTGAGTGTCAAGGGGTGGGGAGGGGTCCCAAATTTGAGACATCACATCTTTTCTAAATACATATAGGTAATATAATATTTTAAGTATTACAACACAAAATTTTATTGAAATATAATTTAAATGGAAATAAAAATAATTTCGGAACATGCAAAATGTGTGACTAGGGGGGGGAGTCTCACAAATGTGACCAGCAATGACAAGGATGGGGGAGGGGTCAAAAAATCATGACATTCGTGTGACGTAATTTATGGATAGTCCCTTATAAACAACGAATAAATTTGTAGATGGGATGACAATACAAACCTGATTAGCTTCTTTCAGCACTGCAGTTAAACTCTTCGCTTGCCGACCATCCTCACTTGTCAGAATGGTGTGTGACACGCCCTTATTTTGCTGCCGGCCTGTACGCCCGATTCGGTGGATATAGTCCTCAGTCGTGTTCGGGAAGTCGTAGTTAACCACGTGAGTGATGCCATCAACATCTAAAAAAAGAATTAATTAAGTAGGTTCATTTTTGTCTTTGTATGATCACCTTGCTAAGGAGACAAGCAACAAATGGATAAGTTTTGCAGTTTAGCCAGACTACAAAACTTTCCCATTATCCTACTAATATTATAAACGCGAAAGTTTGTAAGTATGGATGGATGGATGGATGTTTGTTACTCTTTCACGTAAAAACTACTGAATTGATTTTAAAGAAACTTTACAATAAACTTTATAGCTTAAACATCAGAATAACACATAGGCTACAATTTATAAAGATTGAATTGTCCAAAATATGACGATAAGTGTCAAGTTAGTAGGAAAAAATCTACCATCGCAGATGGTAGATTTTTTCTAGCTATTCGGGCGTGCGCTGCAAAAACCGCTAGAGTTACAAATATAGGTATACTACGCCACGCTAATATAAGCTACTCGAAATACTAATCCTGCGCAGACGAAGTCGCTAGTAGTAAATAATAATCAACTTATAAATAATAAATCAATAAACTTACCAAGCCCTCTAGCTGCAACATCAGTGGCTACAAGAATGCTCTTATTGGCCCGTTTGAACTTCTGAATGATGTAGTCTCTTTGGTTTTGTGTTTTGTCTCCATGAATGCCCTGTGCCGGCCACCCATTGCTACTAAGGGCACGAGCCAAGTTATCAACAAATCTTTTTGTGTTTGTAAACACTAGTATCTTTCCAAATCCATCTTCTGATATTTGATGCATGATTTCTTTAAATCTGCAAATGAAATATAGTGTTAATAAGTTTGTGTCATGAAGCTGTTTCTGTTACATTTCAAATAATAATTTAATTAATTATTTTATTCAATTACAATATTAATATAGAATACATACTTCGGTAATTTATCTCCATGTTCACAAATATGAACATGTTGTTGGATGTTGTGATTTGCAGTAAGCTCTGTTGATCCTACATTTACTTGCACAAACTCCCCAAGATAATCTTTGGCCAAAGACTGAACTTCTACTGGCCAAGTCGCTGAGAACATTAGTATCTGTCTCTCAAGAGGAACTCCTTCCAAAGCTTGTCGTATCTGTGGTTCAAAGCCCATGTCTAACATTCTGTCAGCCTCATCCAACACCACATAAGTACATCTTGACAATGTTGTAGTCTTACTCATAAGGAAGTCATTCAATCTCCCAGGAGTAGCAATAACTAAATCAACACCAGACTGCAACAATTGAGCTTGAGGCCCCTTGCCTGCACCTCCATAGATACATGCACAGCGTATATTGAATTTCCTTTCAAATTGTTTGGCGACTTGCTCAATTTGGCGTGCTAGTTCTCTTGTAGGTGCAAGAACCAAGGCAACAGGACCGCGACCATTGACAGATTTTTTTTCTTTCAAGTGTATTACAGCCGGTAAAAGATATGCCAATGTTTTACCAGTTCCAGTTTGTGCTATGCCAACAAAGTTCTGTCCACTCATAGCAATGGGCCATGCTTGGGATTGAATCACTGTTGGCTTGGCAAAACCTTGACTTTTTAGGAATTCTTTGATATAGTCAGGAAATTCACAATTTTCAATATCAATGTATGGATTGGGAATGTCTTCACCGACTATTGTCACATTATGTTCAGTGCGATAATCATCAATCTCAGCCTGATTGGTTTTAGCAGAATATAATCTTACTCCACCTATTTCTCTTTGAGCATAAAGTGGTAGTCTAAAGTACTGTTTTTGAAATGTGGTATAGAATACTCTAGCACTTTTGATGAGACTATTGCATCCAGTTTTATCAGTTATATTTGCAGTGATAAGTATAGAATGCCGCGGGAACCTGAGAAAATAATAATATTTAAATAACTGTCTTGTTTCCAATTCTAGAGCAAGTTGTACCTCCGAGGTACTATCGTGATTGCAGAAGACAGTCGTACATAAATTGATTTCACAAATTTTAGAAACGAGATAGAAAATAATTATGTACTTACACTGATAAAAGTTCTTTTCGGGTCGCAAGTCTTGCTAGAGACTTTAGAGCCATTTTAGTTTTCTATTATTCCAGGTTTATCCAATCAGATCCAATTTATAGCAGAAGTTGAGGTTATTTTTAGGTTATTTCCATTTACACCCTTTTGGTCAAGCAATCTATCAGAAAGATAGGTAAGAACCTCAGACGAATCTGAGGTAAGAACTTATTACACTTAAAACGGATGAAGTACCTACTAATAATATAACTAAGTAAACTGTAGGTAGGGTAGGTTATTATAAATTTTCTAATTAAAGGTATGGAATTTGAATTCTATGACTTCTATACTTCTATGGTAATGGTAAATGGTACGTACTGGTATGGTACAATACTACTACTGAACGGGTGCCATAAATGTACAACCATGGATTGTACAGCCTTGGAAAACACAGCCCGGAATTGATGTACAATTTGGTCGCGAATTCCATGGCTGTGTAATCCAAGGGTGTACATTCCAAGCCGTACAAATTCAGCACACCTTTGGAAAACACAACCCGATAAAACGAAGCCAAAATTTTGATGCCAAAACTTGGG
This sequence comes from Chloroclysta siterata, assembly GCA_932294275.1. NCBI lineage: Eukaryota > Metazoa > Arthropoda > Insecta > Lepidoptera > Geometridae > Chloroclysta > Chloroclysta siterata. The sequence continues at coordinate 22,339,444 of OW028590.1, read as the reverse complement.
CTTTGTTTACACTCGTCAATTACTTACTCACCCACTTGTTGATCCGACTCGGATTGGTTAGGTTATGTTAAAACATATAAATTACGCACGAGGCGAGCGAGCAAAGCGAGCGTGCCGTGGTAGCGGCCGCCGAAGTGCCAAAATTTAATTTTTTGTCTTACACAATTCTCGGAATAATTCTCTTATTTTATATATTTTTAATCTGTGCTACTTGCCTAATTGAGAATGGGATAGTACAATACTTACTGTGTAGTGCATCTAAACAGGGGCTTTATGCTCACTTTGAGCGAGATTATCTCACGATGGAGATGACGTCATATCTCGTTCAATAACTCGTTGACGTTGCGTCTCGCATGAATTTTGAATGAGAAAATTGGGGAGTGAGATGGTGAGAATGGGGATAAATAGTTATCGAACGAGATATGACGCTTGAAGTGAGCATAAGGCCCCCGAGCATAGGCTTTCGACCAATCAGAGCAATAGTCACAAAATCCATGGTCGTGTAATCCTGGCTGTACAATCCCGACTGTGCTTGGAAAGCACAGCGAGGAAAACACGGCCCGGATTTCATGTACATTAATTCCTGGCCGTGCTTTCCTGGTTGTACATTCTCGGGCTGTGTAATACATGGTCGTACATTAACCGGACCCCTACTGAACAATACTCATTTGGTAATAGGGATGTTAAAAAATAATCGATTATCGAATTAATCGTTTAATAATCGATTTATTAATAAGCAAAAATTGATTTTAATTTCGCAATTTTATTATTACAAATAATCGATTAATAATCGTTATTTTTATAATCAAAAATCAATCTTAACCGATTTTTCATCTGCCACCGGCAGAAGGGCCGGTTTCACCATGCTCTGTTAGTTACTAACCAAGGATTAAAAGACCGTTAAATCAAACCTTAGCTGTCAAACGCGTACATTTTGACATATTTAACGGCCCTTTAATCCTTTGTTAATCTAACTGAGAATGGTGAAACCGGCCCTAAGTATGGACCTGGTCGGGTTAGATCGGGTTCTTGTCATCTCTATTAGACATTGGGCATGACTGACAGTAGCCGTGGGTAGGAGTCAGACGTACGCGTCTGCAGCGGCTCATACCGTAGTGAGTACGTCAGTATCAGCTTTATTCCTTTTGCAGCGACTCAACAGGTCTCATGCCAGCCTAATATTATTTTTATTCCTAGGGCGATAAGGGTCTATATTAGAAAAAAGATATCCAGATCATTTAATTTGCTAATTAATTTGAATTGTTTCTTCCAGAAAATAAGATCTAATTTCCACTGCTGCATTTTTGCCACTCTTGATCTGTGGAGCTGTTTTCAGGTCTACACATAAATGTGATACATAACTCAAACGGTTCAAAGATTAGTTTTATGTCAAACAGAACCCTGAACCGTTCGTTCGAGTAAAATATTTGTTTTGATTCATTCAGAGGTTTACTACTTATTCGAACAGTTGAATCGCTTGAAGTAATATCTACGCAGGCGAGTGAGTGGAGTTATGATGAATTGAAATAAATAATAAATAAATATTGGTGGACATTCCACACAGCACTATTTCGCCCCAAACTAAGCCAAAGCTTGTGATATGGGAACCAGATAGTTGATATACTACTTATATACTTTTTATTTGTAAATACATACTTATAATATTATATAGGAAAGGAATAGGGTTCTTTTTAGAAAAGCATGTTTTTAAATAGTATGGTTTACGAAGTTGAATTAACTTGCGTTTTTTTAGCAGAGATTGCTAACATAAATATTTAAGGATATTTAAATATTTTCCGTTTTATCGTTTATCAAGGAAGGTTCATTTCCGTCGTTCATTGTTAGCAATATTTATTAGTTATTGTTATGAACAACAACAAAAACGCATTATAAACCTTTAACTATGATTAATATAATATTTATAGCGTTTATTTGAAATTAGTTGACAAATTAGGGAAAAATAGATTAATATAACAATATCGATTATTTTTAAAGAAAAATCGATTATATATTCATTCAAAAATTCATGGTAAAAAAACAATCGATTTTTTATGGAGAATGTCACATTCCTATCTGGTACGGGTCCGGTCGGTTATTGTACGACCGTCGACCAGTTAATGCACAGCACTACTTTGATTAGATTCTCTTTATGCGGCTGTTCAATATCTGGATAAGATTCAAATTTAAAAAAATCAATCCAATGTTTTAAAATCTTTATACCGTTTGCCATAATAATTATTATTGTTATTTTTAGTTCGACGAATCTAGACCTGTACCCCAAGTATGAGTTTTGCTTACGATAAATGGCATGTGATAAAAATCATCTGCAAATTTGTATTTTTTAAATATGGAATCAGTACCCCAAGTATGAGTATGAGTTTTGCTTACGATATTTCGTTTTTGTTCAGTGTTCATTGCGGTTCCGTATCGGTATCTCTATCGCGTCTTCATACAAAAAACGCAATGAACACGCAACAAAAACGTAAAACGAAAAACCAAATATGGTAAGCAAAACTCATACTTAGGGTACTGAGATGGACAACTATCTATCCCACACCAACGCTGTTACTAGGTTACACACCACGCCCAATTATGTTCAAAGGAAACAAAAGCTGTCTTACAGTATATTTTATTTAATTCCACTATCAGAAGAATGTTGGGACACAGAACAAGGAATTGGAATGATGGAAACATTTTCATACCCCAAATTGAAATGGTATTTCAAAACACTGAAGAAATGAATTTTACAAAAATAGTCACAAGCACGTTCACTCAGACACAAACATGATATCAGCAAATCCTCAATAGAATCACAGTTAAAAAAAATATCACAGATTTCAACTAAATACAAGGTGTACAAGTTTACAGGATATTCAAAACAAAAGAATCTACGACACATTTATAATAAATTAACTAGCGATCACTGAAATACCAATACCATACACCCAGCTTCTACATTCACACAAACACAAAATGTACTCCTATGAGGATTAGCTACTACATCACTAAACTACAATAAATACAATGAAATTAGTTTTAATATTCATTGAATCGTTTGTGTCCTGGTCCTTTACCACCGCCAAAGCTACTTCCGCGTTTGAAAGATCCACCGCTTCCGCGTCCACTTGCATATCTATTCCTGTTCCATCCGCCGCCGCCGCCTCCCGAACGTTCAGCCATTGTTTGCAACTGAGGGTTCACTACCTGTAACAAATGAAAAACTTTAGATTACAATCAGTAAAATTATGTTGAAGAACTCTGGTAGAGTTGAAATTAATATGATGTTAATGTGACAGCATCTGAGGATGGGATTCAGACAAAATATGTGTGAACACCGAAGGCATGTAGCTGTTTTAATGTACCTCATACTTGCATTCATGTTACGCTATGGATGAAACGTACCCATGCCAAAGGTATGAGGATAAGTTTGTGGTTGCTTAGATAAAAGGTTGTTGAAAGCAATTATTTTTTACATACCTGGTTGGCCTCTTGAAGTACAGATACAAGGTCTTTGGCTTGCCGGGAATTTGATGGTGTAAAGAAGGCATAAGATGTGCCTTTCGATTTTGACCTTCCAGTTCTGCCAATGCGATGGATATAGTCCTCGGATGAATTAGGATAGTCAAAATTGATAACATATTTGATTCCATCAACATCTAGAATAAAATATTATATTAGATCATTGAAAAAGTACTACCTATGGAAAGCAGTTTTATAAACTCTTTCAAGCTGGCTCATATGATCAGAACTTAAACAAATTAAACTAAATCAGGTTGTGGTAACTCATAGTTGCGTTACTTACATGAAATATGAGTTACACAGTATGATCAAATACAACATTCAATACATATTTGCCTCTCACTCAGAACCCTGGAGACTTATAAAGGGCATTGGATTTATTCTGTTAACCAATGTTTTGTCTATTGATTGCCCTCTTCAAAGCTCCGTTTCGGCCGAAACAGAAAACCCTTGACCTCTTGTCGCTCATCTCATCAATCACTGGTCAAGTTTTTCATGATGCACACCATTGGAGGAATCTTATCACTTATGCAATGTTTTTAAAACTAGTAGTGCATCACCAGGTTTTCCACTATCAAGTGTATCCGCATGTATTACGGACATACCATCAAGTTTTCCGGCCTTGGGTCCCATCATAGTGAAAGGCACATTTGAGGCACCATAATAATGACGAGTTATTGCATTCTCAACAGTTGGCAACTGCATCAGACACTGGGTCATCTATGTTATCCAATGCAGTAGTAACATGCCTGCTTGTCTGAGGCAGTAATCAGATAGAACACAATAACTTTCCGCCGGTGCCTCTGAAAGTATACACAAAACAAAGTTATTATATTATCAATCTAAAGATATAAATTACTAGATCATACAAATTGAACCTGATTAGTTGTAATTGTGGCAAAGAATACTTACCAAGTCCTCGAGCTGCAACATCAGTTGCAACAAGGATACTAGCTCTTCCTTGCTTGAATTGATACAATACTTCATCCCTTTCTTGCTGGGTCTTATCACCATGCATACACACAGCAGGCCATCCATATCGCCTGATATTCCTTGTGATGTTTTCCACTTTTCTTTTGGTTTCAACAAATATTATAGTTTTGGCACCAGGTTCCTGACTTTGCCCAATTTCTTGCAAAAGAACATTCAACCTGAAATTATGACAAAATATAAGATAAATATATCAAATAATAATTTGAGTGACTGTTGTCAAGTAGTTAATCAGATCTTCTTAGAGGAGTATTTGCTTTCTAATCACAAGAGATTCATACTGAAATAATAACTCATCATAACAGTTGGATTGCATGGGAATAAAAAACAAATAATTTACTATTACATACTTATTTTCCTTCTCATGTTCCTGGCAAACATCAATTATTTGAAGAATGTTGTGGTTGGCAGAAAGCTGCATTGATCCTACATTGATCTGGACATAATCTCCAAGATAATCTTCAGCCAGTTTCCTGACTTCCTTAGGCCATGTGGCAGACCACATCACAGTCTGCCTATCAGGGCGAATTTGCTCAATAATCTTCCGGATTTGGGGTTCAAAACCCATGTCCAACATGCGATCAGCTTCATCAAGCACTAGATAAGTGCAGCGTTGAAGGTTTGTGGTACCCTTCTCTAGGAAATCAATCAGTCTGCCTGGGGTAGCAATAACAATTTCTACTCCTCTTTCCAAGTCTCGAGCTTGCTCTCTTTTAGGAGCACCACCAAATATACATGTGTTGCGAACATAGGCAGAGTTACCAAAGTCAGAAGCTACTTGTTGGATCTGTTGTGCCAGCTCCCTAGTTGGTGCTAGGACCAGAGCAATTGGACCATCTCCACTACGAATCGGAGGCTGGTTGTTGATATGTACAATAGCAGGTAAAATATAGGCTAAAGTCTTTCCTGAGCCAGTCTGAGCAATACCAACTAAGTTCTTTCCTGACATGGCGATAGGCCAGCCCTGTGCTTGAATTGGAGTGGGTTCTTTATATCCCATGCTACCAATGCTCTGGTTAACATAATCTGGAAAGTTTCCTTCATCAAAGTGCTGTATGGCATTAGGCACATCCACGCCACTGATGGTGATCTCATGTTGATTTCTGAACTCCTCCACCTCATAGGGTGATCGGCTAAGGACAGACGGATGTGGGTTGTAAAAGTTTTTGTTGAAAGGCTGTAGTGACATAGAATCCCAGTTGGGGCGTCGCATGTTCTGGCCGCCGGAAAATTCTTTTTTGCCACCGCCAAATCCACCGCCACCTCCGAATCGCCCTCCGCCGCCGCCACCGCCTCCTCCATATCTAGAGCCGCCACCGCCTCCTCCGAACTTGGAACCACCGCTTCCACCGCGGCTATTATTCCAACTTCCAGACCTAAAACAAGACACACTTTAGAGAGTGTACCAACCAAATAGGTTGGTGGTAGGTACCACGTGGTATGGACATCAATTTTATTATGGCTGGTTATGAGGTAGTAGGTAAAGTAACATCAAGATAAAACACTAGTGCAGTGAATTATAGGGAATGATGGAATAAGACCGCCTTCGATTCGAGGTATCGCCCGCCACAACGGCACCGTCACGCACGCGTGGAATCATTGATTTAGGCACTACGGACATACACCTACCACCATCGACAAAATGGCTACCGCGCGGCTACTCTAGGCGCAATTTGACGCAATGCAGTTGATGAAAATATTAAGAGCGGCTTCAAAAAGATATTATGACACAATTTTACCGGAAATACACGACAACAATGAATAGACCAGAAGTATTCTCTTACAGGATGATAACTGTATGAATATGGCACGGCGACGGCGAGTCGCGACCTCTATCACAATTTAGAAATATTACAAAGTAATTCAAAAAAATTATTAACCATAGCTAAAAACTTTATAAGTAAAAGCATACTCACATGGTCAGTTATTTAGATGGAGCTGAGATGGTCAAGATAATTAAGGATGTAAATTAGACTTGGAGCAATCCTGAAGCAGGGTGGGTCGTCTCGTCTGTAAAGAAAACACAATGCTTGATTTTAGAACTTCACTTTGATACACAGGCACTCGCGACGTAAATTTTGCAACTGGCGTGCCTAAAATGCACTCAATTTACCAAATATATCTTATTATTTTACATAAAAAAAAGGTATTTACGTAACACAACCTACCTACACCACTGCTATTTGAGAAAGAATGAATTTTCAATGCGAGCGAAGCGAAGTTTCATTCAAGGTTCATGCAATACGAATGAATGAACGAGTTGACAAAAATCACGTCTGTGATTGGCGTCAGGTATACAGCTAACTTCACTTAAATTGACGACCGAGATAGATAGATTGCCAAGTAGCAGGATAGAGGGAGAGAAATGAGAATGAACAATGGAGTGTGATTACTCTAACTGTTGAATAGGTGATTCATTATAGAAGAAGCAAGAAAGACGGGGCCTTGGACGAAGTATCATGATATTTCCTCCAAAGACGGACATTCAGTTTTTTTTAAGGGCTTTGTCGCTGTGCGACCACAATGCCCATTAATAAAACATCAAAAAAAAATACATCTCGAAGAGTATATCCCATGGAGGTACTATCATACTGGAGCGAATAAGACTTACAACCTTTTACAACTGTGTATGAAACAGTGATCATCTATCTTTGTTCTTCCCATGTAGCCTAGCAACGAGTAAAAGAAAAGAAGATGTAACTTCACTCATCTCAATCACTCACTGTCTGTGTAAATCGTGTCCGTCAGTTGATGCAATGTTTTCATCTTGAAAAAGTCAGTAGCAACATTGCGGTGAAGCGAAAGAAATTTTGGGATTCATTTTCTGACATTTTTGGAAGCAACATAGCTTTTTCATTTTATTTGTTTTTCTAGTGTTATTTTGAGTTGTGTTGTGTAATTTCGGTGGTATTTTAACCAACATTACTTGAGGTCTTAGCACAAAGTGTAAACATTTGAAATGAAAGTGTAATATGTGATATCCTGATTAGACCGAAAATGTTTCCAATGTTTTGAAGAAAACCGCCACCATTTTCTTTAAAACAAAATGACGGTCGACTTGACTATGGACTGACTTGACTAAAAAGTATTCAATACAAATCACTTGACACTGGCAAGATTGTCTGTCGAATGACGGACAGGAGCCATAAATTGAGAGAAGAAAGAAAGAAATTTTGAAAAATCAAAAGTTGTCAAAATGACATTCACGCATGTCAGTCCGCCATATTTTTAGTGAATTGTGAATTAATCAAGAAAATCTTGATGAGCAAGAAAACGAAGTAAAAATAAAGCATGCACTTATAACAGCTACTATATTGCTAAGCGATATTTAATTAAAAACTGTGCACAGACCCGATACCGGCTCCATAGAATGATGAAATGAAACAGCTCCTTTCCTCCAAGTCTGAAACACTCAGTCGGTCGCGTCCGTCGGTGTCATCCAGTTCATTTAGTTTATTCATTCAATAAATAACATCATTTATTTTCTTCATTCATTTCATTCATTCTTTTTGTTCAGCTGGAAAGTTTGATGAGGTTCGAGAGCGTGCGGTTAGATTTTCTAAAACAATAAATTGGTGTAGTGAAGTGAAGTTCAAAACACTGATTTAATAAAACTACTACGATGGCGTTGCAGCCCCACAGCAAGAAAAGAGTCTGCTATTATTACGATAGTAAGTACCACAAAGTTTGTTACCCGCCACAACCAAACTTCTTTGGTATTTCTCTGAAAATTTAACGTTTTACCTATGAGGAATGCTAACATATCCCTTTAAAGTACCATATTACTGGATATTTTGTGTTACCGCCACTAATTTGTCGGTCTAGTACTGAAAATATCTAACTTTATCTTTTTACTGTAATGTGAACCAAGCCATTTCGTGGCGTCTGTCAAGCATTCGACGCTCCCATTGGCTTCACGGTTGAAGTTCGCCTAGCGATAAGCATGGTACAGGCCGATTGTGTCAAGATATAAAATGACCTGAGTAACATGTTTGTATAAAGCTGAAACTGGTATTCTCACTAATGTATTTATTTTGGAACATATTTCAGGTGACATAGGAAATTATTATTATGGACAAGGACATCCTATGAAGCCCCATCGCATACGCATGACCCATAATTTACTATTGAACTATGGTTTATACAGAAAAATGGAAATCTATGTAAGCCTCAATCATTTTAATACCAAAAATTTATATTAACTACAGCCTGTAGCTTTGCATGGGACCTATTATATACCACTAAATAATTATGTTTACCATTGTATATTATTAATTCTGAAACATTATGAAAATAAAACTGAATTAGTGTATAATGGCTTGTAATGCCATAAACTGCCACGATACACTAGCCAAAATGCTAAATGTAAATAAAAGAAGTTAAAAATTTTTTTTGGTCATTTATTTATAAGCTCCAATTATATTAAGTACTTTTTTCCAGTGCATATTTGTGTTTAAATGTGTTTCTGCAGTTGTGGTTATATCAAAAGTGTAAGGTGCTCCGGGGTAAGACCGGAAGGTTTTTCAGCAAACCATTCGTATGTTGCAAAATATTTTTTTTCTCGACTATGAAAATGTTGGCGAACCTAAAATTTAGTTAGAGCTTTGTATAAAAGACAGGTTTATAAATCGGTATATCCGATAACCCTCTAAACACAACGGTGGCCGAGTTATAGGGGATTAAAGTGATAGTATTTTTTATAAAAACACGGGAAAGATCGGACCTTGACGGGGTAACATCGGACTACATTCTAAAATCGCCTCTGTAGCTCCAAACATAAGCTACCCATAATGAAAATATCCGGTTTTATCCAATAATAAAGCATCAATATCGATTTTCGAGATACTGTTTCAATGACAAAAGTGAGAGGCAAAATATTGTTTTTTTCATTCTTATAATCCGATGTTACCCCGGTTCAGAAAAAATGAAGTTTCTATGTTTCTCAAACTTTGACACCTCCACTCTAACTATGGTGCGTAGGTAGGAATACGGAGATACAAAGGTTTAGCAAGCACCTCATAGTTGGTTTTAATAACTAACCAGCCTGATCAATGAAGCAAATTAGATCCGGTTAATAAATTATTAACCATAAATTACTTATTTCTATTAAGTCATTTCTTCAAATCTTTTTTGAGTAGGAAGTCGCCCGCATAGATTTTTTTTGTAGTTTCTAGGCATAATAATAAATATAAAATAATAAAATAAACTGAAGCAAACACACCATAGCTAAAAGTGTGCGCAAGCTAAGCGTGCATGAGATTACGTACCGTACATACATAATTACAGCTTTTAGCTTTTATTAACAGGCAAATTAATTCACAAAATAACGACGTAGGTAGGTACTACCTCTAGCAAATGCCTTTTTAGTTCAAATATTTTTTTAAAAGTTTGAGAAACTGTTTATATTTTACAGATGGGAAAGATCGGACAGAATTCATCCGAACTTTACCCATTCAAATGGGGAAAGACCGGATCTCAGGCTACATACAGTTCTAGCGTGTCTAGACCACTTTAATCAGCAAACAAGCTGCCGCATTAATATGATAAGCCACAAAACTTGTAAAAAACACAGCCGTTATACCAGAATTTACGATTAAAGTTGCCGGGGGTAAGTCCGGATCCTTAAAAAATCACATTTTACGGACCTTTTCATATCCGAGTGAATGAAATGCGCGCTGATGGTCCGATCGACTGGCGGCGACTAGTGGGATGGGCTCAACAAAATGGCGTTGCTGGCAATGTTGCCAAGAATCAAAAAATACCCTACGTTATGGAGATATTCGATTTATTCGATCTTACCCCAGATCCGATCTTACCCCGGAGCACCTTAACTATAAGTAACTTAAACTGTAAAGTGTAAGTATAAATTAGCTAGGGTGGTGAGTTTGAACTCACCACCCTCCAAGAACTCACATTTAAGTGTGATAAATATTGATGTTTGTTTTGTGTATGTGTGGGAAATTGTTTAAATACATATATATATTTATTAAATAAAACCTGTTTCTTCACAGAGACCTCACAAAGCCACTGCAGATGAAATGACGAAATTCCATTCAGATGACTACATTAGGTTCCTTCGTTCAATCAGACCAGATAACATGTCTGAATACAACAAACAGATGCAGAGGTGTAAGTACCTATTTACAATTTAATTACAGAAACCTGCTATGTGCTATGTGTATAGCATGAAAATATGTAAAAATATACCTAGAAAATAGTAGAAAATAATTCTGTCCTACAGCATGATTTTTATGCTGACAAAACTATGGCAAATGCTAATGCCTATGTATTAGCAGATATTAGTAAATTTTACTCCTAACTTCTCTTGCATAAAGAAGACCATCACTCTTTTTCATAATTCAAAGATTTATTAGAATTTGTAATTTTTATGTACCTACTAATTCTATGTGAAAGGTGTTATTGATAATGAAATTTGTTACAGTTAATGTTGGAGAGGATTGCCCTGTATTTGATGGCTTATATGAGTTTTGTCAGCTCTCTGCAGGAGGCTCTGTGGCGGCAGCCGTCAAATTGAATAAACAAGTGAGTTTATTGAAGACCTTCAGTTTTTCTCTCATAACCCTATAATTTAGAAGGATTTTCCTTCATTACTTGGTTTGAAATGTCAAAAAAATTCCAATAAACCAGCATAACATTCCATGGTTGTACTGACATTCAAATATTTATTTTAAGTATGCAGGGTGTGAGCTCTCTGAGGGTTTTTAGATAACAATTTAATAAAAATAGAAACTGTTTAAAAAAAAACTAAATTAATATTTTAAGAATAAAAAAAAAATCACAAATATAGTTGCAAATTTTGATCCTCTATCATTATTACATAACAAACAAATACTGTAAACTGTAACTATGGATCTCATGATGTTGGAGCACTAAAACTTGATCATTACTTCACACTCATATATGTAGGTTGTTGACTGAATGTTAACATGAGTTACCTTGCTACTTACTACCTTCACTTGTACTTGTGGGAAGTACAGATTAGCGCCGCGAATTGTTTCTTTATTCGTCTGGTTTTACCTCCATTAAGTTTATGTTCAGTCCATGCCTATTTTATAGTTACACATGCACCTATAAAATATTAAACGTATTTTTTTTCAGGCATCGGAAATTTGCATAAACTGGGGTGGTGGACTCCACCATGCTAAGAAGTCTGAAGCGTCAGGTTTCTGTTACGTCAATGACATTGTACTCGGTATTCTTGAACTGCTGAAGTACCACCAGAGAGTGTTGTATATTGACATTGATGTGCACCATGGTGATGGAGTGGAAGAAGCTTTTTATACAACTGACAGGGTCATGACTGTATCTTTCCATAAGTATGGAGAGTACTTCCCTGGCACAGGTGTGTTTATTTTTGTAATTATAAACTTTCATATATTTTTTATATCATACTAATTTGGATGTTGTGACAGCCTTTATAGCTCAGTTGGTAGTAGCTCTGCCTTCTGCGCCATAGGCCACGGCCTATGGCGCAGAAGGCAGATGGGGATCGAACCCACGGGTTCGATCCCCACCGAAAACAAACATTTGTGTGATGAACATTCATGTTTGTTCTCTGTCTGGGTGTTATATAATATTATAAGTATGTATTCACAAAAAAAAAGTATATATGTATTATATCAGCTATCTGGTTCCCATATTACAAGCTTTGGCTTCATTTTGGGCTAGATAGTGCTGTATGGAAAGTCCACCAATATTTATTTATATTTGGATTTTAGAGTCATCATAAGTATGATCTTGCATTTAAAATTCAAGTTCTATATAATATGTTGCTTTTTACAAGTTATTCGTAAATGTTTAAACACAATCTCACCTGATATTTGTATTTACTTAAATAATCTTTTTAATTATAGGAGACCTGCGCGACATAGGCGCTGGCAAAGGGAAATACTACGCAGTGAATATACCGCTTCGCGACGGGATGGACGACGAGTCTTATGAGTCTATATTCGTGCCCATCATCTCTAAGGTCATGGAGACTTTCCAACCAAGCGCTGTCGTCTTGCAGTGTGGTGCTGATTCTCTTACTGGTGAGCATTAAATATTCTTTAAAAAGCAATCATATTTAAACATCTACAATGGGCCTCATAGCGACACTCACGACGTGTCTGCTTTCGCGGCGCGGCAGTACATATTGCCGTGTACTTCCAGCACATAGATACGTAAGCAGGTTCCTGAAGAAATTCAAGTCCCTGGAGATTAGTAGTTTAGCCGAAGCGCATTTCAAATTAGAGGCATCAGACAATAAATAAATACACTACTGCAATAAGTAGGTCGTCACTCTTGGCCTCAATTGACTACACGTAGCGCAGCGCAAAATGCATCCATCGACAGTTTCGAGTAAGCGGAATTTTTCGGCTAATGTAGAATTATGAGAACCGATTCGCAGGACTGCACCTAATGACATGAAGCAATGTGTCGCCTAAAATGAATGAACACCATATAGCTGAATTGTAGCTAGTAGCACAAGTGTTCTCAAGTGCGCTTCTCGTGACTCCATAAAAAACCCACTCAGTAAACAAGCTCACAATCAGTGGCATAGCTATCGTAGGGCCAGGTGGTGCCCTGCACCAAGGCCCCGGAGCTCAGGGGGCCCTCTAACCTAAGCTTTGAAAAGAAAGGGGTCAGCCAGCTCTCGAAGCTAGAAAACCTTGAGCCTGCTCACATTTTTTTTATTTCTTTTAAATGCCAATATAAGTTCAAGCTTTTTTAGAAAGAGGGGGTGAGGGCCCGTTTCTTTCTCTAGGTATCGGGGCCCTTGTATACTTAGCTACGCCACTGCTCACAATATACAAAATACAATGTCTGATGTGTGCTTGCTTCTGTTATCTTATGGTTTGTGTGGTACAGTGTGGGTAGGTAGCTAATTGTTCTTCACTGTTTGTTTACAGGTGACAGACTGGGTTGTTTCAACTTGACTGTACGTGGCCACGGGCGTTGCGTCGAATTGGTGAAGAGATTCGGCCTTCCTTTCCTTCTAGTTGGCGGCGGCGGGTATGTTTATTGCAATCTTTTTAAAATTGGTATCATCCCAACTATGATAAATTATAAGTAAACAATGGGACTTAGCACACATGGAACATAAGTAGCGCTCCTGGTATTGCAGAATATAAAAATACTCATCTTAATCTATCTTTACAATTCCTATTTTTATTAAGGTGATATCGTAAATTTTTAGATGAATTGAATATAAAATCAGAAATATTTTCCTTTAGCTACACAATTCGCAATGTATCCCGTTGCTGGACGTACGAGACGTCAGTCGCCCTCGGCGTCGAGATCGCGAATGAGCTGCCCTACAATGACTACTTTGAGTACTTTGGGCCAGACTTCAAGCTGCATATATCACCCAGTAATATGTCCAATCAGAACACGCCAGAGTACTTGGAGAAGATCAAGAACAGGCTGTTTGAGAATCTGAGGATGCTGCCACACGCTCCCGGTGTACAGGTAATATTAGAACACAAATAATGAATATTTCTTCTTACTTCAATCTTTGTAATTTCAATTTGGTTTAACTAACTGTGGAGAGTTATCAACTGGAAATAATCGAGGGTACTAAGAGTATAAAAAACATTGATTATCATATCACCCGAACTTCTCTAACTTTGGCGTAGCTCAGTTGTAAAGAATGCAAATAAACTTTCGATTGTTAGAGAGAGACACATAATAAAATGTCTAATTTGCAGGTACAAGCAATTCCCGAAGATGCTGTCAATGATGAATCAGATGATGAAGATAAAATCGACAAGGATGAAAGAATTCCACAGAGTGAAAAGGTGAGCTAGTCCAATTCTACTAAAATGAATTTGCATTTGGTACTACTAGAATATCGTCGGAAACCTTGAAATCCAGCTGTTCAATTATATTCGAATCTTAACTATCTTATTCAACAACATGACCAGATTTTAATCTCCTTTTAGGCGTGTCTTGTCATGTCATTCGTTTCTTTCAAACCAGTATGGTGAAATAATTTTAAGTGCGCCTCAAAGAGGCTCTTTTTGGCGGTATAACACACTAATGACTTTGACTCATTTTGCAGGATAAGCGCATCACAGGTGACGGCGAGTTGTCGGACTCGGAGGATGAAGGCGAGGGTCGGCGCGACAACCGCTCGTACAGAAACCCGCAGCCGCGCAAGAGGCCGCGCCTAGACAAGGACTCTTCCCAAATCAAGGACGATCTCAAACGTAAGTCAAATACTGTTCGTTGTTATACTGGCTTCTGCATTGGATTTCAAAGTATTCCGTTAAGCCTTCACACCGGCCATCATCAGTCTGAAGGAGTCCACTGCTGGATAGGGTTGCCACCCGTACTTTATAATAAAGTATTGTACTTTATTTCAGGTAATTGTACTCTATAGAGTACAATTACCTGAAACTGACTGAGTCTTTATGAGAACAATAAAGTACACCAAAACACTTTATTTCGCATGATTTAATTTCTTTAGGATTTTGAAAAGTTTAGTCGTAAGTATGTTTTCGTTATACGACTTTAACGATTGATGCTGAATCGATGTCGCCACTCGCCAGCGCCACATCACATAAGCACTCGTTTTTAACAATTTCTAAAGACAACCTAACCTCAAATTGTACCTAAAAAATTGTATTTTATTTTGATACAATGTACTTGTTTTTTCTTACCTATATGAACCAATGTACTTTAACTGCAAAAAAAAAGGTGGCAACCCTACTGCTGGACATGGTCTCTCCCATACATTTCTAAGAACGATTGGAGCCTCTCGTTATAATGTCGGCAGTTCATCGAGGAGAGCGTCCTACGCTTCGTCTTACACCATTTTTGCACCTCAAACATTGTCCAACTTTAACAAACAAGTGCATTTGTAGTAATTTTTAACTGATCTCTTTCAGCTGATGACGCAAAAGACGACTTAAAGAACATCAGCAGTGTGGAGGAACCAAAGAAAGACTTGGTACCAAATCCCTGATATTACCGTCAGAATATCAACAGATCGTAAACAAACGCGATGTGTTTCACGAAGTTACTCGGTCAATTAAACCTAACGCCGCGGCCAATGAATGGGCCAGCGAATGGCCAATGAATGGGCTTAGCTCCCTGGCGTCGTCGTAGTGATATTGGCATTTAAGTAACTTAAACACAGATAAAGCGTTATGTGTGCTGTTTGATTACAAAGTGAAAAAAGACACATTTACATTACAAACCTATCAACATTTTTACTATCTGAAAACATTTTGGCTTTACAACAGAGTTATAATTAGACACAGTGTGAAAGTGGTTAGAGAAGTGTTTTTTTTTCTGTATATCTTACGAGCGCCGAGTCTTGATTTCTTCAGTTACATTATTTTGTTTATTCTAGTTGTTATTTGTGACTTCGTACCCGTATGATTAAAGCGTGTTGTATTTTAATCATAATATGAATTCCGAATCACGATATCATTGAAAACTTCTGAATCGCCTATGAAGGATGTCATTAAAACTCAAAATCCCTGAATTGCCAGTGCTTCAAAAAGGGTAGAAAGAGTATTAAAGTATTAGTAGTTATACAAGGGGTTTAAGTATGTTTTCACCCTTTCCACTAAGGGGTCGTCCATTAATCACGTGGTGTTTTTTGGCATATTTTTATGTTATTTTGTTCTGAACTCTTCCCTCCCTTTTGAGCCTCACGTGATTAATGGACGATCCCTAATGGAAATGACTCTTTCGACATAGCATGTGAGTCAAAAACCGGGTCCACTAATGCTCATTTTTATTGTCCTCATAGTAATAATAAATAAATGAGAGTTTTGCTCAGTGTTCAAGTAATTTTTGTGTCTGATGGGTTTTTGTCCTGGAATCTTTATTTCACCCTTGTTAATTAAATATACTGTAACACCTTGTATAACAAGCTACAAATTTTCAATATTGTCTAGCCTTAGATTTTAAAAAGCTATTTCTAAATCAATTAATCAGCCTCCTTATTATTGCTATTCACTTTTCTCTAGATAAGTTATTTAGAAATGCTTTGATTACATTGAATTAATGTACCTAGGTACTGGAGCATTATAAGTTCTCGTTATATTTTTTAAGTAATGTAAGTTATCAGTGTTTTCAACAACAGGGATTCGTCACATACATTGTATGTGTCGCATTTACATCACAGGTTTCAATTTTCCTCTTCCAGTGGTGTACAGTAGGTAAATTATTATTACTATATGATATAACTTGCAATTATATGCTAGTATTGTTACATGCATAAACCTAAAAACCCTTTTTTAATGATTTTTCACCTGTATTTTTCAGTTTTACTCAAAATGTAAGACAATAATTTTAGAGTTAATTTATAATTTTGTAATGTTGCATCTTTGTCATACTCGACCCATACTTAGAAATGTTTTGTGCATATAATCCGAATTGTTCTACTTTCTTGTGAAGGCGTAATATTCAATAGTTTTTTATACGATGTCATTAAAAATTGTAATTGGTTTCTTGAAAATACTAAACCTTGTAACGAAAAAAAAAATGATATGGAATTATGAATCTGGATTTTTTTTGTATTAGTTCGTAAAAAAAAACTACAGTAAACTTGTACATTTTATCTTGACAAAATTGTCAGTTTTTGATAGGATCTTTACGTATACATGTTTTTTAAAAGTGAGATGAACTCTTCTGCTTAAGAAAAGTTTCAGATTCTTACAGTAAAAGTCTTACCGAACGTTCTGAAATGTTTTAAAATGTTCTAATATGTCTGGAATTGCCGCAGTTAAGAGCACATCGTTTAACATTTTTCCTATCTCCGGAGGGCAATTAAGCGTAAAATCGAAATTATGAACTAAAGTCAAAAGTCTCAAGATAAATTGTACAATAAATTATGTATGTAATGTATGTAGCATTTATATTATATTATTTTTGACTGATTTTGTTTTTCTATGTTGAGTATAGGCACCTATTATACAGATTCAGTTCCGAACGGGTTCACTCGTACGCATTTCAATGTCTATAGATAAGTCACAGAGTGTGTATTCTGAGTTGCGCTTATTAGAATAGGATATAGTAAATTCTGTAATAAATACATAATACATACCTGCCTATAATAATCTTGACAATTGTCAAGACTTTATACTGCGTTTACAGTTAGACATTCGCGTGGACGGAAATGTTGCCGTCCATATGTCTGCAGCAGCGGTGCCGGCAATGTGTGTTCACGCAACACGGGCAACGCGAGTGGACATGGAAGTGGCCTGTTTACATTCTCGCATTGCCCAAGTCCCTTCCCATGTCTCTGCTCATTTCCATGGGCATGAGCTGAGTGTAAACGGGTATAAGGTATGTTATTATTTGCACAGTTCCTATTCTAATACGCTCAGTTTGAAAGCTTACTTTCATAGAGAGTGAAGTTTCGCGATTATCCTTACACTCAACACGCCTGCTTTTGTATGAAATCATCAAAGTGCGTTTATCGTGAAGTCATCACGATAAACGCTCCGCGCTTATCGTGATGGCTTAATACTTAATAGAAGTAAAGCTCAAGTTGTTAATATAAGCCCGACTGCACTAAGCTTTTTTTTTACACATGCCCATTTTCGTGGCGTGATATAGGTATACTTTCTCACTAAATTATAGAAGCGTGTCAAGAGTCTGTCATAGGAATATAGTGCAGTAACCATAAACGATTTTCAATAGATACAATTCATTGTTTTTATGTCTATTTATGTTACATTATCTCAACTTTAGAAATAAGGATATAAATTTAGTATCTATTATTATGACTAGGTATAATGATATTGATTTTTTTCTCTATGTAGAAAATAAGGCTGTAAATATATTTTTTATTGTTCAATATATCAAAAATGTGAGAAACAATTTGGTTTTACTTTTTTAACATAAAATATTTTACGTTATTCTAATAGAAACAAACGAAACAGGAGTAATGAAAGTCTTTTTTATACATTTTATCGCTTTATTACTGTATGTAATTAAACAGATTATCACAACGCTCTAGAACTACATTGCACCATAAAAAAAAAGTACCTTAAAATCAGTCTGGTACCAAAAGGCATAAAAAAACAAATATTGGAATGAATAATAATATAAAAATACTATGAAATAATTTAGCAATATACATCTACATTTTTAAAGTTGTAACTTTACATACATGAAATCCAATAAGACAGCCTTACTGAGAGATAAAAAGAATTGTTAAGTATTTTTTATAATTATTTATTCTAGTGAACACTTATTTCATAGGGCGTTCTAACTTTACAGAATTATTTTAAAATTGAACCTTACATCACTGCAATGAGTACCTACTATTCTAAAATTCATTTCATGTTTTGAACTTCATTTTTTAATCACACTTGAATATATTCAAAATCCTACGTTATTGAGGAATGTATAAATTGGAAGATTATCTGATGCGGTAGTTTTTACAGCAAAATTTGTGCGTAAATCATAGGCCTTTTGTTGAAATAGATATGACTAGTTAAGATCAATTGCTTGGTAGCTATTACTGTTCACCAACGTTTACGAATTAGATCTAGAGGATAGCGTACATCGAAATCTATTTTAAATGCATTCTATGTCACTTGCAGTATTAAATGCACATCAATCTTTTGCCTGTTACCGAGTCTGAGGGGCATAAGTGTCCTTATCGATAACTCAGACTCAGCACTCAGATTCAAATTGTATAAATACCTACTACAAAGTATAAAGTGATGAACGCAAGTTAACTTAGGGTCAGTGTCGACGGGCGTATTGGAAGTGAAGAGTAGTCACCACCACCTCAGCGCACTGCTGCACGGTACTGATTGCACTTCTTATCATGTCACTACTTTTTCGAAACAGTGCAGTGTGGTGAATCGATTTTAAGTGCGCCTTAAAGGCTCGAGGCTTTTGCGTCGCTTTGACACTGATGACACTAATAAAGCGACACAAAAATCTCGACCGCGCATGCAGTTTGACAAAAATAAGTGTTGTTATTGATAAGAAATCGCTTCACCGTCACTCAGCCGGTGCTGACCCTGAGTCTAATCCTGAAATTAATTTTAGACTGCTAACAGCAGATTTACTATAAGAGCATTAATTTATTCCTCAGCGATGGCAAGTTTTTATGGCAACACTTTTTACAATCTATAATTATTTAGAGATTGGAAAGACGAAATAGATATCATTTAGGCCCAAAGTAACAGACATAATTCTAAGGCCCCCTTTTCCTTACTCGCTCAATTAAAGAAAACTCATCACTTATGTTCTCGGAGAGAAAAACTTCTTATGTGATAAAAACGAAGTAAGGCACCTCTCAATTCAAGGCATAAATAGAAGAATTTTGTACAAGTTCTTAAAGTACAGTGTCAAGTGAGTAAGCTGGTTTTTATTCATTCATAACACGTAGAAGGGGCCAAGATAACATAAATGTGGTTAAATATTTTAATGACTAATGACCCAATAACATAATATTTTTTTTATTAAATAATACTAAAACAATCACAGGAAACATAATAATATAATTTATATCTAAGAATATGACGTAACTTACTTTTATTATGACTGCATTTAGATTAAAATTACGTAAAATCCTTAAATTATTTTAATTCGTTCTTAAATCTTGTAAATAAATGTAATGCCCCGTTTACACTACAATAGGTACAGTGGAAGGACAATAAGTTAGTTAAGTTCCGTTGCGCGGCACTGTGACTGCCTTGCAATGGAGTGCGGCCACACGATGCGTTGCAACTTCTGAGCGATGACGTTGCGTCCTCATAATACATATATAATAGAAAGATGGGCGACATGATAAGTAGTGACGTCATTCGGCGACGCAACTTACATGAGGACCGTAAAATGCGGGAAAGAAATGGGAGAGTAAAAATTATCTTAAAATGAGTACGGAAGACTCCGTTGTCGTTCAAAGACTCACAATGAGACACTACATCGAAACGCTGCGACCTAGAACCAGCGACATTGCATTGCTCGTGTGTCACTCAACGCGTTGAAATATAGTATAACGTATTGCCAACACTCTTAACTAAACTCGCTACCTCCTACTGTACTTATAGAAATGTAAACCGGACATATAGGTCTTCCATCCACCATCTGCTGATAAATCGCTAGTAACCTATACAGGCGTCCAAGATGTCAAAGCGTGTGAAATTTACCAAATCAAATATGTGCAGTCTACCAGCATCTTCAGAGATGGTAGAAATGACCGTACAGGTTAAATACTATCTGGCACAATTGTGAGCATCCCGATAGGATCCGGTGAGTGCGAGTGGACATGGAACCCTGCTCATCTTATCACGTGCTGTCTCGAGCGCACTGGTGGCGCCACCTGTGCTGCGCTTAGGTTTCGGTGCCTTCTGAAATCGAAACAACAAATTTATTTACACATAAAATTTTTAGAGGCTTTTGGTATTTCGGCGCGTGTAAAAGACGTGTAGTCTGTTAATGCAAGAGAAAGAAAAACAGCTGTTTCATACAAAAGTTCAATACCTACCTGGCTAAAATGTATGAAACAGCTGTTTTTTTTTCTTGTTCTCAGTGTTGGTTCCTTAGAAAAAGTTATTCATATTGATTGGTACTTTAGCCCCCTGAAGTTTTTAAATACAAGTATTGGAACACCTTGTATACACTACCCACTGTCACACTTTTCCCCTTTTTTAAACAATTGAATTTTTCCTTTAATCCGGTTTTATTCTCGGCATTTTATGCACTGAAATTCTGAGAGCCTAATCGAGTGTTCATCTAAAATACGGTATTGCAAACTGTATTTTAGATGAAGGGTATTGCAGTAACTTTTCATCGGACTGTTTTTTGTAATTTCACCTATGTCGTGTTAAACACTCGCAGCCAACTCGGTCATAATAAATCATCTTAACACTAGTGTTGAGAGTATTCGGCGCGGGCGCATGCACGTTATCGTGTGTCGATAGTTTTTATCGACTCCAATAATGCACATCTCTGCTCTGCGCTTAAACAAAAGGATCGTGCCGTTCTCCTAAGTGCGAGAGAGAGAGAGCAATATTGCTGTCTCGTTCCGATAATTAATGACAGAGTTTACAGCGAGTGTTTAACGCGACATAACTAAACTATCTGCGGTTTGGAAGCGGGGTTGTTTTATTTTCTCTACATGCACTCACCTGGAGTTAAAGGATGATCCCGCAACATTGAGCCTAGAAGTAGTAAAATAAGAGTGTTAGAATTTGTTTGAAATTCCATAGTACAGTTCTTTTTTCGTTATTTGTATTGCGAGCTCGGGTTTTATATAGAGTTACGAGAGTTAGGGGCGCTTATAAATTCATACAAAACACGGGCTCGCAATACAGAAAAATGAAAAACAACTCGGAGGTACTTGTACAATGAAGATTGATTGAAACATAGTCCTGAAACATGCATTACTATAAAAATGTACAATGTTTTAAACCTGGAAACTAGATACTCAACAAACAAAATTCATGCAGCAATTTCTATATCTACAAAATGGTACTTTTCAAACAGGTTT
Organism: Chloroclysta siterata; assembly: GCA_932294275.1. NCBI lineage: Eukaryota > Metazoa > Arthropoda > Insecta > Lepidoptera > Geometridae > Chloroclysta > Chloroclysta siterata. Next base: position 22,317,459 of record OW028590.1, on the reverse strand, counting down.
AAATATTCTATAAGCACCAATTAATCAAATTAACGAATTTTTACAGGGGATTGACATACCTACTAACATTTTTCTACTTGCCCCAGAGCCGATTTCACGATGCTCTGTTAGTTACTAATCAAGGATTAACAGGCCGTTAAATCTAACATTAGATGTCGACGCGTACATTTTGACATATTTAACGGCCTTTTAATAGTTTGTTAATCTAACAGAGCATGGTGAAATCAGCGCTAAAACTACAAAATATTTTTTGTATTACTTTTAAATACGATATAAAGACTATACACTGCTGCTTTTTTTAAATACCTTTTGTCGTATGGTGTTGTGTACCTTGTGTCATTAAAACTCCTTCATTATCTTCTATGTATAGATTACTCGTCTTCAGTACAAAAATCTATCTTTAAGATTAAGGGAGGTGGAAACCTAGAATACCCTAACACAGTGCAGGTAAGTAAACCTTAATTAATTAGTCGGAAATCCGAAAAGTTAGTATTGCAAAGTATTGTTATTTGAAAAACATGAAAGCATGCAAAAACAGAAACACAAAGCAGCGAAGCTTTACCTATACAGCGCCGGCAACATTGACACTTAGCATCAGTACAGTATAGCGTCAGAAACTTTGTTACTGGTTAGTGCGGCTCCCGGCGTGATGCCTACGATGCTGCCGCCGACGCACGCCTCGACGCCTTCTGTTGACCACCACCAAACGGTTATACACTTACCCCCCGTACGTATAAACATCGCATACATGTATACCGATACAAAATAAAGAAAATAATCTAACAAGACTTATTTTAGAAAATTATTAAGTGTACCTGGATAAGTTATGGAATGAGTTTATTAGGGGTAGTTTGAAAGTGCCGCCAGTGACTGAAAAGGGATGAATGTGGATGGATATAGGAGTAGAGGTAGGCCAAAGTAAAGATGGATGGACTGTGTGAAAGAGGACATGAGTAAGAAAGGAGTGACTGCTGAGATATAGGCTGATAGAGGAGAGTGGAGGGAAAAAAACTTGTGCCGACCCCACATGAATTGGGATAAGGGCAGGAAAATGATGATGATGATAAAGTGTACCTCAGTGCTAGTGACTTCGTATCTACATTAACTGATTGGCGCATTTGTGTCACTTTTGTCATCGATAAATAAGCTGTCTTTACATGTATACCGATACAAAATAAAGGAAAGAATCTAAGAAGACTTATTTTAGAAAATTATAAAGTGTACCTCAGTGCAAGCGACTTCGTATCTACAATCACTTTTCTCATCGATATTAATTTGTCTAGAAGACTATCACATGACACTAGCAAGTGTCATTATCAATTCCTATGTCCATAATTAATGGGGTACATACATCTGAGTCATCTGACACATCCATTGAGTACATGGTATGTATGTATCTATGTATGGTATGGTACCAATTCAAAATAAGCAAATTAGACCTATGGTTGATACGATATGTACTATCAAGGAGTATTTAAGCAATTCAACTTCCTTTGAAAGTCAATGTCAAACAACACTTTTACACACTGTTACTGTTAACAATTAATATCTCAATTCATAAAAAAATTGCAGTAAAAAATATTAAATAACTTTAATGAAAGTACACAGACATTTGAATAATAAATAATATGCACCATTAAATTTCTAGAACAAATATACATTGTTTTCTTCTATCTGAAAAATAACAAAAAATAAGTGGTATGATGGAATTGACTAGGGAGATAAAATTATAACCATAGGGATGGCATTATTTTAGATCTTTCTCTATATGAATAGCCATTCCAGATGCATTTAGTATATAAGTAATTTTGAAAAGATTAGCATTATTTGCGAAAAGAAAAGAAAGAAAGTTCGTGCCAATATGCAAAATGTATCAAACAGCAATAGATTTTCTCTTGATTAAATGTATGAAACAAACGTAATTACCAACATGCAAAGGTTTGTGTATGTACGTGAATGGTGCTAGATTATACGAGTGGTCTATAAGAAATTATGTATCCACTGGCTTTAACTAAGACAGGGTGAAGTTAGTTATATACGACCAGGTGATGGATGACCGTTCTTTACAGCATAGTAGTGACAAAAACTTCCTGCCAGCAAGTGGTATGGCCATACTCGGTTCGCTAGTGATGGGCAGATGCAGTATGGGTACCATACCCAGTATATTGTGATGTCATAGTCAAATTAAAGAAACACCACGTATAATAGCGTTCTTGCATCTTAAACAGCTCACAAAATATCTATTTGAGCTATATTTATCAAAAAAAAGTCTAATATCCAGTGTTCTATAATACACGTGATATCTACATTAAAACAATTCAATAATAATTCTGGCAAGGCCTTGCATATTTTGTTATGCCATGTATTTACATGGCATAACAAAATATGCAATCCATGTATCCATGTATTTAATTGCTAGGCTTTCCCATTGTCGAAGTGACTAAAATGTTGGGCAATAGGCCCTACGGCTTGTAGGACTGCATGAAGCTAGATTTTAAAATTAGTATAGTACGCGCAACGGATCTAAGTACCTCCGAAGTCAGGCACTATTGCAAATATTAAAATTAAGATATTTTAAATTAATCGGTCATATTTCAATTGATGATAATTATATACGAGTCACATCCCCCTCTCGTTTACCTTCAATCCGACCCAAAAGTAGCGACTGCGCAGCTAGCTGTAGCAAACTTCAGAGGGACTCAGATCCGTTGCACGTATTATTGGTTATAGTCGCGTCAAACACTCGCTGCAGTCTCGGTCATAAATTATCGGAACGAGATAGCAATATTGCTCTCTCTCTCGCACTTAGGAGAACGGCACGGTCCTTTTGCTTAAGCGCAGAGATGTGCATTATTGGAGCCGATAAGAACTATCGATTAATTTATACCGACTACCGATAATGAGCTCTCCGACCGTCCAACCACCGATTTTTATCGATAACGTGCATGCGCCCGCGCCTAGTACTCTCAACACTAGTGTTAAGATGATTTATGACCGAGTTTGCAGCGAGTGTTAAACGCGACTATAGTATAAGATTGAGGTAATGTCGATGTGTTGAAGCAAGTCTATACTACAGTACTCTACGAACAGTGATGCAAGTATCTCACCGGTGGTGCATGCCGCCGCGTTATTGTCCGCGTTGCCGCCGGCCACAGACCACGGGCGCGCCTTGCCCGGAGTGCGAGCGCACCCGTTACCTAAGCACACGCATCTTACACGATTATCTCTCACTCTCTCATTCATCTCCCGATAATCAAGGACAACGGTGCGTTCATATCGAAGCGGGGTTTCCGGGGATATTTTGTAAGAACAAGTCGCAGAAAACGAGTCGTTGATTGTTTGTTTAAGAAATTTTCCGACAGTATACAAAAAATAACGCTTTATGACAGCACTACAATCGACTACCACAGCAAAATACAAACAGCAAGAGCGTATTAATAATAGTAATCTTATCCTGCCGGGATTAATAGTAATCTTATCTTTCTTACTCTTACAACCATCCAAAGGTTGTCTGGAAGAGATCGCTATCATCAATAAGACCGCATATTGTACACTTTTTATTTTATTTTTTAGTGTACAATAAAGTATTTACATTTATTCATTCAATCGTTACAGATTTGTTTATTGAAACAAGCATTTAGCTTCAGATGTTTAGTTTTAAATAATTGACCTGCCCCGGTTCTGACTTTCATATTTGACATGACAATGTGACCCATACCGGCAGGTCTGTACCGGGAACCCGTCTCGATACGCACGCACCCTAACTTGCCAATAAATAACTTGAACACAGTAAAACCTCAGCCTCAATAAGTTGGATTGGCAGCAATAGAGCTTTATTTTCTAAAATTGATCATACAAAAGAACGGCTTGGCCGTAAGTTTCTTGCTTTTTCTATACACCTCACTTAGATTCACCTAGCTTTTAGACGATTTATATTTATCCTTGAGATTTGATTTAATAAATACCTTTTTTCTTTGAATCAGACCCAGTCGTCTTGTCTTGTGAGTTACCCAGGGGCGTCCCAGTATCGGATTTCGTTCTTATGTTGCACAAATCAGATTAAATGACAGAGGTTTACAGAGTTCAAACTTATTTGCCGACAACGTTACCCAGATATTGTGCAAAACAATGAAACTAGAACGTTGACCGCAAAATTATCAGCTACAAGCATTTTGACCGACTAACCGCCGGTTTCTGAAAGCTCGATCAAAACTAATCGGATGTAAAGTCACTCGCCATTTCAGCTATTACATCGAATAAGATAGAGATAGCAAGTGACTTGACATTCGATTAGTTTTGATCGGGCTTTCAGAAACCGGCGGTAAGTATGCCATACATTTTGAAATGGAGCAAAGTTAGATAAAATCCGTTTCAGTATTTTGCACAATAAGCATAATGGCTACAATATTATTTTATTATGTTAGGTTATGTTTCTGTTGAGTATCCCACAATTTATTAATGGATGTTTGATGAGCATTATTTAGTTTTTCTCCCATGAAATATAGTTAGATATGTTGGTAATGAGAGCCTCAATGTAACTAAAATATAAGTGTTATCCAGTGAATATTTATTTACCAGTAATTTTTCAAGTTGGTATCAAAAAGGAAAATAAAGAAACGAATCTGATCCGTTTATTTTACTTCTCACTCAACATCATTGTTCCCGCATACCATGCTAAAAATACTATTTGGTTTCGACAGTTGCACCGGGAACATATTTTAAAATCACAGTTTTACCTTGTACCTACAAATTATTAACAACAATTATAAGCAATTGAAAGACGAGCAGCGTTTTTATATTTTATTATACCCAGGAGCTTCAAACTACTACATTAAACCCATAAGAAGCGCCAGGGACTAAACATTGCTGTTTAGTCCCTGGCTGGTAAAATATGTTCCCGGTGCAACGGTCGAAACCAAACAGTATTTTTAGCATGGTATTCGGGAATATCATTGTTAACATGAGTGTTCGAGTGAGAAACAAGATGAATAAAAAAGTCTCGTTTCTTTATTGGTGCGGGTATAATTATAATTTGAACATTCATAACAAGATTTTTCCTTCAGTGTTTTAAGTCCTATAAAAAGCTCACATAAAAGCAAAACCACAAAGACAAACACTTACACAGTGCTTTTAAAGCTTCATGTGCTGTCACAAAGTCAAAACTATTTTTTCTGAACCTTTACATAAGGCAGGCTAAGTAGATAAGTAACATACCCATTGTGTTGACGTTATCAGAAGACCGCGAAGGAGGGGGTGTGTTTGGGAGCTTAGTTCCCACGTTGTCGGAGGATTTGCACCGTGACACCTCTGAAAATATTGAATAAAACATGCATTTAAAAAAAAATTGGTGGACTTTCTAGCCCCACACAGCACTATCTAGCCCCAAACTAAGCCAAAGCTTGTCATGTGAGAAACAGATAGCTGATATAATACTTATATGCTTTTTTTTTGTTAATACATACCTATAATATATAATAACCAGGGGTCGGAATAGGTAGAGTTTTTAAGTACCAAATGACGTCAAATACGCTACTACGAAATCTAAATATGGATATGCCTTTTTTAATCCCCGTGTGGTAACGATTCGGGTTCGAAATCAAATGTTATAAAAACTGACGTTTCCCATTGGAAACCTCTCCAAATGTTTTAAAATAGTCCTGCTGTATGATTAACGTGTAACGCTACTTAGTTTGTGTTTAACTTGTTTAACAAATATTTGTTCTCGGTGGGGATCGAACCCACGGCCTACGGCGCAGAAGGCAGAGCTACTACCAACTGAGCTGTGAAGGCTGTTGTCTTAACCTGATAGACTTATCTAAACCAGAAGATTCGGGTTAAGACTTACCGCATTCTAATAAAACGGGTGTGCTTTCGCCTGATGTGACGCTGTACCTGGAAAATAAATGTAAATATTCAAAAAAACTCATTTAAATTTAAACTTGTTAGAATAAATACAATTTTGATGAATCTATCAGCACTCTTATGTACTCAAACACATAAACTGTTACATTACGTTTAAGGTGTGCTTATTCGATTGATATAGATATATTCTTGGTATAGTGTAGTAGAGCTCTTTGTGAAGGACTCGTCTGGGGATGTACTACTACCACGCCTTTTTCTGCCGCCAAGCAGCGTTACTGTGTTTCGGTTTGAAGAGTGTGGTTGCCGGTGTAATCTGTATGGCTCAAGTTGATGGACGCAGGGCAGTGCATCGTGGGGCATGTTCCTATCGTGCGTGACTTGCGAGGCAATGTTTTTTTATTGGTGATGGTTAGAGGTACTTATCATCAGGTGGGCCATCTGCTTATTCCATGATTTAAAAAAATGCATGAAACGTACGATATATTTTGTACTGTACACTAATAATTTTCATCTATTAGTTATAATAATTATATTAAAGTCGATGTTTGACTGAGATTGAACAAGTGTACTCACATGGTGTCGTCTCGCTGGAGTGTCGGCGAGTGTCGCAGTGGCGACGGTGAGGCGAGAGACGACAGCGAGTGTAGCGAGCGTGACGTCAGCGGCGTACGGGCCGACATCGAAGACGCATCCTCGCTACCGGGCGGCGTGCGGCAAGTGCGCCAAAACTCTTCTAATCCTACACCATTATTTGTATTGTATAGAAAATTTATTTAAAAAAAAGATTTAAGTGCATATACAACGTGTTTATTAAGAGTTGTAGGGATCCGAAAGCAGGATATTCTACCGGTCATAACGAACAACTTTTGTTCTACGACTTTTAAAATTTCAAAGTTTTTCATTCATCAAATGCCTCTTAAACTTTTATCTAAAATGAATCTAAACGCATCATGAGGCAGCCCTATTTACAGCTGTTCTTTGACCTCTAGTTGTCAATTGTAGATAAAATAGGTAACAGAACTGCCACCAATTACCTAGTAATGTGCCTACGTAATAATGATGTTGCTGTTTTTAAAGATCTTGGTATGTAAAAGAAATATTTTCGAGACTGTAATCCCTAGTCACGGTAAACATTCTCTGAGATCTTTGGTACTAATACCTATTCAGTAACTAGGTACCTACGTGGCTACGTACTCAATATTTAATAGAATATTTATTTTTGTTTGATTACTAGATGTCGTAAAGCAATGTTTATGATATTCATAGTTCTTTAAATTGTAACATGTTACTTTACCACCATGGTTCATTGACACCACAAAATTATTCAACTGCAATTTTGGGAAGTGTCTAGTCTGTCCTATTTAATCTTTGACATACCTATCTGTCATTGGTTGCATTTAAAAACGCATATCCAATCAGGACGGCCGACGGCCGCCGATCAGTGTTACCATTTGTGGCAGATTTCTACTATTTGGCAGATTTTAAATATTTCAAGAAAAATCTTATTAGTTTGAATTTTTAATGAAATAATATTTATAATTTATTTATTTTTTACCGAACTGGAAACTTCTTATTCTTTTTTACCTTTATTGATTTGGTTTCTAAACAACTTCTATCTCGTTTTAGATAACTGCAAACCGTTACAAACGATCAAAAGATAGTAACTGAATGTAATGTAGGTATTTAATTTATTCCGTAGCCACGAAGGATTTTTATTTAGGTATTTTTATCGTCAAGCTTGGTAGATTTTGACAGATTTTTTGGCAGATGTGTGGTAGAACCGCCACTTTCGAGATGGTCACCCTGTTTGTGTTTACATGCGTTGTTGTACATTGTTTTGTTGAGAAAATGTCATCAAACGTGTTAAAATGGTGATTGTTATGTAAAAAGCCGTCGTCAGTCAGTGTGTGTATGAGCAGTGCCTACGAGGTAATGGTTTAGTGTGAAGTTTGAAGCCTGTGTCGTGCGAAATCTCGCAAACTTACCAAAATCCAGTTTTATCCAGTGTTATTATAGCCAGTAAATAATGACAAAATCCATAGGAACCAGTAAAAATATCGTGTCAGGGGATTGGCGGCGTACCTACCTACCTACCGAAAGGTAAGTATTTCAAATTATCTCGTAGGTTATCGTTGTTTTTTTCTTTCCTAGATAGAAGCGCGCGTGCGTGTGACCTTGACACGTACACAGACAGGGCTGTTGCAAATTTCTGAGAAAATATTAATTTTACTTTTCTATGGGAATTTCGAAAACGATGTATCCAACCGTTGCACACGTCAAAGTATTCCAGTGCTTGGTCTAAATACACGCTATTTGTTTTCCTACATAACTTCATCAACACGTTGTATATGCTTGGCTTCCAGATAGCTGTAGTGGGCGGTAGTGTTGGTAGGGATTCGAAAAGAAAATAAAAGTTATCTGCCAATGCCCCAAGTCTGAGTATTGTTTTTCGTGCCGTAATGCCGAAACGATTGCTTATTGATCGAGTGAGCGAAGCGAACGAAGATCTTAGTTTCAACTTGGGCGATTTGGCATTTTATGTATGTATGTATGTATGTATGTTTGTCTGGCGATAACTTTAGAACCGTTTATCCGATCTGCATGAAATTTGATGTGTCGATAGCTTGTACTTGAGAAATTTACTGGTAAGTATATGAGTAAAATCGGATGAAGGGTTTTTGAGATATGGGGTTTTTTAAGAGGGAAAAAATAAAAAAAGTTACATTAAAAAATGAAGTTACATGTCATATGAAAGGGCTTTGTTTGGACATTCCAAAACAATTTTTACTTTTTTTTTGGGACGCTCGATTTTTTAAATAAAACAAAAAAAGTGAAATTTAGATAACCAGCGATCCAAGAGCTCCCATCTCTAAGAGTTTCGTTGACATCAAGGTTTTTCTACTGGTCGGCCAGTTCCTTTGTTTTTTCTTATTTTTTTTTCTTGAAATAAATTAAGGTGGTACTCAGTTCTCATAAAATGGTGACGACGACCAGGTCTGATGATGGAGCCAAGGTCTGTTCAACTGAACTCTTCAATAAATAGGCCAATTGAGTTGAAACTTGGTTACTATACCAAGTTAGTAGGTGGTAGTCAGAAAAAAAGGACTTGCCTCTGACTACCACCTACTCAAAGTTTTGGTGGGTTCGTCGGGTCGCATCACGAGATCTCAGTTCGGGGCGAACTACTAGTTTTAAGTAGGTTATTTTAATGCAACGTTTAAATTATTGGGATTATTGGAAGAAATAAATGAAATAATCTAGATAAAATGATAGTGAAATAGATTTTACCTTCGTCGATATCTTGCGACTGATCGGTGATAGGTCGAGTTGGCGCTCTAGTTTTAGTCCTCCTTGGTCGTCCTAAAAACATATTGATATAAGGGTTAGTTATATAGGTTTTTGGAAATCGTAAATAGCTATGGAACGAATGTAAAGTAAATAATTGGGTATAGCTCATTCAGTTGCGCAGTCGCCGCTAAGCCAAAGAATGACTTTCGAGGAATAGTAGTACATAAAATGGGGTGATTCGGGATGAAAGTATTTTTATTTATACAACTAGCTGAGGGAACAAGCAGATGGCCCACCTGATGTTAAGTGGTAACCATCACCTAAAACAAAGCATTGCCTCGTAAGTCACGCACGATAGGAACGTGCCCTACGATGCCCTGCCCTACGTCCATTAACTTGAGGCATACAGATGCTATGCCTCAAGTGCCTGTAATTACACCGGTAACCACACTCTTCAAACCGAAACACAGCAACGCAGAAAAAGGCGTGGTGGTAGTACTTCCCCGGACGAGCCCTTCACAAAGAACTCTACTATAAATGGAGGGTATGAATAAAGTAATAAAGCTTTTTTTTCCGTAGCCTAAGTTAGGTGGACTTTGAAGAGAGCGAGATGGTGGACGCAAGCGCGACCCCATCTGGGTACACCTTTGCGGAGGATGTCTCACAGGGGTGTTTTAGTGGGTTCGAGACCCACGTCTATTCCCAGTTGCCACCACCATCAAAGCCACCACTGGTGGCAATTAATAAATAAAATCTCAGTTGCCACCAGGTGGTGGTGATCGAGAATTTAAATTCTCAGTTGCCACCAGCTTTGACACCACTGCTAGCAATCAAGAAAAATGTTCTCTGGTGAGAGAACGGTGGTAACTGGGAATAGACGGAGACCCACATACCTTCCGTCACGCCCATGGCGGAAGGGAAATGCGAGGGCTTTTTCCGCCCCTTAAAAAAAAAGGTTACCTTTGACGAGATGCCTCAGTTTATGCGCAGGCAGGTCCGCCAAGGCGTCGGCCGCCTCGGCGTGCAGCGGCGGCAGAGAGAGCATCTCGTTGCTGCTGCATTGCTGCTCCGCCACGGACTTGGGGCGCACGCGGCGGCACCCGCGCTCGCGCCGTCGGCAGCCGAGGGGCGTGGCCTGCGCATACGATCAATAAATCAATAGTTACTGCTTACTGCTTTTTTTACAGCTACTCTCTCTCTCACTTTTCGTGTCACTAGTTTCTTTCGAAACAGTGTGGAGAAAGGATTTTAAGTGCGCCTCAAGAGGCTCCTTTCGAACACTTGACACATGTTATAGAACTTTTTAGGTCTACGACATGTCGGTTTCCTCACGATGTTTTCCTTCACCGTTTGAGAGTACTGGCATTGTGCACATACATTTTTGAATAGAAAAACTCATTGGTGCACGACCGGTTTCGAACCCACGACCTTAGGATCGGAAGGCGGGGCCGCTACCACTAGACCACCAGTGCTCTGCAGTGTTACAGCTACTGCTTTGTACTCCGGCGTCACGGAAGACCAGCGTTGTAGTAGTGCATGAAACAGCATAAAGCTGAGTGAGGACCGCTTTTGTTGTCACAATATTGTTCCTTACATTTCGCCTATGTTTTTGTGACATAAAATAAACGTGATTTGATTTGAATATTGGTGGACATCCCACACAGCACCATCTATCCAAACTCTCGATTCTTTTTAAGGTTCCGTAACCCAAAGGGTAAAACGAGACCCTATTACTAAGACTCCGCTGTCCGTTCGTCTGTCTGTCCGTCTATCACCAGGCTGTATCTCATAAACCGTGACAGTTAGACAGTTGAAATTTTCACAGATGATGTATCTCTGTTGCCGCTATAATAACAAATACTAAAAAACAGAATAATATAAATATTTAAGGAAAAAAATCACGTTTGTTGTATGGGCTCCCATACAACAAACGTGATTTTTTTGCCGTGTTTAATATAAAATGGTACTAGTGGTGCGAGTCTGACTCGCACTTGGGCAGTATTTTTTTATTTCATTTATTTATTGGAAAACCAACAGAAACCATTCATGATATAGAAACGAGAGAGCCAATTATGGGTTTTCAAAGATAAAAAAACATTATTAAAATATTTTTAATTTATTATAATGATGGCATTTCACATCGCTATTCGCGTTCGCGTATTCGTCTTATTTTATATGACGATGTGTATTTGCCTATTTTCACTAATAAGTTGAATTCGCAAATACACGAATACCGCTGTTTTGAACGAGCGATGTGTGGACGGTGTGTTTGAATTATTCGGACTTCTAGACAATAAAACAGAAAAATATCGACATAAGAATTTATCGTTTAACCACATAAAATTAAAATATTGAACTAAGGGAAAGCTTTGTGGCATTATGCTTGGAATGATAAAAATACAAACAAACTGTACCTCTATTTATAGAAGAAAAACAGAACTTATATACGAAAACAGTACTAAATTAAATATCTTACCAAGTTCAGATATTCCAGTTTCTGTGCAGCATGAAAATGTTTACAATACTTTTACTAATATATTTATCAATAACCTTAGAACTGGATTTTAAGGACAAAGTAACCTCAATAAATATGAAGCAATTCACAGTTACCATTATTCTTACTTCAGAAGAATCGAATCACTTTTATTTTCTTAAACCAGATTTTTTTAATATCTTCGCTGTCCTATTCATTCTTCAGTCTTTCAGTCCTTAAGCAGAATTAACTAATTCTTTTATTTCATATTTTCATACTGCTGGGCAAAGGATTTTATTTTCCCAAGCTTTCTCCCATCTTTCAAATATTGTCCCACCGATATGGTTTTAAAAAGGGGGGCCAGCCAGATATATGTCTAAATATTAAATTTTGCAGTAGTTGTTATTCCCTTCACAGGACGAGCCCTTCACAAACAGCTCTCCTACTATCCTCCTCTTAATACTACTCCTACTGTTAATACGCTCAGCGCCAACAGGTTTTAGTTCCTTATATAATGACTTAATAAATATAACTTACCCCTGAATGCGACATGGGAGTCAGCAGATCGGGAATATCTCCTTCCGAGCAGGGGAGCATTTCGCTGTCAACGTTGTCAACATTCTCGCACGCCATCAGGGCTAGGTTTTCCACGGCTTGACTAAAATATAAAGGTATTTTAAAAATAAACTGTACCTATGTATTTATTTCGTGTCTCCTAAAAATATACTAGCAAAAAATTGTAAAAAAACCGATAGGTGTAGAGCAGACCACCAAACAGAAACAACTTTACGACTTTTATCCCCATATGTGACAAGTTGAAACCCACCTCAGAGCCATTGCAAAGAATTAATAGATAAGGTGGTTTGCTTACTTGAGCAAATCTTGTATTGTAGTATTGCACGGTGCCATTGCATCCCTGACGGCTTGTAGTGAAACTATTTCCCCTCCCACGCCGTTGCCTCCCATCGCGGCGAACACTTCACTGCATCTCTATGAACCAAATGAAAAATTTCTATTTGTAGGAATTTTAATGACGACATAGTTAACACAAAAGCATCGAACCCACAGCGCATAAAGCAGCTTATAGCACAATCTTTTCTTCTCTGACAATTGGCGCAAGTATCACAGACAGATCGTATAGAGCTGTAAGTGACGCCCTCGCGAAACTAACACGAGGCCGTTGGACTGAAAACCATAGATACGCAGGTTAGGCAGGCTATGTACTGGCCTCTTCTATGTCTTTTTCCTATTATTTGTACAGTCGGCATAGTAGTGACTGACCGGCAAGTACTGATGCAGCAGTTGGTGCGCGGCGGGTAGTGGGGGTGGGGGCAGCGCTGTTGACTCTACACTCGGATACGCAGGCTATGCACTACCTACTTCTATGTACAGCCGGCGTAGTAGTAACTGACCTGCAAGTACTGATGCAGCAGATGGTGCGCGGCGGGTAGTGGGGGTGGGGGCAGCGCTGTTGACTCTTCATTCGGATAATAACGCTTATCCGAATGAAGAGTCAAAAGGCTAAGCACTGCTCGCTTTGATGTCCTTGGTGTAAGGGTAGTAGACTGACCTGCAGGTACTGATGCAGCAGATGGTGCGCGGCGGGTAGGGGGGATGGGGCAGCGTTGTTGACTCTTTATTCGGATAAGCGTTAGGCTAAGCACTGGTCGCTTTGATGTCCTTGGAGTAAGGGTAGTACAGTGACTGACCTGCAGGTACTGGTGCAGCAGGTGGTGCGCGGCGCTGGCGGCCCGCTCGAGCGCGGCGGGCAGCGGGGGCGGGGGCAGCGCGGCGGCCGCCTGCGCCGCCAGCGCGGCCGCCGCCTCGCCGCCGGCCCACGCTCCAGCATAGTACAGTGACTGACCTGCAGGTACTGGTGCAGCAGGTGGTGCGCGGCGCTGGCGGCCCGCTCGAGCGCGGCGGGCAGCGGGGGCGGGGGCAGCGCGGCGGCCGCCTGCGCCGCCAGCGCGGCCGCCGCCTCGCCGCCGGCCCACGCTCCAGCATAGTACAGTGACTGACCTGCAGGTACTGGTGCAGCAGGTGGTGCGCGGCGCTGGCGGCCCGCTCGAGCGCGGCGGGCAGCGGGGGCGGGGGCAGCGCGGCGGCCGCCTGCGCCGCCAGCGCGGCCGCCGCCTCGCCGCCGGCCCACGCTCCAGCATAGTACAGTGACTGACCTGCAGGTACTGGTGCAGCAGGTGGTGCGCGGCGCTGGCGGCCCGCTCGAGCGCGGCGGGCAGCGGGGGCGGGGGCAGCGCGGCGGCCGCCTCGCCGCCGGCCCACGCTCCAGCATAGTACAGTGACTGACCTGCAGGTACTGGTGCAGCAGGTGGTGCGCGGCGCTGGCGGCCCGCTCGAGCGCGGCGGGCAGCGGGGGCGGGGGCAGCGCGGCGGCCGCCTCGCCGCCGGCCCACGCTCCAGCATAGTACAGTGACTGACCTGCAGGTACTGGTGCAGCAGGTGGTGCGCGGCGCTGGCGGCCCGCTCGAGCGCGGCGGGCAGCGGGGGCGGGGGCAGCGCGGCGGCCGCCTGCGCCGCCAGCGCGGCCGCCGCCTCGCCGCCGGCCCACGCTCCAGCATAGTACAGTGACTGACCTGCAGGTACTGGTGCAGCAGGTGGTGCGCGGCGCTGGCGGCCCGCTCGAGCGCGGCGGGCAGCGGGGGCGGGGGCAGCGCGGCGGCCGCCTGCGCCGCCAGCGCGGCCGCCGCCTCGCCGCCGGCCCACGCTCCAGCATAGTACAGTGACTGACCTGCAGGTACTGGTGCAGCAGGTGGTGCGCGGCGCTGGCGGCCCGCTCGAGCGCGGCGGGCAGCGGGGGCGGGGGCAGCGCGGCGGCCGCCTGCGCCGCCAGCGCGGCCGCCGCCTCGCCGCCGGCCCACGCTCCAGCATAGTACAGTGACTGACCTGCAGGTACTGGTGCAGCAGGTGGTGCGCGGCGCTGGCGGCCCGCTCGAGCGCGGCGGGCAGCGGGGGCGGGGGCAGCGCGGCGGCCGCCTGCGCCGCCAGCGCGGCCGCCGCCTCGCCGCCGGCCCACGCTCCAGCATAGTACAGTGACTGACCTGCAGGTACTGGTGCAGCAGGTGGTGCGCGGCGCTGGCGGCCCGCTCGAGCGCGGCGGGCAGCGGGGGCGGGGGCAGCGCGGCGGCCGCCTGCGCCGCCAGCGCGGCCGCCGCCTCGCCGCCGGCCCACGCTCCAGCATAGTACAGTGACTGACCTGCAGGTACTGGTGCAGCAGGTGGTGCGCGGCGCTGGCGGCCCGCTCGAGCGCGGCGGGCAGCGGGGGCGGGGGCAGCGCGGCGGCCGCCTGCGCCGCCAGCGCGGCCGCCGCCTCGCCGCCGGCCCACGCTCCAGCATAGTACAGTGACTGACCTGCAGGTACTGGTGCAGCAGGTGGTGCGCGGCGCTGGCGGCCCGCTCGAGCGCGGCGGGCAGCGGGGGCGGGGGCAGCGCGGCGGCCGCCTGCGCCGCCAGCGCGGCCGCCGCCTCGCCGCCGGCCCACGCGCGCTCCAGCGCCAGCGCGCGCAGCGTGTGGCTGTGCCCAGGGTTGCTGTTGTTCGCGAGACTGGAATGACAATTGATTATAACTTTATTTACGTGATAAAAAAAGTAAAAAAGCTGCAAGAAGCTCGTTGATGATCCTTTAAAGGGAAAACTTGAAGGGGGTTTAGTGTTTGGACAATAATATGATTTTTGATACTAACGTAATACTGGGTAAAATTGTAATATTGACCTTCATGGTATAATTTAATGCAGTGCACAGCACAAAGGGTCCGGATATAATGTATAATGTGTACAGCCTGGTTATACTATCGTATAACAGTGTTAGTATGCCAAGACCTCTTTAGTGTGCGTTTTTTATGGTATAACCGGGTTGTTGGTCTGCCAAGAGCTCTTTGACTGTTTTGTTTATAGTATAATTGATCGAGTGAGCGAAGCGAACGAAGATCTTAGTTTCAACTTGGGCGATTTGGCATTTTATGTATGTATGTATGTATGTATGTATGTATGTATGTATGTATGTATGTATGTATGTTTGTCTGGCCATAACTTTCGAATCGTTGATCGGATCTGCATGAAATTTGATAAGTCGATAGCTTGTACTTGAGAAATTTACTGATAAGTATATGAGTAAAATCGGATGAAGGGCTATTAAGATATGGGGTTTTTGAAGAAGGCAAAAATAAAAAAGTGACATAAAAAAAATCAAGATACATGTCATATGAAAGGGCTGTTTAGACATTCCAAAACAATTTTTACTTTTTTTCTGGGACGCTCGGTTTTTGAGATACTACAACAAAAAAGTTAAATTAAGATAACCAGCAATCCAAGAGCTCCCATCTCTAAGAGTTTCGTTGGCATCAAGGTTTTTCAACTGGTCGGCCGGTTCCTTTGCTTTTTCTTATTTTTTTTTTTCTTGAAATAAATTAAGGAGGTACTCAGTTCTCATAAAATGGTGACAACGACCAGGTCTAATGATGGAGCCAAGGTCTGTTCAACGGAACTCTTCAATAAATAGGCCAATAGAGTTGAAACTTGGTTACCGTACCAAGGTAGTAGGCGGTAGTCAGAGGCAAATCCAAACATAATGTTTGGACTTGCCTCTGACTACCACCTACTCAAAGTTTTGGCGCGTTCGTCGGGTCGCATGAGATCTCAGTTCGGGGCGAACTACTAGTAATATTATTGTTAAAATTTGATTAAGTTTACCTTTTTCTGTATGCCTACGCCTCACTAAACTTCAATAACATATTATATTATTACATTGTAAAAGGATCATACAAAAGAACGGTAGGAACCAAGCCGTAAGTTTGTTGCCTGTTCTTCTAGGCTTTGGTCGCGTGGAACTGGCACCTAGTGTCACCTTGCTTTAAGACGTTTCAAAGTGATCCTTGTGATTTTATTGAATAAATACATTTTGACTTTGACTTTGACTTTGTTACCGTTCGTGTAGATCTCTCCATAGTTGCGCGACGCGTTCGCTGGCGCCGCGCCCGCCGGCCGCCGCGTCGCAGCCCGGGAACTCGACGCGACGCACCGAGACGGACCGCCGAAGCGCTGTGGCGATGTCCGTCAAACCTATTGCAAAACAACACATTATTTTTATTATTGGAGAACCAACAGCTTCTTAGTTTACAAACTAAACACTCTTTTAGATTTAGAGGTTCTCACGGGTAGGCTATGTTACGAATACTTTCACTTTCACTCCTCTTGCCGCCTAAAAAGACCGGGTTTTATTGTATCGGATTGTAGCGTACCAGAGCCAAATGGTTTTGTATTCAAAGCTGGTAGATTTTAGATAGAAATTAAATCTTTTTATTTCTTTAATACAATTATGGCATATCTCTTCTCTATATTTAGTGCATAATTCATTTCCATACTGAGTAATCTATGGGTCTGAAATAGTCTGACACACTCAGTCTCAGCAACACAGTAAAATTATATCTCACCTTGCAAACTAAACGCGTTCCGATCAATATACAGCGTCTGCAGCGTACAGTTGCATTGCAACGCTTTGGCTAGCAGCCGTGCGCCCGCGTCGCCAGCCAAATTGCCCCCGACGTCTAACGAGCGCAGTCTACGGGCACCGCCTAGCGCGTTGAGCAATCCGTATAAATCCGCCTGGAATAATAAAATAGTTTAAAAAACGTCTTAAACAGACTCCATTTTATAAAACACCTCAATCACATATTGATAGCCTTCACAGCTCAGTTGGTAGAAGCTCTGCCTTCTGCGCGGTAAGCCGTGGGTTCGATCCCCACCGAGAACAAACATTAGTGTGATGAACATAGATGTTTGTTCTCTGTCTGGGTGTTATATAATATTACAAGTATGTATTTACAAAAAAAAAGTATTATAAGTATTATATCAGCTATCTGGTTTCCATATTACAAGCTGTGCTTAGTTTGGGGCTAGATAGTGCTGTGTGTATTTAATTACATCACCAAAATTACATAATTTTGTGAGATAAATACATTGATGCATGACTGGATTGGAACCCACAATCTTAGGAACAGAAAACGGGATTCGTGATCACCCTCACTCGGTACTCTCCTAAGGTGTCTAAGGGTGTGTATAGAAATATAAATTAATTTATACAAGGTGTTCCAATACTTGTGTTTAAAAACTTCAGGGGGCTAAAGTAAGTACCCATCAAAATGAATAACTTTTTCTAAGGAACCAACACTGTAAACGCGAAAAAAAAACAGCTGTTTCATACAAAAGTTACACCTGTACAACCTGGCTAAAATGTATGAAACAGCTGTTTTTTTCGCGTTTACAGTGATGGTTCCTTAAAAAAAGTTATTCATATTGATGGGTATTTTAGCCCCCTGAAGTTTTAACACAAGTATTGGAACACCTTGTATATTCATAAAGTACACCTAGTAAATCACAGTTCCAACTAGTCACAAGCTACTACTTGTATGTAGTACTATTATTTATTTTGTGACGGGCTATGTAGTGGGTCTTACCTTTAGCTTGCATTCGCTCAGATCCAAGGACGTTAGCGCTGTGTCCGGTTCTTGTAAAACATGAACCAAGGCCTGAAAATAATATCACATAAGAACAGTAGATCATAGAATGTTTTTATTGATTATCGAATTAACCGTAAAATAGCCGAAAATACAATACAAAATCATTTATTTATGCCACACGTAAATACAATTGATAAAAAATACAAGAATAGACATTAAAAATACTTATGTGACATAAATTGACATACATTTAATTCATTAAGATATTAATTACATTAGATCAATAATATATTCAGGGGATTATAAAGTCTGTTTTTTTTTATTTGATCTTACGTCAAGAAAGTCATAGACTGTACATACTTGTATCAAAGGCGGCGCGTACGATCTTTTGCCCGTGAGTCGACTGAGGGAAAGACGTGTAATGGAATGATTCTTTCCTATCGCTCTCACTATTCCGGATAATTCAAATTCCATACCTGAAAAAAAAAGGTAAAAAAAGTAGTATCTAACTTAAATCATTGGAAATCTTTCAGCTTCGAAAAACGACCAGCATTAGTGTGTTAACTTTGTGTGTATATAAAGAGAGTTGTATTAGTGATCACATCTTCATAACCAACTGCCGCCGACATCCAAGATCCATTAGAGTTTAATTTCAATTTCATTTATAAATATCAATTTAAGATTTAATATGACCCTTGTTAATATCAACATAAGCTTCAAAACAATACTTGTATTTAAAATGAGGCTAATGAACAATATTTTTAAGCAAGTCTAACACTAGCATAAGATGTGCTTTATATTCGCCGCCACTTTGTAACAACTCTATAAAAGTATACTTGTCACTGTCATGTCAACGAAAAGAGACGGAAACCGACGACGGTTGCATTATTTTCTGTCATTTATGGAAGCAAAATAGCTTTGTGTTTCTAGTATTATTTTGAGTTATGTTGTGTAATTTCGGTGGTATTTTAACCATTACTTGAGTGTAAACATTTGGAATGAAAGTGTAATAAGTGATATCCTGATTTGACCGAAAATGTTTCGAATGTTTTGAAGAAAACCACCACTATTTTCTTAAAAACAAATGACGGCCGACTTGACTATGGACTGACTTGGCTATAAAATACTTTATCCATATCACTTGACACTGGCAAAATTGTCTATCGAATGACAGACAGGTGCCATAAACAAAGAAAAGACGACGAAGACTTATCGTTAATTTTAGATAATGGAGCGCTCAGCGACCAATATGAATAAGACCATAACTTACTATTATCTGACAGATCTAGGGTGCTGAGACACCGAACGCCGTGTATGCAGGACTCTAGCACGTGAGCCGCCTGCGATGATGCCAACACTCCCGAGAGGTTCAACTCCACGCTAGCCGCACTCTCGTTACATGCTAGACCGAGGAGTAAGCTCCTGAAAGACAATAAATATAAATTACTACAATATAGGTCAAAATCAAAATAATATTAAATAAAATAAATATTAGTTGACTTTCCACACAGCACTATCTAGCCCCAAAGTAAGCCAGAGCTTGTAATATGGGAACCAGATAGCTGATATAATACATAAATACTTTTTTTGTAATTACTTACTTATAATATTATATAACACCCAGACAGAGAACAAACATCTATGTTCATCACACAAATGTTTGTTTTCGGTGGGGAACGAACCCACACGGCCTACGGCGCAGAAGGCAGAGCTACTATACTAACTGAGCTGTGAAGGCTGTCAAAAAGTATTTATTCAGTAAAATCAGAAGGATCTCTTTGAAACGTCTTAAAACTAGTTGAATCTAGGTGCCAGTTCCACGCTACCAAAGTGTAGAAGAACTGGCAACAATAGGCTATAATAACAGCCCTTATACAGCTCAGTCGGTAGTAGCTCTGCCTTTTGCGCTTTAGGCCGAGGATAAACATTTGTTTAATGAACATTGATGTTTTTTTCTCGGACGCGGTGTTTTATTATTAATAACTAGCGGTCTGTCCCAGCTTTGCATGGGTGGACATAAATTTTTTCAACGTTTTAGGATAAACTTAGACCGTGGTGGGTTCGAGTCACTTCTAACTCGCGCCTTGCCCGGGCCCGCGCTGGGTGAGAACGCGCCCCGTGACCTTATATTTTTCAAATCTTTTGAATGGAATGTCCGATTTGAAAAATTCAAGAAGTAATGTATAGGTATTGAACCAGTCTTGAATATGAAAAGATTTATTTGGATAAGGATTAATACCAAAGTACAAATAAAGACCCTTTTCTAGCGGCGGCATTTAAATTAAGTTTTTATAATAAAAGAACACTTATTGTGACATAACTATAATAGTTAGACATATGCTGTCGCGACATTTTTTTTAGATGATGACGTGTTCTACAAAATCGTAGTACATTATTTTGTTCTATCATCAATAGTTTTCGCAGCGCACGCGATGTAAGGTTTTCTCTTTCCACCTTGGGTTACATTATTAGAGTTTTAGTAAGGATCCCTAATTTTTTGAAAATATAATAATATAGCCTATGTTACTCAGGAATAATGTAGCATTCTAATGGTGAAAGAATTTTTGAAATCGGACCAGTAGTTTTTGAGCCTATTCGTTACATACAAAACAACAAAAATACAAATCTTTTCTCTTTATAATATTAGTGTAGGTTACATGCTCATCATTAACACTTAACACTTATTTTTTTGTTAATACATATTAACTAGTAGTTCGCCCCGAACTGAGATCTCGTGATGCGACCCGACGAACGCATCAAAACTTTGAGTAGGTAGTAGTCAGAGGCAAGTCCAAACATTATCTTTGGACTTTTTTCTGACTACCGCCTACTAAGTTGGTATGGTTACCAAGTTTCAACTCTATTGGCCTATTTATTGAAGAGTTCCGTTGAACAGACCTTGGCTCCATCATCAGACCTGGTCGTCGTCACCATTTTATGAGAACTGAGTACCTCCTTAATTTATTTCAAGAAAAAAAAATAAGAAAAATCAAAGGAACTGGCCGACTTGATGTCAACGAAACTCTTAGAGATGGGAGCTCTTGGATCGCTGGTTATGTTAATTTAACTTTTTAAATTTTATCTCGAAAACCGAGCGTCCCATAAAAAAAGTAAAAATTGTTTTGGAATGTCCAAACAAAGCCCTTTCATATGACATGTAACTTGATTTTTTTATGTAACATTTTTTATTTTTACCCTCTTAAAAAACCCCATATTTCAAAAACCCTTCATCCGATTTTACTCATATACTTACCAGTAAATTTCTCAAGTACAAGCTATCGACATATCAAATTTCATGCAGATCGGATCAACGGTTCTAAAGTTATCGCCAGACAAACATACATACATACATACATACATACATACAAACATACATAAAATGCCAAATCGCCCAAGTTGAAACTAAGATCTTTGTTCGCTTCGCTCACTCGATCAAAAAAAAATAGATATAAGTATAATAGCAGCTATCTGGGTCCCATAGTACAAGCTTTGTTTAGTTTGTGGGCCGATACTATGAGGAATTTTCACCATTATTTACGTATTTATACTGAGAACTATTTTTCTATAGATTCTATAAATATTATTTGCTACATACTTAAGAGCGTCAGGAGGCATTTTGCAGTAGGAAAAATCTAGATTAGTTAAGGCGAGGCACGCAGTGAAGAACTGTCGGAATGAAGGCGGCGGGTCCTTCGGTCGTCGAGAGCCCGTCCAAGGGTTACGGCCAACGAGTAAAGCTGACAACCTCGCGGCGCAGCCTCGGAGTAATGCACCCCACATCTTTAACAAAAACACCGCACCGTTCCGTCAAACAAAGTTTACGTGCCATGAAAAATCAAATAAGTTTAGGCCTGAAGGGAAGTTTAGACGACACGGTAGAGATTTCCTCAGATATTTTGGCACTCGAGATCGTTACATAGGTTTCGCTGTAGCAAATTTTGGCTAACTTCACAATCGCTATTTCGTTGACGGCCATTATACGTTTTTTAACCTCTAGACTAGTGATGAGTAATGCACCCCACATTACCGTACGATATCGTCAACGAAGTTTTCGTGCGAAAAAAAAATAAATTAAATAAGTTTAGGGCTGAAAAACACTGTAGAGATTTCCTCAGATATTATGGGACTAGTGATTGTTGCACAGATGTCGCAGTAGTGAATTTAGGAACAACAGCATGAACTGAAATGGCGCTGCGGTTAGCTTCGCAAATCTTAACTTTCATGACAGCCAATATACGTATTTTAACCTCTAGGCTAGACTATCGAGTACAGTAGATTTTCAATCATATTTTGGACAAATTATTTTACAATTACGTAGTGGTTATTGAAATTATGTACTTACATTTTCTAATGTGGTTTCTGTATTCGTTAAATTCAAATGCGTAAGCACGTTGGGCTGTGCGAGGAAATTGTATAAGTTCTGAAACAAAAACATATTTTTTTATGAAGTATTATGTAATTGCTTTTTTTCTAACTTGTTTCATTCATTTTAGGCGACAATAAAATCGCCAATTGCAAAGGTTCACTTTTGTTTGAATTCCCAGGCAACTAAATGTTGTATTCATGAATATATCAAAATTCATAGATAAAGTAACAGTCAACTCAATCAAAATTAAAAATCTAAATGGTCTTTATTCAGTACAATCACAAGGATAACTTTGAAACTCTTATATAATAGGTGAATCGAATTCTGCTGGCTGATCACGTAACTTTGTTTTAATCAGTTTCTGTTTGTAATAACTAAATATGTCGGCTATGCGGTTACATTTTAGCTGCAGTTGCTAACAAAGTTAGATTACAACTGGTGTTTCTATTGATGGATAATCGCAAAACTTTCATATTGTTTTATATAGGTACTACTTATTGGTTTCATAAAGAAACTAATTGCAACAAAATTAGGTTGTCACCCTGCTGATCCTTGCTGCCAATAGTACTCACGTGAACGTCGTCTTTAAGGTTATTCTGTGAAAGGTCCAAATGCGAAAGCGTGGAGAGATGGCTAGGGTTGTCATTCAACATGGCAGCTAGATACGACACAGTCTTCCCCGTGATCCCGCACTGGGATAAAGCAATGTGCCGCAACCCGTCCTGGTTGTTTGAGAGCCCGGTTAGAATACTAATAGCACCTGGAAAAAATAGAAGCAATCGTTATAAATGGTAATTGACCAAATAATCATAAAGTTAATAAAATCTCTTCGTCCCTGGGATATGAAACAAAACGTCCTCATGTGTGTTTTGATCGTAATTCAGGCTGTTTTAAAGACTATAGGCTCACTCAAAAAACAGTGTTTTTTGAGTGAGCCTATAAAGTGAAAAAAATATAATATGTTTTGACTTAGGTATAGTAATCGAGGTCAGCCGCTCAACTGACCAGTGTGGGGTCGCTGACCGAACGCATCACGCCTTGCTGTCTGAGGCAGTTGCCTTCGGTCTGGGTCAGACTCTATCTAGGATAACAGTATTATTTGTATTTTTTTTTATACAACTAGTTGTTGGAACAAGCAGATGGCCCACCTGATGTTAAGTGGTAACCATCACCTATAACAAAGCATTGCCTCGTAAGCCACGCACGATAGGAACGTGCCCTACGATGCACTGCCCTGCGTCCATCAACTTGAGGCATACAGATGTTAAGCCTCATGTGCCTGTAATTACACCGGCAACCACACTCTTCAAACCATTGTATGTGAGTTGTACTTTTTAACCTTTGACAGCGCTGGTAGTCTACACTTCTATACAGGTTTTTCTTGTTCCTGGCTGAGCCGATAGATTTGCTAAACACTATCGCTACGACTGTACTACTCGCCCCAAACCACTCAAGTTCCCGTTCTAAACTTTAGATTCGAGGATTGAGTACTGACTACCCCAACTCTGTAGACTGGATATGTAGTTCTACAGCCCTTCACAATACAAATAACATTGCAGATTCGATCACAGCTATTTTATAATACTGCTTGTTGATAAAATTGAATCATTGTTGATCAATTCTCCAAAATTCAAAACAATACTGTCGTGTAAACAATCTGTAATTTGGTTTTCAAATTATATCATCATGTGAATTTATCTGTAGACGTTCTTCAACAATAAATCGTTTTATGATTCTAGACGTTCTTGTTGAAAATTCCCCACGCCGCCCATCAAAGTTTAGTCACAGTCATTCATTAATTGATAAATTGCGGGACTCAACAACGTAATATATTGTGAAGTATCGTATAACATACTTTCCTTACAAATACATACTGATGTACATAGGTTACATAACTATTAGTGTTTTCGATATTTTCCGACCGCAAATGTAACGAATAAATTGATGAGTATATGTAAATACGCTGCAAGAGTACTAACATAACATACATAACAACACAACACACTGAGTAGTCGAAACATGATCTGTATAAATTACCGTATTTAAATGAATACATCTCACTTCTATCTTCGTTAGGGTGTATTTGCGCTCGATAATGTCTTTGCGCTGACAACGCAGCTTCACAGCTCAAATACAATTCCTAGCAGTATTTTGGGTAGTTTAATGTAAGACTCATGACCTAGTCTAACTGCGTGGACATTACTGGGCATATCTCAAATACGCGCATTAATAACACCACTCTCGAGGCAGAGATCATATTGATGGAACAAGCAAATGGCCCACCTGATGATAAGTGGTAACCATCGCCTATAAAAAAGCATTGCCTCGCAAGTCACGCATTTAACGAGGCATACAGATGTTAAGCCGAAACACAGCAACGCTGCTTGGCGGCAGAAATAGTGAAGTACTTCCCCGGAAGAGCCCATCACAAAGAGCTGTACTACTCTAAAACTTTAGTAGATTAGCAAAAAAGTCGACGAGGCAATGCTTTGTGATGGATTCCACTTAACATCAGGTGGGCCATCTGCTTGTTCCATCAGGTAGTTGTAAAAAAAACTCACCTTTATCCTCGATATGGTTTTGCGTAAAATCTAGCGTGTGCATAGCTGGCGTATGTTTGGCTTTGACTAAAGCATGTCCCAGTCTGGCCGCGTGGTCGTGCCTCAACTGCGCGGCTCGCCAGCTGAGCTTCTGAGGCGGAGGCTTCGCGAGGCGAACAGACCGACACACGCTCTCCCAAGCCTCGCCACTCGCTCTCACGCTGTCGCCGCAAACTCCTAGGAACCACGTGTTGTGTTGCAACGCCATTATTAGCGGGATCAAATCTCTGTAAAAAAGCACTCAATTTAAGAAAATTTTATATAATATAAAACAATTCAAACAAAAATTATAAACTCAAGGACTCAAGCAAAAGTTTTAAAAATAATAATAATAATAATGAATAATAAAATAATAATAATAGTTTTTAAAATATGATTCATATTAAAAAACATATAAGTACTTAAATATAGGTTTAAAACAAGACAGAAAAATGGAACGCGTTTTTTGTATGGGAGTCCCCTTAAATATTTATTTTATTCTGTCTTTTATTTTTTGTTGTTATAGCGGCAACAGAAATACATCATCTATGAAAATTTCAACTATCACTGTTCATAAGATACAGCCAGGTGACAGACGGACAGACAGACAGACGGACGGACAGCGGAGTCTTAGTAATAGGGTCCCATTTAACCCTTTGGGTACGGAACCCTAAAAACGAGCATTGCAGTGCATAGCAGTATACTGCTGCGCTAGTATACCGCTAGTATACCGCTAAACTAACCTTTGATCTAAATGGTCAAAATCCTTCAGATGCAGCATTCGTATGTCGTGTGCTAGATATATCGTGTCAATATCCCATGCGACTTCAGCTCTGCAAATAGAATACAAAAAGACGAAGTTAACTCCATTTTCGGTTGGAGCGTTAAGGTGATGAAAACCATTAAACCACTTCACCCTATTTTCATAAATAAGTGATTTTGTATCTTTCAAAATTGAAATGTGCGAGCGAGCAGTTGTTGAATGATTAATTAATTTTAAATAATTACTTTTCCTCGTGGCAATGAGTTGTTTCAATTTCCCTAACATTATACAGGTTGTTTCAAGGCCTAAGGCGAATACTTTAAGAGGATAAGAGGAAGCTAAATTTATTTAACAAAAGTGACAAACATTCTAGAGAAAAACTCGTCTAGTTATTTGACTTCTACTGATGGGTTTCATGGAGCACCCTGTATAAAACATTGTTCTGATAAAATTCTACCCTTTAATTGACTTTAATCACGGCTCTATTAGCATACCTAATAAGTCTTGTAATAAATTACCTTTTTTTTAATAAGTAGTATTAAAAAAAAGGTAATTTATCACAAGACTTATTAGGTTGCTGACGCAACAAGCTGATGGCCCACTTGATGTTAATAAGAATTATTTAAAAGTTGTTTAGTGTTTCATTGACACGTTAGAAGAATACTTGATGTTAAGTGCTTTGTTAAAGATAATGGTTACATTATCTTCAAAAAAGCATTGACTCGAAAGTAACGCACGATAAGAACGTGTCCTACGATGCACTATCTGCGTCCATTATCTTGAGGCATACTGATGTTAAGCCTCATGTTGCCTGCAGTTGCAAAGCAAAGTTCAAAGCAGCGTTGAAGGTTGTAGACCCTTCAACGCTGCTTTACGGCAGAAATAGGCATACCTGAACGGTGTCTGACACAAGTCACACATGGCTGCATATTGGTTCGAAAAGTCACCGCAAGTCGAATGTTTCCTTGTACCGCTCACTTGCGGCAGCGGAAACGGTAAATGGACCTGAAAATGATTAACAAGTGTTCATTTTTATACGGAGACTATTCAGTTAATTTAGCTAATTGTAATTTGTACTGTCTGCAAAATTAGTCATGAATGAGTTCAATTGATAGCGTTTTTACAACCCTGTGCTACGGCTGGGTTGTTAGTCATATCAGACACAGAAACAGCTTTAGGACTTTGATCCCCAGGCATAGTAGATATCCCCTCAGATATCTTACTACCGAATCATCATCATCATCATTTCAGCCCGTTTGCATCCACTGCCGAGTATAAGCTTTGACCAACGGGCGGGTGGTCTGTTAAATTACTAGTTTTCTCACGATGTTTTCTTTCACCGATTCATAGTACAGGTATTATCGGCAAGCATATTTTTTTGAGAAAAATCCATTTGCACGACCGGATTCCAACCCGCGACCAAACGATCAGAAGCTTTAGCTGACGATCAAAATCGCAATAGCAGTGACAGTAGGTACTCTCAAACGTAAGGTGAAGGGAAACACGGTGAGTAATAACATTTGGGACATTATAAAAATCATTGTGATTACCTTTTATTAGTTTTATAGTAAACACTATAAAACTAGTAGTTCGCCCCGAACTAAGATCTCGTAATCAAAACTTTGAGTAGGTGTTAGTCAGAGGCAAGTCCAATCATTATGTTTTGACTTTTTTTTTACTACCGCCTACTAACTTAGTATGGTAACCAAGTTTCAACTCTGTTGGCCTATTTATTGAAGAGTTCCGTTGAACAGACCTTGGCTCCACCATGAGACCAGGTCGCTATCACCATTTTATGAGAACTGAGTACCTTCTTAATATATTTCAAGAAAAAAAAATAAGAAAAAGCAAAGGAACTGGCCGACCGATAGAAAAACCTTGATGTCAACGAAATTGCTAGAGATTATCTTAATTTATTTGATCATATTAATTTATTACTTGGATCGCTGGTTATCTCAATTTAACTTTTCTGTTGTATCTCAAAAACCGAGCATCCCAGAAAAAAAGTAAAAATTGTTTTGGAATGTCCAAACAAAGCCCTTTCATATGACATGTAACCTGATTTTTTTATGTAACTTTTTATATTTTTGCCTCCTCAAAAAAACCCATATCTTAATAACCCTCCATCCGATTTTACTCATATACTTACCAGTAAATTTCTCAAGTACAATCTATCGACGTACCAAATTTCATGCAGATCGGATCAACGGTTCGAAAGTTATGGCCAGACAAACATACATACATACATACACATACATACATACATACATACATACATACATACATACATACATATATACATAAAATACCAAATCGCCCAAGTTGAAACTGAGATCTTCGTTAGCTTCGCTCACTCGATCAACTAATAAAAAATCCAAAAAAATTATGATGATTATTAAAATTAAACGTTATACCTACTGTTTTTGTAATATCCTAAACTACAGCTGCTAATTAACTGATACGAAACTAATTTTACAGTATTTTTTCCTTGTTTGCGATGTACCTACCTTTGATATAATGTCCTCCATGGCAACATTCGGAAACAGATCGTCGAACGCTGCACTCAGTGCATGTAACACGTTCAAAACCCCATCCGGCGACCCTTCTTCGCCTGGAAGATGAAATTAATATTTTATTTTATTTATTTTTTACAACTACTAGCTGATGGAACAAGCAGATGGCCCACCTGATGTTAAGTGGTAACCATCACCTATAACAAAGCATTGCCTCGTAAGTAACGCACAATAGGAACATGCCCTACGAAGCACTGCATGCGTCCATCAATTTGAGGTATACAGATGTTGAGCCTCATGTGCCTGTAATTACACCGGCAACCACACTCTTCAAACCGAAACACAGCGTTGCTGCTTGGCGGCAGAAAAAGGCGTGGTGGTAGTACTTCCCCGGACGAGCCCTTCACAAAGAGCTCTACTACTCTTAAAAAAGGTACTTAGAGCGAAGGCCAATGACAAAACGTGTTTAACCTAATAGAGTAGTCGTAAAAGGTTCTTTGTGAAGGCCTTGTTCGATGAAAACAGAAAAATAAAAAGTTGTTCTGTGGCGGGGAAGTACCACCAGAATTTCTATTTCAACCGCTAAGCATTGCTGTGTTTCGGTTTTAAGTGCGTGGGTGCCGGTGAAATCACAGGCACATGATTCATCTGTATGCCTCAATGTATCTTGACAGACAAAGGGCTGTGCATCGTAGGGCACGTTCTGCGTGACCTGCGATGCTTTATTATAGATGATGGTGTAAACAAGTGGTATCAAAAAACCTGTAGCTGTACACTAATAATCTCTTTTGGCGTAGATTTCAAACACCTATTGTTTTGTGACTCGTCACTTAAAAATACTCCACAAGGCCATTGCATCTTTCTTTCCTCATATCTAACTTGATTATACAAAAGGAGGATAATAGAGGACCTTGAGTCACAGCTTCAGACACGCAGCGGTAGGTAAATAAATTCGTTGACTGCTGATTAGCACACAATAGAGGAACTTACCTATAAGTATGGACAGCGGTTTGTGTTCGTGTATTAGCGTTATTGACAAGTGGTTTGGCTTTTTGCTTTCCAACGCCTCTATTTCCATCAGGTGAAATCCATTGTCGATCTGTATACATACAGGAATACAAAGATTTGAAAACGGTATTTTTTTTACAGTCGGTTTAGTGGTTCAGAATCCCTAAAGAGAGCTATGAGTTGGCTTCAGTTGGTTAGGTTAAGTGTGCAATATATAAGAATGCCAGAAAGTAGTTTCATAAGTACAATAACTAGAGATCAAAATCTATAAAGAAATTCAATATGTTTTTTTTAATACAGGTATACAAAAGGTTATCCCAACGAAAGTAAACCTGCGCCCGATTCTAAATAGGTATTTCCTAAATAATTTCCCTCCGATCTCGATCACGCTTTTGAAATTTTGATATGCGCCAACGAATCAGATCATTTAGGTCACGAATTAACATAATTGCGCGCTTATAAACCTGCGTAGGTACCAAGCCAAGCCCGAATACGCCGGCGTACCAGCATAGGTACCAGCGGCGCGGTGCAGTTTACCAATTAATAAAACTAAGGTTTTTTTATCTCATCTCAACCATAGTATTGTTAACTAGCTTCGCTCGCATTGTATCACATGATAAATAGTCTCCACATTAAAATATCTAACCATTCGCATATTAGTAGAATGACGTTTGGATGTTCGTGTCATGCCGGCCCAATTTGGATAAAACTATGAATACTTACCTAGATACCTATATATTTTGCGATCTGGGTGAGCATACATACATAGGTTACTTTTTACCACCACGCAAACGAAGTCGCGTGTAGAAGCTAGTTATTCCTTACAAACAAGTACCAACGTATTTTTTGAAGTGGTTACCGATTAGGCAGACTGTAGGTGCCGAAATTAAGCATTCTAGGTACCTATGCAAAAAAGCCACTTCTCAGACCAGTAAAGCTAGGAAGTTATGTCAATTCCCTACATGAATGTTCCACTTCATCAAATAAAAGTAATAACACATGCCTACTCGACCTATTGGATGCATCCATGCTTGAAATTTGTAGGCACAATACATACTGTAATGGTACAAGTACAATAGATAGGCTCTTTCTATTATTGAGTCATGCCAATGGGTGTAACCACAAAGGGTTTTTTTTGTAATAATAAATCCCTGACTTGATGGCTATGTGTGCAATATAAATTATTATTATTTGACCTATAGTGACCTAATTTAGCTAAAACAATTATTATAAAAGGAGAAGAAGTAACTAAATGCATAGAAGGTAGAATTTAGAAAGTTTATAATAATTTATGAGTGTACTAGTGGTAGTTTGTTGGCATTATGCTTTTTTGTTACAGACTTCAACAACCGCTGCACCTCTTTACGGGTTGAGTTGCAGGAATCTCTTCTTAGTATGCCAGGAATATACCCTCCAAATTTCATAATCCTAAGACTATGGTTCAGGCTATGCGTTGATTTTCAGTCAGTCAGTAACATATTTAGATAGATCTGAAGTTTCAAAGCAAGGAGTATTAAATCATTATCTCAAGCCTATTTACAAGCATAGATTATTTACTTAAGAGTTGAAATAACTTTATTTTTAATGAATACATTCAGTAGTTTAAAAAAAATAGAATTTAAGACATTATAAACAGGAGTTTACAGGAGTGCACAATAAATAAATAAATAAATATTGGTGGATTTTCACACAGCACTATCTAGCCCCAAACTAAGCCAAAGCTTGTAATATGGGAACCAGATAGCTGATATAATACATATATACTTTTTTTTGTAAATACATACTTATAATTTTATATAACACCCAGACAGAGAACAAACATCTATGTTTATCGTCGGATCTAACCCACGGCCTACGGCACAGAAGGCAGAGCTGCTACCAACTGAGCTGTGAAGGCTGACAATACACCCAATTGCTGGACATCAATACAGATCTCAGTCCTCCACTATGAATTAGAATTATACAGGAGTGTTTATGTTGTTATACCTTCTTACTGCTCATCACTGATTCACACATAGTATGCATTTTAGTCTTGCTGATTGGCAAACTACTAAATAAATAGCAAAATATTTAAATTCAAAAAAATACCTTTGGTGGGACTTTTGCCGTTGTGATGAAAATTCGGTATGCTGTCACAACCTGAAAAAAATATTATTAAATAATAATGGATTTCTTTTTTCTTGTTAGATTTAGATCTCTCAATAAAATACACTTTGTAAATTATAATAAATTAAAGACTCCATTAGATAAATTGGTTTGTTAATTACAGGCAAGCAATTAGTAATTAGAGTTACTAATTTAGTAAGGTCATAAGTTATTTATAATGTCAAGGAATCTAGCCATTTTATTAGAATATGGTATCATCACAATAGGTGTTACCTACAAATTATTGCTTTACAATGTTTCATTTTGACTGTTTTCAGTTTCATCATCTTTGCTAGGTAGTTGCTTAACATAGATGAATGAACAACAGTGCCGCAGTCAATTGAATTGATTCTATTTTGGTCTAGAATTGACCACAATAATACACTGTGGGTGTATGTATCCACAGGGAGTACACACACATAAGCATCTGTAGTTCTGTATAGACTGGCATGTGAGATTGCAAGACACACCTAATGACTCATGTCATTGTAAGGAACCTTATCAATAATGATGGATAGTTTAGTGGTAGGTACTGATCCAAAATTTACTGACAATAGATTGCCTACACTAATGCCAGATTCTAACAATTTTTTTTTCTTTAAGAAGTAATATAAGTACTTTTTATTGAATTTAATACATAAATTTTTAATAATACTAAAACAACAGAACAATGAATTTGTTGTTATAATAAATGTTGACCCATATTCAAACTCTTACCAACACTCTGTTGTCCACTTTATCACCTCTTGATTCCATTCGAATGAATGTTTTATATAGAATTTTAACTTTCTTTCCAAGGACATTGCTAATGCCATCTGAAAAGTAGTAAATTCTGTGAGTTAATCCAAATAGGAAAAATAAAACTATCCTAGAAAAATGAATCAGCTGCTTCGCAGAGTTGTTGCTATGTTCGCTGCAGGATTTATATAACAAAAGCTTAGTAAACACAAACTTATAGGTACTTGCCGTTCAATTCAGTAGAAATATGAGATTTTATTGACATTTTTGCAATTTTCTTGAGTGTCATTACTTCAGATGTTATTAATGTAAAAGAACCACACGTTCATGCTAGTCTGCATATAATTAATAACCAACGATGGTCATTTATAATATTCATTTCCCAGTCAGAAATATATTTTGTAAAGCAAGGAGCACAAAACCACAAAACAACACCAACCATCCGCGCAGCGCAGCGAACGATAAAAAATATGGCGGGACTTATTTATACCGATTTTACAAATGGCGGACTTTTTGTTTTTTCAGTTTTTGTTTTGACATAACTGATATTTCTACTGTCAAAACTGACATTTCATATTGTCAATTATCAAACTGCTTGCTATTGATTGTTAGCAAGAACATCTACAAAATAAAGAAGAAGTAGAAGATTGCTAACAAAATAATATGTAAATGTTGCCAACTCCAAGTTTGCCTATGATAAAGGTAATCAAACTGCAATGTAAACATAATCAATCATTATTGGGTTATTTCAGCTATTTTACATAATTTGAGAATCAAAAAGAACTACTACTTTGTATCGAACTATTTAGGGACTTTATTTGCGAAACATGGAAAGCATGAACATTATATCGAAAAGAGAGTGACTGCTGGAAATAGAGCGAATGGGGCACAAGACACGTTTATGAGCAGCCAGAAACTGTAAAAGGCACGAATAGCTGTACATAGGGGGGTGTTTGTTAGAGGATGATTTATAACGCCGAAACAAATGTTGCACAATCTTTTTATTTATAATAAACAGTATGTTCATACTACAAAACAATACTTTCATTTAAAAGGTTCCAAAACTTAAATAATCTAATTTCACTACGAGCACACACTTTAGGGGAACGGAGATGGAGGAACAGTAACATGGCTGCCGAGCCGGAAGTCCTATGCCACAGATAATAATTCACTAGGGATGGGACACTTCCAGTAGTGATGAGCTAGTGACAGTCCAACACTCCTCCTCACGAGCTTATCGCTCATGATAGGCCAAGTGACTCCCTCAGCATCAGGAGCCTTGGTCCAGGAACACCCTTTGTGAGAATGTCAGCCTCCATTTCCAGAGTAGGTTTGTATTGGATGCTGATTGTTCCTTGTTGAACGCATTCCTTGATGAAATGCTGTTTTATTTCTATGTGCTTTGACTTCCCACTGATTACTGGATTGTAGGAAAGCATCTGGGCAGCTTGGTTATCACTGAAAATTACAACATTATTTATAGTAATGCCTAAATCATTAAATAGCATTTTCAGATGAATAGCTTCTTTAGCAGCTTCAGTTAGAGCTACATATTCAGCTTCTGCTGTTGATAGGGCCACACATTTTTGCTTCTTTGCTTCCCAGCTGATGCAAGCATTTGCATACTTGAAACAGTAGCCAGAGTAAGATCTCCTATCTATTTTGCAGCCAGCCCAATCGGCATCAGCCATTCCATAGAAATCTTTGCTTGATTTGGTGTAACATATACCAATATCTATGGTACCTTTCAGGTACCTCAAAATGCGTTTTGCATACTTGAAATGCTCTTCACTGTAAGCATTATTGAACTGTGACAGGTAGCTCACTGAATAAGCTATGTCTGGCCGACTTGCCACAGACAAATACATCAATGTTCCAATTAAATTTAGGTATGGAATATTTTTGTCACAATTTTCAGATTTTTCCAGCTTTAGATATGGTTCAATTGGAGAACTTATTGGTTTACAGTTTTCCATATTATATTTCTTCAAAGCTTTCTCAATATATCTTTTCTGGGTTATTTTTAATTTATTATATTCATGTTTTATTTCAAGGCCAAGTACATTTTTTGGTTTTCCAATGTCTTTCATTTCGAAACTTCCATTTAGATGCTTCTTTAATTTATTTAATGAGCTTTCATTTGAATAAGCAATTATTAAATCATCAACATATACTGCAACTATTATTTTATCTATGCCTTGTATTTTTGTATAAATGCATGGATCAGCTGTTGTTGCTTTAAAATTCATCTTTTTCAACTCATGGTCCAACTTATAGAACCATTGACGACCAGCTTGTTTCAAGCCATAGAGTGCCTTTTGTAGTAGACAAACTTTTTCGCCTTTTATTTTATTTATATCTTGTAGCATATTTTTGGCTTTGTTGAATATTTCTAAATTTTTATTTTTACTTTCATCCAGTATTATTTTTGTGAGATATTCTTCTAAATATTCAGGTTTTTTCATTATTATTTTTTCATTTAGATTTCCATTTAGATATGCAGTAGTAACATCCATTTGATGTAGACTTAAATCTTGTTCAACTGCAAGTGCCAACAATGTTCTGATTGAACTCAGTTTTGCTACAGGGGCATAGGTTTCATTATAATCAATTCCTGGTCTTTGAGTGAAACCACGAGCCACCAATCTCGCCTTTTTGACTATTTTTTCATCTGGGCCTAATTTTTCTTTTAAAATCATTTTATAGTCCACTATATTTTTACAATTCTTTTCCTTTTGTTGAATTTTCCATGTATCATTTTTTATGTGAGACCTTATTTCTGATTTTATGGCTTCTTGCCATTCATTTTTATTTTTGATATCTTTTTCTTCAATTTCTTCACACATGTAGTTGCACTCATCTGTACCTCCAAGTTCATAATCTTTGGACCACACAGGGAGTTTTTTCAATCTTGATGATCGGATACCTAAAGTAGGCTCTGTTTGATGAGGTAAGGTAATGTTTTGTGGACTTACGTTTTCAGCTACACTGACCTCATTGTCATCTTCATATTCGCTGAAAGAGTGCATTGTCTCATCGTTGCCATCATCATCATCATCATCATCATCATCATCATCAGCAGTATAAGTGCTTTCTCTACTTTGCTGAAATAAAGAAGGCTGAAAATGAAAAGGCTGAAAGAGTAAGTTAGTAGTTATCCTCCTTTCTTGTTCTCTCTCTTTTTCTTCATGAATGCTTTCATTTTCTATGTCAGGTTGTTCCGGTTCAGAAAGACTTAGATCATTTTGGGCATCATTGTTTTGATAGTACATTTTTCCATCCAGTACTTTTACATCTCGACGCACAATAACTGTATTTTGTTTTGGTAGGTATATTCTGTATGCTTTGCTGTACTTTGCATATCCAACAAACACACCTTCACTTGCTTTAGGTGAAAACTTTCTATGTTTTTTCTGTTTGTTGAGTGTAAATACCTTTGATCCAAATATGTGTAGATGTCTTACAGATGGTATACGGCCAACCCATTTTACATAAGGTGTCTCTCCATTCAGAGCTTTTGCTGGACATCTATTCACAATATAATTTGCAGTGAATACAGCTTCTGCCCATAGAACTTCTGGAACTTTAGACTCAATCATCATACACCTGGCTTTTTCCACTAAGGTTCTATTTTTCCTTTCTGCCAGTCCATTTTGTTGCGGTGTGTATATGACTGATAGTCTTCTCTGGATACCATTTTCTTGTAAATACTGGTTGAATTCTTTATTACAATATTCTGTACCATTATCTGATTGTAGAAACTTTATTTTATTTTCTGTAAGTTTTTCCACTTCTTCTTTATATTCTTTGAATTTTTCTAACGTTTCTGATTTATTCTGTATGAAGTAAACATAGCAATAGCGGCTAAAGTCATCAATAAAAGTTAAGATGTATCTTGCACCACCAATGGTTACTTGCGGCATAGGTCCACACAAGTCAGTATGTATAACCTCCAAAATCTGTTTTGATTTCATTCCATCATTTTTGGGAAAAGGTAACCGCGTCATCTTGGCTTTTATGCAGGTTTCACAGTTTTGAAATAATTCATTTTTGTTTAAATCTAAACCTGATACCAGATTTTTAGATCCAAGATCTTTTAAATCTTTTTCATTTAAATGTGCCAATTTTTGATGCCATTTCATTAAATCATTTTCAGAAATATTATTCGCCTGCTCATTTGTTTTTAAGCTTTCTAAAGAAGTCAGATAAAGTCCTTCCTTTTTGTCTGCAGTCAGTACAGTTTTTCCTTGGCTATCCTTTACATATGCCTTTTTATCGGTGAACAAAACTGTATGGTCTCTTTCAGTTATACGAGCAACAGACAGCAAATTTGTTGATAACTCAGGTACATATATGGTATCATTGAGATTTATGTCTATATTCTTATAAATTATTGGGACTGTCCCTGTACCTTTAATCTCTGCGCTTTGGTTTGATGCCAGTTTCAGCTTGCCTTGTCCGGCTTCAATTTCTGTGAATTTCTCAGCTTTCCCAGTCATGTGTGATGTACACCCACTGTCCAGGCACCAAACGTCATCAGTAGCTGCAGTATGGACCATATTTGCTGTGTGCTCTGAAATAAAGAAATTTTTAGAATTTTTCTTTTTATTTTCATTTGTGTTAGAACTTTGGTTCTTGTTTCGAGACCAGCACTTGGTTGATTCGTGACCAGTTTTGCCACATACTGTACACTTGACATTTTTTCTTTTATTTGAGAAATAAGCGCGCTCCGGTGTGTTTCTATCATTTTGACTTTTGTTCCTGGTCCTTGCCTGACTCTCTTCAACGACCTTTATTTTTAGTTCTTCAGGAGTTGGCAATTTTTCACGCGTTTCAATAGCGATTCGAAAATTTTCGTAGGACGTCGGCAGGCTGTACAATATGATTATACTTAGTAAATCGTCATTTATTCCCACGTCCATGTTCTTGAGCATATCAACACAATTAAAAATGGACGCTAAATGATCCTGCACGTCATCTTTATCCAACATTTTCTTTAGGATTAATTGCTTAAGCAATGCTGCCTTTCTGGCGGGACCCTCGCTTTGGTATATAGATTTCAATTTTTTCCATATTTCGGATGCAGATTTGCAATTTTTCACTTGTCGTATTTCTGTGGGCGATATGAGGAGAAATAATTCAGATCGCGCCAACAAATCCTTTTCGGCATCGGGCTTTGGGTCACTGATAGATTTCCACAAACCATTTTTTACAAGTACCGCTTCAGCTTGTATTGCCCACGTATCATAGTTATTTCTGTTTAGCAGTTCGATACGATATTGCGATATTTGATGAGAAGTTGTAGCCATGATGAACCCAACCACGCTCTGCTACCATTTGTTAGAGGATGATTTATAACGCCGAAACAAATGTTGCACAATCTTTTTATTTATAATAAACAGTATGTTCATACTACAAAACAATACTTTCATTTAAAAGGTTCCAAAACTTAAATAATCTAATTTCACTACGAGCACACACTTTAGGGGAACGGAGATGGAGGAACAGTAACATGGCTGCCGAGCCGGAAGTCCTATGCCACAGATAATAATTCACTAGGGATGGGACACTTCCAGTAGTGATGAGCTAGTGACAGTCCAACAGTGTTCCTGCCGACAATAATGTATGGTACCTAGTAAAAGTTGGGCAAACATCAGAGTAGAGTAATGCATTAAAAATGAAAGCGTTACTTAATATGTGTGATGTGAATTTGAGTGATGGAGGAACAGTGTGATTAGAGAAAAATGGGGAGTGAAAGAAGACATACCTAGTGATGAGGGTATAGAAAGCTATGTTAAGATGGTTTGGGCATGTGGAAAGGAAGGATGAATGGAGATTAACGAAACAGGTGCATCAGGCAAGCGTAAATGGCCTTTTTTGTCATCAAAATTGTAACAGCTCTTTTGTAAATTTTGATTTTTAACAGACAAAATAAAGATTCTATTCTATACTATAAATGGGACTGTTGGGAGGGAAGACCTCAGAAGACGTATCTCGACCAGATAGCAGACGTTCTACGGAACAACCAGGACAATAGTACCTACCTTCCCTAAACCAACAACGTATGAAGAATGTTTAGAGATTGAATGAAGCGAAAGAGGTATGTTAGGACCGTAGCAAGTGGAAATCCGTGGTCTCTGACAAAGTCCTATGAGAAACTGAATAGGGAATCAAAATAAATCTATTACTCATATATCAACTAAGTAGTATATAACTCTCAGTTTGAGAAACAAACAGAATGATTACACTTAAAACAAGAAAGAAATCGCTTTCAGCGATAAGGCCGCCCATTGTACTTTATTATTTTACGCCTAGATTTATGATGTATCCTTGTGTACAATAAAGTGTTATCTATCTTAATTTGAGTATCCCGTTTTTTTTAAACTGAATTTACGCTATTTATATTTAGGGAAATTTTGTTGGCAACTGGCGTGGCGTTGACTTGTTTGTTTATTGTTTAATGTTTGTGTTTGGATTTGCACACCTATTCAATAATTGCATGTATGTTGATTGTCGGACGCATATAAATGGTTGCACCGCGTTAGCCTCATCGATACAGATAGAGTAACATGTAGCACGAGCTTGTGGTGCCTATATTTACCTAAAACCTACAATAGGTTACACAATTTGCCAAGTAACATTTTTGATGGGTGGTACACCTACCAAGAGAGCTCGAAACAGAGTCTGCTGTTCCATCCAAGATTTAGGTAAATACCTACTTATTACGATAGATTATTGTACTGTACCTACTCGAATTTCTCTAAAGACAAATTTATTGCTGCTGATAAAATTGATCCTGTTTTCATAATTAAAGTTTTATTTATTATTTTGCAGGTACTATAAATTAAAAACATTGTCATAAAATTATATTATTTGCTGAGCAGTCCTATCGTAACTGCCACATCATGAGATGCCACCACCAACTCCTACTGTCTCAAAATCTACAGCAAACTACCACACTTCATTGTGGATGTGAATACCACTATAATTCATTATTAAACTAAAAAAACTTACAAGACCGAGAACTTTACTGTACACAAATTCTATGAAAACAAATTCAGTGCCGCTGAAGAGGTCTGACAGTTTCGCTGCCTGCATGCATAAGAAAATTGCATCACAGCTGACGAGAGTCAGTGGAAGTTCCAATAACATCTTGGACATCATTGTTCATTAATAGGATAGCCCCTTCCTCAAGCACTGTTGGCGAGTAATGACAGCACAGGATCACCATTTTTCTAAATACTAACCTAACATAGTTCATTAAGTTTATTATGTACTAACAATAAGGATCTAAGTTATCTGAAATAAAATTTATATTAAGTATTACTAATATTATAACATTTATTCTGTTTTCACCACTGATGTTTTCATTATTATTTTACCAACTCAATATAATAGTACTTTATGAATAAATACTTAATTAAATTGAATTTTAATTAATTTACACACACCGATAGAACACCTAGTCAAACACCTGTATAATGTAGGATCTACATTATACAGCACTTGGCTCCATCATCATATCAGCTAATTGGAATACAGTACTATGTATAAATTCTTGAATAAAAAAATACCCATCCCAAACAGCTACACTTAATAACAAATACATAATTATTATGACAAGTAACAGATAATTACTATAATCCTTATTAACTAAACTTGAATCTGTGTCACGCAAAGTGTGACAGAGATTCAAGTGTAGTTTCTATGTGACAAAGTAACTATCTGATATTCTGTAATTCGCCTAAATCATAGTTACACCGAAAATTACTATTATCCATAATAACTAAACTTTAATCTGTGTCACGCAAAAGTGTGACACAGATTCAAGTGTAGTTTCTATGTGTCATAGTAACTATCTGATATTCTGTAATTCGCCAAAATCTTATTTTCACCGATTTTTTACATCATCATCACCCGATCCCATACTAACTATGTATAATTCTATGTCACTAAAACTAGCATCAAAGCTAATGTAGTGAAGATTTATACAACCTTAATAAAAATGTTTGCTAAAGTGCAGTATATAAAATGTCAGCATTTTATAATAATTTGTTGACGATGCATGCGTAAACATTATTTATACATGGATGTTTTCTGGATTCAGTGGAATAATAATGAAATTATGCTCACATTTATAATTTAAGAATCAGACAGTTACATGGTAGAATATAATGTGAAAACATTTGTCGAAAGACCGAATGCAAACATTATAACCAAACCACACATAAAAAAAATCGGTTTATATAAGCGCGCCGAAAAAATATTGTACTGTACAGTACAGTAAACATGTACTGTACGAATTGTACGATAAGTATAGTGCTGCCAACTCTAAAAGTACAAATAGAATATACAATTTTTTGTATGGGAAAATCTTGGACGAAGCAAGTGGGAAAATGCTTAATTATGCATACGTATCTGAAATGGTATTGATACAAGTTACTTTGAAAAAAAAGTATTTCAGATACCAGATACAAATAATTTTCTAAAGAGGTAATTTTCTAAAATACTAGATACAAAATACCTATATTTCAACTACTTTTTAAAGATAAAATGCTTTTGTAAGAAAACAACATTTAATTGAATTTAAGTTTATTTTTTCGAGAAAACATCGATCAGGCAATTGTGACAAGACAAAATATGAAGGTAATAAATTGAGACTTTTTATGTTTTAGTTGAAATTTGAGTAAAACTAATTCCTCAAACATATATTGTCGCTCATCTTCCTTCGATGAGGCCTCATTATCATGCCCCCAAAGGAGAAGAGTCGCTCCACAGGGACAGAGCTGGGCAAACAGGTATTATATTTTAGGAATATTTTTTTAATAGTAGGATAGGTTGCGTTTGGAAAGAAAAGCAGCGAAGTTCATTTTAGTAAAAGTATCTTATGGAACAAAGTATCTTCAAAATACTAAGATACCATAAAAATGTATCTAAATATAAGTTACAAAATAAAAAAAATAAAAAGTATTTCAAATACAAGATGTAAATAGGTATCTTTACATCTTGTATTTGAAATACTTTTTATCTAAGATAAGGCACATCAATCTCGTTACCGTCTAAATAATAAAGCAAAAATGCTAAGACGAGGTAGAATGCTCTTTGACCTAAGCTCTTTACCTCTTTTGGGGCAAACAAATAAATAAATGTTAACCTCATGTACATCCTAGCCACTGCCAGATTTGGGGGTCTTTTTCGCGAAATTGGGAAAGAACCCTTGTCTGTGGATTTTTGGGAAAAACATTCTTGGAATGTGAGATGATGTGTTGGAGGTTGACAGCAGAGCGATAAAAAGTGTTTAATTTGTTACTTGCTTATGCTTACTACTACTGTGGTTTCATTCACTCAGGGAGAGACAAGATATTATACTGTGTGCTTCTTTCTTCGTATTCGTACTCTTTAAGTTTTGATTGTACTTAAAACTTTTTTATCCTACCTTGGGGGAACATGAGTAGATTCAATAGTTTGCATTACATATGATTATTTAAAATGTGAAACTTAATCAATGTCAAAGTCAAATGGTATATATTTAATCTTAGACTAAATTTAATTGAATCGCAAGGATCACTTTGAAATGTCTTTTCTAAGTGAATTTAGGTGCATGCCAAGTGCGAGTCGGACTCACGCACGAAGGGTTCCGTACCATTATCTATAAAAATGGCAAAAAAATCACATTTATTGACTTCACTTAAATATTTATTTTATTCTGTTTTTTAGTAATAAAGACTGAACAATGAGGGCTCACTCAAAATTTAAAATAGACTCTGTAAACCCCTACTGTAGACCCTATTATCCTATAGTGCCTAGCCTATCCTAAGACCCTATTATCCTAAAGTGCACACACAAAGCATATTCTATGGCGGTAACGACCTTAGTAATGGTACTAGTATTCTCTGTGGTAATGGTAGGATTCAAACAGAATAGAACATAATATCTAAGACGTCATGTAGAAATAGACGGGAAACATTTGTTTAGTCTGATTCTCATTATAAATCTATTGACTACCTACTTTATATATTTGAGAAATATTGGGGTATTCAAAACATAAATATATGGCAATAGTCATCCTACCTGCCACGCCACGACACTGCCATGTCATGTCATTGTCATTTCATGTCTGTCAGTAATTCATAGGTACATTTTGTTCTCAAAAAATAATTTTGTTATTATTTTCAATTGTATCGTATTGTATTGAATGTGAGTTGTTAATCAACAAATGATAAAGTAAATTGAAGAGTTTACAAACCATGAACAAAAACTACGAGCGGTGTTCCCACTGCAATCGTCGCAAGTGGCTTGCTACAGGCTGCCTTCGCAAATGGATAAAGCCCAATGCATTAGAATGTAAACACTTTCAACGAAATATCGATAGCAAAAGAGATTTTGACGATACTGATTTTGTGAACGAGGTTTTTTTGTCTGATCGTAAAGTTGCAGTGAGCACTAGTAAGTTTGTGAAGTTTTGGAAGAACAAACTCTTTCTTACTGGTAGCGTCAGATCACTTCAGAGATATTTTGGTCATGCTAACGGTGGAGATTACATTTGCAATCTCAGTAAGGGCTGTGATCCCTCCACATCATCAGATAAACTAATTGTGTCAAACATAGGCCATGAATCCAGAATGGATGACATGTACAAGCAGGCAGCTAAATGCAATCATTCAGATGGCCATTTAGTTCTTCGTGGTCATCACCATCATACATCGATTGAGACATGTGCTATCTACTGCCAGCTATCAAAGTAAGTACCTGTTACCTAAATTTTCATCTCTACTCACCTTCTTTTCTGAGCTACACTTTGCTAACTAAATACATGTATATTGACTAGGTAGTCAATATACCTACCTATTATTTATTAATTTGGTTGATGAATGTATAAGTAGCATTCTCATAGGCTACTAGGTACCTATGATTTGATTGACAGAACTTTCTAAGCCTGATAAAGCTTCAAGGAAACTTAATTTAATAAGGTATATGTGATATGCTTCTAATTCCAAATTCAATAAACAAAATTACCTGATTTGGAATAAGTTAGTATGTGACTAATGTAATTAATATTAGTATAAACTAAAGAAATAAGGGAATTGGGAATAAATAGTTCAAGTGACTAGTGTAATGTGTATCACTTACAAAGTCTTTCCTGAATCAAAATATAGTGAATCATTAAGGGAATTAGGAACTGTTAATGGTAAATAATTATTTCCAGTGGATCAGACTGACTGGATCATTTCCAAAGACTAAAGACTACTCATATCTAATCAGAGTTGTCTTTCCCATCATAACGCTACTCATACATAATGTTTCACAGATATGTTAAATTTTCAGACATGGTTGGTACTGGGGCAGTGTCACATCAAGTGAGGCTGAAGAACTATTAGCTGGACAACATGACAATGTATTCCTTGTGAGAGATTCAAATGACTCCAGGCACATACTCTGCGTCTCATTCAGATGTGTGGGACGAACCTTACATGCTAGACTGAGACATGCCAATGGTCTGTTTTCCCTGAACAATGAGACATTTGTGCCAGCTAATAGAATATCAGAGCATTGTGCTGCGGTGGATGTTAAGTCACATCTTTTTGAGATGCCTGTTAAATTAGCTAGACCTCTAAACAGGTAAGATCATAATTTCAGTACTGTTTCAAGTACTTACCTACATGAATGTTCTATCAAAATCCTCTTTTGTGATTTTTTTTTTAATACTCTTTGTATGTTTCAGATTTGCCAGACTGGATTCTTTACAAATGATCTGTAGATTTGTTATACGCCACACAGTAATTGCCAATGCATGGGACAAGTTGCCACTCCCTCCAAACCTAATCAGATACATAGAAATGGGCAGTGATTACATAGTGCCCTCATAACTGACTGAATATTGTGCCTTCAAATATCTACATTATCATTATTGTAAGTCTTATAACCTATTAAGGTGTATTTATCTTACAATGAAACAGGCCCAACATGGTTCAAATAGGAGAAACCTAATTGATCTCATTACAATTCCCAAGTGTTAAAATGTGTTAATGTACTTGAGTAAAGATTAAGCCCATGTTAATAAATATATGCCAAAGTGCCGGTTTTATTGTAATGTGAACAGATCTTTACTGTTACCAATTACTATGTATGTAAATTGTTTATAAATTTTATACTGAAACAAATATTTTAATAAAGATTAATAACTGTCCTGTAATCTGCTATTTTAAATTGTAATGTAACTTAAGCTCAATGAAAAGTAT
Source organism: Chloroclysta siterata (assembly GCA_932294275.1). NCBI lineage: Eukaryota > Metazoa > Arthropoda > Insecta > Lepidoptera > Geometridae > Chloroclysta > Chloroclysta siterata. The sequence goes on along the minus strand of OW028590.1, from coordinate 22,273,015 downwards.
AATTTGAATATATTGTGTAAGTAGTATTATGTGCCTACTAAATTAATATGAAGAATTAATTTAGTACATTACGCAGGCATTTTACTAAATAAATAAAACTTTTATGATTATTGCAAACACTATTTATTAAGCAGAAAAACTTACCTAAAATACTATAATTTCACTAATAAAAATAAAATGTTAATTACTTCAATGTATTGACTCCAAGGATGTTTTTGGCCTGTAAAGAAGATATAATTTTTCTGATTATTAAAAAATAATAAACACTACACTACACACAGTATTGTTTGCATATTGGCTTTTCACATTCTTTTACTGAATTTAAAATACATACCGTTACAAAAGCTGCACTCAGAGTGGATGGTGCTGCTGCCACTGGGTTCAGGTTCAATGCTGCCTGTATCAACTGAGCATCTCTTATTCTTGAAGACACAAAGCTTCTTGTGCCTGTTTTGTCTTGGGTACTGTCTGTGAGGTAGAACAGCTCTGATGTTTTGTAGATTCCAGCCAGTCCCACTCTTCTTACATACCAGTTGAACTGCAAAATATTAATGTTTATGAAAAATAATTCTTATAAGAATTATTTTTTATTTTACTCTTTATTTCACAATTCATCCCTATCTTATTTTTTGGCATATGTTGGAATGAAACAAAATACCATCTCTGTCAGCTTCTACTGTTCAAAAGCATAGCATTTACAATTGTACATTTACTTACATCTACACTTCTATCTCCTGAATGATAGCAAATATCATCCACAAGAGATAATAAAGTTGCCAAGCAATTTGGGACATTGTTTGGAAGGGTCTGGATAGCCATTGCTTTGGGCCAGGTACTCCTAAAACAAGTTATAATAATATATAGCAATGGACAGTGTAGACACCTTCCTATTTGTAACTTCTGAGTGGCAAGGTAACTTACTTGAATGGTTCAATCATTAGTAATCTGGACATGATTGCATTTTCAATGAACTTAGCTGGTACTTTTGACTCTTTTAATTCTTCCTTAGGCCACTGAAATCAATTTAAAAAGAAAATAAGTTTATTTTAGGTAATTGAAAAAAATATCAGAAATTGTATGTCACATCATTTACCATTTTCATTTGTGCCACCAAGTCTTCATTACATCTGATATTAAAGTAGTGAACTAAATCTCCTCCTCCATTAGGAAACAGTCCATGTGTAATACTAGGATACCCAGCTGCCTTAGCTCCAGCACTCAGAGACTCCACTGACCATCCACTCTTTGGTACAAATTCTAAAGCTTTTCCCAGAATCTGATTCTTTACATTTTCTTCATATTGGTGCTCATCATTTTCTATTGAAACAGCAGGTATCTTTACTTCCTTTTCAATATGATTTTGGCAGTAATGTCTGAATATTCTTTGAGTATCATTGAATGGGACAGCAGTTGCAAGTGGTAGATTGATTCTACGGGCAGCTCTTAGTGCTGTTGACAAAAGTAAATAAAAGTAGTATATTTTTATAATAATCAGTTTGAAATAAAATCATAATCACAATATTAATTATATATTAAATAATAGGTCTTGTAAAAAAAATCATATTAGTTTTTCAAGATATAATAAATATTTAAAAACATTGCATACAACTAACTTTATAATTATACCATGTGTTGTTTACATGTTACACATGCCAAGCTTAAAATACCATATACAGTAGGTACACATATTATAATTCTGGACAGAAAGGCAAAACAAAGAGGATTTTAACAAGTAGGTGCTAATGATTATTCATGAATTCAGTAAGTCTAGCTACAAGATACTCAATCACATCAAAACCATTCAGTGCAGATTGTATAATTTCTTTCTTTTTTTCAGTTGGTATTGAGTCCAGGATATTCCCTCCAACATTAAGTTGGACACTTTCTTCAGGAAGATTTTTGCCTTCTTGTATTTCCATGAGTTTGGCTTGATAGTGAGCTCTTGACATCTTTAAAGCAGTTCTCAGTGTCTCTAAGTATTCTGTTTCAATTGTTGAGAAATGGTCTCTGATTCCAGTAATATTGTCCTTGTCTTTCAAAACTAAGTAGGTCAAAAAGTTTAGGACAGAAATAATTTGGTCTGCTAGCTCCATCAAGTCTGATTCAATACCATGTGGGAGATTACTTATCAATCTGATAATACTTAGCAACTGTGTGCCAGTGAAACACTCATGAATTACTGGCTCTTTGTAAGACTCATGGAGTGCATTCTTATACTGTGTTATGGCATAACCAATCATTCCAGAATGGTTTGCACCATTTATCAGGTATTTGATGATCATCACTTTACCTTTATAGTCAAACTTTTTAATATGGTTTCCTATACTATTCAAAGCGTCTAATCGTATGGATGGATAATTGGAGTAAATGGCTACATTCATCAAACCTTTAATCAAATTGCAATGGACAGAAGCAGAAAGGAGTGTGTGTGATGTGTTATCAGCCAAACGGGTGGTCAGGGCTTTACAAGTGGCCAATGCCTTCATCAATGGTCCATATTCTGTATTATTCAAAAAGTGAATGACTGTAAGCATTACCGTTTTGACCACATATTCTGTGCTATACACTTGTGGTACAGCAGGTTCTGGAATATCAAAATGGCCAGAGTATACAACATAAAACAAGCCTGACAATGTTGTCATGTTGATTTTTTCTCTATGTTCATAGGGTGCCAATTCACTTTCATTAGAAATCTTGGTCTTCTTTGTTTCCTTAGAGCAGATCTCTATGTGATCCAAAAATTTAAGTAAATTATTTTCTAATTTGAAAATATCTTGAACAATTTGTATGCAAACCAACCTTGCTTCACTTTTTTCATTAGTATTTGGATTCATATCAATATAAATTAAAGGCTTGCCTAGAAGGCTGATCAGAAATGCTGCTATTATCTGTTTAGCTTGAAGATTTTGTTTTTCCATTACCAGCAATTCATCAATGAACGGTCTATAGAAAAATGGTAGCATTGCATAAACCTTAGTTACCCTTCTCATGTTTGGATCACTATCCATCAGTTTGCACTCATCACCTTCTAGTTTATGTTCAGTTATAGGTATATTTTCAATATAGGTAGTTATTGAATTAAAACACCACTCAAGAGATCTTCCTCGTTTTGAGGAAAGTTTTATCAGAAGCTTTTGCAATGGAGGCAGCACTAATCCAAATTGGGCATCATTCTTAGCTAGTTCAATGCGCTCAATGAACTCTAGAAGGGCTTCTTCAGCAGAACACTTGTCGATTATGATTGTTAGTAGTTGTTCACAAGCACCATAAAGAGATGGTTTGAGGACAATAGTATCATCTTGTATTTTGTCAATAACAACTCCTATCAAGTCCCAGCAGTGATCTTTGAGAAGGGGTTGTAATTTCTCTACATTTGGTACGGCTAGTGCTTCTTTAATTTTCCCTGAATCCAGTAATGTTGAAATTAAATCGATAATGTTGATTTTTTCCGCCATGGTGTGAACTAAACACTTATGAGTTCTGAAATTTAATTGTAATGTAAGATCGTCAACTGTTCATCGGATGCTGTGTATTAAGGAGATAAAATAAACTCGCAGCCCGGTCTTTTACATGATGATGTCGATGAAATAATCACATTTTTTTTTACTTACAGTGAAGAATTCTAGGTAATTTGCTCATACTGGGTTCCAATGTACTTTGCAAAAAAATTACACTCTATAAGCACCGGATATCGTACTAAATTTTGTAAATCAACAAAATCTTCGTCGTTCGTATCGTATCGCTAGGAGCAGCTGGGAGCCAGAGGCCAGAGCACAGAACAATAATAAGCCATGCAATAACAGGCCGTACATTGTACGGCCTGTTATTGCATGGCTTGATAATGCACACCCAGTTAATCCGTGTGTGATTTGAATTATATCGGGGTGTGCAATATTGTCACAAGTTGATAATGTACAGCATGGTAATTCGAAGGTCCAAAGCCATTGTCAAATCATCGAGACTCGTTTACACGATACCAATTCAGTCATTTTGACGTTGGATACGTGTCATTTTGCCTAGTATTATTTAAGTTTTATTAATAATTTAGAATCAAATCAAAAATTTACAATAGTGTTTACAAAATGTCTAAGAGACTTGATAGAAAGATCTGTTAGGTTATGTTTAATTAAACATAATAAATTACGCACGAAAAGAGCGAGCCAAAGCTGCGGCCGCCAAAGTGTCATAAAATATTTTTTGATTTTCTTTAATATATCTGTTTTATATCTCAGAATACTGCAATTTGGGCAGTACCGAATCAAACAAAATTAAGCAAGCAGTATTTCAAGGGTGTGGCACTTGCATTTGAAAACGAGGCATTCGTTTTGGACAGTAGATATAAATAATTATATAAAATGGCTTTCAATATTATCATGCCAAACATCAGCTTCACGTGATCAACCTTCCCTTTGTGCTTTAACTTTGTGTTTTGGGCAATAAATGATAAACAAATACTTAAAATAAATCATCATGCCGTACATTAACGTGTCGTACAATAATCGGACCCGTATCGCTGTATGAACATGTAAGAAAGTGAAATGTCAAAGTTACAATTGAATTTACCTTGTCATGTCTATTTTTTTAATTTTAATTCTCGCCCATAAACGGAGCAGGCTACAGTTGAAAAGTTACCATACACCATACTACTCATGGAGGTATTAATCATACTGGAGAGAGCCATAAGACTTACAACCTTTTACAACTGTGTATCAAACAGTGATCATCTATCTTTGTTCATCCCATGTAGCCTAGCTACGAGTAAAAGAAAAGAAGATGTAACTTCACTCACTCCATCTCACTTACTCACTGTCTGCGTAAATCGTGGCCGTCAGTTGATGCAATGTTTTGATCTTGTTTTGACGTTCTAGAAAAAGTCGGTAGCAACATTGCCGTGAAGCGGAAGAAATTGTGAAAATCGAAAGAATTATTATTGTCTAGGCAAAATATATTTGAAAAGGTGAAAGTATGTCTTGTGAAGCTGTGTTTTGTGTATCAAAAACAACAAAAGGAGGAGTTAAAGACCCGGAATTGTCATTTGATACGTAATATTCTTTTTCTATTTTCATGCTAAAAAAATACGTTTTTTCTCCCATAAAGACTGTAGGAATTACATTTTATTAGTACTAGTCATATTTTCCTATGTGAAAATGATGTAAACCCATTAATTATTGCAAAATAAAATACATTGTTTTAGTCTTCTGTTCTAGAGATGTACTTCCACCGACCAATTTAGCTTTATCGATAATATTTAAGTTTCCGTTTTTGATATGAAATATCTAATGCGGTGGGTCAGACCGGCTGTTCTGTTGTAGTTTCAATTTTTCACACCTTATAGGCGTCTCGCGAGGGATCAATTTTTGTTAAATTTTACATTATTTTTTTAGGTTCTTAAATGCCCAGAATGAAGACGGGAGTGGATAAAAGCTGTTAGTCGTGAAAACTGATAGCCTACAAAATGTTCTTATGCATGGACGAAATGGCCATAAGAAATTGTATCGAGTGGGATGGACATCGCTCTCACGGTTAGGTCAATGTGGGAAACATTATTGACGATGATAGTGTTCCAGTGTCTATAATGGTTTTGGGCTTTCGCAATAAAAGTCAGCAACCAGTTAAAATTAATAAGTTGGATTCCAATTAAAACGCCTTTTTCATACATTTCTTTTTCTATCGATAGGTTAGTCAATGTTGTCCCTTCTCTAGTCACTCACGCGAATACATACAAACTAACAAAAAACGGACACGCCGAAAAACCGTAACACTACGTCTATATGATACTTAGTCTAAGTACAGTACAGTTGACATTTTCACAGATGACGTATTTCTGTTGCCGCTTTATCAAATTCCTAAAAACCATAGATTATAGATAGCCTACGAGCGTATACCTACCTCTGGGGCCTTATCATATACTACTCGTCCTCCCGTAGGTAGGTTTATGTCTTGTCATGTCTTGTCGGATTTCATGTACATTTTGTACATGAAATCCGGGCCGTGTTTTCCAGGCTGTGCTTTTCCAGCACAGTCGGGATTGTACAGCCAGGATTACACGACCATGGATTTAGTGACCATGGTTGGTCGAAAGCCTATGCTCTGTTTATATGCACTACACAGTAAGTATTGTACTATCCCATTCTCTATTAGGCAATTATCACAGATTAAAAATAATGTAAAAATATATAAAATAAAAGAATTATTCAGAGATTAGTGTAAGAAAAAAATAAAATTTTGGCACTTCGGTAGCCGCTGCCGCGGCACGCTCGCTTTGCTCGCTCGCCTCGTGCGTAATTTATATGTTTTAACATAACCTAACCCATCCGAGTTGGATCAACAAGTGACTGAGTAAGTAATTGACGAGTGTAAACAAAGCCTAAGTTTTGGCATCAAAATTTTGGCTGCGTTTTATCGGGTTGTGTTTTCCAAAGGTGTGCTGAATTTGTACGGCTTGGAATGTACACCCTTGGATTATACAGCCATGGAATTCGCGACCAAATTGTACATCAATTCTGGGCTGGTTGTGCGATTGACTTAAAACTTGAGGTTACCTACTAAGAAATAATTAATTAAGAATGACGCTTTTAACTTTTTTAATTACCCCTGCAAAGGGTGCAAATGACTGTAAAAGTTAGTATAGGAGATTTTTAACGCATAGTGCGATAAATTTCAAACTTGAAGTAAATATACTCCACAAAAAATAATTTAAAATCACGTTTTCAATATTTTAAACCCGCCCTGCAAAGTGTGCAAAGGGATGTCAAAGTTTGTATGCGAGTTTTTTAACGCGTGGTACGTTTGACTTAAAACTTGGGGTAAATATACTAAGAAATAAATATTAAGAATGACGCTTTTAACTTTTGATAATGACCCCTGCAATGGGTGCATATGGCTGTAAAAGTTAGTATGGGAGATTTTAACGCATAGTGCGATTGAATTCAAACTTGAAGTAAATATACTCCACAATAAATAGTTTAAAATCACGTTTTTAATATTTTAAAACTACCCCTGCAAAGGGTGCAAAAGACTGCCAAAGTTTCAAGGTTTGTATGGGAGATTTTGAACGCGTAGTGTAATTAACTTCAAACTAAAAGAAAATGTGTTCTGTGGATAAATAACAAAAAGACAGTTTAATTTTCGAAAACAACCCTTATAACGTTACCCTCCTTCGTTGCGCTCGAGTAAAAAGGATACAACGAGGCGTCAATGTTTGTAAGGTACATTCTAAAAACGGGAATCTTGAGTTGGTACGAAGAGATCTGAGGGTATCTACCGTGCCTGGAGATCGAAGTCATGAAGCGGTTTCGTTTGTTTTTGGGGTAGAAACTAGGAACAAATAAGTACATATTTTCCGTGTAAGGTTGTCTTTGTTGTATTTGTCATGTTTGTGCTAAACTCAGTACCTATATATACTACAATTTATACTTACTATACCTACCTACCTAATATAGGTAATGTACGCCTATAGGTATCTCATAAACCTACGTAGGTATTTAAAATCCCACCCTATTAGTATACAAATCAATGCGAAAGTTACGATGTTTCGATGTTTGTGGCTCAATCACGTCTCACCACTTCAACGCGTGCGAAGCCGCGGGAAACCACTAGTAGGTAATATAATATTATTCATGCCGTGTATTAACACGGTTTATTACATAATAATTTGTATCATCAACTATACATTTCCCAAAAAAGCAAAAAGGGTTGCTTTGTTTTATCATTGTCATTGATAATTTGTTACGTCACACACAAAAAGTAGGTACCTACTACCGTAAAATGGGGTAAATTGGGACAAAATCAAACTTTGAAATGAATTTTTACCGATACCTTGGTATAAACCTTAACATATTATACATCAAAAGTTTAGTCTTGATGGTATTTAGACGATAAACTATGGAAGATACCTGTAATTATTGAAATCTCTGTAAAAAACGCCAAAATAATGCTCATCCCAATTTACACTGCAACTGGGGTAAATAGGAATGAGGCAAGGCTAAATAGGGAAATTCGTCAGGGCTGCCACCTTCCCACTGCTAAAAAACTAGATATCTACTAAGACTTTTTTTTTTTAAATTTATTTTAAGGGCTTTGTCGCTGGGCGACCACACTGCCCTATAATAAAACATCAAAAAAATACATCTCATATCAAAACTTAATCTACACTCCATTTTATGATATTTACATTTATAATAATGGTGCTGTTATCAATTATTAATGAATAGGCTCAAAAGTGAGCCAACTGAAAAATAGGTAGCTACTTTTGAGCCTATCCATTCTACTTATGTATGTACTGTAAAAGAATGAGAGTAGTTATTGGACAGGAGCTAAGTACTAGAAAATTTTAAACAATCTGTCATGTTGGTTGGTACACATTTTTTAATCAAAGTCTTACTTATTCACTTTTTTAATTAAAGTCTTCACTTACTTAATTAGAATTATAAAAATATTTATGAGAATTATCTACTTTCTGCTTTCGTATTCCGCAATCGCGGTACGTATTGATTCAGAATACTTTTCATATGGGCTATTTCGGCTTTTTGTGTATGTTCGTAGCATTTCTGTAAGCATTCAAATAATTTATAACAAAAATCAAATTATGCAACTAAAATAAATCGTTAGGTACCTAATCATTCTCGGTGACAGCCCGATGGAGTCAGTCCATTTTACACACTTCTCGTCTCTATTTTAACAATTGTCGTATCTATTTAGCTGTACCTGTTAGGGCTGCCAGCTTTTTTTTTGCAGTTAAAGTACATTGGTCAATAAAGGTAAGAAAAAAAAGTACATAGCATCAAAATAAAGTACAGTTTTTTTAGGTAAAATTTGAGGTTAGGTTGTGTTTAGAAATTGTTAAAAACGAGTGCTTATGTGATGTGGCGCTGGCGAGTGGCGACATCAATCGTTAAGGTCGTTTAACGAAAATATAATTACGACTAAACTTTCCAAAATCCCAAAGAAATTAAATCATGCGAAATAAAGTATTTTGGTGTACTTTATTGTTCTCTTATAGTATAGAGTACAATTACCTGAAATAAAGTACAATACTTTATTATAAAGTACGGGTGGCAACCCTAGTACCTGTCCCAATTTAGACTGCTTACATTTCGATTTACCCCAAAAAAAGTAAAATTGTATAGCATTGAATCTTTTCCATTAAAAGCAATAAATACAAAAAGACGTTGATGAATCTTAGTGAAAGTGTTCTCAGAACATTAAAGCACACAAATAAATCGAAGTTTTGCATAAATATCAGAAAATAACTCAATATAACAAAGTTTTGACAGCAACCAAAACACCTCTCTCCAGAACGTTGATTTCAACAGAGTATAACAGATTTTAGAGTTTTAGAATACTACCTCCATAGTTTTAGAGGCTAATTTGACACCTATGACCAGTGCTGTCATCTTAGATCAAGAATACAATAGATAGAGCATCAAATAATAATACCAAGAGTAAGAGAGACGCAATAATACAAATTATACCTATGAGTGAGAGAAATATAATATAAATGTTTTGTCCCTTTCTGCGTATACGTTTTTGATTGTTTAGCACCAAGTTTGGTGCTAAACAAACCGCTTGGTGCTTGTGAGTTTACAGGTGTTTAGTGCCAAAGTTCTTTGAAAATAGTGTGTGCCTAGGTCCCAGTATACGTAGAGTTAAGTTTATAATGTGGTGCATTGTAGTATTTTAGGCTGTGATAATGATACAGCTCGGAAAACTGAAAATTAAGCTTCCTTCGGTAAGTAGCACTTTTATGTTCTATTTGTCAATTAAACTATAAAACGGAGAATGCACAGTGTCCACAATTAATCATTTAACGGTTGTGTTTACTTTCTATCGCATATCATAGTAGATTTCTAGAATTTAATTATTTTGTAAAATTGAGTATAGGTTACTATAAACCACACAAATGACATGGCTATTCAAACCGATACAGTTCTATAGAAACATAATTTGGCTGGGTTATACGATCTTTCGGGCTGCCAACAAAAACAAAATCTATTTGCCAAAAATGTTGGGAAACGAACAACTTTAGGGTGGATTCGACTCTGATATGTTAGGATAAGTTCAAATACACACAATAATCTAGAAAACAAATGACAATGTCGCAACTTATTATTACCTTATTCAAAGAAATAAGGTTTGTTTGACTTAAGTACATAATGAAAAAAAATATAATATAGGTATAGGTAGTAGGTACATATATTTAAATTTAATTTAATTTATTTTTTTAGCTTTGCGTTACATTTTAATAATTTAAGTCTCCTCACGATTTTCATATGAGAAGTTGGTAGTTATTTTATGTCTGAGACCACCATCGCGTAGTATGATTAAATACCTACATATGCCTAATAATAACATGTTTGTTTTACAGATTTCCCAAAGATGCAACTACTTTGGGCTGGTGGGTTAAAGCTACGGGTTTCCAAGCTCCAGGTCACCAAGTTCCAAAATCAAAATCAAAACGGTCTTTATTCAGTACAATCACAAGGATCTCTTTGAAACGTCTTAAATTGGTACTAGGTGAATGTACCGCCAGTTCCTCGCGCGCGACCAAAGCCTAGAAGAACAGGCAAGAAACTTACGGACTAAAAAACTTTTGGGCTATTTCAACATAAACGGTATCTCAAAGTAAATATTCTCATCTGAAATTGTTATGTACAAACTATTAAATATTTATCGTCTAATAAATAAATACGTACTTACACGTGATATATTTTAATGTATTTATGACATATTCATAGTGATGTTCTGAGGATAGCTGTATTCATAATGCCATCACTTCGCGCTTCAGGGCAAAGTGGTGGCATTGCTCAGGCTTATGGTCAGCTCTAGCATAAGCTGGCTTCCTCCTGTTAAGATGTATTGTTTATACCTACTTAATTTAAAATTGAAGCACGCGTTATAAATTAACCTTTTGAATTACGGTTTCTGATGAGTAGGGATGTAGAATAAATAAATCAATGATAAATAAATAAATTGTTTTTTATTCATAAAAATTTTACCTAGCTGGTGCAGTAACATAGTTAAACTATTGGTAGGTGGTAGAATGTGAAGAATAGCACCACTAGCTAGCTCTGTCCCCCTCACTAGGAAAATCCAGGACTCTAGCTCGCGGGGCCTAGGGTTCTGATGTCAATGTCTAAAATGCCAGCTTAGTGCCAGTTCGCCCTGTTTTTTTTATTTTATTTTTTATAAATATTGGTGGACGCTCCACACAGCACTATATAGCCCCAAAATAAGCCAAATCACAACCACCCAGTCAGAGAACAAACGTCTAGTATCACATCACACAAATGTTTGTTCTCGGTAGGATTGAACCCACGGCCTACGGCGCAGAAGGCTACCAACTGAGCTGTGTAGGCTTTTTTCTAGCTCATTCCTTAGAAGATATTAAAATGGCGTAACCTAGAGGAGGGTACAAACTATTAAATTGCAGAAACTAGCTTTAATTAAACATAATTAAACAAACAACTGGAGCCGCGGCGACATCATAGCTTATGCTTGGTTGGGTGAAAATAGTAAGATGTGGCAACCCATAAATTGTATGTACTTGTTGTCCGTCTTGCTCGGGTATACGCTCGTAGGCAATCTATAGTATTATAAATCTATGGCTGTCATAGTTTCTTTTATTATTCTACTACAGATTAAAAAAAATACGGCAATTATTGAAACGAGCATATCTTTTTTAATACCATTAGAAAAATCTTCCCGGGTTTTGTGCCAATTTACCCATGGATCCCTATTTACCCCATTTTACTGTACTCTGTGGTCACATCACAACGCATCAATGTAGATTCTAATAAAACGCAATAAACTGGGATTCATTTTCTGACATTTTGGGAAGCAACATAGCTTTTTCATTTTATTTGTTTTTCTAATGTTATTTTGAGTTGTGTTGTGTAATTTCGGTGGTATTTTAACCAACATTACTTGAGGTCTTAGTACAAAGTGTAAACATTTGGAATGAAAGTATACGTGATATCCTGATTTCACCGGAAATGTTTCCAATGATTTGAAGAAAACCGCCACTATTTTCTTCAAAACAAATGACGGCCGACTTGACTATAGACTGACTTGACTAAAAAGTATTCAATACAAATCACTTGACACTGGCAAGACTGTCTGTCGAATGACGGACAGGAGAAAGAAAAAACCTTGTAAAATAAAATCTTATTTTATCCTTATTTAAATTTTTTATCATCAGATATGGCAGCAAAGCAGAAAAACATTTTTACTAGAAGTAAGCCATTGATGAAAATATACAGTGGTGTAGATGACGAAGGCAAAGAGGTAAATAAACGACCGACCGCAAAACTCTGTAAACGTAAACAGAATCCACCGTGAAAGTTTAAAACTGTCGAGTAGGCAGGTACTGAAATCTTCATGCTGATGTAATTTACTGTTTAGGTGGAAGTGCGGGAGGACGCAGAGCAGCTGGTGAAGTGGCATGAGATTTCTGATGCCTTGGTTGCCGCCGGCTACTACCGGGCGCAGTTACAAGGGCTGTCGGCGTTTGATAAAATTGTGGGTGGACTCACTTGGTGTATAGAGCTGTGCGATATCGATGTGGACGTAAGCCTGCTATTTGAGGAGAATCTTACTATTGGAAAGAAAATGTGAGTTCCTACTTTCCAATCCATACAATGAACCAAACAGTTCTTAGTATATGTAAAAGTTGGTAGGTACACTCTAATGGTAAACAGTAACACTGCTACTGTTGTAACTTTGTCCCTATCCAAAGATTACTTTAATAAAATTCACTTGTTATTCACAGATCCCTAACAGAGAAGATTGTAAAAGTTTTACCATCATTGAAATGTCCATACATCATAGAACCTCATCAGATCCAGGGGTTAGATTTCATAAACATATTTCCCCTGATTCAGTGGCTTATAAAGTACTCCAGTGAGTTCAGGGAAGCAAAAGAAGATGAGCTGAGGCAGTTTGCTGTCATGCAGTATGATAAGGGTCACATTTTCGAGTCAGATAGAGAAAAGTATGTACAAAGGGAGAAATTATTAAGGAATTTGGCTGCTGTACAGGTATGTGCTACTTTCCTATCATTCACTGTGTTAATAAAAAATGTTCTTGAAGTGGATAATATTTAATAAAACATATTTGGCCTTCACAGAACTTATACAAACCATGCAGAGTCCGCAAAAGGAAAGGTGGGCTTCCTGCGAATGAGCTAGAGCAAGTCAATGCCACACTATCAGAGTATGACCAGAGGACATTGTTACATATTTCTACGAATAGGGATGACACTAAGAAAGATGAGGGTCTTGATTTCTTGGTAAGTAATCCTATAGTAAAATGGAATTGTAATTTGTAATTTTCGGTTGCAGTATGTTATTTGGTAATCCTTTGTTTCAGTATGATTATGAAAAAACACTTGCTGATCCATCCAAGATTACAACAGAAGTAAGTACACTAACCAAGCAGATTTTAAGTTCTTAAATCTAGCAGAGAGTTGTCTTAAATAGTATAGTATGTATGTATTTATGAATAATGTAAGTAGTTTATTTTTTTATATATTTGTTTCTAATTCTTTTTGTTTTGTATGTATGTAGCTAGACATTTTTCACACACAAATTATTTTTTATCTTCATGCACACAAACACCCCTTCTAAATCTAATGAGTCCACTTCATCCAATGATTGTCTGGTAGAGATCACTATTTAGTGATAAGACCGCCCATTGTACTTTGTAGTTTTAAGTCTGTTTTTTTTGTTATATGTGTTTTTGTTGTGTGCAAAAAAGTATTTTCTATCTTTTTTTTTTTTTTTATACCACCTACTGCACAAGCTGGAACAAGCAGATGGCCCACCTGATGTTAAGTGGTAACCATCACCTATAACAAAGCATTGTCACCTCGTAAGTCACGCACGATAGGCACGTGCCCTACGATGCACTGCCCTGCGTCCATCAGCTTGAGGCATACAGATGTTAAGCCTCATGTGCCTGTAATTACACCGGCGACCACACTCTTCAAACCGAAACACAGCAACGCTGCTTGGCGACAAAAAAAAGGCGTGGTGGTAGTACTTCCCCGGACGAGCCCTTCACAAAGAGGTCTACTACTCTTAAACTCTACTATCTATCTATCTATAAAAATATCCTTCACTGGTTTGCACTTTCAGACTGATAGGTACATCAAAGATCCAGAAATGAACACAAGTAGTGGTGAAACCAAAATACACTATGCAGTGCTCCATTCCGAGCTAACTGGCGAAGTTTCTAAGGAACTGGAACACAGTGAAAGGATCAAGTACTCTCAAGATGTGGATAAGCTCTCGAAGTCCGTAAATTGGTTGGAAAATGAGGTGATATCATTCAAAAAAGACCATGAAGCTAGAATGGAAGAAGCAAAGAAACAATACACTGATGTTTTAGAGAAATTGAAGAAGATTACTTATAAGTTAATGAAATCCAATGATTTCAGGTATGGAATTGAGCTTAATTTTACTTAATAACATTGGTACAGAATTAAAAAAACAATTTATTGTCAGTTATAATGATTAGGGAAAGTTCTAACTTCATTTATTTTTCTAGTGATAAAAATGCTAAGGATTTCTACAACTCCTTGAAAGAGCTTGCCAGAGAAAGGAATGAGCTTCTACAAGTGATTCAACATAAAGAAAAAGAACATCAAAGACTTAAGAATGATATGAGGTAATATTTACAACTTTTAAGTTACTAATTCAAATCTGTTCATTCACTATGACGTAATTAAAACAAACATACAAGCTTTAGAGCTGATTTCACCATGCTCTGTTAGTTGCTAATAATGTATTAACAGGCCGTTAAATCTAACCTTAGAAGACAAACGCGTACATTTTGACATATTGAACGGCCCTTTAATCCTTTGTTAATATAACACAGCATGGTGAAATAAGGAGCTTAATCCTTACTAATATTATAAACGCGAAAGTTTGTAAGTATGGATGGATGGACAGATGGATGGATGTTTGTTACTCTTTCACATAAAAACTACTGAATGGATTTTAATGAAACTTTACAATAATATAGCTTACACCAGAATAACACATAGGCTACAATTTATAAAAATATTGTGTGACTAATCCTGCGCAGACGAAGTCGCGGGCACCAGCTTGTATTTAATATTAGTAGAAATTAGTTATTCGACTTGAAGACTAACCTCACAGTTACGTTGGTACTGGCTTGCAACCTGTGCTGTGGGTTGTGGGTTTGACTCCTACTCGGGATAAATATTTGTGGGGCGAACAGTACCTCAAGTTCAAGTTTGTGTTTCTGTGTTATGAGATGCGATAAGCCCCTATCGGGAGAGATGCTGAGAACTGTCGCGGCTCCATGTAAAACCCGGGCTCGTAATACACAACCAATAACGAAAAATAAAAACTTGCGACTTGAAGTGCCTACAGATATCTCTTTTATGTTTTGGGTGTTGTAATGTAAGTAACCCAGAGACCTAAGGGCATGTCGCGCATGCCTGAAAGTTGTCTCGGCCTATTTCATTTAAATTTTAATAATCATCATCATCCACAGCCCGAATTAGCAGTGTATTGGCCTCCCTTAGTGCCTGCACAATTATTTGCGCAGTTCACAATTCTTTGATCAACATTACGAACCCAATTATTTTCTCATATTTTTTCAGAAGTGCTCAAGACACTAGTGCGAGTTTAAACGAGGAACAGCCTCTCACCGCATCTGAGCAGAAAGAGTTTGAAGAGAGAGAAGCGAAACTGAAGTCTTTTATCACAAGCATGAGGCTGGAGCTGGCTAAGCTTAGCCGAGAAGTATTGAAGTATACTGTAGCTGTGGACGAAATACCGGGTACTGCAGAGCTATTGCAGTATGAGAAGAGATTTATGGAACTTTATAATCAAGGTAAATGCACTTATATGTATATCCAGTGGGTGTTCCCATGAGTTTTCCCAAACAATACCCGCTTTGCTTTTGTACCCTATTCTACTAATATTATAAACGCGAAAGTTTGTAAGTATGGATGGATGGATGGATGTTTGTTACTCTTTCACGTAAAAACTACTGAATGAATATTAATGAAACTTTACAATAATATAGATTATACATCAGAATAACACATAGGCTACAATTTATAAAGATATTGTGTGAATTGTTCAAAATATGACGATAAGTGTCAAGTAAGTAGGAAAAAATCTACCATCTGCGAGCTATTCTGGCGTGCGCTGCCAAAACCGCTAGAGTTACACATTATGTACTACGCCACGCTAATATAAGCTACTCGTAATACTAATCCTGCGTAGACGAAGTTGCGTGCACCAGCTAATACAAAATATATTAAATACTTATTTTGGTTTGCAGTTTCCTCAAAGCACAAAGAAACTAAACAGTATTACATATTTTACAATACACTATTGGAGGTGAAACTTTATACGTCAAAGGAACTGAGCTTGCTGAATTCCATCCTAGATAATTACGATGAGTGAGTATTGTTTTTATTTATTTTATTCCACTCGCATCAGCAACAAATAAAGTCAAAATCAAAAGGTATTTATTCAGTTGATTCACAAGGATCACTTTGAAACGTCTTCTGTGAATCTAGGTGCCAGTTCTACGCGACCAAGTTGGCTTGGCTTGGCCGTAAGTTTGCTGTTGTTCTTTTAGGGAAGAACAGGCAACAAGCTTACGGTTTGGTTCCTACCGTTCTTTTGTACGATTCTTGTTAAAATGTAATTCAATATAATTCATTTAAAAACTACCCATCAATATGAATAACTTTTTCTAAGGAACCAACACTGTGAACGCGAAAAAAAAACAGCTGTTTCATACAAAAGTTCAAACCTTCCTGGCTAAAATATATGGCTGTTTTTTTTTCGCGTTCATAGTGTTGGTTCCTTAGAAAAAGTTATGGGTACTTCAGCCCCCTGAAGTTTTAAGTACAAGTATTGGAACACCGTGTATAGAAGTAAACTCACTCCGCTATTCGATTACAGAGCAATGTCGTCGCCACGAAAACGTGAAGAGTTCATGACCCAGTTCGAGTCAATAGTCGAATGGGTGAACCAAACGGTCAAGAAAGTCGAGGATAAGTTTGTTCACGAGAAATTGCAGAAGACAGCGCTTTACGACGAATACTCGCGACTTATGGACGTTCAGCGTCAGTATGCGGCCGCTCTGAAGAAACTTGCTGAGGGGCGACACAAGATTGGCACGAGATAAGTGGCTCAACCCTTCCCGGTATCGGGACTCGGATATCGACACCGCTACTACTCTTTGAAAGCAAGAGAAGACTTAAGTCGCATAGGTACCCACAGTCAGCAACGGAAGTAGAAACTATTTCAGTATTTATTATTATGCCCATTGAAAATTGGGATGAGCTAAGGAAAATCTTCAAATATCAGCTATAAATCTTGACCATGATGAGGCTACGGGTTCCGAAGTTATTCCTAATGTTAATCAACTTACGTTGCTGGCTACATTTAAGACGATTCTTTATATATTGCAGATGTACTGTGAGTGTGAATATTTAGATTTTTGCAACGATCACGCCTGAACGGCTGGACCGAATTGATGAAACTTGAAATAAGATTACATCGTGGCTTAAAAGACCATAAACACTAATATTATTCGGATGAACGCCAGCTGCAAACTATTACACAATGTAAGCAAATATTAATGAAAACAAACAACTGCCTCACTGACACTGACTGTAAGGTAAAATAAACCACTCTTAGAAATAATAATAATGGTGGGCTTACCTCAAAGGATGGCAAAAACAACAGGATGAAACCATTCAACATAATTTTATTACAGATCAATTATCAAAATTTCATCAAATATCAAAACCACAGAAACAAGATCGATTGACAATAACGACCTATCATAAAGTCTATCACCCTGATTAACGACCCTAGACCGCTATAAAGACATATGCATCGGACGGAAGTCCGATAGATACCGCCGTGACTAATCATCATCAGTCTCGCACAATAATTAGCTACCCGGAGGTTACTACAAGACATGTGCCTCGGACGAAAGTCCGAGTGAGACTGTCGTGATGATGAAGTAGCCAGTCATCAAAGCCTCGCACAACAATTAGCTACCCGAAGGCTGCTACCAAACATGTGCCTCGGACGAAAGTCCGAGTGAGACTCATGATGATGCAGTAAAAGCCTCGCACAATAATTAGCTACCCGAAGGCTGCTACAAGACATGTGCTTTGGACGAAAGTCCAAGTGAGACTGCCCCAATACTCCGCTCGCCCCTCCTTTTATACAAGCGCGTAAACAAGCTCGTTAACAGAGCAGTGGGGATGACGCGCTACGTGAGTCATCGTTGTACCGCGCGCCGACTGGTTTGTTCGACTCGCTGTACATGCTGTATACTTCACAGTGATGACGTCATTCGGTCGAAATTAGGTAAAGAATAAATCCTTAATACGGCCGTTCCTGAAAGCAAGTCGTCCTCGACCGCATGTTCTCCATCGAAGATCCCTCTCGCACATCATCAGATCTTCTGCAACACACAAAATAACGAACTTGAAGAAACTCATAGCTTTCATAAATCCGAAGTCTGAAGCTAACAAAGTCTGAAAGCAAATATATTTGGAACTTTCTCCAAAGTCAAAGTAACTTCAAAATATTAATAAAAAGCAATTGGTAATTTTTATCAAGCTTACAGAGACTGAAAGCAAACTTCTTTGAATTTTACTCCATATCAACTCAAAAATTATAAATCAATGAGTCTTTTTACTGAAGCCAAAACAAGTCACTTCAAGTCAAAGTGACTTCAAAATATTAATAAAAAGCAATTGGTAATTTTTATCAAGCTTACAGAGACTGAAAGCAAATCATAATCATAATAACTCCATACCAAGTCAAAGGGACTCAAAAATTATAAATCAATGAGTCTTTTTAATGAAGCCAAAACAGACAAGTCGGAAGCGAAGTCTGAAGCTAGGAAAACAGCTTCCAAAAATAACAGCCCTTGAGTAAAAAGGACTTTATAGAAAAAGACACTACATTGCAATTAATTGGATTTCGAACTCCAAGTACTTGCAATAAAATCAAATCAAAATTACATGACGGCATGTTATTGTCGTGACATAACTCACATCGACTATTTATATTTCACAATAGCCTACTAGAGTTACTCACTAAGTAACATAGAACACATTAGTAGTTCCTTCATACAAATGAATGACCTGTCCAATGCAATCTATTTACAAATAAAGAATGAGTAACACAGCTTACGCCGTTTACAAAGTAACATAGAACACGTTAGTAACTCACCTCTCATGTGAGAGCTACTTGGAACGCTATCTATTTACAAAAGGTGACACAGCTTGCGCCATTCACAAAGTGACACAGCTTGCGCCATTCACAAAGTAACATAGAACACGTTATAGAAAGAAACTCGCCTCATGTGAAAGCTTCTTGCAACGCTATCTATTTACAAAGGAAAGTATGAGTGACACAGCTTACGCCGTTCACAAAGTAACATAGAACACGTTTAATACTCGTCAGTACCCAACGATATCCATTTACAAAGAAAGTGACCTAGAACACGTTTGATACTCGTCAGTATCCAACGATATCCATTCACAAGGAAAGTGACGTAGAACACGTTTGATACTCGTCAGTATCCAACGATATCCATTCACAAGGAAAGTGACCTAGCTTGCGCTATTCACAAAGAAAGCTCGTCCTGTTACGCCTCGGCAGAGATGTGTGCCGCAGGCGAAGGCCCCCAAGACCTCGAGTCGCCACAGGCGAAGACCACCACAGCCTCGCATCGCTGCAGCCGTAGACCACCAAGGCATCGCGTCGCTGCAGGCGAAGGCCCACAAGGGCACGCGTCGCTCCATGTGAGCGTCGTCTGCCGCGTCCCGGCAGAGGAGCGACGCTACAGGCGAAGGCCCATAAGGCCTCGCGTCGCTCCACGCGGGCGTCGTCTGCCGCGTCCCGGCAGAGGCGCGTTGCTACAGGCGAAGGCCCACAAGGCCTCGCGTCGCTCCACGCGAGCGTCGTCTGCCGCGTCCCGGCAGAGGAGCGACGCTACAGGCGAAGGCCCATAAGGCCTCGCGTCGCTCCACGCGGGCGTCGTCTGCCGCGTCCCGGCAGAGGCGCGTTGCTACAGGCGAAGGCCCGCAAGGCCTCGCGTCGCACCACGCGATCATCGTCTGCCGTGTATGGGCAGAGTCACGTAGCTACGGGCGAAAAGCCACCAAGGCCTCGCGTCGTTGCACTCGAGCGTCGTCTGCCACGTCCCGGCAGAGACGCGTCGCTACAGGCGAAGGCCCATACGGCCTCGCGTCGTCCACACGAGCGTCGTCTGCCGCGTTCCGGCAGAGTCGCGTTTCAGCACAGACGAGCGTCGCTGCAAGACCTGCGAGAGCCCAACGGCAGTGGTGAAGGTTTGCGTGGTAGCTTCTAGAAAATAATAATAAAAATTTAAACATTTCAAACAAAGGTTTGTTGTCTTATTTTCATAGCACTAATATGTTGGCTTTGTAATAAGAAAGAACCTTAGTCATCAGAACCGTACTGCACGTATCTGCAAATCTGCCATACGAAAAGTTTAAGCTACGAACAATGTAAACTTTACCTCATAATGTTGCTCGATACTCGTCCGCAAGCAATAACAACTCAACAAGTTACACGTTCGGCTTACCTGACCATTTACCAAATGATCGCTTAACCCTGAGTAGCTAAAAACACTTTTTCATATATAGGTTACACCATCACTAATACAATTCATCGGTACCAATAATAAAATCACGATCCCGTAAAATATGACAAAAATATATTTCAAGGGTAGTTTTGAAAAACTTCTACCGTGAAATACGATATTTCAACTCTCCAACAACCTATACCATAAAGGCATCAAAATAATCGGAACAAAGTAAAAACTTTGGCATAGCACTGAATACACTCCATAGGCTTCTTAATCACCTCACTAAAAACAACGCTGCTGGCTGTACTTTATAAAGCTAGATCAACAACAAATGAATGTGTTACTGTTAGAACATGAAGCTGAAGGAAGTACTCTTTGATTCCAATCCCAGCGTACACTTGATATGATCACAGCGCTCGTACTGCGACTCCTGGAACAATATTAATCCAACGACCAACCAAAAATAGGTCTACTTTTTTTTTTGTAAAAATAAAAAAATTAAGCATAAAGCTGATGAAATATCAAATCGCTAATTTAGATTAGGAAAACAGATACAGAACGGATAGGAATCCCACTTCTGATCTTAGAAATAATAATAATGGTGGGCTTACCTCAAAGGATGGCAAAAACAACAGGATGAAACCATTCAACATAATTTTATTACAGATCAATTATCAAAATTTCATCAAATATCAAAACCACAGAAACAAGATCGATTGACAATAACGACCTATCATAAAGTCTATCACCCTGATTAACGACCCTAGACCGCTATAAAGACATATGCATCGGACGGAAGTCCGATAGATACCGCCGTGACTAATCATCATCAGTCTCGCACAATAATTAGCTACCCGGAGGTTACTACAAGACATGTGCCTCGGACGAAAGTCCGAGTGAGACTGTCGTGATGATGAAGTAGCCAGTCATCAAAGCCTCGCACAACAATTAGCTACCCGAAGGCTGCTACCAAACATGTGCCTCGGACGAAAGTCCGAGTGAGACTCATGATGATGCAGTAAAAGCCTCGCACAATAATTAGCTACCCGAAGGCTGCTACAAGACATGTGCTTTGGACGAAAGTCCAAGTGAGACTGCCCCAATACTCCGCTCGCCCCTCCTTTTATACAAGCGCGTAAACAAGCTCGTTAACAGAGCAGTGGGGATGACGCGCTACGTGAGTCATCGTTGTACCGCGCGCCGACTGGTTTGTTCGACTCGCTGTACATGCTGTATACTTCACAGTGATGACGTCATTCGGTCGAAATTAGGTAAAGAATAAATCCTTAATACCACTATTATCTGGTACACCTGTGCCATAATTCCCTATAGATCTATAGACACTTTTTTTTATACAACTTGCTGATCAAACAAGCTTATGGCCTACCTGATAAGTGGTAACCATCACCTATAACAAAGCATTGTCTCGCAAATCACGCACGATATGAACATGCCCTACGATGCACTGCCCTGGGTTCATCAATTTGAGGCATACAGATGTTAAGTCTCATGTGCCTGTAATTTTTCCGGAAACCACACCCTTCATACCGAAACACAGTAACGTTGCTTGGCGGCAAAAAAAAGGCATGGTGGTAGAACTTCTCCAGACGAACCCCTCACGAAGAGCTCTATTACTTTTATCAGTTTTATTATCAGGGGTTATGAAAAATCATATGAAATATTTAGATTAAAAAAAAAAGCTTAAATATAATTACCAATTTTAATTATTCTTTATTGGTAGTAGATGTCAACAAAGAAACATGTTTTCGAGATATTTTTGGCACCCTGTATAAGTAAGTTCTTGTAATATGACAAAAAGAACTTACGTATACATATAGTGTTGCAAGGGTTGATGGCATTAAAAACAATGTAACTGAAAAGATCAAAGCAAAATAAATTACTTATGATAGCATAATAGACAATTTAGAAGTATGTACTCGTATATTACGTAGAGTAAGAATTTTTAATGACTGCTTTGCAATAGTATAATATATCTGTCTACTTATCTAAATTACTAGTAGAAGATACCAAGTGCAATAATCTAGCCATTTAGCATTAACTACTGTACTATAACGATTAACTAGTCTTAATTTACGAATGTAACATTTATACTTTTGTAACTGAATCTGCAATCTGCATTCCATAAAAATGCACTCCTGAATGTAACTAAGACTGAATTATTCAACGTGGACTTTGTGTAAGATCTTGGAATAATATTTATTTAAACACAACTATTTTGTTTTATTATACTTTATAAAGTACAAAACAATACATTATTTTTCTTAGAATATTTTTTTTATACCGATAATTACTGAAATAAATGAATTGGTAATCGAGAGTGCTAAACTCCTTGTAGCCAGCTACGTAGTAACGTATTATACATACTCGTACAAGATTCATAATAACAAGCGTAAATATTATACTGTTCTCTGTTATACAATTGTTTTTACATAATTTACTAAATCATGAATACTTAAGTAGGTACTACTAATAATAGGTGCAGTCATCTTTTATGATCAAAGCGTGACCACGTTCCCCGATTTTTGTGTAACTGGTGGTGGCGGTTGTTGCGATTTATGTTGGGTCTTGTATGAGCTGCTATAATTATGACCACCGTGACTATGACCACTGTGACTATGGCTGTGGCTATGTGAGTGACCATGCGAGCTGGGGCTCGATTTCTTGTACATCGAGAATGAGACTAGCTCGCGATTCGCGTTGGTCATTGCCATCGAGTGGGAAACGACGTCGTATCCGAAGAGTCCATGCAGGCGGTTTACCACGACTAAAGTTAGGCCTTTTTGAGTGACTCGAACTGTGCGCTCTTGTTCTAAAGCTATCGCCGTCTCAAAGTTGGAGTTGAGTTCCTGAATAAAATGAAACAAGTAAGTAAGATATTCCTGAGTTTATATACCTAACTTATATGATGGAATTTTTGTAATGCAATGATCTGCACCGGAGTTCGTTATTTATGCGTTATCGCGTTCAAGTGAACTGAAGCGCGATAACAAAATGTCCTCGCGTAGGTAGCATAATACTTATGGTAAGTTGAAAAATGCAACCGTAAGTTAGTAGGTACTTAACCACATGAAAAGCGGGGCATTTCATGTTGCCAGTTTTATAACTGTAGAAGATTGAGAATTCGTTCAAGTTTATACCTATAACATTTGTGAAATAATGTTACCTATATTAGTCAGAGCAAACATTTGATGTTTTTCAACCATCGCAACTGTATCAAGAACTTTAGTTAGTTTATATGTTTATGTTTTACCCGGACTAATGTAGCTCGTTCTTCGCTCTTCAATCCGTAGACCGTCGCTCCTTCGTCTTTTGTTAGATGTTGAGCGCTGAGGCTCCCCATCACCATGATATACGGCATCCTGATAGATCACTAGTAAACAATCACCTGTGATTCAAGTTCATTTTACAAGTGCAACTTCGCTGTATACTGTACAGGTACCGTGGACGGAATGACACCACGCGGCCTGGCTCGTCGACTGGTTGCGCGTTCATGTGTGAGTGAACTCTGCCTGGTAGTCGCTTACGTGGTCGGTTCGATACAAGAACGCCCATGTATTAGTGAGACGTGACGTCGACCGTCACATGGCCTTCACGGGTGCTTGACTGCGCGAGCGCAGGCTGTGATGCTCGCGGCTTGCGGCTATTGCGCTCACGTATAACCTACTCACTACTCATAATAATGCCATAAACAATGAGATTGTTATTGAAACAACAGCCCTGCGCCTATACTCTACAGCTGATCAACCTTCATCATATTATGTTTTAGTAAAAGAAAAGTATGAGGTTTTACTGAATAGTTTATAGAAATAAACCACTAAATCCAATCAATCATAAGTGACGTTAGGATATTGTCACAAATGGTCACAAAAGATACAAAAACAACATCATCGCAATACCTATAAGAATTTACAAAGATTTTTCGCTCTGCAAAGGTTTATAACGGAGGATAAACGATGAGTCATTCTATGAGCAGTCCGAGAAATATTCAATTGGGTAGGAATCACCAAGAATGCTTGCACACCACGACATCGATTTAACACACTTTGTATAAGTACCATCGCAGTGTAGCCCGTGCTTGGTTTCCGTTCCTGAGTGCTTATTACGAGTTTAGTGCCGATCGTCGATCGTTACGATACACCGAATTTTCTATGAAAATAAATCAACGGCATCTAGCGTATTCTTTGAGAAACTGTTTTTTTTTTCATAGAAAATTCGGTGTATCGTCACGATCGACGATCGGCACTAAACTCGTAATAAGCCCTCTGATCATGATTTTTGTTATTGCTACTGCTGTGTTTGTTACAGAAATGTATTTACTATTTTTATAATGTTGCACTTTTTAGTGTTCGAGACGTACCAAAAAGCTCGCCTTGTGTTCGTCCAGGCGATGGCTGAGCTGGCGACGAGGCCCACCAACGTCAAATGTCTTGAAAGTGCAGGAGTGTTAGGTGAGCCAGTTTCACCTTTCCTGAATATCTAAACATTGTCTGATTTTGGTAATATTACGAAATCTTTCAAGTTACCTACCTATATTTATTTTATGCTAGTTTAACACACACTGTTCATTCAAAGATCCCGCTTTCAAAACATAAGCTCTTATCTTATCAATTGGTTTTCTGTTCAATATGACTTACTTACCTGGCTCCAAACAGTGGCTTAGCTAGAAAGAAAGAAGAAACATTTATTTGACACACAATACACAGAGAACACAGAAATAACAATAAAGAAAACAATACACAAAAACAGAAAAGGAGAGAAATACAGAAATCATGTTGACATGCCATTTAGTCTCCTCTGTGTTGTGTGGGCCAAACAGGTCCAGTCTCAGCATAATTGCCGCTCGACACATACGTGGGGAGCAGCGCTGGTTTTCAGACAGGGCCTAGAGACGGACGACCCCACAAGCTAGCTAGCTAGGTGAACAAGGGCTAGGGTTGCCAGATGGCCGGGATTTCCGGGAAAGTCCCGGAATTTTACGTGTGGTCCCGTGTCCAGTAATTACACTTTACTGTCCCGGAATTCATGATCACTAGTTTTTTTCCAAAAACGTAACGACACCAAGGGGCGGCGCGCATACTCGTACCTCGGACGAGCCGAGACGATTTTTATTTAAAGACTACTTTAATTTTTAATTGGAACTAAAAATTCTAATACATAGTATGTGATTGTGTATGGTATGAATACAAATAACAGTGTGTTAATTAATATCTACCTATAGATTTTATAAAAAATAAATATGTTTTTAAAGACATTTGTTTTTTCCTTTCAAATAAGTATCAAACTAGTATTTTTGTAATATTTTTTGTATTGCCCGTCCAACAGCAAACATTTGTAGTTGGATTTGGACTCTAAAAACTCCAACTCCGTTTGTAACCCCAGAAATGTCCAGGAAATAATAAGCCCGTATCTGGCAACCCTAACAAGGGCCCCGGTGCATAGAGAAAGAATCGGGCACTCATCCGCTCTTTCCACATAGCTTGAACTTATGAAGTAGCTTTTAACATAAATCATAAAAAAAATGTGACTTGGCTCAAGCTTCGGGAGCTGGCTGACCCTCTCTTTTCAAAGCTTAGGCCCTCTAGGGCCTCCTGAGCTCCGGGGCCCTAGTGCACTGCACCACCTGGCCCTAGGATAGCTACGCCACTGGCTCCAATGTGTTTTCTACTGATTCCTAGATCTCCTTCGACCGCTAATCTCTGATGCGTGCAGTACCGTACGTCAGTGTGCCGTGGTGGCAGCTGCCAGACTAGGCGAGCACGATGAGGGTGTGGCCAGGCAACTACTGAATTCAGGAATGATTACTATCACTTTGGAAAACCTTAATAAATACAACGTGAGCTGATTCATTTCCTACTATCTTATTACGATTAGACCTCTTGATTCAAAGGGTAACTTTCTAATTGATCGAGTGAGCGAAGCGAACGAAGATCTTAGTTTCAACTTGGGCGATTTGGCATTTTATGTATGTATATATGTATGTATGTATGTATGTATGTATGTATGTTTGTCTGGCGATAACTTTAGAACCGTTGATCCGATCTGCATGAAATTTGATAAGTCGATAGCTTGTACTTGAGAAATTTACTGGTAAGTATATGAGTAAAATCGGATGAAGGGTTTTTGAGATATGGGGTTTTTTAAGAGGGCAAAAATAAAAAAAGTTACATAAAAAAATCAAGTTACATGTCATATGAAAGGGCTTTGTTTGGACTTTCCAAAACAATTTTTACTTTTTTTTTGGGACGCTCGGTTTTCGAGATAAAATTTAAAAAGTTAAATTAAGATAACCAGCGATCCAAGAGCTCCCATCTCTAAGAGTTTCGTTGACATCAAGGTTTTTCTACTGGTCGGCCAGTTCCTTTGCTTTTTCTTATTTTTTTTTTTGAAATAAATTAAGGAGGTTCTCAGTTCTCATAAAATGGTGACGAAGACCATGTCTGACGATGGAGCCAAGGTCTGTTCAACGGAACTCTTCAATAAATAGGCCAATAGAGTTGAAACTTGGTAACCATACCAAGTTAGTAGGCGGTAGTCAGAAAAAAGTCCAAAGATAATGTTTGGACTTGCCTCTGACTACTACCGACTCAAAGTGTGGATGCGTTCGTCGGGTCGCATTACGAGATCTCAGTTCGGGGCGAACTACTAGTTTCTATTAAGGGAACTTTGCCGTCCATTTGTCGGTACTCTAAGGAAAAATGTCTAAATGGATCTATGATATTTTTCCACAGGTTTACTACAAACGATCAGCGCTCTATCTTATGCGTGCGGTAGCCAAGTAAGTTTGTTTAATTGCAACCCTGTTGCAAGTCCATAAATGTATTACGTAGGTACACCGTGAGACTTACTCACCAGTAATAATAAAATTGCAGGCATAATGAAGAATTGGCGTCTGCGATTGTACGACTTGGAGCATTGGAGCACATCGTGTCTTGTTTAGAAGACTTTGATACACAGGTAAAACGTTGTAAAAGTCAGATAATAATATATCTTAGAACGAACTATAAACAGAACATAGAATGGCCTCCGCCGATGGACCGACGACATTGTGGAGGTCGCGGGAAATCCCTAGATACCTTCTAGACCCCTAGATAGACTTCTGGGAAGACCTATATGCAACAGTGGTCTTGCTGATGATGAATGTCTTAGGTTGGAAGTTAACCTACGACGCAAATGAACCACCTTAGGTAAGGTATCTATTAGCCACAACAACAAGGCATTTACGTAGTGACGTAGTTATTGGTGTGCGCTTGCGATGGTGCTTTGCATAATGTGTGTGATTAACTCTATAGATTCAATTGTAGTTGGGTTTATTTATAGTATTTTATTACTTATTAGACGTCACTATAGCCATCAGCATATCTTACCTACCTACTAACTTTTTTTTTCTTCATTTAATACAACTAAGCTGTCGGAACAAGCAGATGGCCCACCTACCATCACAAAGCATTGTCTCGTAAGTCACGCACGATAGGAACGTGCCCTACGATGCCCTGCCCTGCGTCCATCAACTTGAGGCATACAGATTTTAAGCCTCATGTGCCTGTAATTACACCGGCAACCACACTCTTCAAACCGAAACACAGCGTTGCTGCTTGGCGCCAGAAAAAGGCGTCGTGGTAGTACTTCCCCGGACGGGCCCTTCACAAAGAGCTCTACTACTCTTACCTCAGTAAAAAAGTTAGCACAGTCTGTGGCACAGTACACAGCACAGTCAAGAGTTATGTTGACAGCCTTCACAGCTCAGTTGGTAGTAGCTCTGCCTTCTGTGCCGTAGGCGGTGGGTTCGATCCCCACCGAGAACAAATATTTGTGTGCTGAACATAGAATGTTTGTTCTCTGTCTGGGTGTTATATAATATTATAATAATTTCATATGTATATATTTACAAAAAAAAATCACAAGCTTTGGCTTAGTTTGGGGCGAGATAGTGCTGTGTGGAATGTCCCCCAATATTTATTTATTTTGATCGAGTGAGCGAAGCGAACGAAGATCTTTAGTTTCAACTTGGGCGATTTGGCATTTTATGTATGTATGTATGTATGTATGTATGTATGTATGTATGTATGTATGTATGTATGTATGTTTGTCTGGCGATAACTTTAGAACCGTTGATCCGATCTGCATGAAATTTGATATGTCGATAGCTTGTACTTGAGAAATTTACTGGTAAGTATATGAGTAAAATCGGATGAAGGGGTTTTGAGATATGGGGTTTTTTACGGGGGCAAAAATAAAAAAAGTGACATAAAAAAATCAAGTTACATGTCATATGAAAGGGCTTGGTTTGGACATCCCAAAACAATTTTTACTTTTTTTTTGTGACGCTCGGTTATTGAGATAAAATAATAAAAGCTAAATTAAGATAACCAGCGATCCAAGAGCTCCCATCTCTAAGAGTTTCGTTGACATCAAGGTTTTTCTACTGGTCGGTCAATTCCTTTGCTTTTTCTTAATTTTTTTTCTTGAAATAAATAAAGGAGGTACTCAGTTCTCATAAAATGGTGACGACGACCAGGTCTGATGATGCAGCCAAGGGCTGTTCAACGGAACTCTTCAATAAATAGGCCAATAGAGTTGAAACTTGGTAACCATACCAAGTTAGTAGGCGGTAGTCAGAAAAAAGTCCAAAGATAATGTTTGGACTTGCCTCTGACTACTATGTACTCAAAGTTTTGATGCGTTCGTCGGGTCGCATCACGAGATCTCAGTTCGGGGCGAACTACTAGTTTATGTTATTCTTGTTTCGTAACGTTAGGCTTTTAATGTATGGAGAGTCGTGAGTTCTCAGCACGCGCGATAGAGGCACTTATCGAATCGTTATACTAAAAACGCCTGAAGTTACGATAAACAAAACTCAGACTTGGGCTCTGCATCTAAACTTTTAGGTAAAAGAAAATGCTGCTTGGGCCCTTGGATATGTCGGGAAGCACAGCGAACAGCTGGCAGGGCTGGTGGTCGACGCAGGGACTCTGCCGCTATTAGTGCTCGCTTTTCAGGAGCCAGAAATGAGTCTCAAACAGGTAAGCTACATAGAAAAGAATGTAGCAAAATCTCTCAACACACCGATCTGTTTCATCTCTTGAGTTTTATTTATGTAGGTAATATTCGTTCGTATAATAAATGGTCCAATACTTATTGAATTAACCTAGTTGAATTAATCAAGACAATGAGTTATTACATACATACCTACTTATCTCTGAAATTACTCTACGCGTTTGCTACAATCGCTACGCTTTTTCGTAGCAAGTCTTTCTACGATCATTTTTCACCTAATAAAGACATCAACGCGAGTGCTTCGAGTGCTACACATGTACTTATATATTTTCTTCCAATGAAATTGTGTATGCAAGAACTATTTAATTATTAATTTATAATCGCGAACGATGTAGCTTAGAAATCTTTCTTAGTTTTCGAGTAATACACCTAGAAGATTTTATAAAACTATTTTTTTCCCTTTTTTTGTTACGTTGGCTCTCATTACAGATAGCTGCAGGCGCGCTTGTTGATTTAGCACAACACAAACCAGAGGCAGTTGTTGACGCAGGTGCCATATGCCATCTGGTGCACGGACTGGAGAACCAAGATCCTAAGTTGAAGGTTTTTTTATATTTTAGCTTTAATTGTAGAACAAATAGATAAATAATATATCCTACCTAGTCAGTAAGTAAACTCTTGAGGTACCTGATAGGTACGCATCAGACTAAATAGTTTGAACTTTGGACTTACCTACTGTTTGCGATGCGAAATTATTGCTATGCTGTTGTTATTTCGTTCGCCCCACCCCGCCGAGATCACGCCGTCCTTTTCCTACAGTTGTGTATGTAGCGTAGTTATGGGTACATTTAAAGGGCGCATCCTATAAATATATCAGCTATATAGTTCCCATAGATACAAGCTTTGCTTAGTTAGGGACTAGAGATTAGTTAGTACTGGGTGGTATGTCAACTAATATTTAGCATTATCATTATTGATCGAGTGAGTGAAGCGAACGAAGATCTTAGTTTCAACTTGGGCGATTTGGCATTTTATGTATGTATGTATGTATGTATGTATGTATGTATGTTTGTCTGGCGATAACTTTAGAACCGTTGATCCGATCTGCATGAAATTTGATATGTCGATAGCTTGTACTTGAGAAATTTACTGGTAAGTATATGAGTAAAATCGGATGAAGGGGTTTTGAGATATGGGGTTTTTTACGGGGGCAAAAATAAAAAAAGTTACATAAAAAAATCAAGTTACATGTCATATGAAAGGGCTTTGTTTGGACATCCCAAAACAATTTTTACTTTTTTTTTGTGACGCTCGGTTATTGAGATAAAATAATAAAAGCTAAATTAAGATAACCAGCGATCCAAGAGCTCCCATCTCTAAGAGTTTCGTTGACATCAAGGTTTTTCTACTGGTCGGTCAATTCCTTTGCTTTTTCTTATTTTTTTTTCTTGAAATAAATAAAGGAGGTACTCAGTTCTCATAAAATGGTGACAACGACCTGGTCTGATGATGGAGTCAAGGTCTGTTCAACGGAACTCTTCAATAAATAGGCCAATAGAGTTGAAACTTGGTTACTATACCAAGTTAGTAAACGGTAGTCAGAAAAAAGTCCAAACAATGTTTGGACTTGCCTCTGACTACCACCTACTCAAAGTTTTGGTGCGTTCGTTGGGGCGCATCACGAGATCTCAGTTCGGGGCGAACTACTAGTTTTTATATACAACACATCACCCTATACGTGTTCACATGTGTAGCCGACTGTAGGTAGGTACTCGTAAAGTCATTGTTAGACCTAGCTAATCTGGTGTGATTGTTTCAGCGTAGCACATTATGCGCGTTAGGAGCAGTGGCTAGCGCTCGGTCCGAGCTGGCCGAGGCGGTGGTCGCGGGCGGGGCTCTGCCCCCGGCGCTGTTGCACGCGGGACACGACGCGGCCCCAGTCCGGCGCGCCGCTGCTGCACTTATCAGGGACATTGTCAAACATTCCGTTGATGTAAGCAAGTAGGTACTAAGCTGTTTGCGGGAATAGCTAGCTTGGCCACGGTCTTGTTGGCAAAGTTGTTGAATCCTAAATGTTCAGCCAGCTCCCGAAGCTAGATAACCTTGAGCCTGCTCACAAAATAAATCATTAAATTCAAATAACAAATATTTAAGGGGGGTTTTCATAGATAATGGATGGTACGGAATCCTTCGTGCGCAAGTCCGACTCGCACTTGGCCGGTTTTATTCGGCCGTCTGGTAGATATCGGCATTAGGTAGTCACCTTTGGTCAAAATCTTTGAATTAAGTACCTACAAATGATTTTGTTTGAATTACAGCTAGCACAGTTGGTAGTGAATACTGGTGGCTGTGGCCCCCTAGTGGAGCTGCTGGCAGAATCGACGGGAGGCACGCGGGTACCAGCTTGCATGGCGCTTGGCTTCATTGCTGGCCAGTCGGATCAACTTGCTATGGCCGTGATAGAGTCCAAGGTCACTAAATATAAGTATATTAATATTTTTTTGACACTCATTAGAGTAGGTACCTAACCTACATAGGTAGTTACGCAAATAAAATACCAAAGTATAAAAAAGTGACGTGAAAAAAACATCTAGATGGATGTTCAGGGTTTCATTTTAGCAGATCATACTACTGGCATACATTAGCACTCTTGTCTAAATTAAATTGTTTATAAACTTGATGTATCTACATCCCAGGCAATTCCAGCACTAGTGGAAATTCTGCAGAATACGGAGGCGGAGGACGCCGAAATCTGCGCTTGCGCTTGGACGCTTGGGCATGTGGCTAAGCACTCGCCACAGCACAGTCTTGCAATAGCTGTTGCTAATGCCTTCCCGAGGTTGCTACAGGTATATTCCTTGATTACCTTATTGTGAGAATAGTTATCTTTTTAAGTCATTACAGATCTCAAGTCAGTTATGTATATCAAAAATTTTTAGAAACTTTAAAAGAGGGTTAAGACATTGGTACTGAGAAGCCGCCTACAGCTTCAGTTCAGATAGGAGTTTCAATAGGATCAATTAATATTATTTTCAATCAACCTACAGTTTAGTCTGACACCTGAAAACATAAAATTGTATTTTTTTGTTACAGTTATACACAAATCCTAAGTCATCTGGGGAGGTTCGGGCTCGGACATCTTGTGCTCTCAAGCAGTCCTTGCAATGTTGCCTACATCGCCCAGCACTAGAGCCCCTTTTACATGCTGCACCAGCATGTATACTGAAATATGTGCTGGCACAATATGCTAAGGTAAGAGAAATTGATTAAAACATTTATCTTGACCCAGTTAGCCTAGCCGGCTAAGGTAACATAACAATATAAAATATATCACTTTTCAATTTATTTGAACTAAAAAACAGGTACATCATCTAAATTATCATCTTCTTCATCATAATCTTCACCATTGTCAAAGTAATTGTTAGCATAGTCTGTTCCATCATCCACCTCATCTTCTTGCTCATGTTCATCATCCAAATCCTCATCATCATTTTCACCCTTCTTTGCAGCACTTTCTTCCTCGTTTGTTTCTAATTTGTCTTCACCCTCTAGAGTTTCCTTTTTCTCCAAAGTTTGCAGTCTTTTATCAATATCAGAAGAGTCATCTAACTTACGTTTCCGGGCTACGGCTCGGACCCTACCGGCCTGCGGTTTCAGCTCCGTGGGCATGTGTGTCCAGTTGCAATCCAAGATCTTTCCTTTCTTCGCGTCTTGAGCCAAAACTTTGTACTTATCTGAATAACGTTCTACGCCGTCTGTCCGCGTTTTCGTTTTTACATATGCCGGAGAGTCGTGCAAAAACTCTATGAACTGATCTTTTACAATTAGCATGTAATCGGTGGCAGCATCACAATTCAACGGCAAAGGCTTTACCATGAGTTTTGGGAAAAGAGGTGGCGGCGCAGTCGGTGTAATGTATGTGTTGTCTTGCCGGGTGATGCCGAGCAGCTGAAGCTGATCGGGCGTAAGTGATAACCCGGTACCACGTCCTCTGCCTCTTCCAGCCATGCTTAGGTTGCCGTATATGACGTTGCAGTATGCTTCAGTTTTCCATTGTTCCAATTCGCAAAATATTGTTTCGTTTTATTTTACAACAAACCGAACTATCCAGTTTTGTTTACGTTATGTAGTCTAAAGTCTAATCATTATTTTATAAAAACTAGCGATGTAACGACTCGGGTTACCAACCCGGTTCAACCCGGGTTGAGCTTCAAACCGTTCAAGTCGGGTTGAACCTATGCCAAACCGATCTGGACAGGTTGAGTAAGCGAGCGGTTTGTTGATCGCTGTCCCTCTCCAACTCACGCACGGTGCGGCGCGGAACCGCGAGTCGGTACTTCGGGTCGGACCGAACCGAAATATGAAAATGAGATTGACTTGAAAAAGTCGATTCAATTTGTTCTTGGGTTCTACGAATTAGTTAAATTTGTATTCATACCGGATTATGAATACAAATTACTGAAATTACATAAATTTAACTCATTCGTTTCGGTTTCCATAACATAAAATTCTAGCATGAGCAATACAAATTGGTTCGTCGTATTGACTTTGTCATTTCGGTTTGTAACCCGGTTTCAAACCGGTTTACATATATTTTTGCGGTTCGATTTACAAGTCGGTTTGCATATTTTTCAGACCGGTTTGAGTCGGTTTGAAAAATTTCGAGATCGTTACATCGCTAATAAAAACCATGTGGTTTTGACAGACAGTCTATGTGCTGCGTCATATTGACACTAGACACGGTGTGACCATAATATCACCTAAAAATTATACTACCTAATAATGTAAATGCCACGCCAACGCTTTGGGCCCATCTATTTGTTATACCTTTAGCTAATTTGTGTGTCTATTTAAAGGGCTTCCTATGGTAGATTTTTGAAAAAAGATTTACAATCGATTCCTCATGCAGAGTTATAAGTACACGTACCTACTGAAAACTAAAGATTGCTCACACCAGTCACACCCACTCCTAAATGACCACGTTCATCGAGGACGTGCCATTGCATTGCACTGCATCCGTAGACCATAAATGAATTTTCTGTTTGATTAATTGTTAATCTAATAGGTACTATGGCCTACTACTGCCTTTGCAAACAAATCTGTTTAAAAACCTACATAGTTCCTACTTCCTTCATCATTTCACTTTTTTTAGATTTTACCAAACGATGCGAGAGCACGAAGACTCTTTGTAACAACTGGTGCTCTGAAACGGGTTCAAGAAATTGATTCGGTCCCAGGAACTTCGCTAAAAGAATACATAAATATAATAAACAGTTGTTTCCCAGAAGAAATCGTGAGGTACCTACCTACCTTTTACCTAACAGTGTTC
This sequence comes from Chloroclysta siterata, assembly GCA_932294275.1. NCBI lineage: Eukaryota > Metazoa > Arthropoda > Insecta > Lepidoptera > Geometridae > Chloroclysta > Chloroclysta siterata. The sequence goes on along the minus strand of OW028590.1, from coordinate 22,238,037 downwards.
ATGTCATTATCGTAGTATAAGTAGTACGTGTTCGTCTAGCTTAGCTAGTGGCTAAACTTATTGTTCTGTGCGCTAAACTCTAGTAACGCGACGACTCATGATCTTTCATGACGAATGCTGCTGATTTACACCTTCTATGACCTACTTACCACTGCCTATCAATAAGTAATTTTTTTTAATTTCAGATATTACACACCTGGCTATTCAGATTCCTTACTTGACAGAGTAGAAGCATATACACCTCAGGTAAATAAAATGTTTATTACGCTATTAGCGTAAACTTAGTTGGTTGTCTAGTCTAGGTGTTTGCGGTTCAAGACAAGCCAAACTGCCCGCGCCATTATCAAGCCGTTTAAATTATGCCGTACAGTACTACCTACTAATAATTATGTGGTCTTACATTGTAGTTCAGCCCTGGCCCCCGAGCCTTTTTGGTTTTGGTTGAACAAGAATAAGATTCTTCATATCTGTTCCAGATCCCAGAACTATTCACAGATCGAGTACCCAGTGATTGCCAGAGTGAGCTATCGGTGGAAAATGCAAACTAGCAGCATGGATTTTCGATGATTTATTTGTTTAGTAAATATATTTCTCTAATATTATTGTTTCTGATTTCTTAAATGCCGTTGAATAGTGTCCATACAGTCTTTTGAACCTGAATAGTTCGACTGCCAATAGTTGATTTCTCTATGACCATTGATTGACTGCATACTCTGTAACTACAAAAAAGCTTATTTTATATGGCTAACAGTACAGGAACTGTGTGCTCCTGTACCTACTGATAGCCACAAAATTATGTCAGAAATGCGTTCTGCGCAGCTTAGTAAAGTACATGTTTGGTCACCACATATGTAGGTAATCAGTTACCTACACACAAATTAACTTTTAGATAAGTAACCAAACTAGCCATACGGAAATAAGGACTCTCTCCGACTCATCTATGGTAGGTACTCTGAATAACATAATGGATAGGACGCCCACTCACGTGGATGCTAGTTTACCAAAAGGAAGGCCTTCCTTTTGCCTAATTGTCTCATAAGTACGCATTCTTGTAGCTGTTTTTCACCAAGCTTCCTGAAAACGGCATTAAGTACATACCCATGGCTCACGTCCGATAATATGTTTATCAGCCTGATTCCTTGCGTGTCTACTTCGTAGAAGTTTTCGTCTTGTTTATTTGAAGACAGATTGAGGCTTTTTATCAAGTTGTCTAAACTTGTCACCTCCGTCGGGAGTAATCCCTAAACAATAAACAGAGAGGCTGCATACAAGGATTATCAAGAAGCTACACAAAGCCGAAGAAAAATGCCTTATACACGTATCCTACTACCCTCGGAATGAGAATCACTTTGATGGACTGTACAAAATTATATTGTAAAAATAGTAAAAAATTCTAGATAGGTAGTAAAAATTATATTGAGAACAGGGAATGGCACTGCACGAAAACGCACTGAGCTCTCTTGCGGTGGTGCAGAGCGTTTAGAGAACATACCTGAATTTTACAGGATGTGAAACCAACAGATTCCAATTCAATAACCAGTATGTAATGCATCTTGAGCAAATAATAAACTACAGCCGATGAGACATCAGCCACTAATGACTGCACTGCAGTCAGTTACGTACGTTATCAATTTGGTCAGGATGTGGTAAGGAAAAATAGCAAGTGTTTATCAATAATTTTATTAATTATATTTTAAATCATGTATCTACCTACCTACCTACAAATTGTATTAAATACACTTGGGTGCAAAAAAATCGCGCATTAATCAATTTTTAACAAAAGTTTTAAAATCTCAAGTAGGTATTTCAACATCTATCCAGTCGTACCTACCTACGCAAATGGCTATGCAAGAGATTTATTTATTTAATCTTAGATTCACAGTTTTTCCTATTGTCTATTTTAATCTATTAGATGTAGGTACGTACACTGTGCACTAACCAAATTGAATCTACATTTTATAAGCAAAGTAAGTAGGTAGGTAGGTAGATGATACTGAGAATACAAACCAAAATAATAAGGTGAAAGATAACAAATAAAACAAAAATCAAAGTTGAAGTTAAAGTTAATCGCAAAAAACAAGTGTTAGGGCCGGTTTCACCATGCTCTCTCTGTTAGTTACTAATCAAGGATTAAAAGACCGTTAAATCTAACCTCAGCTGTCAAACGCGTACATTTTGACATATTTAACGGCCCTTTAATCCTTTGTTAATCTAACAGAGCATGGTAAGAGTAGTAGAGCTCTTTGTGAAGGGCTCGTCCGGGGAAGTACTACCACCACGCCTTTTTCTGCCGCCAAGCAGCGTTGCTGTGTTTCGGTTTGAAGAGTGTGGTTGCCGGTGTAATTACAGGCACATGAGGTTTAACATCTGTGTGCCTCGGGTTGATGGACGCAGGGCGGTGCATCGTAGGGCGCGTTCCATGGAGGTACTATATACCTACTGGAGGGAGCGATAAGACTTACATCCTTTTTCAACTGTGTATCAAACATTGATCATCTATCTTTGTTCTTCCCATGTAGCCTAGCTACGAGTAAAAGAAAAGAAGATGTAACTTCACTCACTCCATCTCACTCACTCACTGTCTGCGTAAATCGTGGCCGTCAGTTGATGCAATGTTTTGATCTTGTTTTGACGTTTTTGAAAAACTCGCAGCAACATTGCGATGCAGCGAAAGAAATTATGAAAATTTTTAAAGAATTATTATTGTCTAGGCAAAATATATTTGAAAAGGTGAAAGTATGTCTTGTGAAGCTGTGTTTTGTGTATCAAAAACAACAAAAGGAGGAGTTAAAGACCCGGAATTGTCATTTGATACGTAATATTCTTTTTCTATTTTCATGCTAAAAAAATACGTTTTTTCTCCCATAAAGACTGTAGGAATTACATTTTATTAGTCCTAGTCATATTTTCCTATGTGAAAATGATGTAAACCCATTAATTATTTCAAAATAAAATGCATTGTTTTAGTCTTCTGTTCTAGAGATGTACTTCCACCGGCCAATTTAGCTTTATCGATAATATTTAAGTTTCCGTTTTTTATATGAAATATCTAATGCGGTGGGTCAGAACGGCTGTTCTGTTGTAGTTTCAATTTTTCACACCTTTAGGCGTCTCGCGAGGGATCAATTTTTGTTAAATTTTACATTATTTTTTTAGGTTCTTAAATGCCCAGAATGAAGACGGGAGTGGATAAAAGCTGTTAGGCGTGAAAACTGATAGCCTACAAAATGTTCTTATGCATGGACGAAATGGCCATAAGAAATTGTATCGAGTGGGATGGACATCGCTCTCACGGTTAGGGCAATGTGGGAAACATTATTGACGATGATAGTGTTCCAGTGTCTATAATGGTTTTGGGCTTTCGCAATAAAAGTCAGCAACCAGTTAAAATTAAAAAGTTGGATTCCAATTAAAACGACTTTTTCATCCATTTCTTATTCTATCGATAGGTTAGTCAATGTTGTCCCTTCTCTAGTCACTCACGCGAATACAAACTAACAAAAAACGGACACGCCGAAAAACCGTAACACTACGTCTATATGATACTTAGTCTAAGGCGCGTTCCTATCGTGCGTGACTTACGAGGCAATGCTTTGTTATAGGTGATGGTTGCCGCTTAACATCAGGTGGGCCATCTGCTTGTTCCATCAGCTAGTAGTAAAAAAAAAATGGTGAAACCGGCCCTTAGTGTGTAAAACGTGATAAGTAATGGATGTGTAGTGTAGTGTGTCATTGTGTGTAGGTAGTTTGTTAGATAGGTTGTTATAATAACGATCGGGTAGGTGTGAGTGTGTATGTGACAAAACGCCTAATAAAACTCTGCGACACTCTAAAGCCCGATTTACACTTCAATAAGTACAGTAGCGAGTTATGAACTCGGACAGTTATGTAATAAGCTGTCCGGGGACATAGGCCTTTAAGTCAAATTACCGACCTGCACTTACGACTTTATGTTAAAATAGCAACATACCATATCATCTGAAAGTCAAAATGCCTTAGGCCCCAAAATGCCTGAAATTCATATCGGCTCTTTTATCTAATGACTGAATTACTATATACCTGTGGTGTTTCATACAATCGACAAGAAAAATATATTTTATTGAGTGGTAGATGTCGATGTCTTGACAATAGCCGTTAGATATATCGACGATTGATGTTACGTACGTATGTATGTAGATTTAAATAGATTTCATAATAGATATTTCTTGGTCATGCCTAATAGGTATGATACTTCTTGATATTAAGATAATCTTTGCACACTGGCCACTTAAAATTTCTTACATTACTATGATTCGAGAATACTTCAAAACAGTTGTCATTAAATATTGTTTGCATTTTGAAATATGTAAAATTAAATATTTACGCAATGGAAAGGAAAATGGCAATTATTTTTATTAAAAACATTTTTGGAAAATGTTATATCATTAAGAAAACAATACAGATAAATAATTCATGTTAAGTAATATACTTAACATAAATTATTTATCTGTATTGTTTATTGTAGTTAAATAAGAAAATAAAGTTTTTTTTCCGTGCACAACTGTACATTGATGTTCATTTTTTTAATCAGTCTTAATACATTTCAGGCATTTTGACTTTCAGATGATATGGTATGTTGCTATTTTAACATAAAGTCGTAAGTGCAGTCGGTAATTTGACTTAAAGACCTATATCCCCGGACGGGTAATAAGTAGTAAGTAGCGTCCAAACGGGCGGAGTAATAACATGCCGGCCAGTTAAGTTGGCGGGGCGCGGGAGGCGCGAGAGAGGGGGCTACTTCGCACTGGACTCGCCAAAAAATAGGAACACGATCTATTCAACTCAACTTAATCAACAACTTACTACTTATCTCGCTTTTGCTGTTCAAACAACATTAACAACTAACTCGCGGATGACGCAAGTTAACTCGCTACTGTACTTATTGAAGTGTAAATTGGGCTTACGCGTGTAGGCGAAGTGCAGCTAGAGCGTAAACAAAAACCGGGTTCCTGTATAGTTCTATTATACCAAGATTGATTTTGTTTCAGAATATAAATATTGCAGGAATATGGCTTTTCTCCAGTCTTCTTCTTGTGTCACTAGTTTGTTTTCAAAACAGTGTGGTGAAAGGATATTATTTGCGCCTCAATGAGGCTCCTTTCGAGCACTCCCTTACCATTTGTCCAGTGTGAATTGCCGTAATATGTCTTGCAATATTACCTTTAACACGGAATTTCATACCACATGAAATAATCTCGCCTCGATGGTGGCTATTGTCTGACAATAACCTCCATGGTGCCAGTCCCAAGCCTGGATAAAGAGAGAGGGCAAAAAGGGTTGGTGCAGCGCAGCGGATCAATGTTTTTTCGCATCGATCCGCTGTGCACCACCACCCAAAAACCCCCACCCAATCCCCTCCTCACACACACCTCTATCCTACATCCTCAACCAACCATCCCAATCCTTTCCCTACACCTCGGTCCAAAGCACCCATCCTATCCCTCATGAAATACCTATACCACGGGGCAATGTGGTCCAGTCTCGTGGGCCTGCCATCCACAGAGAGAGTGACAGGTGGGCGGAGGACCACCTACGTTTTTGTTGCTGAGCGTAGGGGGACCGTGAGGGGGGAGGAGAAGATCCTGGTGGCTGAGTGGGCAGATGTCTCTCCCATAACACTCCTCTTTGGCTTTGAATTCCCCCAAAACGGTAAGCCATTGGTAGAGCCAACTGATGGCTAAACAGCATGGCGGCCAGCCTTCAGCTGTCGCTTAGGCTAGAGGGGGGGATTGATGGGGTTCGCAGTCGGCGGTGCACGCCTTACGCTGAGTGTGTCAGTGGTTGACGCTCGCTCTGGTGGTGCCGTTGAGACTCGTGGACAACGCAGTCGCCCCCTCTATATTGTTTTAGTATCCCTGGTGTACATAGTGCATCCCCAGGTGCGGACTCCATGGAGGGTGGGGACCTAAAATAATGAATTATATGGACACAAAATTAACATGGCTTCTAATAATAAAAATATTGACCACTCTACAACCCCCTCAGCAGGGGAGGCGGTAAACGACTTGGCGGCGGCCTTCGCGGTCCCCCAGTCCAATACTGCTGCCTGGACGGTCGTAGGACCAAAAGGCAAAAACAACAAGAATAACAGACAGACACACAAGGTAGGGAAAGGTGCACGGCCTAGGGCCGGAACCTCACACCCTGGTACCCAACCTCTCGAGGCGGCGGCAAACGTCCCGGAGAGGAAGGAGGCTGGTGAGCTCACACTACAAAAGAAGTGGCAAGGAAGACCTGGGGTGCAACAGGCGGCGTCAAAATCCGATGCCCCTGTGCGGAAAGGCCCCAACCCTAGCTTCTTCTTTAAACAAAGACAGCAAGCAAGACAGACAGAGACTGACAGACCGGCAGAGACAGACCCCGAACCGCGTGCCCCGTCAACGAGGCCCACAAGCTCACCCATACCATCCGTTGGGCCCGAAGGTTGCAGCAGTACGGGAGGCAGACTTCCACGGCAGAGGAACCGCAAAAACCGCCAGAGGCGCGCTGCCGAGCAGATTGCAAAATCTGCTCAGGCACCGGCTCATAACGAGCCCAGTAAGCGCACTCGGGTGGATGACACGGTGTCCCCCCGTGGAGAGTCTAAAAAACAGAGACTCGACAGCACGCGTCGTGCCCAGCCCAGCTACGCGGAAATTGCTCAAAGCAATCTCCAAGTAGCTGTGGTGAGGGACGACAATCTGCAATTGTCGGAGGAGCAGGCGACTCTAGTGAAGAGTTATCTTGTGCGTCGCATACTGGAGGAAAGCAAGGACTCCAGTGTCGACTTCTCCCCGGGCTTTATGGGTAGACCGCTCATCAGTGAGGGGGCCCTAAAGCTTTGGTGCGAGAACGAGCCTTCACTAGCGTGGCTTGCTGCTACGATACAAAAGCTGCCGTCCGCGACATGCCCGAGGCTCAAGGTCGTCCAACAGAGTGAGCTCGCTCGGAAGATTCGTGCTGCCATCTTCCTACCTGACTGCACGAACACTCTGGAGGACACAAGCCTTGTCTTGGCAAAACAAAACAAATGGGCGCAAGTGAGCACATGGACGGTGTACTCCCACTCCTGGCCGGAGAACGACATCCTCTTCGTGGCGGTAGGGATACCAGAAGGTCTGGTCCCTGCAATCATGGATCGAGGCCGCAGACTGTCGCACAACCTGGGGAGCATCTACATCCGTTTCTACGGGCCAAACGGCACCCTGCAAGACACACCTCCGGCGCATACGACAGAGCAGAACCCGACACAGACGGAAGCCCAACCTGGCCCCAGCGACCAGAGTACTCCTACGGATAGGCCTGACCACTCAGCGAAGGCCGTCCCGCCACACTCGTCACCCAAACCGTCGTGGTCCAATGCGATGGAGGAGATGGTTGTGGAGCTGAAGGAGCTTATGGGCTCCGACACATCAGAGGAGGGAGAGGGAAGCCAGGATGATGGCGACCCAATCTCACTTTTATGATGTCATCCAAGGCAACCTCCAGCACAGCCTCACTGCAACGGCTAACCTACGCAGAGTGCTGGGGGCCAACAACAAGAGGACCATAGCCCTGATCCAGGAGCCGTGGATCAGGGCAGGGCGTGTGTGTGGTCTAAACAACATGGACGGTAAGTTAATATACGATAGCAAGGGCACAAAGCCACGCACATGCATCTATGTACCGAGCACCATAATAGCAGTGCCCCTCACCGAGTTCTGTTTCAGGGACCTGACAACAGTCAGACTCCAGGGCGAAATCGGGGGGGAGATCGTCGACGTCACGCTTGCATCAGCATACATGCCCGCTGACGAAGGCATACCCACTAAGGACGTCATGGACCTGGTAAGACACTGCGAACTAAACAACTCTAAACTTATAATTTCAGCAGACACAAACGCGCATCACCCAATATGGGGCATGCCAACATCAAACACTAGAGGAGATGATCTGGTAAACTATCTTTTTACAACCACCCTCTCTATAGCAAACAAGGGCGCAGAACCAACCTTCGTGACGAAAAGAGCTCGCACTATCATAGATCTAACAATGGTCTCAGGTAACTGCCATGATTTTGTGCAGAACTGGAGGGTCTCAGATGAATCCTCCTGCTCCGATCACAGGTGGATCCGATACGAACTGGCATTGAGCACCCACACACCAGCACCGACCCGTAACCCGCGACGTACCGACAGGATAACGTTTGTTAACTCTCTCAAACAACGCCTCGGAGAGACTACACCAGGGTCAAATATAACAAACACAACGGAGATAGAATGTGCAGTCAAAAACATAACGGTAAGCATTTCCAGGAGTTTTGAAGAAGCCTGCCCCCTGGTAGTCGCGCGGCAGGGAGACTCAGCCAAACAAGGTTGGTCCAAAGAACTGGAAAGACTAAAATGTACCGTAAGAAAGTTATTCAACAGAGCCACTAACACTTGCGATGACACGGACTGGGACAAATACAAGCAGGCCCAGGCCAAGTACAAAAAATGTATCCGTCGCAGCGGTCGCCGCAGATGGAAAGCCTTCTGCACTAACATCGAATCGAACAACAAAGCTAACAGAATTAGGAAAATCCTCGCTGCTGAACCAAATCGGGAAATTGGATCACTCAAAGGACCAAACAACACATACACTAAGACAACAACAGAAACACATAAGCTCTTACTACAAACACACTTCCCGGGATGTCAAATAAACGACGACACCGAGTGGCAAATGACTGACACGCCAACGCCAAACGATACCGACTGGGCGGTAGCACGGTCAGTCATAACCGAAGATAAATTACATTGGGCTATCAACACTTTTCAGCCGTACAAGTCACCAGGACTCGATGGAATCTACCCCGCCCTCCTGCAGTGGGGCAAAGAACATCTAATCCTGGTGCTGACAAACGCGTTTAGAGCATGTGTAGCCTTCCGCTACGTACCACTGCAATGGAGAGAGGTAAGAGTACTCTTTATACCTAAACCCGGGAAAAGCGACTACACCGAAGCAAAATCCTACAGACCGATCAGTCTTACCTCCTTCTTGCTTAAAACCCTAGAAAGACTCTGCGATCGGCACATACGAGACAACATACTAATAACCTCACCTATTCACCCACAACAACACGCCTACAGCGCTGGTAAGTCAACAGAATCAGCGCTGCACACAGTGGTCAGCAGACTAGAACGTGACATAGCAAACAAAACACTATGTCTCGCAGCTTTCATAGACATAGAAGGCGCTTTCGATAAAACAAACTTTAACAGTATAAACATAGCGCTAAGAAAACATAAAGTAGAAACGACACTGGTGGATTGGATCATAAACATGCTACAGCTTAGGGCAGTAAGAGTCGACACACAGGGACAAACCAGGGGAGTTGTGGCAAAGGGCTGCCCGCAGGGTGGGGTCCTCTCACCACTCCTGTGGAACCTGGTGGCAAACGATCTAATCACCAAACTAAATGCAAAACGGTTCTTCACGGTAGGCTATGCAGACGACCTTGCCATTCTAATATCAGGGCACTTTGCCAGTGTGGCTTGTAATTTAATGAACAACGCGCTAAAGGTCGTCGAAACATGGTGCACAGACTATGGGCTGACCGTAAACCCAACTAAAACGGAACTCGTGATGTTCACAAACAAACGCAACCTAGGAACATACCTACTCCCGTCCCTCTTCGGTACGAGACTGAGTCTATCAGAAGAGGTAAAATATCTAGGCATTACAATGGACAGTAAACTAAACTGGGCTAAGCATTTAGAAAATAAAATAAAGAAAGCCACCATCTCCTTCTGGCAATGCCGCAAAATGGTGGGCAGGACATGGGGACTTCACCCAAAGATAACCCTATGGCTTTACAACACCGTTATCAGGCCCTCACTTACGTACGGGGCTCTAGTATGGTGGCCTCGGACAAAACAGGTTACCATGACAAATAAACTACAAAAGTTTCAGAGACTAGCATGTGTAGCAACAACAGGGTGTATGAAGACTGCCCCCACGGCAGCAATCGAAGCCCTAATAGGCCTGACACCCCTACACCTACACGTGCAACAGGAAGCGGCCGCGGCCGCTTTTAGACTCTGGGTTTTAAAACTATGGGAAACAGACATACGAGCACACCACACTACCATAATAGGAGAATATGTAGGCAACAACCCTCTACTGCTTTCCGTTTATGATAGGATACCCAAAAAACACATACCAACAAGGAGCTACACTATACAACTACATGAAGAGCCTAGCGACAGCTCCAGCATACACGAAGTAAGAATATATACAGACGGCTCTAAAACAAAAACAGGTACAGGTGCCGGAACATTCTCGGAAGACCTAAACATCCACATATCAGCAGCTTTGGGCCAGCACAACTCCATCTTTCAGGCGGAATGTGTCGGCATAATCCAAGCTGCCAGTGCAGTACTACGAAGAAAGGTAACTGGGTACAACATCAGAATCCTCTCAGACAGTGCTGCAGTACTACAAGCTTTAAGCAGGCACGAGCATAACTCCGGATTAACCATACAATGCCACCAGCTACTGGAGGAGGTATGTAAGTCCAACAAGAACATCACTCTACAATGGATCAAAGGTCACAGTGGATCTAGAGGTAACGACGGTGCAGACGCCCTAGCTAGGAGGGGCTCAGAAATGCAGACAGCAGGACCAGAGCCAAAAATACCTCTCCCCTTTAGCCAAGCACGATCCTGGATCCGCAGCAGAACACTTGAACTACACCAAGCAAACTGGGCAAGTACACAGGACTGCAGGCAGTCGAAGGAGGCTTTCCCGGACTTAAATCCGAGATACTCCCGAAAACTCCTGAGCCTGAAACGTGACAAACTCCGTATTGTTATCGGAATTGTCACAGGTCACTGCTCACTAAACAAACATCTATTTACACTGGGTGTTACAGACAGTCCCCTATGCAGAGGATGCCTAAACACAGAGGAAACAGCAGCACATGTACTCCTGGAGTGCAGCAGCGTGGCGCCTCAACGAGCACTCTATCTTGGAACACCGAAGACACCTAGGGAAGCCTGCACCAGCATAAGCGAGCTGCTGGCCTTCCTAGAGGACATCGGGTGGCTGAACTAGCAACCACCACCCGTCACGCAAAAAGGGCCCACCAGCGGCCTACTTGCGGAAACCAGTCCGCTCACCAAGTACCAAGTACCAAGTACCACATGTGTTGCAGGAATATGGCTTAACTCCCGTGTGAATCCGCATGTGATGAGTCAAATGTTGTTTTTGAGTAAATGTCTTATCACATCTGTTGCAGGAATATGGCTTTACTCCATTGTGAATCCGCATGTGTATATTCATATTTTGTTTATGAGCAAAGATCTTATCACATATGTAGCAGGAATAATGCTTTTCTCGATTGTGGATATGCATGTGTTTAGTCACTTCTTGTTTTTGAGTGAATGTCCTATCACATTTCTCGCAGGAATATGGCTTTACTTTATTGTGAATTCGCATATGTCTTGTCAAAGTACTATTAACACGGAATTTCATACCACATGTGTTGCAGGAATATGGCTTTACTCCAGTGTGAATTGGCCCATGTCTTGTCAAATTTTTTTTATTAGTAAATCTCTTATTACATATTTTGCAGGAATATGGCTTTTCTTTATTGTGAAACTGCAAATGTTTCACAATGTCACATTTTTGGTAGAATATTCTATTACATATATCACAGTTAAAACATGAGTGCATATTATTCATATCAGCAATGACATTATTATCACTTTCTAGAACTGTTTCTTTGAAATCATCATTAATATCTATATCTTCGAGAGACTCTAATTTGGACTCCTCCGTGTTATATTCTTCACATTCAAAGGTTTCTTCTTCATTGTTCTCAATTTTTGGTTCTTTAACAGCTACAGTGTCTGTATCTCCTAAAGACCAGTGCATTGTTGGGGCCAAGGTTAAGTTCAGTACTACATTCAGAGGTTGCAATTTCAATGCATTGTGTGTCACCTAAAACAACCACAGGATAATTGTATTATAAACCCCATTGATACATAAATTGACAGCCTTCACAGCTCAGTTGGTAGTAGCTCTGCCTTCTGCGCCGTAGGCCGTGGATTCAAACCCCACAGAGAACAAACATTTTGTGTGGAGAACATAGATGTCTGGGTGTTATATAATATTATAAGTATGTATTTACAAAAAAAGTATATTATGTATTATATCAGCTATCTGGTTCCCATATCACAAGCTTTGGCTTAGTTTGGGGCTAGATAGTGCTGTGTGGAAAGTCCTCCAATATTTATTTATTAATTAGTTTACCGGGTAAGTGGCTTGTTTTACCTCGGTGCCATTGTGCAGCAGATCTTGTAGGATTTTGTTGGATTTGCGAGCCATCTCGGAGAACATATGGAACCTCTGCAGCTGCCGGTGACAGACATAGCACACTTTGCTTGGCATGTCATACTCTGTTTTTATGATAAGCTGTAACATATACAGAAAAAGGACAATTTCATACTAGCTAATGTTTATCTTTCGAAACCTCATGCTAATAACTAAGTTGTAAATCAAAATGAGCCTTCACCCTGGCTAGCTACCCATGCATCGAGTTCAGTTGTTTCCTTTTTGAGTTTAACGTATCTTCCTACCTAGGTAACAGGAAAAAAAAAGATTCGTACAAAAGAGGTTACCTCGTTGTCAGTAAGTTTTTGGTAAGCCGCCAGATGAATGTTACTGAGGTTTAGTAGCCTGATGTTGCCGACGAGACAGACTCTGCACAAAGCCATGGCACCTTCATTCAACCAAAGCATTCAGAAGCACATATCGCTTCGAATCACCATGATTTTTTTTGAACTCTTTTAGTAATTAGTAAAATTATCATTTCATTTATTATTATTTTCTTTAGAACTGTTAATATTTGATTTATTTCTAGGTTAATATAATGTATAACTCAGACAACTTTTTTATTTTGTCTGAGATGTATAATAATAATTTCAAGCGAGCCATATATCACTTCCATCCATTTCCCATAATACCTAGTAGCTGTGTTACCAACCTTCTTTACCAAAACTTTTCCCCAAGTTTGTTTCTGTATTTCCCTAAAAATCCCTAAATAATATTTAAAACCCTTTACCGCATATTGTTACAAATTTGGAACATTCAGCTTTTGGTATAATATATTTATTCCTGTGACATCTATGATCTTTTCTTGGAACTAATTCGTATGTAGGCAGTGTAACTCACCTAATATGCGCCAGTGGCGCCTCTACAGAGGTGCCTAGGAACTAAAATCGACTATTTCGTCAGTTGGTTTCCAAAATTTGACAGATTGTCAATTCGCTGGTTTTCAATACGATTTTTTATTGGTTTTTTGTTAATATCTGAAGAAAATTAGTGATTCACCTGATACAACAATGGACCCACAGGCTTTTTACGGCAAAAGAAGTAAAATCAAACCATAATAAGTAGTGAATATTATCATTTTTTTTAATGTTCCAAATATGGAACTTTATGCACTCCAGTCAATAGTTTGAAAGTTCCAAATCCGGAACATTATGCAGTGTTAGACCACAATACTTTATCACTAAATATGGAACAATATGCGCTCCAATCAATCATTTACAATTTCCAAATCCGGAACATTATGCAGTGTTAGACCACAATACTTTATCACTAAATATGGAACAATATGCGCTCCAATCAATCATTTACAATTTCCGAATCGGGAACATTATGCAGCGTAAGATCTTTTATACTTTTATGTGCGAAAAGTGTGGTTGTTATCTTTGTTTCAACAAAGATCGCAATTGTTTTAAAAACTTTCACACATAATTTCTTTAATTAAATAGCATCATAGTTTCACGTTGTTTCTTTTAATTCCTGTTTTTCAATGTTATACATAGTTCGATCACACCGCATGTTGTACCAAATTTGGAACGTCTGAGTTTTAGAACTAGAACGCATGGCGTTCCATATTTGGAACAATTACTTTACCTATGTATCTTTTTTACATGGTCTTCTATATTTTTTTAAATATTTTTTTGGGGACCTATAAATGCCCTATACCACAGATAAGAGAATACTAGTACCTATACTGACATATATTTTTTCCAAAAAAAAAAAAAAACCATGTGGTAACGGGTTAAAATTATATTATAATTTTATATGTACATACTTATTTTACCTAAATTATTTCGCAGCTGGCATTGGAAACAGGCAGCGTCATTATTACTAAAGCAAATTTGGTGAGTGAGTGAAATTAATGAATTAATGCGCCGCGCAGTTCACTTGTTTCATATCGTGCGTTCCTTTATAAGCACAAAACTGAAAACAAGTTCAATTTTGCAAGTTTTGTTTGAAATCCCTAAAAAAATCCCCAAAATATTCCAGTCCCTAAAAATGTCCCTTTTAACACTTATAGTCCCTAAATTTAAGTTGGGAACCATGCCTAGTAGTTACCTATAGTGATGTTACGACTCGATCTACCAACGGTTCAAAAGTTCAAACCGGTTTTAGCTTCAAACCGTGCAAGTCGTTTGAACCTATGTTAAACCGATCTGGACGAGCTGAGTGAGCGAGTGGTTTGTTGATCGCTGTCCATCTTTCACGGCACGGCGCGGCGCGGCCCCGCGAATTGGTATTTCGGTTCGGTGGAGGACTTTCCACACAGCACTATCCAGCCCCAAACTAAGCCAAAGCTTCAGAAATCAGAAATTATTTATTGTTTAACTGTAGCACAGCTAAGAGAATAAAAAACCAAATATGGTAAACACAACTCTTACTTGGGGACCCCAAGTAAGAGTTTTACACCTGTACCCCAAGTTGGGGTACAGGTGTAAAAAGGGTTGAAAACGTTTATATGAAATATATAGTACCTTGAACCTACAAACTTAAAACTTGGAGTACATTATGTACTCCAAGGGTGGTCTTGTTCTGGGGCCTTATGCTCACTTCGAGCGAGATTATCTCAAAGTAGAGATGACGTCATATCTCGTTCGATAACTATTTATCCCCATTCTCACCATCTAACTCCCCAATTTTCTCATACAAAGTTCATGCGAGACGCAAGGTCAACGAATTATTGAACGAGATATGACGTCATCTCCACCGTGAGATAATCTCGCTCGAAGTGAGCATAAGGCCCCAGAGGTAGGTATACGCTCGTAGGCTATCTATAATCTATGGTTTTTAGGAATTTGATAAAGCGGCAACAGAAATACGTCATCTGTGAAAATGTCAACTGTACTGTACTAGTAATTGTCAACTGTACTAGTAATTGTCACGGACATACAGTTGCTTATTTATTAGACGTAAAAAAAACCAATTTCCAAAAACCCCTCATAATACACCTCTAGGTTAAAATATAGCAATCCGGTATTGATTGTGGGTTGAGGAGTTGGGAGTAGGGGGGCCGCAAGTGGGAGCAGATGGGAAGTCCTTCCTTCGAGTCCTTTTGTCCAGGAGATGAAAATTTATAACTTCGGTTTTTTAGCTGTATATAAGAAGCGACTCCAAATTTTCCAATGCATTACGCCGCAGCCCAGGGTTCTGTTATTGTACGACCAGTAATAAAAAGGACATTAATGTCCAGCCTGATAATTGGAATCCATAATAATCCATTAGAACTATCTAAAACGATGCCTCGTCTTGGGAGATGTAATTCAGAGATTAGTCCAAATAAAAGAAACTATTTCTGGCATTTCGGCTGCCGCGGCACGCTTCGCTCGCCTCGTGCGTTGTTTATATGTTCTAACATAACCTAACATGTCGGCTCCGCCCTATTTAGTCTCTTAGGCTGGTATTCAGAGACATCAATGAAATCCAAGCTACGACTGCGCAGAGAGAATCATCGTCGAAGGGGCCTTATTCTCACTTTGAACGACTTTTGAAACTCACTCAAATATCTCGGCCATTCGATCTCTGGCAGAGATAGGCCATCTCGTATATGAAAATGTCGCTCATTGAGCCAAAACCCTATGCTCACTCACCACCGTGATTTATCTCGGTTGATGACATATTTTTCAAACGAAATGCGTTTCGTTTCGGTCATATACGATTAATCGAATGATTTTTTGATCGATTATTCTAGTGTTTTGTACAAATGACCATCAAATTAAATTGTAATTTGGTGCTAGTATAAAATTATGAAAATACAAAGCTGAAATTGTGGAAAATAAACTGTTTTTTGTACAAATTGGAGATTTCTTGTTCATTGTATGAATGTTGACTAAAATAGACCAAAAACTAAACGTAATCCTTCGCTCGGACAAGCAGTGCTGCCATTTGATTCTGACGTTTTTGGCGTTAGATCTAGCGGTTCAATGAATATATTATATTATTACATTGTAAAAGGATCATACAAAAGAACGGTAGGAACCAAGCCGTAAGTTTGTTGCCTGTTCTTCTAGGCTTTGGGGCCTTATTCTCACTTTGAACGACTTTTGAAACTCACTCAAATATCTCGGCCATTCGATCTCTGGCAGAGATAGGCCATCTCGTATATGAAAATGTCGCTCATTGAGCCAAAACCCTATGCTCACTCACCACCGTGATTTATCTCGGTTGATGACATATTTTTCAAACGAAATGCGTTTCGTTTCGGTCATATACGATTAATCGAATGATTTTTTGATCGATTATTCTAGTGTTTTGTACAAATGACCATCAAATTAAATTGTAATTTGGTGCTAGTATAAAATTATGAAAATACAAAGCTGAAATTGTGGAAAATAAACTGTTTTTTGTACAAATTGGAGATTTCTAGTTCATTGTATGAATGTTGACTAAAATAGACGAAAAACTAAACGTAATCCTTCGCTCGGACAAGCAGTGCTGCCATTTCATTCTGACGTTTTTGGCGTTAGATCTAGCGGTTCAATGACTTACCTACTCGTGTTTTTTTTTCAGTCTCGAAGTTAATTTTATTTTATAACAAGTTTAAGATGCGTTTGCCATATCGATGATATTTGCTAGCATTAGTCGCTGGGAATTTTGTTTTTTTTTTGAGTTACAATAGAACAATCGGTTGGCCTTGTACGGTTCACACAGTACAATAGTGCAGTGTGTATTTTCCGGGAATCTCGCGGCAACCGCGCGACCGGGAGCATCAGTCCACATCAACATCGCGGATCGACCACATCTCTCATAATCAAGTTAATAAAATGATGTCCTATACAGGCCTACTTGATGTTAAGCTGTTACCTCAGCCTATTTCAATCGCCATTATCTCTACCACGCCATTGAGGACGCGTCCTAAGTGGCATTGCATTGCGTCCCTCACTGTTTAGACCTACGGGTGTTATTATATTACATTTATTTACATACTGTCTTATCTTAAGGCGAAGACAAGAGCTAATGTGACTCTCGCTCGCACGTTTCGACTTGTTGAAAGATATAAAATCACTTAACTCATTTTGGAAAAATCGCAATCAACCATTTTGTGTGCAATCACATTGCACACAGTTTAGTAAAATAATCATTTTAATCGATACATGTTTTCCTACTCAAAAGTTTGCTTTACTAGTTTTTGTACTTAAGCAAACTTTTAAGAAAGAAAACTTGTATCGATCAAAATGAAATTTTTACTAAACTGTGTGTAATGTGATTGCACACAAAATGGTTGATTGCGATTTTTCGAAAATGAGTTTAGTGATTTTATATCTTTCAACATGTCGAAACGTGCGAGCGAGAAGTTGTTTGATAGTTGTTGTTATTTATTATACTTGATCAACCAGAGTCCGATGAAATTAAACATTTACTTGATTAATCACCAAATTTATTGCGAGTCACACGCGTTCATTTTAGATCGGCAAAGATACAGTTTTGGAGGCATAATTTGACATACGTCTGCCAATCTGACACTAATACTAACTAAAGTTTGACAGCTGAGAGCTGCGGTAGAATCTATGAAATTACATTATGTTTAACAGTTGTCAGCCCCTTAACCTTCAAATCGGCACACAGCAATGCCAGCGCCAAAAAAAATGGGCGACTAGGCTACTTCTCGTCAAATTTTTGGCGACTTGGGTCAGTCTAGACTTGGCAACACTGATTCCAAAGAAAACAAGTGGAAGTTTCGTTTCCGTAAATTGTTTGTTATTATTTTGTTGTTTACAAAGTATTGTAAGTGGTTTTCGACGGTTAGAAATAGAAGTAAAGAAAATGGAAAAAAGGTAGCGAAGTATTACCCAACTCTCCAGCAAAATATAAAGATGAGAGAGTTGATGGAATGCTATCCTGCCATAAAGTCGGGCAAGTTTTTGGCATAATTTTCATAGCCGACCTAACAAGGATTGGAAGGCATGGCGAAAAGTAAGTGACCAACCATTTACCTTTATTAATACCTAGGCAACCATCTAATTATAGGTACTTACTTAATACTTTATCTTTGTATCTTTGTACCCTAGGACATACCAACCTTCTATTGTAACCTAAGTATAATGAAAAACTGACTGTGAAATGAGACATTTATACAGCGTCTAAATTAGGAAGAAGATTTTATGTATTTGTTCTGCATAGTTGTGTTTATATCTTTATTAAAAACAAGTGGGACCTAGTGATGGTCGCAAAACTTAGTTACATAAGTACTAAAACTATTTTTGTTTTGATTGCAGATAAATGCACAGCACCACACGGCGGCTGGATAAGGGTTTAGAGATGGTCTCTAATTTAAATCGACGCCAATCAATTAAAATGGAACATCAACCATGTCCTTAATGCAGACCCGCTGTCACCTGTAATATAATAAAAAAACATGTGGTACAAAAATATACCTAGGTTCACCTATATTTAATTATTACCATTAAGTTATGATATAGTTTATTGAAATAAAAGGATTTAATAATAATATTTGGTAGTTTGACATTGTTTCTTTTTGTAGTAACCCATATCTATTCATGAAATGGAAATGTCCGTGCCCTTGATTATGTATGTTCCATCAGTATACATATGTTTGAGTTAACATATACCATATTTGGTACCAACTAGGTGCTGGTAGCTCCCTGACCCCAAGAAACAATGTGCGGAAGATCTAGAAAAATTATATTATTGCCCCCAAGTGATACTTGGCTTCCAATCCACAATAATGGTAGACTAGTGTTTTAATCATGTTCTAATAACTAGGTAACATAACGTAGGTATCATAAATTTGGCTGTTATGAGGTTAGGTTACCGACTTACCTACCTTTGATTTCGTGGAAATATTTTTTTGCTCCAAGTAGGTACGGCCTGATTTCCTCGATGAGCTCCCGGGTCAATGCTTTACTGAGCCTAAAGTGCTTCATAAAAGCATGATTCGAGAGCTCAAAGGCATCGAACAGCTCCGCCTCGTTTCTTCGTTTTCTATTAGGTACCTATATCGTAGCTGTCGAGGCTTCTACGACGAGGTAGGAATTGCTGGAGGAAATCGTCCATTGCCTCGTCTCTCGTCTCGTACTCGCAAGTAATTTAAATAAATTTCGCTGAAAAATTATCGCAAAAATAGCATGAAATATGGAGTAGGTTGTTATTTTATGCTCAGTGAATGAAGATTCAAGAGATCTCGATTAACGCGCTCAATCTCGGTCAGTACGGACCAGACGTTGCGTCTCGTATGAACTTTGAACGAGAAAATTGGGTAGTGAGATGGTGAGAATGGGGTTAAATAATTGTCACGAGTTATCGAACGAGATATGACGTCATCTCTAACGTGAGATAATCTCTGTCGAAGTGAGCATAAGGCCCTTGGTCGCGTGGAACTGGCACCTAGAGTCACCTAGCTTTAAGACACAGAGTACTTTGTTATAAATGAAATAGAGGTACAACTCAGCTAAAAAATCGAGTAATACAAAGTGTCGCCCACTGGTCGAAGGTTTTGGAACTAATGCCAACACAGTATGTACGTAGGTAGGTATCTATAGCTCGCTACGGTTGCTAGCTAGCTAGCTATACATTTATCTACCGTTTTCTATAATGTTATTATTTTTAAATACAATAAAACAATGTTCATTTGCATACTATGTGTTTTATTATTTAATATTTCTTTATAAAAACCTTTCAGACATGTTTTTTGCTCATTATTTGATGTTTTTGGATTCATAAATTTCATGTTTTTCATGAGATGCTTGGATTCCGTCCATGTTTTGCGGTGTATGGAAGTAGGCGTACAGTCGTTTACACGTTGTATAAAAGCTTTAACCTAAAGAAACAATTTTTAACTAAATTAAGAACATGACCTTCAAACCGGAGCGAACTATCAAAACATATACCTAAGTTTCTGGCTTCATTCACCTGATCGACACTCTGACCTCGAATATTTATGTCAAGAGTTTGCTCCTTGATCTGCCCTACTACACTTTGTGAGCCCAATACCATGAACTTTGACTTGGATGGGTTCAGAACAAGAGCATTATTCTCTGACCAGACGGATATACGGTTGAGATCATCGTTGATCTTGTTCAATTCGCAATGAACATCTTTGGGGTACATGGGTAAATACAACTGAACATCATCAGCATAAAGGTGGAATTTACAGTGTTTTATGTGCCAGCAGATATCAGCACTATAAATAATGAATAGTAGTGGCCCAAGAATTGACCCCTGTGGCACACCGCGATCAATCGACTTAAGCGATGATGACTGTTGAGAACCATCATCTCGAGTGATCCGTACAAACTGAGAACGGTTGCATAGGTAGCTGTCAAACCATCCAATCGATGAAGCATCAACACCATAGTATGCCAGCTTAGAAAGGAGTAGTGGAGCACTTATTGAGTCGAAGGCGCGAGAAAAATCTAACAAAACCAAGACAGAGCCAAGCCCCTTATCTTGATCAGCTAATATGTTGTCAACAACATCTAGCAGAGCAGTTGTTGTACCCCTGCTTTTTCGAAAGCCCGACTGGACATCAGGTAAAATCTTGTTACTCTCTATAAACTTACTTAGTTGGTTATACACAACTCTTTCAAGAACTTTCGAGAGTACCGGAAGAATACTTATAGGCCTCAAATCTTTTATTTCCGTCGGCTGTGATACCTTAGGTATAGGGTTTACAGAGGCAATTTTCCACTGACTGGGAAAGGTAGATGAAGTGATCGACTTGTTTACTATATTAGTTATTAATGACAAAGTATGCGGCAAAGTTAACAAGACCATGTCCATGGATAGTCCATCGACACCTCGTGCATTTGTTTTAATCGATAGGAGAATCTTGGCAACCTCTTGGTCATCCACTAGTTGTAACGAAAATACATTATTATTATCATGTTTATTAAATTCAAAAAAAGTCATATTAGAAATTGAAATTATATTATTACCAGGGACATTCAAAAAGTGGTCATTTATATCGTCAGGTTTATTAAGATGGTCAGGTAGGTAAATATCATTTTTATTAGACAAGACATCTTCTTTCAAATTCTTCCACAATTTTTTTTCATTTTTGATTTCTGAATTAATTCTATAATTATAATAGGCACGCATTTCATTGTTTATGCTGAGTATGACAAACGATTTCATTTCTTTGTATTGTTTTTTATGAATATCTGACTTAGTGTGACGGTATTTATCGTGCGCGTCATTACGGCATTTCATCATTATTTTGACTGGATCAGTAATCCATGGGACATGCTTTTCCTTCAATTTAATAGTTTTAAGAGGAGCGTGTTTGTCAAATAAAGCAACAACAGAAGTCGTAAAAGCATCCACCATTTCATCTAGGGTAGACGCATTGGTTTTTTTTTTTCAATTTCAATTTCATAGACAGAAGTTTGATTTTGTCAAAAATAGTTCTCCATTACTAGTTTGGCGCTAGTTCTGCTTTGAGATCGGCTCAAGTAGTCGATATCCACTACTTACGCT
The DNA here is from genome assembly GCA_932294275.1 of Chloroclysta siterata. NCBI lineage: Eukaryota > Metazoa > Arthropoda > Insecta > Lepidoptera > Geometridae > Chloroclysta > Chloroclysta siterata. The sequence continues at coordinate 22,216,233 of OW028590.1, read as the reverse complement.
TGACTTAGCGCAAGCCTAAGTTTAGACTGATTTTTAGCGACTCTGAATACAAAACAAAGGCTAAGCTTCCGATTTTGACAAACTCAAGCGTAAGTTCACGCTTACCCTCGTCTCTGAATACCAGCCTTAGTCATCTTGTACTGTAGATTATACTATGAAATAGAAAACAACAATCTCATGCAAGAAATTCAATCAAAGTTCCCGCCTTCAGAATTTTTTCAAAGTACGATTTCCCGCTAACTTCATCACGCAATGACGTAGTGTTGCCCTTCATTTCACGCATTTCTTACATGTTTTTGACAATTCACCTTGCGATGCGTCTCGGTACATAACTTTTTTGGGTGCATCGTAATATTTTGAAATACATCTCCTGGATCAAAAATAGCTTATAAGGTTTAAGCTGAACCCTATCAAGACCCCTAAGTGAAAATCATAGATAAACCCAGATACCGGATTGCTATAGCCAACCCCACCTCTACGCCTTGACCTATGTAGTCCTCAAATTTCAAGTCTCTAGGACCAGCAGTTAAGGCTGTGCGTTCTATATTATGTCAGTCAGGACTTTAATTCTTACAGTATAGAGATGTTGCGATTTACGAAACCCTTCGTACGCGAGTCCAACTCACACTTGGTCGGTTTTTTTTAAGGTTAACATCTAAAGTTCACTTTTGAAATGCGTGGCCCGATGTCCCGGTCGCTCTGCCCATCGGCAGCTAACATGTCTGCAATGTCTGTACTATTGTGTACCTACTATTGTGTGTTTTATTTTATTTTTCTCTGATTTAATAGATTGTATTTATGCATTAGGTAATATTAGTTTGAGGCGTAGCGTGTGCTGTCTTATAAATTTGATTATGTTTACCTTTTTCTGTATGCCTACGCCTCACTAAACTTCAATATGACGGCCGACTTGACTATAGACTGACTTGACAAAAAAGTATTTATTCAATACAAATCACTTGACACTGGCAAGATTGTCTGTCGAATGACAGACAGGAGCCATAAACGGAGAGAAGAAGAAGAAGAAGATCACTTTGAAACGTCTTAAAGCTAGGTGACTCTAGGTGCCAGTTCCACGCGACCAAAGCCTAGAAGAACAGAAGAACTTCTCTCCGTTTATGGCTCCTGTCTGTCATTCGACAGACAATCTTGCCAGTGTCAAGTGATTTGTATTGAATAAATACTTTTTTGTCAAGTCAGTCTATAGTCAAGTCGGCCGTCATTTGTTTTGAAGAAAATGGTGGCGGTTTTCTTCAAAACATTGGATACATTTTCGGTCAAATCAGGATATCACAATACACTTTCATTCCAAATGTTTACACTTTGTGTTAAAACCTCAAGTAATGTTGGTTAAAATACCACCGAAATTACACAACACAGCTCAAAATAACACTAGAAAAACAAATAAAATGAAAAAGCTATGTTGCTTCCTAAAATGTCAGAAAATAAATCCTTCAAAGTGATCCTTGTGATTTTATTGAATAAATACATTTTGACTTTGACTTTGACAGATAGTCGTAAATAGGGATGTGACATTCTACATAATAAATCGATTGTTTTTTTAGCATGAAAAATCGATTAATAATCAATTTTTCTTAAAAAAATCGATTTTTCTCTTATTTGTCAATTAATTTCAAAATAAACGCCATAAATATTATATTCATCATAGTTTTAGGTTTATAATGCGTTTTTGTTGTTGTTCTTAATGATTCGAAAAATCGGTTTTATGAATATAAAAAAATCGATTATTAATCGATTATTTGTAATTTTAAAATCGATTTTTATCTTTAAAAAAATCGATTATTTTTTAACATCCCTAGTCGTAAATATTTAATTAAAACGAAGATATCAGTAAAAAAACATTTTTATTAATATTGGGTGTTTGGGTGTAGCCCGAATGACTGCTTCCATAAGGTCAAATCAATGAAAAATCAAATATTTCATTGATTTGACCTTCCATCAACAATTGTGGATCGAAGGATTTGACCAATGTTTTTAAGAAATCTTGTGGTATCGCCGATAAACTCCGCAGAAGGTGGACTCCGCTAGACGTGGTCAATGAGTATTTCCTCAATGTATCCTTGAGAAGTTAATCCTCTTGGTCGAGGGCCAGGATTTGCTGCAGAAATGAACACAAGATCAGTCTTCGCCTGCATTGATATGCCTCCCCAGAACATGCACGATCCACCGCCATTCTTGACACGTTCTTCAATGCAACATTGTGAAAATCGCTCTCCTGCCCCGCAAGTACCGATCTTTTTACGAACTATGCGATCGTCAAATTTGACATTTCTATTCGTGATATTTTGACGAATTGTGCGAGTACGGAACTCGGGGTCGCTATCTTTTGACGATCGCATGTGATCGTCAATTTTCGCGATAATTGTAAAATGTCAACTCGGAAACTATCGGTTTTGAACACAGTCTATGGATTCGTGAAAATGATTCGTCTAATTCGCTTATTTGACAACACTATCGTTAAATCAAAAGTACCATCCATACCCGCATTTTAGCGAAATTCGCTATATTTTAACGAATATCACGACTTTCGTCAAAATCGCCAAACAATCGCTAAAACCCGTTTTCACGAATAGAAATGTCAAATTTGACGATCGCATAGTTCGTAAAAAGATCGGTACTTGCGCTGCTGGTCTTCTGTTCACTCTTCCTCGTCCGTCGTTTCCATGTTCCGAGGCGGGCTTGTCGGTGGGCTGGAACAATTTCGGCCCGTTTGCTGGTCTGTGTGCGTTCAAAACACTTGGTGCGACTACTTGGGCAACTGAAGCGATAGTCATTCCATTCGGTCGAAAACCGTCACGCCTTCTGCAAAGAGCAAAAAAAACTTTAATAAAATTAGTTAAGTTTAAGTTTTTCAAGGATCAAGTGATGGTTTAAAAAATAATCAGGATTATGTATCTTCAAAATATTCTAGATATATGCTTGTCTTTAATTATCTTCATCATTTTAAGTGTCCAAGGAAATCCAAATAATTATGTTTATAAAATAGATATTAAATTACCTTTATTTTACATTTAAAGGTCATCCACCTAAGCTCCTGAAGCAGCATCCTGAAAGTTAATTCATATTTAGCAAACATAATATTTTGAAAGAAAGCTACTTATTTAAATAAATTATAATCAGAAATGTTTGTCTTCAAAAAGATCTAGATATATGCTTGTCAATTGAAATCATCATTGATGGCGTCTCTTTGCCTCCTTAGAAAAAAATAATTAAAACCTGATATACATACATACAAGAGGTATATAGTTTAATTGTATAAAAATAACACAGATGTTCACGCCAAGCTAATGTCATTTCTGCAGGCGTTCTTCTTTTTATCGTGTCACTAGTTTCTTTCGAAACAGTGCCAGTACTCTCAAACGGTGAAGGAAAACATCGTGAGGAAACCGGCATGTCGTGGAACCTAAAAAGTTCTATAACATGTGTCAAGTGCTCGAAAGGAGCCTCTTGAGGCGCACTTAGAATCCTTTCACCACGCTGTTTCGAAAGAAACTAGTGACACGATAAGAGAGATAGTGCAGTGAATGGAAAGAACAAGTGTGCTACCTTTCAAGCACTTGATACATGTTTTAGAGCTTTTTGGGTTCTACGACATGTCGCAGGCGTGAACTCACCCTAACAGAAGAAGATACATTTAGCCGGTTTAAAAAATACCAACCTTAGTTATGGTATATTTTCAAATATACTAGGGCTCCCATGTTACTGTTTAGATCTGAAAAAGGAACAGTAAAAATTACTTATAATATGTCACGGAATTTACATGGTATTAATTGTTTTACGAGTATTATCAGTTTTTACCATACCATATTCTCCCCACGAATTAGTGAGCCAGGGATAACTAAGTAGTTCATCATTAATTTTAAGTTTTTGGCCATTTTTTTTATCGAGGACATTTACATAAATACTTAACAATTGAAACAATTAAATTAGTAGAAAGTATGTAGTAAGTAAAAATATTTTGTTGGATTTATTTAATTTTACATACTTTCTAGAGACAGTACTGCCTATTATAATGTGTATTAGGATGCTCCTTACCTTTCATAGTTTTGCAACTGCCAGCCCCACACTAAACTGGAACCTGAAATTAATTAAAAAATGAATAAAATGTGCCAAGGGCATTTATATTATGTTGAGTAGGTTGAGAATTTCAGTTGTTACCATACCATAGTTTGTCCCCACGGTTTAGTAAGCCAGGGATAACTAAAGTATTTCATCATTTTCTATGAACATTGTAATTTTATAATTTTGAAATCATGAATGAATAAAAATAAGATTTTTGTTTTGATTTATCTTTACCTGCAGTTTGCTAATTATCGTCAGTGCTGTGACACTCCTCACGTCGTGCGATGGCATGGTGGTACATTCAGGTTGTCCTGTTTTATCTGTTATAATTTAAATGAATGTCAATGCAGGGATATTGACTTATAAAAAGTATATATTTTCTAAAAGATTTAAGCTCAGATGTTACCATAACCATATTTTCTCCACGATTTAGTGAGACAGGGATAACGATTATTCATCATATTGTTGTTTATTTTATTAAAAGGAAGTCACTGGCTATTAATAATTACCTGTTATTTGTAGTTAGCAGTTTGTTGAACTCCTGCACTACATCTGAAAAGAACATTCATGTTAATTGGGGTCTTTATTGAAGATGGCACATTTGTAGCTAGAACTTAATGTCAGAAGTACCATACCATATTTTCCCCATGATTAAGTGAGACAGGGATAACGATCATTCATCATTCTTATTTACAGAAATAATAAGATTAATTTAGTTATCTTACAACTTACTTTTTTGTCCAAGCTTAATCAAGCTGCAAAGCCTTTCTTGTTAATTTATTACCTGTAAAAAAAAACTTCTGTAATATTTCCATATAACATGCATGAAATATTTTATAAGTATATTTTAATCAGAAAAATCGATCAACATTCTTTTCGTTTCAGACTGGGGCGATATTACAATCATCATATTTTTTTCAGCTTACTGTTACTTTCATTATAACATATTGTTTTTCTTACCATTTATTTAACAGCAGGCTCTTCCGATTCTCAGATGTATTCTTCTGTACAAGCATCTGTAAAACAAACAGTAATTATAGAATTGCTCTGAAAAACATAGCAAGTAGTATTTTTCAAGTTAAAATCAGAAAGATCGATCAACATTCTTTTCGTTTCAGACTGGGGCGATAAAAAATCATCATTAAACGTTAGGCGTAAATTTATGTAGTACTTTTTGTAGAATATGATAATCAAGTGAACTATTCATATAAGTTAGATATAAATATTTAATCAAAACAGTTAAATAGGAAACTTACTACTGTGTACAATTTCACATCATCTTTTGGTTCAGGATTTTGTTTCTGATCTGTGAAAAAACCAGTAATTAATTATTTTTTTTCTAAATCAGACTTTGCCACTAGTATTTTAATGTTATAATCATCAGAAAGATCGATCAACATTCTTTTCGTTTCAGACTGGGGCGATATAAAATCATCATAGAACTTTAGGCATAAATTTAAGTAGCACTGTTTGTTAAAATTTCATTAATTAATTCATAGTAGGTAGATGAGTATGTAATCTAATCTCCAGTATTGAAATGAAAAATACTTACTATGTACTATTTAAGCATCTTCTATGGTCCAGGATTTTGTTTCTGGTCTGCATTACATTATCCTGAAAAAATGTTAATAACATTCTAAACTATGCATTTAACATTGCTTATCATAATGATTAATTGAATAGTGAGTTTGTTACACTCAACCCTTGGACGTATAGTTATGAGAACTACACATCTTACACGGAGTGTGATAATGTTCCTAGCCAGAGTCACGCATGGCAGATGTTGCTGTTCACACATCGGCTTTGGTAGGGTACTATACTTGCAGTAACTTAGTAATGTGTTACAAATTTACAATAGACTAGCGTCCTGTCCCAGCTTCGCATTGGTGGATATGGGTGGATCAACTATTTTCTGTACTGAATCAACTTTTTGTGTAAAAAAATAAATATTGAAATTTTACACAAACTGCACCTAGTATTGCTAAATAAACTTATGTAGTTTATGTATCTATAGAGAGCATCGAACTTTTTTGGGTTTATCTTAGGTTTTTATGCGTTTATTTCAGAAGTTACACTTAATAATGTCTCCTGGCTAACAAATATAGTTTGTGATAAAAAGTCATTAAAAGGAAATTAATCAATCGATTTTTGTATTTTATACCAATTACGTATCAAAATTCAATAATATGTCACTATCAAAAGTGTAAAAATCAATCACATTCATAAAAAAATCATCCTCTTTGAGTCCATTTATGTCTCTGGAGTCACAGAATAAAAGAAACGGGAATAACTTTTCTTGTAACTCCATTCCTAGAAGTCCAAGAGAAATACACTTTCTCTATCTCTACTGTCGTTTCTTCTTAAATCTTATTCTGTATAAAAAATTGTTCAATAACTATCTGTTTAAATTAGATTGTCCTAAAACCCTTTCTCAATTTGGGGACATTGTTGTGAGTCCGAAGACATAATCGGTGACTCAAGAGACACAATGGTCGTCATGCGTGTGTATGACTTATGCAAAGAACGAGTTTGTTAAATAGCCTGAATTCCGGCGTTTTCTAAAACATTTTATGCATATTTTATAAGTTTTTCATACTGTCCAAAAGGTATCCTTTTTGGACCTTGCTTTGTGATAGTTTGTTTATTCCCTGCTGGCGGTCTTGATATATCTTCTATTTTGAAAAAAGCATCTATTGATTTCTTATTTTCCGTATCATTTGTTTTCTTTGTGAGTCATCAGTTTATTCAAATACTTTATGCTTCCTTGTATGTTGAGGTGGGCTATGAAAGAGAAAGGAGTGCCTGGAAAGTACGTGCAGCTTATACAGCCTATGTACGTACAGTCGAGCTAGTACACAAGTCAGGTTCGAAGCTGGCGTTACCAAGTTCAATGGGGCTGTAAGCTTGCACCAAAGTTTTGAGCCTTTGTATCTCCTGGTAATGGATGCACTGACATCAGACATACAGGAGAAGGCACCTTGGTGCATGCTATTCGCTGATGACATTGTACTTGTCGGAGAAGACGCAACCGAGGTCCAGAGCAGGCTAGGAAAATGGCAGGGGAAATTGGAGAGTGTCCGATTGAAGATCAGTAGGACCATAACAGAACGCCTGTTTTATGACTTCGGTGGTCTCTCCAGTTTCGCCAATATTGCCTTAGATGGTGTATCCCTTCCCTACTAGTCTGTTCCGATTTTCGGTACCTCGGTTCAGTAGTACAGAATGATGGTGAGATTGACAGGGATGGATGGAAGAGTAGAATAAATGCAGGATGGATGAAATGGCGAGAAGTCACAGGAACAACTTGCCATCCAAGAATGCCCCTAAAACTAAAGGGGAAAATATACAAAACAACCATTAAACCTGTCATTTTGTATGGATTGGAGTGTTGGGCCAAGGATGAAAGAAGAGTGCATACAGCGGAGATGCGAATGTTGAGATGGATGTGTGGAGAGTGACAAAAATGGATAAAATAAGGAATGAGATTATTAGAGGCAGAAAGTGGCGCCAGTGACTCAAAAAATGAAGAGCAATAGGCTAGCGTGAAGGCTAGCGAGAAGGGAAGAATGTCCTGTAACAAAAAGAGTGTTAGGTAAGAATGTGAATGGATTAAGGAGTGGAGGTAGGGCTAAGAAAAGATGGATGGATTATGTGAAAGATAATATGGGTAAGAAAGGAGTGACTACTGAGATGACGGATGATAGAGGAAAGTGGAGAGAAAAAACCTGCTGTGCTGACCCCACATAAAGTGGGATAAGGGCAGGAAGATGATGAGCTTCCTAGTATGATACTTTTCTTTGATTGTCTTAGGTAACTTTGTGCACTGGTTTTTTTATCGGTTTTCTTGTTACCTTTCTTTTTATATTCGCTTCTTTGGCATGGTTTTTTGTATTTTTCTAACATCTTTTTTATCATTCTCTTCCTGCAGTGTAAAATTTTCTAGGTACAGTTTAGATCGATTTCTCCTTTGTTTCTTCATTCAGCCATTTTTTAAACACTTCTTTATGAGGCACGGAGTTTTTCGGCGTCATATTGAGAACACGATTTAAGTTTTTAATCTATTCTGTCTTAAATTTCGCTTTCTAAGTTTCCAAATCACTCCTGCATATTCCTTTGTTCTGTGATTCATTTGATCTGTAACTTTCTTTAGGTGTGATATCTTTGACAAGCTGTGTGAAAGTTAGTTCTTTTTTTTAGTTAGTTCTTTCATACTTAACAGGATCCTTTTTTATTTTTTCTTGATATCGTCTTTCAGTAGCTGTAAATAACATGTTGACTGAAACAAACTATTTAATATAGACAGGTTATCAAAGCTTCTATAATTTAATCGTTCTTCAACCAATTCTAAACTACAGTATCACTGTTAAGCTGTGTATATTTAAAAAAGTATAATACATCTTTGTCACGTATTTTATTCATTAGATTGGAGACAATATTTCTTAAGAATACGTAAGTAAATGTAAGTATAACGGAGAGTTAGTACCAAAAGTATCTTGGGTCACTAAAATTGTCTCTTGGGTCACAGCTTTCGTGACCCAGTGGAATTGTGAGCCAAGAGAAAAACTACGGGTTTTAATTGTTATTGTTCCCCAAATATTGTAAAAATTACAAAAAATATGTGACTAGAGCATTTCAGACCTAAATGCCATAACATAAAATGCAGATTTATATAAAAAAGTATTCACTTATTGAAAATTCGTCGTTAGCCAGCATAAGCACAATAAAGACACGCAGTCTCGTTGCGAGCCACGGACGAAATGGCCGAGTACATATAAAATTTGGAAGTGGTAAAACTGAATCATACGACTTCCAGATCTGTTTTCTTTTAGTTAATCCATCGACAGTTTATCTCATTCGCACTAGTTGGTACGATTTTTGTTGTGAGCCAGGTGACAACGCGTTTTGTGTTTTTTCTGGGACAACTTTTCAAACCGTGTTTTTTTTTCCAAAACTATTACTAATAGTCGCGTAAATCAAGATTTAGAATGCAGATATATCAAGGCACTTTATCGATACAAAATATACTGACAAGTAAAGGAAAAATTTTAGACAGCATTGTTGGATATATATGTCACATTGCTTGGGGACAGGTAGAATTTGTATGAAAACCATTTTTTGACTCCTGGGTCACGACAATTTTTTTCTATATTAATCTATTATTTTGAACATATTAATGAACAGTGTTATTAATAAACAATCTGATTCTATTATAAAGCGGCAAAATCGGCATTTATTAAAACACAGATTTTTTTGTGATGTTTTTTAAGTCTGGGACACGATTTGACAGAAAATAGTTGATCCACCCATATACATTTTTTGAACATTTTAGAATAAACTTAGCACGTAGGTTAGAGTCTCGCGTGTACTTATTTCGCACGCCCTTCTCCCTGAGTGAGTAAAAACGCGCCCCTTGGAACCGCGCGTTCACTAATAGTATTTTAAAGCGAGCTAAAATTTTTAATTTCGTCATATCTTTTGAATGGAATGTCCGATTTGTAAAATTCAAAAAGTAATCTATAGGTATTGAAACAGTGTCGAATACGAAATGATTTATTTGGATAAGGATTAATACCAAGGTACAAATAAAGAGCCTTTTCTAGCGGCGGCATTTCAATTAAATTTTTATAATAAAAGAACACTTATTGTGACATAACTATAATAGATAGACATATGCTGTCGCGACATTTTTTGTAGATGATGACGTGTTCTGCAAAGTCGTAGTACATTATTTTGTTCTATCATCAATAGTTTTCGCAGCGCACGCGATGTAAGGTTTTTGTTTTCTACCTTGGGTTACATTATTGGAGTTTTAGTAAGGATCCCTGGTTTTTTTGAAAATATAATATAGCCTATGTTACTCAGGGATAATGTAGCATTCTAATGGTGAAAGAATCTTTGAAATCGGACCAGTAGTTTTTGAGCCTATTCATTACATACAAAAATACAAATCTTTCCTCTTAATAATATTAGTGTAGATTAGTGTAGAAGTGTAGATAAGGGATGTTATAAGTTAACTAACCTTTTTTTGAGTATGTAGTAGCTCTTGTCTCTGGCACCAGTTGCTCAATGGTATTCTGAAATACAAGGTTATAATTAGTATCAATAATGATGTTTCTTGGGAAAAAACGGAATGTTGAAGCAGATCAGAAACTATCAATCAACAGGAATTCAGATAGGGGCGATACTTTATGTAATCATTTTGAGAGGTTTATTTATCAATTTCTAGAAGTAAGTTTGATATTTACCTATCATAATTCTTCAAAATGTACTGATGTAAGTCCTTATTTGTTTTGCAGCATCTGTAAAATGCCAAAGCATGTTACGTTTCCAAATGTCATCAATCATCATACAAAGTTTAACCTCAAACCCTTAGGGAATGTTTGTCACACTCAACCCTTGGATGTATAGTTATGTCAGCTACACATCTTACACGGAGTGTGATAATGTTCCTAGCCAGAGTCACGCATGACAGGTGTTGCTGTTCACACATCGGCTTTGGTAGGGTCTTTTTTAATAATTTGTTTGAAAATTGGAGGCTCCATAACTTACTTAGTATAATCCTTCAAATGTAAGCCAGTAATGTTGATATGGAGTTCTCGATGATTTTGCTGCATCTGTAAGAGACCAATAATTTAAATTAGGTTTCCTAGTGTCATCACACCATTAAATATAACTTCAACTTTTTTAATAGGAAATGTTTGTCACACTCAACCCTTGGATGTATAGTTATGTGAACCACAAATCTTACACGGAGTGTGATAATGTTCCTAGCCAGAGTCACGCATGCCAGGTGTTGCTGTTCACACATCGGCTTTGGTAGGGTGCTATAATATAATTTTTTTGCAAGTTGAAGGTTTGATGATGATAAGATAAGAATTATTATGGATGGAAACTCACCATAAATTCAATTTGTAAGTCGTTGCTGTCAAGTTGTATCTGTAACAGAATAATACAAGGTTAATTATCCGGAACAAAAAGGAAACTCTTGCAAGTCAGAATGTGCTCAGTTAGGTGGTAATTTTGAAATCATTGATATTCATACGAACGAGACTAATAGAATTCATCACAGAAATGCATATATTTTAATAAACTTGTGGTTGTGTATGATAATAATTACCTACCTTACATTGCTTCTATTTTCAGCTTTTGGGTTATCTTCATTTCCAAGCAGCAGAGTAGGGAGTAGGACATGGTATTTTTTTAGTTGTCTACATCTGAAACAGCAATAGATATCTATTACAGCATATGTATACCATAAAAATAAATATTGTTTTAGTGTGCAAGAGTTCAGCTAAGTGGTGTGATTGGAATCAACAAAATTCATACGAACAAGACTATAAATATAAATTCATCATTTCAGATTATATTTAACTGTGATACTACTGATATTTGGTCATATGATTTTAAATTGCTCACCTGTGATTACAAAGTTGTCTTCTACTCATCCCTGAAACAAAAAACAAATTGAGTAAAGAAAAAACATTGTAATGTTCTACAAAACCAACAGAACTCACCATTTGACCACACTAAGAAATAGTGGTGGATTCACAATAACAAACTGGCTTATAGCTTAGAGTAATTCTTTATTTTATAAGTCTTTGAGTCACTGTTACTTAGACACAAAAGAATTACTTCTTCGCTGGTTTCTTAGCAGCAGGCTTTTTGGTACGGGGTTTCTTAGGGTTGTTCTTGGGAATCCTCTTCTTGCCAAAAGTGCCCGAACGCGCAGCTTTGTTTTTCAAACTCTTGAACACCGTTGTTCTTGCGCGGTTCCTCTTGACGCGGGCAGACGTTAGCTTAAACCTGTCGTAGTCTGTCATCTGAGCGCGCTTCTCCTTGTTAGCGAGCTTCTGTGCCCATTGGCTATCTGCCCATTTCTCATTCAGTTTCGCTTCTGTCCATGCTTTCCTGACCACACGTGTGGGCGCTGTGAATGGGTACTTTAGAAGGAACTTGGTCAAGTGCAACTGGTTCAGACGGATCTGTTGTCTGGAGACGCCGCTGCAAGGACCATCAACGAGAGCGCGTGTTTGGTCGATAACATCAACCACGCTCACTAACTTTCCCTTTAAGGGACCCTCGGCGACCAGGGCGACGCGCCCCGGCTCCACGTACCTTTCGAATGGCATGACGTCCTGCAACAAATATGACCCTTGAGAACGCTTGACGAAGTTTTGCAATGCACTTCAGTAATAAAAGCCCGAAACTTGCAAGTTTTTAGACCATCGCCGACACTGTCACAACATTACTTTTGGAGATGTTATTCATGAAAAATACAATGAAATACCAAAGGGGCTTTAGTAAACAATCACCGAGAAAAGTATAAAACTTAGGAAATAAGAATATTCACATAGATTCAAAAGGATAAAAATAATCTAACCTCAGAACGCCTCTTCACAAACAAATTACACACGTAAAAGAAGTTAGTTTTGTTAGTTGCTGTCAATTTGACATTAGTAAAGTAATTTAGTAGCTGTCAGGCAGGGTTGCCATTTTTCATAGACCATAAAGGGTAGGTCTATCGGGCCCTATCTGTTTATAGTACCTCCATGGTTTACCCTTTGCTATCGCAAAGAGCTTTAATGAATGAGGTTTAAATGACTGCCTGAAGATCTTAGTAGTGATGTGTCAACTCGATTTACTAGTTCGAGTTAATTCGAATTGCGCTTAACTCGAATTAACTCGAATTAAATTCTCAATAACTCGAGGTTTGAAAGGCTGAGACATGTCCTCTGTTATGAAATAACTAATGTTATTTTCTTCCTATTATGTCTGTTCTGTGGTTAATTCATATTTTCTTAACCGGTCTATAGTCACTATAGACCGGTCCACTGATCCCACCATCACCATGCACTATAGTATAGTGCATGGTGATGGTGGGATCAGTGTAGTGTGGTTTAGCATTTAAGAAACAACCACTTTTTACTATCAAATTGTTTATGGTTTAACTTCCGGTGACTTCAGTGAATGAATGGTATGCCGAATTAATCCAAATGAATTGGCGGAACTTTTGACTTGTTTGGTTTTAGTTACCAAGCAACATAATAGTGAAAACAAATATTTTTGTAACTGGAATAGAAGAAATTGTGTGCTAAAATGCGCCTAAAATATTCAAAAACGTTTATAGAATCTCAGGTAAACAGTATTATCTCGTGTTCTAGCATTAAATGTATTTATTAGGTAGATAGGTAAGGTACATCTGCATACCTACATAGTGAGCTATGGATGTTCGTAATAATTTACTCAGAAAGACAATAATAATTATTTAGGAGAAGACAACTACTAATATACCTCTCGCTCGCACATTTTAACATTTTGAAACATATTAAAATACTGAACTTATTTATGAAAAAGTTTCTTACGAAAACTAGTAAAGCAAGGAAAACTTGTTTGAATCAAAATGGTATTTTTGGTAAACTGCAAAATTGCAAATGTTTGGTGACCCACCCACAGTTACATCAATGTGATTCTTCTTACAGGATATTGAAAGCCCTGTAGCAGATATCTGCTGGTCTCCCAATAACGTGAAACTTGCTGTCGCGACATGTGATCGCCTGGTGCTGCTGTTCGATCGCGATTGCGTGAGACGGGATAAGTTCTCCACGAAGCCAGCTGATTCTGCTGCGGGGAAGAAGTCTTATGTTATCACAAGTACCTAATCATCCTTATATGGTCCTATTGTAGTTGCCACATAGGTGCCATTTTTTTTCGTTCGATTCACTCTTTATGAGTCAAATCAGATCATTGAGATCTATTTGACTCAATATCGTAGCTCATAATTGGTTGAGCAGGAATATTGTAATACAATTATTACAATATTCCTGCTCAACCAATTATGTATCCAATTATGTAATAATTGTATTACAATATTCCTGCTCAACCAATTATGAGCTATGACTAACCTACCAAAACTCTAAAAGACACCCCCATTCGAGTAAATTGTACCTATTAGGTATATATAGATATATATTTCATTTAGGTAGTTATTTAGATAATATCTATTAGCTTGATATTTGTCGCACATCAATCTTGTTTTATATACCACTACCTAGGGGGGGCTGGTAGAAAATGCTTGTGCATTAAGCCCTCCTTTTGTGCTATAACTTTGTGTTTTGTGCAATAAAAGATTAATAAATAAATAAAAATTCCCTAATAATCAGAAAACTTAACGGGCGAGTTTGAAAGTCTGCCCCAAAAACTTGTTACTTTACAGTTTTCATTTATTGTTTAACAAAGTTTTGTTTAGGTATCTCGTTCAGTGACAACTCTGAACTCCTGGGCGTGGCTCAAAGCGACAACATGGTGTTCGTTTACCGGGTGGGGGCTGATTGGAGCGGAAAGAAAGTTATTTGCAATAAGTTCCCGCTAACTGGCGCGCCCATGAAATTGCTGCCGGCTGAAAACGGCTTCTTTACAGGAACTAGTGACGGAAAGATAAGGTAAGGTACAGTACCTACAGGTATTCATGCAGCCAAATAAAAAAGAAGCATGTGCCAAATGTAATATTCGGAAGTGTCTGTCCTTAAGACATCCCCTTAAGACATTCTCAAGATTCTCGCGTCGGATCATATGTGACGGATATTCATGTGTATTATAGGTACTTACCTAACATGAAAAAGACATCAAGAGTTGAAAGCGCGAAATTTAAATACTCTTTTTTTTACTGAACTACCATTTATTATTTATACTGTGGCACTACAAAGCATGTACGTGAGACCCTACGACAGTGACACGAATATTTGTAGGGTAAATATTCGTGTCGCTATTTCAACAAAAGGAGACTGCCTGGGATGGGATTACAACATTCAGAAAGACTTACCCAGATGACATTTTAGCAAGTAGAGCGCTCAACAACCGATATGATAACTTAGTATTGAGGTTGCCTGGAAGAGATCGCTCTCTGCGATAAGGTCGCTCATTGTTTTACCTAAATGTATGCCTTAACCCTGAACTATGTTTTTGTGTTTAACAATAAAGAGTTATTTATCTATCAATCATTAATGAAAATAAATTACTGAAACAGCTTCACGACTTTGATCCTCAGGCACGGTAGATATCCCCTCAGATCTTTTAGTACCAAGTACGACCTCCAGATTATTTTTGAAAATGTCTAAAAGGGTTAGTCAGAGGTACGTCCAAATATGACATTTGGTACATACCCACATTTTGTAGCAGATAGATAGTGGGTATTCCATAAGTGACAGGTTGCAAGTCCATCGCCGCTATTAGATAACTAACTGATTTCCTTACGATGTTTGAATTGTATTCTAGCTACCTATCTAACTAAGCCCGGAATAGAAATGTACATTTTGCGATACCCGAAAAGGGTGAATAAGTTTAAAGTAGAGTGGAAGTGGCCTTCATAATAACAACTTATGTAACACTTATTTCTGCGAATAAATATCTTATATCTTGATCTTGTACCTATCCATTTTATCATTAGCTACTACAAGCGACCAGCCCCGGCTTCGTACGGATATTATCCCTAAGGTATTATAAACCTTCCTCTTGAATCATTCTTTCTATAAAAAAAAACCGCATCACAATCCGTTGCGTAGTTTTAAAGATTTAAGCATACATAGGAATATAGGGACAGAGAAAGCGATTTTGTTTTATACTATTTATACTATGTAGTGATGGAGCTTTTATGGTTAGGGGTTTAGACTGCAAAAGCAACAAGAGCTCTAGCGTGTGGACCGCGGGGGCTTGTTGCGTGTCGCTGGCCTGCAGCGGCGAAGGCACGCTCGCTTCGGGCCACGTGGACGGAACCTTGTATGTGAGCGGACGACTGCTTCTGCGGTACGCGCTGCCGCCTTCCGCGCTCGCCTTGCTACCACCACATGTGAGATCACTAATTCGATTGTGTAGATATCTTATTTTAGTAGAGACACCAATGAGTTTAACTGTTCCAAACTTATGGACACAATGCCAGTACTCTCAAACGGTGAAGGAAAAAATTGTGAGAAAACCGGCATGTCGTAGAATGTTTAGGTTCTACGACATGCCGGTTTTCTCACAATTTTTTCCTTTTTGTTGTAAAAAAAACATGTGTCAAGTGCGCACTTAAAATCCTTTCAAATTAATGGAATATAAATTTAAATTTATTTGACAACAAACACACAGAAGTAGCATACAGACAAGTAAGAATATAGGCAGTAGAAATTATTACAAGTAAAGACATAGAAATTGAACACAAAGAAGAAAAAGAACTAGATAAGTAAGATAAATTATACAGATAAAAAATTATTAATCAAAACAGAAAACATTCAACATTGACATAAAACTGAATACCTAAAAAATAAACGGAACCTACTACCTACACTACACACCAAGTAGGTACCAAGGCTTTCCCTGTGCGGTTCCCTTTCCCTGTGTAAAAGGGTTCAGTTAATGGCCCATGTCCGGCAGTGGACGTCCTCATGCAGATGATACTGACAATTTTATTTTTGATATATTTTTCTTTAATGATTTTGTAAGGAAGTCAAAAAAGCGATACCAACCTTTAATAACTCTCACGCCTCAGTAGCCCTAGAAAAAAATCACTCTGTATAATGTAACCATAGGTAAATTAAATTGAAACATCTGTTTATATCATAGCAAATAAGTTCACAAAGGTGTAAGTTTTCATTATATTATTATAGAGGTATATATTAAATTTAATATAATTATACATTTTATATAATTATGCAGCTTATCGTCGGTTCGTGTGACGGTCGAGTGTCTGTATACGAGATACAACGAGGAGCTCTACTTCGCAGCTTGGAACCACCTTTGCCTCTGGACCGACGCGATCTGATCACTGCCTCGCCTAGTCCATCGGGTCAAGTACTTATTATTTTTATTCTGCGCCATAAAGTTACGACTAATTTGGAAAATCATATTGTCGAAAGGAGCCTCTTGAGGCGCACTTAAAAGCCTTTCCCCACACGGTTTCGAAAGAAACAAGTGACACGTTAAGAGAGAGAGAGAATACATTGTAAGCTCCTATTTATAAGAGTTTCAATGACTTCGTAGCTCAGGTTTGAGTGGTGATTAGCTACATCGCGGGCATAGTGAGTTTTCAGTTCGGAACAAACCACTAGAATGTTAGAGTAGGCATGTAGAATGTAGAATGTAAATAGAATGTAAGAAGAAGGATATTCGTCAACTGACATAAAAAAAAATCTTATCAAATGGTCGAGTTGACGTAACTCGAATGTAGGTATTCAAACTACATTTAAATTTTAAGAGTTATGATGTTGACACCACCAGAGGTGAGTAAGATTAGTGGAGTGGAGATTTGTTCAAATTTTTAATTAAGCCCGTAATAGCTTTTGAACCTACTTCTGCACAGACTCTTTTCTAGCCATTGTTCGGCAACACTGTATAGGATGACCTAATTTAGACCATTCAAAAAAAAGGAATAAGGTAACCATGTGTGATAGAAACTAGACTAACGTATTTTTGTATTCCCAGACAGTGGCATTCGGTGTATTCGACGGCTGCCTCATTGGCGAGATGAAAGAATCCGGCAGTCTAGAGCTATCGATGCTCAGTATTCCAAACTTGTACGCCGGACGGGCGCTGGCTTGGAGCGGAGATGGCACCAAACTAGCTCTAGCCTCGCAGACCGGTGCTGTTATACAGCTTGAAGCTGTATTGAAGTAAGAATTAACCTGAAGAAGTTCACCGCTGGATAAAGGCCTTCACTGTATTCTAGTAAGGGTTGGAGGAAGGAAGGTGGTAGGGGTCCATTATAGGAACACAGCCATGCATTCATCAACTTGAGGTATACAGGTGTTAAGCGTCATGTGCCTAATTTTACCCGTACTCACACCCTTCAACCCAAAACGCAGCCACGCTGTGCGGCTGCGGAAATAGACTTGGTGGTAGTCCTGCGCCCGGCGAACCCTGTTTACCCTTTAAACTCTACTAATACTACAAAATGTAGTCTTTTTTACCCTTTAAACTCTACTAATACTACAAAAACGTAGTCTTTTTTACCCTTTAAACTCTACTAATACACAAAACGTAGCCTTTTTTACCCTTTCAAATACTATAAAAACGAAGTGTTCGTTAAAAATTTAGGGTACGCGGAATAACATAACGATGAAAAGCTCTATTAGGCATTCGTAGGGCATCATTTATCCCAATTGGGACGTAAAACGTAACTTTTTCAAGCTTCATGATTATCACAATCCGTGTTCTCTGCTTACATACTGATAGAAAATAGGCTACGTTACGTATTCATGTTAATCGCACTTACAGATTTATACATGAAAATACGATATCCTACTAATATTATAAACGCGAAAGTTTATAAGTATGGATGGATGGATGGATGGATGTTTGTTACTCTTTCACGTAAAAACTACTGAATGGATTTTAATGAAACTTTACAATAATATAGCTTATACATCAGAATAACACATAGGCTACAATTTATAAAGATATTGTGTGACTAATCCTACGCAGACGAAGTCGCGGGCACCAGCTTGTAATATGATAAAAATACGATACTAGAATCCGCTCTAAATCTGCTCTAAATGTTTAATTCTCCAGGCGATGGTTATGGCGAGATACAGTCGAAGTCCAACACGTTAGTCCGAAGCAACTGGTGGTGACTCGGCTAGCTAACGATGCGCCACCCCTGACTATCACTACTAAACACGCTACTGATATCTTCAATGTAAGGTTTATAGGTAAGATGTGCTCAACAGTTTTATTTACTAAATGAATCGATTTATTTGTTTGTGTTCCTTCTTGATACTTTGTGAATAAAAACAAAGATAAAGCGTAAGCGATAAGCGTAGCGAATAAGAATTTTCTTTCAATGTCTTTCTGTAATACTTGCGAAACATAGCTCCGGATATGTGGAGGGTTTGTGGGAAGCATTTGCCCAGCAGTACTACTACTGGTGTGATTCCAGCGATATTAATAATAACTATTAGAGGGTAGAAGTTTCGATCATCTAATATTATATTGATTTATAAAAAAACACTATCAGCCGGTTTCTGAAAGCTCGATCAAAACTAATCGGATGTCAAGTCACTCGCCATTTCAGCTATTACATCGAATTAGATAGAGATAGCAAGTGACTTGACATGCGATTAGTTTTGATCGGGCTTTCCGAAACCGGCCGTAGATTTCTTAAGGGATCCCTTAAGCCGTTTAGCGCAAATATAAAAACATATTTACATCCATTTGTAGGTAACGACTGGTACGCTGTTTGTCGCACGGCTAGTACGCTGATTTTGTGCGACATCGCTCGAGGATTGACTAGCGAGGTGTGTATTAAATAGTCAATTTTACATTCAATACGAAGCAATATTTTTAAGAGCAGTAGAGCTCTCTGTGAAGAGCTCGTCCGGGGAAGTACTACCACGCCATTTTCTGCCGCCAAACAGCGTTGCTGTGTTTCGGTTTGAAGAGTGTGGTTGCCGGTGTAATTATAGGTACATGAGGCTTAACATCTGTATGCCTCAAGGGACGCAGGGTAGTGCATTGTAGGGCACGTTCCTATCGTGCGTGACTTGCGTGGCAATGCTTTGTTGTGATGGTTACCACTAAACATCAGGTGGGCCATCTGCTTGTTCCATCAGCTAGTTGTATAAAAAAAAAGCTAAATCAAAACTATGCTTGAAGTAAAATAATTCTAATAATCCCAAATACTCTAGTCACTATTAAAATACACATTATTACACTAGAGTCTAGTGTAATAATGTGTATTTTATTGTCTAGTTTAATATGTGCACACACGTATTTGTTTGTCAATACATTTACATATGTAAATACAAATCGGCATGTGTGAATGAAACTTTTTTACACGTACGCTTTTCGCTAGCGTGTTCAGTTGTGAAATCCTCACTGGATTACGCGACTAGACCAATTATTTTGTATAAACAAAACTTGCTGCCTTTTTTCAAACGAGTGTTTCATTGTGTATTCAAGTATTTTAGCTTTAATCCGTGCCTGAAGTGGGAGCTTAGCTCATTCACCTATTTTTACACAGCCAGTGTATTGTTTTAGGTTCGGCGACGGAGTGTTTTGTTTGTAGTAACTTTTATTTTAACGTGCTGTATCTATATGCACGCTTATAGTACTGTAAGCAAGAGTAGTAGAGCTCTTTGTGAAGGTCTCGTCCGTGGAAGTACTACCACCACGCCTTTTTCTGCAGCGTTGCTGTGTTTTGGTTTGAAGAGTGTGGTTGCCGGTGTAATTACAGGCACATGAGGCTTAGCATCTGTATGCCTCGAGTTAATGGGCGCAGGGAGGTGCATCGTAGGGCACGTTCTTATCGTGCGTGACTTACGAGGCGATGCTTTTTATATGTGATGGTTACCACTTAACACCAGGTGGGCCATCTGTTTGTTCCATCGGCTAGTTGTTTAAAAAAAAAAGCAAAAGTTGAATTTGGGTCCATATTTTTTAAATCTATATTTGATAATGGACTGGATAATAATCCAGTCTTATAGCAATTCTTATAATCTCATATTTTTTGTTAAACCCAATTCTGGTAGGATATATTTCTTGACCATTTTGTACCTTTAGGCATCCTAACATGGTCGCTAACGTAACTAATGATATAAGGATTTCTAGATTCAAAAAGTAAGAGTAGAGAAAAATAAGTTGAAGGTCCACTTATCTTATCTTATTTTTACTTCCTTGCTCCTCAACGTAAGGACCGTAGCAAGTGGAAATCCGTGGTCTCTGCCTACCCCTATGGGAAACAGGCGTGATTTTATGTTTGTATGTGTGCTCCTCAACCGTCCCAAACACTAATGCAGGTTATGCAACTTGCATTATGCTGAGTTGGGACCATTTTGCAACTACGTGCTAAGTTTGTGATTTAGCTAATAAATGTATGTAATGTACGTACTATTTAAAGATTGTATCCTTTGAATCTGGATTCCTTTGATTGGATACCTATAATTGGCCATAGGTACTTTTGAATTTAAAACTTTGTACATATTTTTTATATCGCTGCTGGTTTCCCAATATATAAATGTTTTTATGCAGTGTGATAAAAAAAAATTTTTTTTTTTAGATTCCTTGGTCAGGCGGTGGTGAGCGGATTTATGCAGCGGTAGGAGGCGCATGTCTTCTTCATAGAGCGGGGGAATTGAGTCTCGTTGAATATGGATTGGATAGAGTGTTGCATACGGTTAGATATATTCATTCATGGGCTTACTCACGTTACTAAACCTCCTTTTGATTTGAGACTTCAGACGTACAATCTGATATTTTCGGCATAGGGGTTACTTTCAATTTCATTTTGGTATTATCTTTCCAACAAAATAATACTGCGTGCCAATATAAGACTTGTATAGTTATGCCATGCCATTTGTAAGTTAAGTTATGGCTGTTGAAATAAATACAGCTACCATGGTCGAAATCGTTGCTACGTTTAATTAAATATACATTAATAGACAAATGGTTACATACATACACGTTCTTTCTTCTTAAAGGAGGCCTTATGTCCAGCAGTGGACTTCTTCAGGGTGATCATGATGATGATTTAATTTAATTTTAAAAATAAAGAGAAAATAGAGTTTAATTTAATTGGACTTCTAATTTGTCTACTTCTCAAAAGAGAAGTAAAAAACAACAACACAACACAAATATCGTAGGAGTAGGTACGTAGTCAAATTTATCATTGTTTTTTTTATGTTGTAGGTTCGAACAGAGCGGGTTAATCCTCACGTACTAAGCGTGCGGATCAACGAAGGCATCGGCGAAGGCAAGGAAACTGAGGAGAGGAAGCATCTTGCTTACTTACTCGACAGGCAGACTATTGCCGTTGTTGATCTTTCAACAGGTTAGTTACATCCATTTAGTTCAACTATTAATCAACGGGGAAGCAAAATCATTACCAGGCACATTCTGGCACATAAATAAATAAAGTCTTTATTTCCAAAAACAATTATTTCATTAATAAAATTATTCATTTCACTTAGGTATTATTATTATGATTTTATTATTTCTACTTGTTTTGGTTATTTTATTTGGGCACCCAAAAAAGGATGAAGGCCTCCTCCATGCGATTCCATTGTTGGCGATCTTGTGCTACTCGAGTCCACGTTCTTCCGGCAACCTCTACATTCTGGCACATGCTATTTATTAATCTGTGATGTCCCATCAGGCTTATTACTGCATATCAGTATAATGAAACAAAAATTGGTAAGGTGGATCAACTAATTATTATTGATCTCTGAATAAGATTGACAATATAAAATTCGTAGTCGGAGAGTAAGTTTTCGTGGCACTGTAATATTTGATTTGCTACGGCATCACCATTTACCTTCCATAGCATGTATGGACTCATATTTTCTACGTTACTAAACGATTTAATTAAAATTTTATTAAAAACCCAACAGGAGTGCAATTAGGTCAGTGGTGGCACGAAGCTCGTGTGGATTGGCTTGAGCTGAACGAAAGCGGCCAATTGCTTTTACTACGAGACACGCGCAGGCGACTTGCGTTATTGCAACTACACACTGGTGATAAGGTACATTCAATTTTCTACCTTATCAAAACGCCTGAAGTTCGTTAATGGCTTGATATTTAAATATACATTACGAATGGATGGTATTTTACAATGTCAGCATAGCTATAGTCTACGCCGTAGCACGTTGTGTAGCGTCTCGTAGCAAGTCTACGATGTAGCAGTTATTTTTGTGTTCCGCAGGAAATCATTGCAAGCGGAGTCGGATTCGTTCAGTGGATTGAAAATAGCGATGCTGTTGTCGCACAAACTCCTACTCACTTGCTTATTTGGTTAGTTAATTGACTTTATTTGGAAAGTAGCTTAGTATTAGTATAGCTTTCTAGTTAAAAACTTAGCATATCAGAATATCTGAGTTGATAAATATCAAACGCCAATATGTCCATGATATGTGAAAAGGACTGATTGCAGTTTTGGTGTTTGTCAGCGCCACCAATTGTATTCATTATGTGATTATGATTTATTTAGAAAAGCCTAGTAATAAAATGTTGTGGCAACATTCAATTATAACGAATAATAATGAAAGAACAAGCCAAAATTATCAAAATTTTATTTGGACATATTATTAGAGTTTGAACTAAACCAATGGACGTAATTCATTTTGAAAAAAAAAACATGTGGACATATTTGAATTAATTCGTAATATTATTGTCTGACGTCATCATTGACTAAAACACCGTTATCTTGAATAAAATAACAATATATTTTCAAGAAGTTTCATTAATGAGAGCTCCTTAGTATAGAATCTATACTGAGAGAGCTCTCATTAATAACAACCATTTGAGGAATTAAAATCTTTGGTTGCTATAACTTGACTTAGTAAAATAAATTAAATAAAGGTATAATATTTTGTCAGGTACCGTGCGTGGGACCCTAGTAGTGTGGAAATGGCAGAATGTGGCGGTGGCGTGGTCGTAGAAGTAACATCCAATCGCGTTGTCTTAGAAGGAGGTCAGCTGCCGTATTTATTGCTGGACGAACATCGGCTTGCATTCAGTGAGAACTTATTTCTAACTAAAAAAACTATTACTATCTTATCCTACCCTTATCATCATCATCACTATCATAATCATTATCATCATCATCTGCCTATTGGAGACCACTTGCTGGACAGAGGCGCGCCACTGAGCCTAGTCTTCGTCTCCTCTCATCCAATTACTGCCCTACTAATTATCAAAACATACTAACCTACTAATAGACAAATGTCAAAATTACGATGCTTGGTCTTCTTAACTTGGTCGCGTGGAACTAGCACCTAATAGATTCGCCCAGCTTTAAAACGTCTCAAAGTAATAATACTAGTGATTCAATTGAATAAATACTTTTTGATAAATGTCAAAAACTTGATGTTTGTGGCTCAATCAATAAAAATAAAAATAAAAATATTACAGTTTTTGTTTTTGAGAATTCTAAAGTTGATGCTGAAATATTTAATCTGACGGATAGCGTTACTCAGAGGTGCTTAAACCAGCACTGAGTAATACAATGCTATACAGATAGCACTAATAAGACTAAGCACCTAGACAGCTAGGTGCTTAGTCTTCAGAATTCAGAATGGAATCCAAGCTCAAAGAATAAACGGAGCTTAATTACAGACAATGCGTTGCGCGACGGCGATTTGTCGGGCTGCGCTCGCTATTTGGACGGAGTGAGCAGTAGCGCTGAAGTGGCCCCATTGTGGCGGCAACTGGCTGAACAGGCGCTGGCAAATAATGATATTCAAGTACGTAGGATCTGAAATGCTTTTGATAAAAATAAATAAATATTGGTGGACATTCCACACACTATCTAGCCCTAAACTAAGCCAAAGCTTTTGACATGGAAACCCGATAGCTGATATACTACTTATGTACTTTTTTTTTGTAAATACATACCTACTTTTTATATTATATAACATCCGGACAGAGAACAAACATCAATGGTGGGGATCGAACCCACAGCCTACGGCACAGAAGGCAGGGCTACTACCAAATGAACTGTGAAGGCTGTCAAAAATCATTTATATCTAATATTTTAAAAATTGCAACCACATGTGTAGCTATGAAGCCGTCACTGCCGTGACAAAGTGTCATAATTAGCTTGAAGTTCAAATTGTTTATTGAATAAAATTGGAAAATACTTTTGAATTGGAACTATTATATGATGCTACATATAAAAATCTTACCAGGGGCGAATCACGAACGAATTAGACGTTAGTCACGTAAACGTATCGTATCCCTAACTACGTGATCAAGGCTCTAATGTCCATGTACTGAATTTAATGTTTAGTTTAGTTAGTTCAGTAATGGATAGTTTAGTGAAAACAAACAAAAGAAAATGCTTCATGCTTAGTACCACTTCTAAATAAAGAAATGCCTAACATTATTAGGTTATTAGCAGGGGTCGGAATAGGTAGAGTTTTTAAGTACCAAATGACGTCAAATACGCTACTACGAAATCTAAATATGGATATGCGTTTTTTAATCAGGCCGTTAAATCTAACCTTAGATGTCAAACGCGTACATTTTGACATATTATACATAACGGACCTTTAATCCTTTGTTAATCTAAAAGAGCATGGTCAATCAGCTCTAAAGTACCCAAAGTACCCATCAATATGAATAACTTTTTCTAAGGAACCAACACTGTGAACGCGAAAAAAAACAGATGTTTCATACATTTTAGCCAGGTTACCTACCTGGCTAAAATGTATGAAACATCAGTTTTTTTGTACTTTTGAAACTTTTGTATGAAACAGCTGTTTTTTTTTCGCGTTCACAGTGTTAGTTCCTTAGAAAAAGTTATTCATATTGATGGGTACTTTAGCCCCCTGAAGTTTTTAAACACAAGTACTGGAACACTTTACACAATATAATTTATGCTTTAGGACTTAATTTGACGATTTCATGATTTGAATGTGTAATAAAACAACAGTACTTTAAAAACCGAATTGCTATTTTCAGTTGGCAGCGAAATGCTACCGTGAAGTAGGCGATGATGCGCGAACGTTTTATCTGGACGAGACAGTCGAAATGGCTATTCATGAAGGCAATGGCGATATTGAAACTGGTTTGTATATAATATATAATATGTATTATTTACACGACTAGCTGATGGAACAAGCAGATGGCCCACCTGATGTTAAGTGGTAACCATCACCTATAACAAAGCATTGCCTCGTAAGTCACGCACGATAGGAACGTGCTCTACGATGCACTGCCCTGCGTCCATCAACTTGAGGCATACATATGTTAAGCCTCATGTGCCTGTAATTTCACCGGCAATCACACTCTTCAAACCGAAACACAGCGTTGCTGCTTGGCGGCAGAAAAAGGCAAGGTGGTAGTGTTTCCCAGGACGAGCCCTTCACAAAGTGTAATATTTATATAAAAGCAGGAATAGTACCTTATCTTACTTCCTTCCCACTAATATCAGTATTATAAATGTGAAAAATTATGAGCGTGTGCGTATGTTTGTTTCCACTCATCTCCGTAACGGCTGCACAGTTTGAATGAAGCTTGGAATATAAATAGTTTGTAATCCGGAACAACAAATAAGCTTCTTTTTATCTAAGTAGACGACACACGTACTTTTTTATTTCTAAGCATTGTCTATGAATTATTGTCATATTGCTTAGAAATAGACATGAATAGGTGATGGTTACCACTTAACATCAGCTGGGTGATCACGTAATTTTGTTGCAATCAGTTTCAATCAGTTTCTGTTTGTAGTAAGTAAATATGACGGCTATGCGGTTACATTTTAGCTGCAGTTGCTAAAAAAGTTAGATTACAACTGGTGCTTCTATTGATGGATAATCGCAAAACTTTCATATTGTTTTATATACTTATTGGTTTCATATAGAAACTGATTGCAATAATATTAAGTGATCAGCCAGCAGGTGGGCCATCTGCTTATTCCATCAGCTAGTTGTATAAAAAAATATGCTTATTTCAATTCACAAAAAATACAGTGCATATGTATTGAATTGCACCTTTATTTAAATTTGTATTCCCGTTTTTATATTTAATGATTTTAGGAAGCTTCATTTAGTATATATTTCTTTATTTTAGGGTTCGCAACTCCCATAGTCCGGGCTCGTCTTGCCATATTCTCCGGAGACTTACCAACAGCTGAGGAATGCTACGTGAAGAGAGCCAACAAGGCTGAGTTAGCTGTGGACATGTATAAGCAGTTCAACCGATGGTCCGATGCCATTGCACTCGCCGAGAAAACCGATAGAGCATCGGTGGGCGATCTCAAGCAACAGTACATGGACTATTTGACTTCTACTGGTAACATTTTTAACTTAAAAAGTTGTAGAAGTACAGGATGTAAACGCGCCCAGCAACTGTTAGAAGCTGGACTATACAGCTATAATTCTACAGCTATAATTCTACAGCTTGCAAAATTCCCATAACAAGAGAAAATGTATTTCTAAAAACTTGAACTTGCGTAATGGTAGTTTCAAAATGGCTTCCATTACTTGAAATAATTTTTAGTTTAGTTACAGGAGTGCTGGAATCGTAGCACTGCTGTAAATTATACAGGAATTAATGTTAATTCTAGATTTGAGGTAATTCATAAAAAAATATTTCTTTCACGAAGATTTTTATAATACGGTAAAAGCCTTCAAAATATAACCATAATGCACTAACGTAGTTTACGGGGTGTAAAATACAAAACCCGAAAATTTATCCTAGGAACTATCAGACTATACTTCTCGACTGATTATAATTACCACTGCCAAAAAGGTAAAAATAAAATAGGAAAAAAAATAAATTCAATGTTTTTACTATAATTTTTGTTTCTCTAAGGTCGGTATGGGGAAGCGGGGGCAGTGCTAGCGTCCACAGGCGACGCCCAAGGCGCAGTGAAGCTTTGGCTACGTGGCGGTCGTGCGAGAAGGGCCGCGGGTTTGATACTCCAACATCCTTACCTGCTCAGAGACAATGAGCTGGTTGAAGCAGTACATGGACAGCTTATAAAGGTAACTAGATACCTAGATAACTGCTAATTTGTTTTAATTTTACTGCTAATTTAAAATATATACTTTTTAAATAAATAAACAGGAAAGGTACGATGTTTGCATGTTTGTGACCAAAACACATCCACACTCACACCCTAACGATTAAACCGAGTGAGGTGAAACTTAGAAAAAATATAGTTTTAACGTGGATTTTTGCACTTTTTATTCCTAATAATTATCGGGAACTCGGTAGAAAAAACCGACCAAGTGCGAGTCGGACTTGCGCACGAAGGGTTCCGTATCTATAAAAACGGCAAAAAAATGACGTTTGTTGTATGGGAGCACCCTTAAATATTTATTTTATTCGGTTTTTTAGTATTTGTTGTTATTGCGGCAACAGAAATACATCATCTGATTCAGCCTGATGACAGACGGACAGACATAGACAGACGGACGGACAGCGGAGTCATAGTAATAGGGTCCCATTTTACCCTTCGGGTATGGAACCCTAAAGTAAAGGGAAAACGCTTTCAATATTAATGTTACGAAGCATTCTTAGTCGCATAATCTCCCATCTCATTGGATAATGTAATCTGCCACTTTCACATCCAAGAAATAATTCGACGGATAGATCTACGAACTTATCAATAGTTCT
This sequence comes from Chloroclysta siterata, assembly GCA_932294275.1. NCBI lineage: Eukaryota > Metazoa > Arthropoda > Insecta > Lepidoptera > Geometridae > Chloroclysta > Chloroclysta siterata. The sequence goes on along the minus strand of OW028590.1, from coordinate 22,188,063 downwards.
ACTAACAGATCCTTGTACCCTAGAAAGAAAATACTCGCGACTCTACCAAGACTGACCCACATAAATTGAATCTAGTTAGCTTTCCTCATTTATTGGCCCTTGGGGGCTCGGTGCCAAATATTTTGTATGATTGTTTGATAACGGTCCTCGGCGGCCGTAAATAATGTACGTGCGTAGCGACTAACCCGCAGTCGGGCTGTGAATGAATATTTTGACCTTAATATGGAGTGCGAAAACCACTAATATATTGTTATCACAATACCCGAACCCAGAACCAATATTTGCAGAGTTTTGTAAACATTATTAGATCAACTAAAGGGCTAACTTTAAGCAATGTCTACATTTAAGTAACGTTTATAAGGTAAATGTAAATAACGGTTGTATTAATTCGTCCCAAAGTTTATTTTTTATAGTACAAGTTTTGGCTTTGTTTGGTGCGAGATAGTGTTGTGTGGAATGTCCACCAATATTTATTTATTTTGATTTTATTAGTTTTATAGTGTTTACCTACACTAAGAAAATCACAAAGATTTTAATGTAGTCCCAAAATTTATTATCCGAGTGGGATTTGAACCCACGACCTTCCCCTTGATACGGGATACGGGGGATGGAACCACGGTCGCATAAGTACCGGAGTAGCATGTCGTCAAGTTATTTGTCAAGTGTGATTAGAATCAGATGGCGCAGTTGGTTAGCGCGGCTCCGTATCAAGATGAAGGTCGTGGGTTCAAATCCCACTCGGATAATAACTCTTGGCACTATATTAAAATCTTTATTTATTTATTTATCCATCTGTTTCGAAGTCCAATTACTCATCAAGATTTGCTTAGTTTGGGGCTAGATGGCGTTGTCTGAAAAGTCATCTGATATTATTCATTTATTTATGGACTTATTTAGGAGGAATGGTGGGAGATGGCCGGCGAGATATCTGAACGGAGCGGTGACAGTCGAACGGCAGTGGACTACTACGCCAAAGGCAATAACTACGCACGAGCAGTGCAACTTGCTAAAGAGGTATGCTATCTTAATATATATAAATTACGCGTCACGTTGTTTGTCCGCGATGGACTCCTAAACTACTTAACCGATTTCAATCAAATTTGCGCAACGTGTGCAGTTTGATCTAACTTAAAAGATAGGATAGCATTCATCTTAATTTATAGCCGCAATATTATTTTATTGCAAATTTGACACCGCCCAACAAAGTGGGCACGGGTCGGCTAGTATTTATATATTTTCCAAAAAGGAAGTTATCAACTTGGCGAGAATCTTTTGAAACCGATTGATTTTTCTATTCTTGTTTTTTACTCCTGAATAGTTCATCCCAATTTGGATGGGGTTTTCTCAATCGTATGAAAATGATTTCGGGAGTGTCCCCAAGATAACCACTCAGTGAAATTTACACACACGTAAAACGCACATAATATTTGGATTTCATGAAGTTTTCACTATCGTGTAGCGAATTATTTAGCGGGTGTCTCCGAATACAATACACACATGTAATATTTCTTTTTTTTTAATAAAATTTATTTAGTTTGTTGATGATTGGTCTCTGTCTCTTGTCGTGTCACTAGTTTCTTTCGAAACAGTGTGGTGAAAAGATTTTAAGGGCGCCTCAAGAGCTCCTTTCGAGCACTTGAAACATGTTATAGAACTTCTTAGGTTTACGATGTCCGTTTGAGAGGACTGGCATTGTGCACATAAACTTTTTGAACAGAAAAACTCATTGGTGCACGGTCGATTTCGAACCCACGACCTCAGGATCGGAAGGCGGAGCCGCTACCACTAGACCAGATTGGTAACATAAGTTCTTAGATCAAATTATGGTTATGTTAGTAGTTAGGCGTCGCGTCAGCTTGGTAATTTATAAAATGTTTGCAGACTTGTCCCGGCGAAGTTATAGAGTTGGAACGTTCCTGGGGTCACTGGCTCGTAGGGCTCCGCCAAGCGGGGGCCGCGGTCCCACATCTTATAGAAGCCGGGGACACTAGAGGAGCCCTAACCGCCGCCTTGAAAGCACATCACTATAACAAAGCTTTGCAGATTATTCAGGTAAATAAAGCTTATGTGACCAAACGATTTAAGATAAGTAGAGCTCGTCCGGGGAAGTACTACCATACCGCCTTTTTCTACCGCCAAGCAGCGTTGCTGTGTTTCGGTTTGAAGAGTGTGGTTGCCGGTGAAATTATAGGCATATGAGACGGCACCATCTATATGCCTCAAGTTGATGGACGCTGGGTAGTGCATCGTAGGACACGACCCTATCATGCGTGACTTACGAGGCAATGCTTTGTTGAAGGTGATGGTTACCACTTAACATCAGGTGCGCCATCAGCAACTAGTATTAAAAAAAACCGTCAGCAGAAGACAGGACTATATTGACATTGGATGATAAAACATTGAATGGTAACTATGACAGAAATAAATAAAAAAGCAAGTAGGTAATATTACTGAATATTTATATGAGATGGATATATTTATTTTGAAACTAGTCCTAGCTATTGTGTACACAAACTACTAGTAGTTTGTGTACACAATAGCTAGGACTAGTTATAAATATTGTATACACATACTACTAGTTTCAACTAGTATACAATATAATGTGTATACAATATTTATTTTGAATCTTTATTTTTATTTATTATTTATTTACCATCATCATCCTTACTCTATCTTTACAAGCTAACCTAATACGATAGCGTAATTTCATTAATATTTCTTTTTAATTTAACAAGAATGTGTAAATAATGTCATAATTTTTCAGGCTATTGAGGATAAAGAGTCGATAGGGGAGCAATGTGAGCAGCTAGGAGATCATTATATCGCTGTACAAGTAAGAGCATTTTACTTTACGATTTAAGCTTATGATCTTTAGGCTATAAAATGCAAGATATGAATTAAAGTTTGTGTTTATAAATTACTAGCGGCCTGTCCCAGCTTCGCATGGGTGGACATAATTTTTTAGGATAAACTTAGACCGTGGTGGGTTCGAGTCATTTACACGCCCGTCTACCTCGCGCCTTGCCCGGGCCCGCGCTGGGTGAGAACGCGCCCCGTGACCTTATATTTTTAAAATCTTTTGAATGGAATGTTCGATTTAAAAAATTCAAGAAGTAATGTATAGGTATTGAACCAGTTTTGAATATGAAAAGATTTATTGGGATAAGGATTAATACCGAGGTACAAATAAAGAGCCTTTTCTAGCGATGGCATTTCAATTAAATTTTTATAATAAAAGAACACTCATTGTGATATAACTATAATAGCTAGACATATGCTGTCGCGACATTTTTTGTAGATAATGACGTGTTCTGCAAAATCGTAGTACTTTATTTTGTTCTATCATCAATAGTTTTCGCAGCGCACGCGATGTAAGGTTTTTGTTTTCCACCTTGGGTTACATTATTGGAGTTTTAGTAAGGATCCCTGATTTTTTTGAAAATATAATATAGCCTATGTTACTCAAGGATAATGAAGCATTCTAATGGTGAAAGAATTTTTGAAATCGGACCAGTAGTTTTTGAGCCTATTCGTTACATACAAAAATACAAAAATACAAAGTTTACCTCTTTATAATATTAGTGTAGATACATTTGTATTTTTGTATGTAACGAATAGGCTCAAAAACTACTGGTCCGATTTCAAAAATTCTTTCACCATTAGTATGCTACATTATCCCTGAGTAACATAGGCTATACTATATTTTCAAAAAAATCAGGGATCCTTACTAAAACTTCAATAATGTAACCCAAGGTGGAAAACAAAAAACCTTACATCGCGTGCGCTGCGAAAACTATTGAAGATAGAACAAAATAATGTACTACGATTTTGTAGAACACGTTATCATCTACAAAAAATGTCGCGACAGCATATGTCTAACTATTATAGTTATGTCACAATAAGTGTTCTTTTATTATAAAAAATTAATTGAAATGCCTCCGCTAGAAAAGGGTCTTTATTTGTACCTTGGTATTAATCCTTATCCAAATAAATCATTTCATAATTAAGACGGTTTCAATACCTATAGATTACTTCTTAAATTTTTCAAATCGGACATTCCATTCAAAAGATATGACGAAATTAAAAATGTTTACGGGTCCACGGTTCACGCGCGGGGTGCGATTTCACTCACTCAAGGAGAAGCGCGTGCAAATGTATGAAATAAGTAGATGCGAGGCTCGAACCCACACGGTCTAAGTTTATCCTAAAATGTTCAAAAAAATTATGACCACCCATGCGAAGCTGGGACAGGCCGCTAGTTGGTTTATAAATAAATTATCTTGGTTAGTGTTAAGAGTCAGTCGTAATGAATAAAAAGAAAATGAATGCTTCAACCCATCGCTTTGAAAAGATTTGTTTCCATTAGACATTCCAGACGGTCGTACGATTGGTAGGGATTCAAATAGGAAATGGATTTAATTATGTTGTCTGTGCCGGATCAATCGAACGAAAGGAAACTTAGTTTCCTTCAACAACACCGTACTAGATTTTTTCTAGATCTCTAGAATCGGTAACTTGTTTATAGAATGTTTCTTCTTCAATTTGTATTTATTCTGCAATGGTTTGACTGATGAGGGGAAAAAAGTATCATTTTAGATAGATAGGTGGGAAATGCAAATATCAGGATTATAGGGTCGGTAATTTATGTTTCTTATGCAACTAGACAGCATGCAATAATGTATACAATAATTATAAATAGGTAAAATTAAAGAGAGGTAAAGAATGTCACAAATTTGAAATAAAATATACATGGATTATTATAAACTAGCTGTTCCCTGGCACGCTTCGCTGTGGCACATTGTGATTGAATGGTATAAAAACAATCCTTGATGCGGATTATATATCATGCTAAAATTTCAGCTCGATCGGTGCAGAACTTTTTGAGTTTTTGAAGCGTACCTATACAAACCAACATAACATTTTTATATATATAGATTTGTCATCGAACATAGGAGGGTAATAAATGCTGAAATAAAATAAAGAATAGTAGTAGAGCTCTTTGTGAAGGGCTCGTCCGGGGAAGTATTACCACCACGCCTCTTTCTGCCGCCAAGCAGCGTTGCTGTGTTCCGGTTTGAAGAGTGTGGTTGCCGGTGTAATTACAGGCACATGAGGCTTAACATCTGTATGCCTCAAGCTGATGGACGCAGGGCACTGCTTGTAGGGTGCGTTCATATCGTGCGTGACTTGCGAGGCAATGCTTTGTAGCTGATGGTTACCATAGGTACCAATAGGTGGGCCTTCTGCATGTTCTATCAACTAGTGGTATTAAAACATCCTTAGGAATGGGAGACGGCAGAACGCGTTCTAACAACCTGCGGGATGGCAGAACGCTGCGTCCGTGCGTATAACGCCGCCGGCCGAATCGCAGACGGCCTCAGACTCGCAGCGGCACAACTCTCTGAGGAAGACACGAGGGACATCTACATGCCGTTAGCAGAACAGATGAGGCAGGATGGACAGTTGAGAAAGGCCGAGCAGATTTATATCGGCCTCGGGGAGCCGGACGAAGCTATTTCCATGTATAAAGTGAGTTTGATAGCCCTTACTTCTCAGTTGGTAGTAGCTGTGCTTTCTGTGTTGTTTGTAGGCCGTGGGTTTGATTACCCCCTAGAAAAATCTATTTAGTGATTAAGGGGCTTACACAAGTCAAAGTACTTTTCACTCGAACAATCCTCTTCATTAAAAGGTTGTCTGGAAGATATCGCTTACAGCAATAAAACCGCCCATTGTACAATAATTATTAAATTTTTAGTGTACTGTTGTTTTTTTTGCTGTACAATAAAGCATTTTCATTCATTCATTCGTTCGCACATTTCAACATTTTGAAAGAAATTCACTGATAGCACGTAACTTGGTTGATTACGATTTTTCATAAATAAGTTGAGTGGTTTTACATAATTCAAAATGTGCTATAGAGAGGCACTTTGATGGGTGTCAGCCCCTTAACTCGCCTCTTGAGGCGCAATTGAAATCCTTTCACCACACTGTTTCGAAAGAAACTGTGACACGACAAGAGAGAGAACTCAGATGTTCGTTTTTTGTCTGGGTATTTTATATTATCTTTTTTCTATCTATTCACAAAAAAAGTATATAAGTGTTAAATCAGCTATCTGGCATCACAGTACAAGCTTTGCCTAATTTGGGGCTGTGTGTCTCTACCAATATTTACTTAGTTTCTTTGTCTAGGATAAACGGGTCTCCGTTTCGGGACACTGCTTTTTTTAAATAATAGCCAATAAGTTGGACTCAATGCATGTGGCTATAATTAATGTTTTGTGTAGTTTCCTAGGTAGATTGTGAGCTCAACTTGTTGTGAAATTAAAGCGTGTCATAAAGTAAATGTTTGCTAACTTGAAGTAATGTAAGTTTGTTCAGGGTGCTACATAGCATTAAGCTATTCTGCCTTTAGTGAGCTTAGGGTCGCTATCTCAACTTGTAATTTTAATAACGTACTTGTATAAGTAGACCCTCTTTCAATCCCTTTCAGTGTAGCTTAATTAAAAACGAAACAGCTTCCCTTGAACCCCAGGTACGGAAGATATCCACTTAGATCTCTTTGTACCAAAGAGATATAAGTCGAAATACTCAAGATGCTTTGAGTATTTCGATAGGAGGTAGTCAGATGTTCGTTCAAATATTACATTTGACACATATCCACATTTTAGAGTAGTTGGTATTCAATACGTGACAGGTTGCAAGCCCATCGCCGCTGTTAGATACTATGTACTACTAGTTTCTACTGTACGTGTGTAAGTCACTGAACTCCTCCTAAACCTAAAATTTTTTTGTATGCGTTTGGGTGGCGTTTAGATGGTTTAGATTCACAAATCAGCCCGGCCCGGCAATCATACTTTATTTAATATCTTAATCGCTTGAAATATCATGCAGGACAACGTCTGTCGGGTCCGCTAGTTTATTTATATAATTGTCGTGATAATGTGTTCAGGAAGCGACTCAGTACGAAGCCATGCTGCGCCTTGTGGGCGCGCATCGCTCGGAGTTGCTGGAAGCAACGCGGAGGCACGTCGCTCAAGCCTTACACGCGCACGGTGATTTACGCGCCGCTGAAAACTACTACATACAAGCCGGTCAGTTTTATTCCTAATATTTATTTTATTTGCAATATATTTCTACAGTTGGCGCAGGACCGAAAAGCGTGCTAAGGAGGAGGCCTATACCCAGCAGTGGGTGAATGTGGGCTGATTGAATGGATGGATATTTGTATTATCATTTCTACATTCTATGAATTACACTCTGTTTCTGTTAACTGTTGAATCGTTATTCTAATTTGCATGAAGTTTGTAGGTCGACAGATTGTCCTTGTAAGTTTGCGAGTGTAATCATTTTATCAAAGGTGAAATCGGTTTAGAAGTTGGATCAGGCAACACCGAGTGATTTGTACGAGATTAGCGTAAGAAATGTAGACTTTAACACTCGACCTAGCCCAGCTCTTTGCGATAGCAATAAGATGCCAAGTGCCAACTTTCGACGGAAGACTTACCAAATAGCTTTTAATTTTCTCTCCTAGACTATTTGCTATTGTATTTTCTTGTAGGAGACTGGAAGAGCGCCATACAAATGTACCGCACCGCTGGCCAATGGGAGGGCGCGGAAAGAGTGGCTCGGGCGCATGCACCGAACAATGTTCAACAACAGGTTCGTTCAAAATGATTCTATAAACACATTAGCCTCATTACTTCAGAAACAACAAAACAGTTTATGAACCGTGTGAACAGACAATTCAATTAATCCCAACTTTGTGTTCCACTTAGCCCGTATTTTTCCAGTATAAATAAAGCGGTTCAACACTTGCGGAAATAAGCAATACCATTCGATCATTCGAATAATTGATAACATCATCTCTGAAGTGGCTGTACAAATGTACATTCATGTAAAATGATTGCCATGAACTCAACGTCTAATAAATCGATGAACGCCGGCTGCATGCACGAAAAAGGATGACTCATTGTCCCGTTACGCTCATTGTTGTCACGTTAAACTATCGTCCGTAAACCAACTTTACAGACACCCAATTTTTTAATTTGGTTTGTAAAAATAAGGAAAAACCTTTTAAAAATACTGCAGAGTTCTGAAGTCCTAAATCGTGGTAAACAAAAGAATAGTATAAAACCGCGATTGTTTTCTTTTCCTGGTCCGATTTCTTTGTTTTGATTCTAAAGGTAGCATTACAATGGGCGGCCGTGCTAGGCGGGGCACCGGCTGCAAGACTCTTATCTGCACGAGGGCTGGCGGCTTTGGGAGCTCGATGGGCATTGCAAGCACAAAGGTACATAAAAAACACCCCCAGCTTCAAAATACTAAAGCCTAACATACCTGTGGTTGATGCCACATGTATATAGGTACTATCAGTTTAACCAACACGCCTGTGGAAAGATAAATTGAACAATGGGAACTGGAATTAAAATAAATTGGAATTGTTTTAAGAGTCAAAATCAAAATCAAAACGGTCTTTATTCAGTACAATCACAAGGATCACTTTGAAACGTCTTATATACCTACTAGGTGAATCTATCGTCAGTTTCTCGCGACCAAAGCCTAGAAGAACGGGCAAGAAACTTACGGCTTGGTTCCTAGCGTTTTTTTGTATGATCCTTTTTACAATTTTATTACGGTACCTACTTAATTGTTTAAGTGTTTTTAATGAGTTGGAGCATATATTAGTATTAGTACCGGTGATCTAGTGGGAGTGACCCCGCCTTCCGATCGTAAGGTCGTAGGTTAGACAACGGTCGTGCCCCAATGGATTTTTCACGCTGAGAAAATTTATGCTCTTAAACGGTTAAGGAAAACATCTTTAGGAAACCAGTTCGCATTTTACAGCGGCGATGGGCTTGCAACCTGTCAAGTAGGGAATACCAACTACTGCCAGATGTAGGTATGTGCCAAATGTAATGTTTGGGCGTACCTCTGACTACCCCCCTTAGACTTCCTCAAAGAATCTGGAGTTAGTACTTGGTACTAAGAGATCTGAATGGATATCTACCGTGCCTGGGGATCAAAGTCGTGAAGCTGTTTCAGTTTTCAGTTTTTTTTTCAGTTGATTTAAGATTGTGATTCTTTTGTTTATTGGCATTCACGGTATTTTTTTAGTTCTTTGCCCCACGCCGTTAGGTGAGTGTTTAGTGTAGCGTGTTGATGGAAGGCGAGTAGTAGCTAGGTAGTCTTGAAGTACTCCGTGTCTATCCCATCAAACTACTACATTTTTTTTTTAAATTTTTATTTATTAAAGATGGTTTAATCAACAAGAATATGTCACCCTCGAATCAACACTTAAACTTATAAACTGTATTTCATGCTGTACGAGTTTAACACACATTTAATTTTGGCTGGTTACTTATACAGATGGGATATTGCCATGGAGCTAAGCGAGCTCGGTGGAGGCATTACTCGCCGAGAAGTGTCTAGGCACGAGGCAGCTGCTTTAGCTGACGACCACCCCGAAGAAGCAGAGGCAGCCTTCCTCCGAGCCTCGGCGCCAGAAGATGCCGTCAGAATGTGGCTGAGTAAAGGAAGCCACCAGCGAGCTTTGACGCTGGCAGAGGAACATGCCACGCACATGGTACCTAATATGAATGATATGGAATAATCTTCTAAGAATAACTAAGAAACAAACGATTTTATTCTAACAAGTTTGCAAAGAATCAGCCATAATATGTGTTTATTTTTTGTAATTGTCACATGGTGTTGATGCCTAAATTTGCTTGTGACTTGCTCAATGGTTTGGAAAATCGGTTATCAAATCGATTAAGGTTTATTGTGGAATAGGATCTGTAGTGTCGAACAAAATAAATGTTTATTCATTAAGTTTCGTACTTTACACAGGTGGAAGAAGTTTTAGTAGAAGGTGCGAGAGCTGCCGCCGAACGCGGGGATTTGCCTCAGTTTGAAACTCTTATGATCCGCGCCAACCGGCCCAGAGAAGTTGTGCAACATTACAAGGATCTTGGTAATGATTTATCGTATGAAAACCTATGTACACGAACCGCTTAAAACGGTATAAGCCTTCTCCAGCTCTTTCCATTGTTGTCGGTCTTCAGTGACTCTGCTCCATGAATTGTCTGCTACTTTGACTTTGACTATTCATAAGTTGCACTCACTTATTTTCTCATAGAGAATGATAAAAAGTAGTGTCCACCTTGGGAACTACACAATTTTAAGCTTCTACTCTAAGGATTCTACTCTAGAATCCCTCGCTCCGCTCTGGATTCAAAGAAACACTCTCGCCTTTAAAATAGTTGTTTGCTCGCTTGGTAAACAATCTACTATTTTTTGACAGCCTTCACAGCTCAGTTGGTAGTAGCTCTGCCTTCTGTGCCGTAGGCCGTGGGTTCGATCCCCACCGAGAACAAACATTTGTGTGATGAACATAGACTGATGTTTGTTCTCTGTCTGGGTGTTATATAATATTATAAGTATGTATTTATATAAAAAAAAAAGTATTTATGTAGTATATCAGCTATCTGGTTCCCATATCACAAGCTTTGGCTTAGTTTGGGGCGAGGTAGTGCTGTGTGGAATGTCCACCAATATTTATTTATTATTATTATTTATTGATCGAGTGAGCGAAGCGAACGAAGATCTTAGTTTCAACTTGGGCGATTTGGCATTTTATGTATGTATGTATGTATGTATGTATGTATGTTTGTCTGGCGATAACTTAAGAACCGTTGATCCGATCTGCATGAAATTTGATATGTCGATAGCTTGTACTTGAGAAATTTACTGGTAAGTATATGAGTAAATTCGGATAAAGGGTTTTTGAGATATGGGGTTTTTTAAGAGGGCAAAAATAAAAAAAGTTACATAAAAAAATCAAGTTACATGTCATATGAAAGGGCTTTGTTTGGACATTCCAAAACAATTTTTACTTTTTTTTTTGGGACGCTCGGTTTTCGAGATAAAATTTAAAAGGTTAAATTAAGATAACCAGCGATCCAAGAGCTCCCATCTCTAAGAGTTTCGTTGACATCAAGGTTTTTCTACTGGTCGGCCAGTTCTTTTGATTTTTCTTATTTTTTTTTCTTGAAATAAATTAAGGAGGTACTCAGTTCTCATAAAATGGTGACGACGACCAGGTCTGATGATGGAGCCAAGGTCTGTTCAACGGAACTCTTCAATAAATAGGCCAATAGAGTTGAAACTTGGTAACCATACCAATTTAGTAGGCGGTAGTCAGAAAAAAGTCCAAAGATAATGTTTGGACTTGCCTCTGACTACTACCGACTCAAAGTTTTGATGCGTTCGTCGGGTCGCATCACGAGATCTCAGTTCGGGGCGAACTACTAGTTATTATGTTTGATATGTACAGAGCTATGGGAGGAGGCGATGCGCGTGACTCGCGAGTACCTGCCGGAGAGCGGCGAGCCCGTGCCGGCGGGCGTGCCCGCGCTGCTGTCGCGCGCGGCGGCGCACGCGGCGCGCGGCGAGTGGGGCGCCGCCGTGCGCGCGCTCGGGGCCGCCAGCGCCGCCGCCGCCGCGCCCGCGCCGCGCCTCGCCGAGCGCGCCGCCCTGCGCGCCGCACGCCTCGCGCGCGACCATCTGCACGCGGACCAACGCACGGCCGCCGCGCACATGCTGGCCGACAGGTACCCTACACTGGAGCGCCGGCGCACCTTTTTTTTTTTTTTTTTATACCATTACCTAATGGAACAAGCAGATGGCCCACCTGATGTTAAGTGGTAACCATCACCTAAACCAAAGCATTGCCTCGTAAGTCACGCACGATAGGAACGTGCCCTACGATGCACTGCTCTGCGTCCATCAACTTGAGGCATACAGATGTTAAGCCTCATGTGCCTGTAATTACACCGGCAACCACACTCTTCAAACCGAAACACAGCGTTGCTGCTTGGCGGCAGAAAAAGACTTGTTCCGAATGGCGACCGGTTCCGAATTCAAATCTTCTTCAAGTCATAACCGGTTATTAATCTTTTACTTTAGACACGAACGAACCCGTAATTTGTGTCGCGTGCAGGTTTGCCGCAATCGGTCAAAGCGAGATCGGTGAGCAACTCCGCGCCGCTCTGATGGAAGGCTACTCGGCCGCGGACGAGGACGCTCCCGGCGCCTCCGGCGAGTACGAAGCAGAAGAAGAACCTAGCGCGGTGAACACTATGGAAGCGGACACGGAAGCGGAAGCAGAGGCGGAAGCGCTGGAGCGGCTGGCGCGCGCGGGCCACTGGGTCCGCTGTCTGGCGCACGCGGGTCAACGAGCGCCGCATTACGCCTTGAGATACGCCGCACATTTGTTTAAAGCTCACCCGGTATGTTGACATTTCCACGCCTTTTTCTGCCGCCAAGCAGCGTTGCTGTGTTTCGCTTTGAAGAGTGTGGTCGCCGGTGTAATTACAGGCACATGGGGCTTAACATCTGTATGCCTCAAGCTGATGGACGCAGGGCAGTGCATCGTAGGGCACGTTCCTATCGTGCGTGACTTACGAGGCAATGCTTTGTTATAAGTGATGGTTACCACTTAACATCAGGTGGGCCATCTGCTTGTTCCATCAGTAGGTGGTATAAAAATAAAAACGACACATTTCGCGGGACAGTCTTTGTAATTTTTAAACAGTCCACGTCAGTCAGTCCACTACACAATAAGTCCACCAATATTTCACACACACAATCACACTCTTCAAGCCGAAACACGAACGCTACGTGGCAGCAAAGAGCTACACGTTCTTGTTGTTATTTTTGCTTGAAAAGGAGTAAAAACAAAATCGAATTCTAATTTAGTAATTAGAATTCAATTCTCACTCAGTACCAAGTAGTCACTCACTCGGTAGTGAAAAGAGTGTTTTCATGCAGTATTTGTCCATGCAGGTTTTTTTTACATCTAAAGTACTGCGACAGTTGACTAAGTAATTCAGAATAATTAAGCTACCAATTTTCTTTTAAAGCGGATGGAAAACATCGACATCGAAACCGATGAGCCACCTGAAGCATTATCCCAAGTCCTCGAAGCGCTCCGTCAGTACCTCACCACAAACGCGGCTGAGTCTATATCTAGCAACGACATGCCTTTAGCTAAGGCTGTGTGTAGCGAGCTTCTGATCCGGGTGTCGATGGTACCGAGAGCTATCGCAGCATTGAAGGACGCGGCGGTGGTTATGGCCGCAGCGGGAGCTGATGATAGAGCTATGCAGGTGTGTTTTATTCCCTTTATTTTATCCCAAAGCTGGCAGACGAGCATACGGGCCCCCTGATGGGAAGCGGTCACAGTCGCCCATAGACACCTGCAACACCAGAGGCGTTACTGATGCGCTGTCGGCCTTTCAGGAAAAGATAAACCCGCCTTTTGAAGGACCCCATGTCGTAACTCCCGAGGGAAAACAGCAAGAGGAAGATCGTTCCATAACTTAGTTGTGCGTAGTAAAAACGGTCCCTTACTGGAAACCCTCGCGATTTTGTTCGTGTAATGCTATTTCATGCACACAGCTGCGAATTTTTCAAAGATTACTATGTTACTTAGTTACGTATGGTATGGTGGTATGGTACCAAATTTCACACCTCTAGGCCTTGTAGTTTCAGAGATCTCGTGATGGACTGGACGATGGATTGGACTTTTTATCGGAACATATGGATAGATAAATAAAACATTCGACACCGGCATCTAGCCCCAAACTAAGCAAAGCTATGGGAACTAGATAGCTGATATAATAAGTATATTATATTTTTTGTAAATACTCATCCACTAGCATATTTTATTACACCCAGACAGAGAACAAACATCTATGAATATATGTTCGTCGCACAAATTTAATGTTGAACGCCAATTATCGGTAATCGATGTTTAATATCGAGGTATAACAACCTCGATATCCAACGGCGAGCGTACAGTATCGATTATATGTACCTTTATTTTTGTGAATATTGGATGTTGGTTGGGTTTAAATGTTGGTTGGGACTACAAACATCATTGGATAAAATCGTAATTATTTATTTCTAGTCGCTGACACTGCTAATGGCTTTGCATGTGCCTCAAATAGCTGCCAAAGCGGCCCGAGCACTGCCACGCTATTCGGATATCATTGTGGCTGATGTTGGTAAGAACTTCCATATTTTACTTATCAGTCATCATCATCTTCCTGCCCTTGTCCCACTTTATGTGCCCATAATATACCCTACCACTGCTCCTCATTTTTTCAGTCACTGGCGCCACTTTCAAACTGCCTCTAATAAAGTAATCCCTTATCTTATCCATTCTCGTCACTCCACACATCCATTTACTTATCAGTCAATTCACTAATACGGTAATTACGATCCAGATTAATTATCAGGTACTTACGCTATGACAACGTGTATGTTACGAAGTTGGCTGTCTTTTGTTCTCCGGTTTCATACGTGTTTAAAGTGCTATTATGATAGATCAGAAATATATTTTTGCTGATTTTCTGTAATTTTAAGTTAGTAACTTTTAAAGTTTTATAGTTTAAACTTAGTTGGTTACAAATATTTACAACTAAGTATATTTTTCAAAAATGTTGAAATGTGCTAACGTGAAGTTTTTTGAAGGTTGTCAGACTCTTAATGATTAAGAGTCTGACAACCTTCAACACCAGTAATCTTCAAGTAAGCTCTAATTCTCGTACGCACTGCGTAAAATCTGTTTTTAATTTACCTGCTACGACGTGCTACGAAGGAATGGTGTATTTGCTATGCATTCGTAGCTCTCGTAGCGGTTTGAGCTACGATTAATTTTTATGTATTAAAAAGACTTCGACGCGACCAACTTGTATTTTTGATTGCTTCAAATGATTTCAGTAATTGCTACGGTTTAGAAAAATAAAATGCTCTCGGATTTCTTTGGTAAATCCTAGGTTTTGTTCATGCATGAAAATTATTACGAAACTAAAAAAAACTGAACAAATGCTATTTTTAGAAAACTATCGAAAATGAAAAAAAATATGGTGTCAATTGACTATGTTACCAACGTTCGGTGCGGTCAAACCGTCTAAAATAGTAGACGTGAAGACATGCAGACCTAAAAACTCCGTCACAAGAGGCGGCTCCTGTTTATATGAATAAGCATTTTAATAAATAAAAAATATTGTCGGACTTTTCCCACAGCACTATCTGGCCCCAAATTAAGGAAAGCTTGTAATATTGGATCCAGATAGCTGTTATAATTCTTTTTTTTTTGTTTTGTAGCTTTCTACGTGTGCGGGATGTCAATTCGCAGTGAAGGCACCGGTGGAGCTCGGGAAGCATTTGTGCTGTTGAACCGATGCCTGGACCTTGTGGAGGCTGCTGATGACGAATCAGCTCACTTACTCGATTACGCAGACTTTGGTAAGTTGTTTTTTATTTTACGTGGAAAACGAATATCTTAGAAATATAGGAATGAATAAATTATAATAAATAAATAAATATTGGTGGACTTTCCACACAGCACTATCTAGCCCTAAACTAAGCAAAATTTGTAATACGGCAACCAAATAGCTGATATAATACTTATATACATTTATTATGTAAACATTTACAGAGATTAAACATCTATGTTCATTACACAAATGTTTGTTCTCTGTGGGGATCGAACCCACGGCGTACAGCGCTGAAGGCAGAGTGACCTGTGAGGGCTCTCAAATGAGAAAATAGAAATAAATATGAAAATTATAAAAGGTGTTTAGCCAATTTAGCCTTGGTTAAAAATGTTTATTTGATTATTATGGAACACCAACAGCTAAAATAAACCAATTTACAATCTTGGAGCTTCTGTTCACTAATTATTATATTTCCTGTTAGAATGCACCGATTGGCCTCACCAGCCGCTCCTATTGGATAGTGGCTGTATTCGAGGTTCGATACTGGATGAAGTGAGAGAGTGGGTGCTCGCTGTTTCTATGGACCAAGCTGTAGAGCAGGTGACATATTTCATACTTGCACTATTATTTTATAATCGCATGCCAGGAATATGGCTATGATAGATCATACATTAAAGAAAAAATCTGACATCTACAGTACGTTTCACGAAAGAAGTTCTTTGGTTTCTTGGATAATAAATATTTATTTCGAAAGCTTGTTGGCTTAGATGACTGCTGGTTCGATTTGTTTTGAGCGTATGAAAGCGTTCGGCAACATAATACTTTACATAACGTTATTGAAGTACATTTTGGTTATTATTTATTTCCTGAATGTTACAGTTACAAAAAATATTATTTCAAATATCACGATCGATGTAATGGAACGACGGCAAACAATAATTGCCACAGTACCATTGATGGTTCTGTCTAATGGTACCACGATTAACGAACGTTACTCGAGCCTTAAAAAAATTATACTTTTTCGAATTCGAACTATTGAGGCATTTAGATGTTAATCCTCATGTGTCTGTATTTTCACCATGTGTCGGCATCCACACTTCAATCCGAAATACAGTAACGCTGCTTGACAGCAGAAATAAGCATGGTCTACTTCCCCGGATGAGCCCTTCACAAAAAAATTGTAGCTTCACGCGACCGAAGTAGACTATAGTCGCGTTAAACGATCGCTGCAAACTCGGTCATAAATCATTTTAACACTAGTGTTGAGAGTACTCGGCGCGGGCGCATGCACGTTATCGATAAAAAGAATGACTCGGCGAGAGCGCCCGGTGATTGCGCGATCGGATCTTGTGGGTAGTCGGTATACGTATCGATAGTTCTTATCGACTCCAATAATGCACATCTCTGCGTATTATTGGAGCAAAAACAAAAGGACCGTGCCGTTTTCCTAAGTGCGAGAAAGAGCTGTTTCGTTACGATAATTTATGACCGACACTGCAGCGAGAGTCTAACGCGACTATAGATCGCAATATTATGAATTTATTCAGATTTGAATTGAACTGCAGTGCAATTATGTGTATTCCTATACAGACACTGCCAGTGGATAGTCGCGGCTTGTACAGCTCGTATGTGGGAGATTCCGAGCAATGTTGCGTTCTCACCGGGTACCCGCTTTCAGAGAGGCTGGTCACTTTCACTAATGGTGAGTACAACTTTAATAACTTTAATTTAATTTAAATTTTAATTAAAGACAGCTTTCACAGCTCAGTTGGTAGTAGCTCTGCCTTGTGCGCCGTAGGCCGTGGGTTCGATCCCCACCGAGAACAAACATTTGTGTGATGAACATTGATGTTTGTTCTCTGTCTGGGTGTTATATAATATTATTAGTATGTATTAACGAATAAAAGTATATACATATCTACACTAATATTATAAAGAGGTAAACTTTGTATTTTTGTATTTTTGTATGTAACGAATAGGCTCAAAAACTACTGGTCCGATTTCAAAAATTCTTTCACCATTAGAATGCTACATTATCCCTGAGTAACATAGGCTATATTATATTTTCAAAAAAATCAGGGATCCTTACTAAAACTTCAATAATGTAACCCAAGGTGGAAAACAAAAAACCTTACATCGCGTGCGCTGCGAAAACTATTGAAGATAGAACAAAATAATGTACTACGATTTTGTATAACACATTATCATCTACAAAAAATGTCGCGACAGCATATGTCTAACTATTATAGTTATGTCACAATAAGTGTTCTTTTATTATAAAAAATTAATTGAAATGCCTCCGCTAGAAAAGGGTCTTTATTTGTACCTTGGTATTAATCCTTATCCAAATAAATCATTTAATAATTAAGACGGTTTCAATACCTATAGATTACTTCTTAATTTTTTCAAATCGGACATTCCATTCAAAAGATATGACGAAATTAAAAATGTTTACGGGTCCACCGGTCACGCGCGGGGTGCGATTTCACTCACTCAAGGAGAAGCGCGTGCATGAAAATGTATGAAATAAGTAGACGCGAGGCTCGAACCCACGGTCTAAGTTTATCCTAAAATGTTCAAAAAATTTATGACCACCCATGCGAAGCTGGGAAAGGCCGCTAGTGTATTATATCAGCTATCTGGTTTCCATATTACAAGCTTTGGCTTAGTTTGGGGCTAGACAGTGCTGTGTGGAAAGTAAAAAAAAAACTGCTTGTTGAGTTACAAGAATTTTCTAAATTTAAACATGAATCTAAAATCATATAAAGGTTTTCAAAATGTATAATTTATTTTACTTATAATGTGAGTATTGTCAGGTCGGTGTGCCAATCGCGAGAATTGGTCTCGCGTGTCAAGCGCGGCCCGCAATGGCGGCACGAGCGCTGCTATTCTGCAGCACGTAACGCATTGGTGCGGCCCTGCGGATTACGCACACCTGTAAGATGTACGTAAAATACGGAAACTTACGGACTCCCTTAGTTACAAAGTAAAGAAAAAATTGGTTGTTCTTTTTTTTTATACAACTAGCTGATAGAACAAGCAGATGACCCACCTGATGTTAAGTGGTAACCATCACCTATAAGAAAGCATTGCATCGCAAGTCACGCACGATAGGAACGTGCCCTACGATGCAGTGCCTTGCGTCCATCAACTTGAGGCATACAGCTGTTAAGCCTGTAATTACACCGGTAACCACACTCTTCACACCGAAACACAGCGTTGCTGCTTGACGGCAGAAAAAGGCGTGGTGGTTGTACTTCCCAGGACGAGCCAAAGAGCAGACAAAGAGACTACTCTGATTAGGCTATTTTCAAACCATTTTGACGTTAAAACGTAAAGTTTTGGTTGGGTTGCCGCCGGTCAGTAGATTAGCTTCGTACATAATGTATCTGACGCCCTGATCTCATTATCAACGTACATGCAGTACGCAGAGGTCTAACGGCTGTAGTTTTGTTTAGGGGGTCTAATATTAGCGTAATTTGATTCTTGGATTTCAATAATTAAAATTATGGTATGGTTTAAATAAATAAGATAATCCGCCTATAATTCTTACATAAAAAATCAACACCTTAAAAATGAAACCATCAATTTTGTTTATATCGCTATAATAAACTCATTTTTTTATCACATTTATTCAATAATATACTTTGACACAAATATTTTATGTACTAAAAGGTTTATTTGATTTATACTGAAAGTTCTTAGAGCTTTTTGTAGGTTTCATGTTTTTATACAAATAAATAATATCGTGTCATGTTATTCATTTCATGATACTTTTCAGTATAAATCAAAAAAATTGTGTAGAAGGAAGATAGTTTGTATCTAAGAAGAAACATTTATTTTCTAAAGAATTAGGTACAAGATTGATTTCCGATACCTTTTTAAAATTTGCGATGGACATGAACATTTTGTTGGTCATCGATTATTCTGTTTTAATATCAACAGTAAGTATTCTTTAGATTTTATTCTCGATTCAAGTCAAACGAAGTTTTCATACGAATTGGTTTATTTTGATTTGTATCATCATTTTTACATAATAAATTCTTTAAAAACATGTATGTCAGATTTTTAAGGTATCGGGATTTTGAGGCACGTAATTATATTAGATTGTCTTACACACTTAAATAGAATATTATTACCACTAGTATATCAAGATAATAAGCGTAAGTTTTGATCGATTCCAACATTGTTAGAATAGATGGTTAAATACATTTTTTTTTATTATAAAGTACATTATACTCTAGTTTAGCGGTCCATTTTGAAAACCCAATCGCCATTATTTGTTTAGGGCAAAATTACGATTGCAATGAGAAAGTTCATTATTCAAAATAGTATTTTCACAATAGACCACTTTTGATAGAAAATAACTTTGTTAACAACAAACACCAATATAAAAATAATAGTGTAAAAAATATACTACTAAGTAGGTACATGATATATAATTTAGGCATTTGAGTATTATTTTAAGAAGAATATAATATTGTATTGTATAATTTTCTCTCTCTTAGGAAATGTACGATTGATATAAATTTCACGTGAAAATATGTTTCTCAAAATAAGTTGTTGATAGGTACTGATAGCTCTATAAGATAAGAAAAATAGTACACTAAGGTACCAAACGTTGTTTAGTCAACGTATTGGTTTTTACTACAAAAATATATAAAGTAGCATGCTCCATTTTACTGTGGAATATTGACCAACGGTCAGCGATTCCCTTTTCTTTGTACGAAGCTTTTATTTTTCACGCTCGATGATATAGTGGTTAAATAAAGAATTGAAAAACTTATTTTGTAGTCTTATTGGTGCTATGTAAGTTTACATAGCGCCGTACTATGAGACGCAAGACACAACAAGACGCAAGAGCAAAAGCGATTTAATATTGTCTGGAGCCACGATACTGATTTAACTCTGACAGTACATATATTTTAGTAAGAATACTACGAGTTCCAGTGGATATGTAAAGTAGATTGTTTTCTAACACCGATATACTTCAACCACAAATATTACCTACAAGACGTACATTGTATTCGACTAACCAATGAGCTAGGCCAGTTAACCGCTTTAGGATGTAGCGGTTCTCTAGAATATTATTCTTCACTACAATAATATAATATTTAATTTAAAGTCACACATGTTTATGTTGATTTTATATCAATAAGTGAAGTGATATTAACCATTTTAGAACCTTTCTTATTAATAATATAAATATTGATTTCAAGTTTACTTAAATATATTTACTTTAGTAATCAAGAATAAAGTTTTTGTCGGAAGTGGCCTACAAACACTCGATTGAGGTTTACACATTTTTGAAGATTGGACTTAAACGCTATCACAAAGAAGTTGTGCGTAGTAGAATTTTTAAAAAAATAAACGTATGTACAGTTTGTCAACAAATAGATAATTAAAGTTTAAATAAATAAGGTTTTGAACATTATGAAAGACTCACGATGTCTACAAAAGAGATAATAAGTATACACTGGAAATTTTTCTAAAGCACAACCTTGGAAGAATAGTATCTAGACGCACTTACTTACTAGAATAACGTTAGAAAAGTTAGTCATATAAGGCAAAGTGTTGAAATTGGGGTTTCAATGACATTCATTTACAAGGTAGATACAATATATAAGGAATATATATATTATAATATTTAAGGAAGTATTCGTTATTTCTACATGAAGTGTAAAATATGATTTTTGAGTTACAATGTTGTGTACATCACATCAATTTAGTTTCTAAATGATTAAGAGGTATGTGAAGACTAGAATAATGGTATTATGAAAAAAGAATGCAAATGCTGAATTTTTTTATGTACACAAATCCAGTGAGCTTTGTTAGATGAAAGTTAGTTTGGAACAAATATAGTACTAATAAGGGTAGGTTTTACCATCTCAGAGTAATGATGCTATCCGATAAAAATATTTGAGTCTAAAGTAGACTTATCAAAAACAAAGGCGGAAATGTTTTTATATAAGGGATATATGGCAAAACCCGCCCTAACACTTTAAGATTAATAATGTATATTACATGTTTATGTCATTCATCACAAAATTATCAGCGATGGTCAAAACTAGATTATGATTTGGAAGATTTTGATTAATAATATTTTTACCACAAAATTTAAAAAAAAATTGTAGCCTAAATAATATTTTTGGTAATTGAAAATAATCGTACCAATATATTAAGTACACACATAGTTAGCTATAATGTTTATTAAAGTTTTGTTTTGATAGCTCTTCTAAAACACAATATTTAATAAACACACGCCTCAATGCAGCTCAACTCCATGATTACTGGACCCTCAGATGTTTATAAACAACCTCGGTACATGTTTTTAATTTTTTTTATAGGTCTTTAAACAAATCTTTTGGCAACGATACATCAAAGTTATTTAACCTCATCTATGAATGCATTTACGTTTACATTTATTTAATGCTAATTTGGTTACAATAAAGCGTGATACTCGAAATGGACATCAATATTATTTAATATTTACACTGGCTGTTACACAACGTGACGCAAGGGCAAAATGTTCAGTTCGTACAACTGCACGATGTTCAATTTTGAATCGTGTGACGTCACTGGAACCAAGAGTGAACCAACTGTGAACTACATAATACTGATTATAGAGAAAGCTTGGGTTATAAACAGGACATCTTAAAGAATTTCACGTATTTTCGCAGGATACACTTATTCGTAAGCTTCAAACATGATTACAGGTAATACAAACAGTAAAGCCAAACTGAGTTATTAAATTTCATGAATTCCAACTCAGGTTTGTTTCACCGCTACAACTACAATGAGATCACAAAATGATTTATTGCCAACAACACTTTACACCTAACATATAATACAGTATAACCGATTATCCTACAAGACAACACTCTAGGTTCCAAACGCCACACAATCTAGTCTACAATATCATCATGGATATTATAAGAAGCCGTCGTGGTCGCCACTAGTAGTCTTCACGGCGTTCCGGCGACGGCTCCCTGGATCAGTCGGGGGACTCGTCAGCCCCGAGCGTAGTGGCGGGGAACAGCGGGTACCAGCCGTACGTGCGCTGAGGAAGCGTGAGCTTTTCCAGGCAGATCTCGGCGCCCCCTAATGCGAGGTTGTGCTCGAAGCCACCGCATCGCTGCCAGAGCATTACGACCAACGTGCGTCCGAGATATTCGCTGGACTGATGCAAAATAAGTTCAAAGTTATTCTAAACATAATTGAAAATGTCATTTAGTGTAAATGTGTGTTTAAATGAAAGGTAAGGAACAAACGGATAATGAAAAGGAGTTGTCCGCAAACGTAATTAATCTATCTAATCATCCAAGTCTCAGAATAATGTACCTACATTACAATGAATAATACCTACTTGAAAGTTATTTGAGTAGATTTAGATGTAGACATTTTTCATGAAGTTGAATGATATATTGTTACCTGATATTTGAGAGTTTGCTTGAACTGTGGCTCCGTAGTACGGCGGACAACGCGCGTTTTACGCTTGTGCAGCCACTTGTCTGCCTCGCGCAGGTAGCACTTCACGTACGAGTCTGGTACCTCACCGTTCACGCCGTACACTCGACGGGCGTGAGAAATCTGCGCACGTGTCATACTTTCATATTATATTTTGTTTTTATCTTAATATCGTCGTGACAGCTGAACAAATTTGACTGAAGCATGTTATATTTCTTGAGTGGAATTAAACAAGGTGGGAGGTGTTATTAGTGTAAAAATTACTAACTGTATATTTCTGGGCTAAAATAAAATATAACATTACATTTATGTAAAGAAATGGTAAAACGTCGATTAAATATGTACCATGTTAAATATCTACTTTGCATGCTTCTTACTTTGTCAACGCTGTACACGCCTGTAAGTGACAGCGCATATACTTATTACTTAAACATTACATTATATTTACTCTATCCTTTTATTTCGACACACCAACTACAGAGACATCGTTGGTGTGTCGAAATAAATAAACGTACCTCTAGTTCCAACTGTCCCTTGACCATGATGATACTGATGTTGATCTCGGCGTGCAGCGGCGGCAGCATGGAGTTGCGCGGCGGCACCTGGCCCGGCCCGAGCGGCACGCTGTCGTCGTCGTCGCCGACCGCGTCGCACGCCGCCGCCGCCGGCACCGCCGCCCACATGCTGCCCTTGCGCCCCGTGGCAGTGCCTGCGCGCGCACCCGCCTCGCACGTCAATGCACTCGCCCGAACGCGGCACGAGACTCCGTTCGACCGAGCGCTCGCAACCGACGTATATCATATCAACATAAATCAAAGTACGAAACGATATCAAAACCAATGAAACACTCAAAATTACCAAAAATAAACATTACACGAAAATAAAGCACGTCAAACAGCTTCGTGCCGGGGTGTATACGGTTCTCGGCATACATTCGGTGACCCTCAACGTCTCCGACCTAAACATACAGATGGAAGAGAAAGCGACAAACGTGTGCAGCCAAGAGTGGAGTCGAGTTTCTAATAGTTCTGTTAAGCGATCTTTGACTTATTATGGTAAGCATTCCGTGTTATGAGCAGCCATAGTTGAACGTTAGGAAAAGTTTTTCGTAGAAAGTTTTTAGAGCTCATGCCGTGGCTTTTACGAGCCACCGGAGCTTTAGCCTCATGCGCGATCGCGACCTACTTTTAAGTTTAAGTTCATTCCCTAGCTCTTCAAATTCAAAATTGTATTAAAATCTTCTAAGCCTACGGAGAGGACAACTTAAAATTTATTTACAAGAAATCTAATAGAATGCGCTTCGAACAAACAATGAGTGAAACGATTGCAGACAGAGGTAATGAAATCCAAACATCCCAGGCGACACAATGCCATCGAGATAACTTAGACAGCCGAACAGACGGTTGAAACACAGAAACGGATGAAGCGAGCGTGATCGCCCGCGGCCGGGCATGCGTCGGGACAGTACAGACATTAGTGAAGTGATGAGAAGCGTCGGGCGCAGCCACATTCAACGGTGCGTGCGCGCGGCCGCCGCACAAGCGATGTATGACCATGCTACTACTGCCCCGCGAGCCGGCGCCGGCGGCCGCTGCGGCCAGCCCGCGGGGCGGCGGCCGACTCGGACGTCACAAGGGATCGCGTCCCCGACGCCGGGCACGACGCCCGCGAAGGGCGCACATGCACCGGCTCGGGCACCATTCAACAGTCGCTTACCGAGGCGCTAACGGTCCGTCGCTGCTGACCAAACAAGCACAACACAGTACGATCAGTACTACCCTCAATGGTTGTATACTCTAGGGTTTTGATGAACAGTGTTAGGTAGGGGAGTCGATAGGGGAGTGGTCTCGGTGGGCTCATGTTTCAGTATGGGAAGTACACCTGAAATCCGGCAGTGATGCTCCGTGATTTGGAACCCATAGGTCGTGATGGAAGAACATAAATTATGTAAGAAATAAAATAATGTTGTAAAAGCTCAAGAAGTAACTAGGTAGTTTTAAAACTGAAACAATTGTTTCGACAATATTCATATCGTTGGCATTCTTAATACATTTTCGAACAAAATGTAAACATCCAATTAATTTATTATGTTCTCAATCAAAATTCCTATTTCAACTATCCTAACGTACTTTAATATCTGATTATCAATTGCACATTATACATAAGTCAGTACAGTAATTACAGCGATAGAAGCTTGGTCGGAAGTCCTGCAAACTTCTTCATACACGTACCTACCTACAAACCAGTAGGTAGTTACCGTAGTACTGAAACCATTTGAGGCATTTTCCGACCAACCTGAAGGAGCAGAGAAAAGAAAGCGACAGAGATTGCATTACTTACGCCTGGCGGTGGACCCAGAGAGCGAGAGCGTGCGTCCCAGCTCTCCTTTGACGGCGCGCAGCGAGCGCAGAATGTCGTCCGGGTCGCGGCGCACGCACGACGAGCGACGCCGCTCGTTGCGCCGCGGCGGCACTGGCTCCGCGCCCGCGCCCTCTATACACGTCATACTCATACCCATACCCATACCACTCACTGAATCCGCTACTCCCTTGTTACAACGAAGTTGGCTTGGCCCAGATGAACAGGGAATGGAAATGGAACATCGTTATTTTTTAAAACTATTTAGAGTATTTAGAGTTCGGTTTGAAATAGTTAATTTTAGGTTTATAAATGTAATGTAGGTAAGGGTTAAATGTAAAGGTATGCCTAATAAAACACAGGTCAACATAGCCAAGATGCAAGTAGGTGTCTTTTGTTTTTTCACTAGACCAGTATGATTACGGATTATTTTTACTAGTACGATTATAATTAGGGCGTGGGTGGGTACTTTGTTTACGAGCAACTGGTGCCAATGGAGCTTAAATTTGTGTTGGGCAAGCGGTGGAGCTTCCAATGTGTTGTCATGTGTGTCGTGTATTTACCCTTTTCCGCTTGCTGAAAGGATGATCGCCTGGAGCCGGGAAGCGAGCGAGAGAAGTCCTTCCCTAGTTGGTAGACCTCCACTTCCAGGGTCTCAGATTGCGAGGAGCCTCGTCGCGAGCCGCCGACCCACGCGTGGTCGGGGTGCAGTAGTGACGCGCATTCGCCGATGGAGTCCACGTCGTCTGGAAGAGAACCGCGTCCTTTTACGCTTTTAATTATAAAACTGTATTAAAATGGGTTTCTGAAATAAATAGTGTTAGTGAAAAAAGTTATGAGTATAAATGGTTTAATATTTAAAAAATAAGTGGGTATGTAAATTAACACATTTTTATATCCATTATCATAAAATACCTTACTGAAATCCTGTTAGCTATTCAGCCTAAACATGGAAATGAACATAGTCCATCATCATGAAGGACATACTTTTTTGCAAAATAAACCGTCTTCAAATACAATGAAAATATAAAACAAAATTTTTGCTGAAGAGAACCACAAACCAAAACATCATCTGTGTATGTTCTGTAAGGCTAACAAAAAATACTGAAAACCTACCAAACAAAAAATAATCATCAAAATCTATTCATAATAATAATTGGCGGAGTAGGTACTTGTATGTACAAAAAACATACAGCTGAATTAAAAACCCCTCCTTAAAGACTGTTAAAAAGTAGATAAGAATTCGAAATTTAAATATCTTGACTCATTCTTGACACGACATCAAATCAACATCGATTTCAATGAGTTTATAAATAAATAAATATTGGTAAAAAAGGTAACACAGAAAACAAGGACAACACAAAAAGTATGATGTATGTTTTACCGGACATAGAGCGTTGCGAAGAGAAGTCTCCACGACGCAGGGCTCTAGCGCCGGTGAGGGAGCCCCGGGGTGACGTGTTGGCGGAGCGGACGCCGCGCTCTTCCAGTGTCCACCACACTGCTCGTTCCTCTGCAAAGGCTTTTTCCACTTCCATCTAAAAAAAATAAGCATTTTATTTCATAGCAGTCTCAAAAAGTTGTCTGCTGATACCTGTGCTAATTGGTCGGCTGTCTATTAATGTTAATGCTACTGATGTTTGTAAGAACTATTAAAAAAACATACAGCTGGAAATCAGTCAATATATTGCTACAATACCGTTAGAATCTCAGCATAGCTGCATTAACCGCTGAAAAAAACACTTCAGTAAAGCTTACTTACATTTATTTTATGCGACGGATAAGTGTCTACATGCTTTTAAATATCTAACCAATACTTACAGTGCATTCGCCAATAAGTAAAGGGTCAATGCCGGGGCAGGCGTCCCAAAGTGTCAATTCTATAGCCCTGCCGGCTAGAAGATCCGCTGTTAGACCCCCAAACCCGAGAGTGGCATTCCACACGGGGTTGCAAGATGCAGAAGCTGGATCTGTCTCCACAGGTGGACAGGTTTCACTGGAAATATAATTAATATGATAAGTAGATATTAACACAAAAAAAAACTAAATTTGTAGGTGTCATTGAAAGTGAGGACGATACAAACAGACGATTGATTTATTTTGCGAAGAGAAAAATAACAACATTCTGGAAAATCTGGGAAATTATACATTTTGGGCTACCTACATTATGAGAATTAAACATCTGTTCTTAAAGGGAGGATCCTAAAGTCACTGGAAAAAAAAATACAGAATTTTTGACCAAATCCGAGTCTGGTCGCGCGGGTTTGAACCAGAAACTTCAGAGTTCTCGAGGGTGAAAACAATATAAACTCACAGTGATGGCAGAAGACGTATCCTGGCAAAGGCTTCTGGCTCATCGCCGTATCCTAGCGTGTGATCACGTGACGGCAAGTCATCGGCCGCGATCAGCACTACCACAAGCTTGCGCAACTCGCTCTCGAACCAGACTTGCAGCTGCGCACGCGCCGGCGGACGCTGCTCCCGGGCTCTCTCCATGCGGTCTTGCTCCTTCAGACACACATTAATGGTTTAAATATTTTGTAAAATAAATAAGCTGCCTCTATAAGACCTTTAGTAATCAAAAATAATTCATAAATATTAAATTAACGTTCATAAAATTCGACTAGAAAACTTCACCATCGGTCTCAAGGTGCAACTTTTATCACATTCGGGCTAAGAAAACAAGACACAAAATAAATTGAAAATTATAATTATTCCAAGACCCGAAATGCAAGTTCTAATTTAGTCGTAAACTTTGGGGAATGCATTGCATTATCGAGTAACATGCAGCAATCACCAGCTATTTATTATGTTAATCGTTGTGGTTTCCCATTTATTATCATTTGTCATTCACTGTGTGCGATGCAGTCATATTATTACCATTGAAATGCGACTTTTAATCGTATTGCCATGTCCATTTCAATTGCAAATTTAATAATACATGCGTCGGGCTGAGGCATTTCTATAACAAAGTAAATTAATAAAATCGGATATTGTCATCCGCCATGCAGAAAGCTGTATCATGCTGATACTGGTATCACAAGCTGCATCTGCATGAACCTGCACTCCTACGTTTGAAATCCACTCATTATGCAACTCATATTCTAAAGGACGCGTGTTAGGCCTATGGTATGTATCTTTGAACGTTCTGTCAAGATGCAGAAGCTGTTGAGGGTATAAGGGACTTCTCTAACTTTTCTAGTTAATTGAAACTCTACGTCAAATTTAAGCGTAATGCTCAAATGTGCTACGTTTAGTCTAAATCGTATTGACATAAGTATATAATAGCTAGGTTAAGGGTTACATTTCCAATATACTCGTAATAAAAAATACTCATAAAAGTGTAGGAGGTACCTAGGTATGTAAATACAAACAGCAAAATATTAACTAAAGCAGCAATTAACTTTGTTATGCTGATGGTTACTGTTTGCTATTAATAAATCTACCAATATTGACTTGGACTTACTTCGTACTTGGTATTTGTGTAAATGGTGGTCGGTATATGAACGAACATTGTGGCGAATGAGAAGTGTACGTCTAAGCCTATCAAAATTAATAATCTTCTAGGCGCTCATTCACATAGACAATAACTGGATGTTTGGATAAGAAAATGTTCAAAGCATTATTTAAATACATTCATGAACTTATCATAAACATTGACACTCATAACAATAAAAAAATATTCGATTTTGAGCAGAGCAATCGCAGTGCCATCACATCAGAGGCGTTTATGTCGGTGCTGTCACTAGACCAATATGCACACAACCATATTGTGCCATTACATGCATATCTCAATCAGTATAGGTAATGAGTTTGTACGAGTAACAATGAACACTACTACTGACAGAGCAGAGCGGGTATGTACACGTGTCGTCGGGGAGACGTATCATCACATGACAGAAGCGTCGGTGCGCGCCTGTCGCTCAAGGTGTTCCAGGGCGGTGTACCGTGCTTCACCACTCCAAGCTCCTAAAGAGACAATCGCTGCGAGCGTCTCTCGACTGTGCCACATTACACTACCAGTACACTAACTCAACAGCAAGACTCGGTAACAGACACTCGATGCTCAATATAATGGCGGTACGAACGGATGAGAGTGCGGTCGCTCGGCTCCACTTCGTGGTGGGCTGCCGTGCGATGATCTTCCTTGCTTCATCACTTTGATCTTCTTAACCCTCGTCGTAGTTATTTCTGCTACCATTCTGTTACCCATAGTCACATTCTTCTTCTTTTGTTAATCAGTGCTCACATTGGTTGTCTACGTTGCTAGTGTGTCGCACGCGTTGGTAAGTGATAATGTGAAATTTGTTATCATAGCTAAGCTGAAAGCGGTAGCGAACTATCTTCACTACTTCGTTATCTTTACTGGAGTCAGCACTAATCATCCACGGTATCCTATAGATGATGTTCGACATCGGGACCTTTCCCCTACTCTACCATCGAACTCTATAACTTTGGTTAGCGTGTATCTACACTTACTTAAATCGTTATGCGATTCGTCTTTGTTTGACTTTTTGGCGATTGTTCCCTAAGTTAGTCCGGCGCCGATGTCGGCTTTATGTAATTGGTCGGGTGATAGAAAAAATAAAAATCTGAAAATAAGTAGGTAGCATTTTTTCATACACTTCACTTAGGATAATAAAAATACCATATAAACGATAACGTATAACAAATACACTCGTAGATAACAAAAAATAAAACATACGAGTTACTATATTTATAATACTTTTGGGTAAACGAAGAATCCCTTTCTTTATATAGTAAAGGTTAACAATGTTAGAGTAACCCTAGGTAAATAGAAACACTAATTTCTTATAACTAGGCTAACGTGGAAGATGTTTAACAGATTAGTGCTACAGTATCACAGCAGATCAACGGAGACCAGTTTCTGCACCCGCAACGCCCTATCCATTTGGAAACCAGCAGTTATACATGAAGAAATACTTCGGAGTATTCCATCATCATACTATTTCGAATTGGACAAGGGCCAAAAGAAGTGTTTGCGGCGACGACACAGGATCTCAATTTCGTGATGTTAAAAATGATTGGAGAAATACCAGCGCCTCTCAGTCACAGATTCAAAGAACTCGTCAGATCATCCTCGAAATATTTATGTCCCCATAAATAATTTTATCACCTTAGCTATGTATCACATAAATTATTTCAATAGGTCAAAGAATCAAAAATGAAATCTAAAATAGGTAAACAATAAATAGTTCGAAAAAGAGCTAAACGACCTGTTCTATAGATGAATCCTCCATTTTCTTCTACTTACAACACCACAGAGTAGTTTTAAAGTACGGATATTTCAGTTACTGGATCATCTGTCGTAAGCAGAGAAACGTGCCACTTTATTAATAAAGAGCTTTCATTTAAGAAAAACTTACAAGTCTCATACCACGTGGCTGCGTCTCTACTAAATGAGCAATATGTGAAGTTGATCCAGTCACTTGGCTAATAGAATAGAATAGAATATGATAGTTGGAGCACGGATATATGTATATATGAATGATCTGAAAAGCGCAGAGGAGTAGGCACCAGGTGACAGTCTCTACTTCTATGAAGGGCGAGGTTACCGCTCAGGGTCTCATGGGTTCACAACACATATTGTTACAATTAAAGCCTATGGGTATTATACCGGGGTTTTCGGCAATTTCCGTCGGGTCGGCGAAGATGGCGATTTGTCCGTATCCGGTTCTGCGAACCAAAATAATGTGAATTACACTACCACTTAGCCTACGCAAATTCCTAAGATCGAGCTTACCTAATCATAACTTACAAATGTGTGAAAAGAAACATGAAATACCATGAGAGGAAGATCAGGAAGAAAGAGTATTTGAATAAGAGTAATAAAACAAATGGAAATATTTGATGAACAAACTTAAACAAGAAAGTAGGCTGAAAGAGAAAAGAGAAGTTAGAAAAATGAAACATCTTAAAGAGAAAAATACTTCTTGTCACCCTATTCTGCATTAAGATTAATAAAAGCTGCGATTGTTTATAATGACAAAGCAGAGTTTATGTGAGTTTAGAGGTTGCTCGTAAAAGTAGCACTCTACTTAAGTATTAATTTATCTAAAAGGACGCTAACAGCTATGGTTTTCTTAACAATAGTTTGAATAGTAATGATGTTGTTTAATTCTCATATTTATACGTCAGACCATAGCAATTAGCTAACAAATTCTGACAGAAGAAAAGTTCACATTTCAAACAAATACTTGATATACATATACTTATAGAAGATGATTTACGACCATAGATTTAAAAGTATTGGTATACCAGAATCAAAGGAATACTAAATTACACAAATTTTTGATTGTCAATGTGGATTACACCGATCTTCTGTCAAAATAAATGTTGTATAGCAAATCCAAAATGCTAAAGTTGTCTGTCCAATAAGACAAAAGCCATTATAAATAGAGAAGGAAGAGTGGTGACAACCCGCGTACCGTATAACGCGTGATGGTGGTGCGAGGACTGCACGGAGGCGGGCGGCGTGTCGTCCATCTGCGGCGCCGGCTCCACCAGCAGCTCGACGCTGTCGCCGCCGCGCTCCAGCACCGCGCAAACTTCCTCAAAGCTGCGCTCCGTAAGGGGCACGCCTCCCCATTCCAGTACCTAGTTTTATTTATCATAATCATAATCATAGCGGATGATATCATGGTACTAATGGAACAAATCGGTGCCAATTGTACCATCAATGTTACTGGTTAATGGTACAAGTGGTCCGCAATACTCTGCATTGTTATACTCTTAGTCGAGGTACCCACGTCAAATCATTTTCGGCACATACCCACTGTTTGCAGTAGTTGAGAAGAATTGGTAGCTAATAAATACTTTAGAAAAGTGATAAACGTTATAGTCTATCCCATCGGGTTTTGATATACCTATAACCCTTATTTTTTTGTTATTGCTAGGCATTTAAAGTCCATACGAGAAGAAGTGATATCGATAACAAAGGCTAACGTAAAATACCCCTGAAACTTTATCGGTAACTGTCCGCCCACGTGTTAAATGGTTGTTATTTTTTGGCAGTACATTTGATGACGTACCTTATCGCCTTGCGAGAGTCCAGCCAGGTCCGCGGGCCCGCCCGGCACTGTCCACACGATGACGGCCTCGCGGCGCCCGCTAGCGTCCGGCTTGCCCCCTACCACCCGCATGCCAAAGCCGCGAGCTGTAATAAATTATTTTCAAAGTCCAACATAAAGCTCCTTTATTATGAGCTTTTGAATCACTCACGATTCATAAAAAACGTTTAAAGCCCCTTTGTCGGCAAAAAGTGAAGTATAGTAGGTCCGATCTGGCAAAATGTAATTAATTTGCTTTTGCGGTCTGACGCTGATACGGTTTGATCACATGGAAATGAGAAATTGCGGTGAGCGTCATTAAACCCTGGTTTACAATTTTCAATTAATTTTATGGTATAGCGCACGTGGGTATTAAATATATTCGTTTCCAATCATTGATCTGCTCTGAAGCTTGATAAAAATGTTTTGTGAACATTTCAAGAATGTATAGGTAATATTTTATACTTACCTTTTGGATTAAAAGAGAGCTGCTCTCGAGCTCCATAACTACACTTACAGCGATGCCCTTTATCATTAGGGTCACGTCGCAGAGACACGCAACGAGGTGAGCGGTCATCTACATCGTGGATGACAATTTTGATGGCCTCCGCATCCACAGACATCTGACGCGCGGCCGCAGCTGCGGCGGCGGTGGCTGCGGCGCTCGCAATACTCGATTGTTCCGACGATGACATAGACCCCATTGAACTCATTGCGCTGGTTCGCTGCTGCAGGGCTGCTATGTCCGGCCTGAGTGTAATAAAATTAAAAAATAACCTTTAGTTTTAGACAACTCGGGTATCTAAATATTTATTCTAAACGTATTGGATATAAAGTCACTATAGGACCTTAATGACATATTAATCCTCGTGCTCTTACCAGTAAGGTGACCTAGGAGAATCATGAAAACGGTCCTAATAGGTACCAACGCCGATAGGCAACAATAAAGTTAACATTTTCAGTTACAATCGTTGGCCTTGTAACCTGTTGTGCTAGAGCAATCAATAGAGGCACTGTGGTAGTTATTACAGTAATTGTGCCCACAAACCTACAAATTACCGTAAAAGGATAACAATAAACATAACAGCATGTTTGACCCATTTTGCCTGATAAATACCCGTGGTATAATCATGAGAGTGCGAGCGGGCTGCGATCTATAACGTGGGTCAGTGAAGATAATCTCTACATCTATTTGAACAGCGGGAGCAGCTAGATGTTACATAACATGTTACAAAATCAAAGGGCATAATTGAATTGATTTACAAACTTACGGTTTCGTTCTTTGGTATGATCCTATTTTTCAAATTAATATAATAATGAAGCATCAGTGTGGTGCCAATCCAATTTAGCGATGCGTAGGTAAAACAGAAATATGTAAAGGCAAGAACATACCCTAGATCAGAGGACTGATTTAAAAATGTACAGGATTCAATGGAAATCAGCATGTCGTAGAGCAACTTTGAGGCGCACTTTAAATCCTTTCACCACAATGTTTCGAAATAACTAGTGACACTACAAGAAGAAGAAGAATGAAAATGCTAGAGAAACGTTTTTCGAATTTTTCGAATACTTACATCGACACTAATATTATAAAGAGGAAAGATTTTTATTTTTGTGTTTGTATCGAATAAACTCAAAAACTACTGGTCCGATTTCAAAAATTCTTTCACCATTAGAATGCTACATTATTCCTGAGTAACATAGGCTAAATTTATTGCAAAGCCGGGACAGGGCGCTAGTAATAAGTAAAATTGAACCATGGTAAGTATTTTAATAAATTATTTAATACAAATAAGGTAGGCCGGTAAATTTTATTTAAAAGCACTCACAGTTGGCTGCCTCGGCGTCTGATGGGCCGATCTTCGTCCACTGTGAGTCCAGATATCTGCGGCGTGGAGTCCACGTCGTCGGGGGGCCGGTACGAGCCACGTCGAGACGTCGCGCCCGTCACTACGTCTACAGCTGACGCTCTGATAAGCAATGTATTCGTAAGTCTTTTACTAAGCTCATCGCATTATCTTATCAATATTTTTTTCCATACGTAGTTGTTCCATACGTTTTCCACAGGATCAGCAACATTTTAGGTGCCTCTTGGATACTTAATAAAAGCTTTTTTACCTTCATCATCATCATCAACCTATGTTAGTCCACTGCTGAACGTAGGTTTCTCCCAAGACGTGCCACTGAGCCCGGACCTCGGCTCTTCCCATCCAGTGTTTGCTAGCTACATTTCGCAGATCGTCGGACCTTGCCGGAGGGCGTCCTAAACTACGCTTACCTAAACGCTATTTATCTATAAAGTCTATAATTCAATTTTATATCACAGATCTTATCGACAATGACTGTTGTCATCATGATCACCATTTAAGCCATATGACTACAAAAATTTAAATCAAAGACTGTGAGACACAGATAAAAAGTAGTATCGCTCACCGACGAGACATAGGCGGCGGCGCGGCCAGTGCGGGCTGGTGTCCCGACGCGGCCGCTGGCGGCTGGTCCTCGTCGCAGGAGCGCTGGCGCGGCGTGCGCACGGAGCGGCGCCGCGCCGGTCCCGCCGTGCTCGGCCGACGGGACTCGTCCGGCGTCTTGCTGCCGCCACCCTTTAACTGCCGCAAGGGCAGCGTGGTTACAACACTTACAATTATGATAATAGTGCACGGAAGATTTTTTTTCACCACAAAGCCTCACAAGTATAATATATACTTATATTAGATGGTAAAGTCAAGATTACTTTAAATTATCTAATAAGAAATGTAGTCATTGTCTAGGTTCTGAAAAAAAAACTATTGATTATGTTTGTGGTTTCACTAATTGATCATAAGAAATGACTTCCTTTACGGTGATGTTTATCAACACGGAAACCCAAACATAGAGGTTGGCGTAGAGACGGTGCATATTGCCGGTGAAATAAAAAGTATAAATTACACATTCTAAACAGAAGGTAACGCTGCAAGCCTACCACACTGCTATACTTGTATTTTAGGCATTTAACAGTTTGATTATAGGAAGTTATAGTTATCTTATATTTATCTTTTTCTTATATTTTGTGCAAAGTCCATTGTATGAAAGGATCGTTGGCACTAGATAAAGATTTATTTCCAGCTCAGATCATCACAGTTTATGCCAGCTTTATAAGCTGCTTGACGCGACGAACGAATTCATGAATACTTATGCGGAGACTTGGTATACTTAATTTCCACAGAGAGCTTTGAAAATTTTAAATTGCTTTTTTAGTCAGTTTAAAAAGGTTTCAGCAAATTGAGCATTTATTAATGTTTTGTACGATAACAGTAAACTCTGGTATCATATGGTTTCACTGAAATAAATATAATCATTTCTTTTAATTTTTAAGATGTATTTTAGATGTGAAAATACGTGTTTTTTTACTTTTTTTTCATAAAATGTAAGAATATACTCAGTTCGATCTGTGTAGTTATTATATGTCTTCTCTCTATCTAGTTAGCCCGTTGGCACCCACTGCTGGGTCTCCCCTCTATTGTGGTCTGCCTCGCGGTCGTTGTGCTTCCCTTGGCCACCATTCCGTTACCAACTTAGTCGATCGCCCGTCGCCTCTTCTAGCCAAGTGTCCCACCCAGCTCCACTTCAGGTGTGCAATCCTCACACCTACGTCTACGACTTTTGTGCGTCGTCGTATATCCACGTTGGGTATGTGGTCAAGTAAAGAGATCCCGAGCATGGCACGCTCCATTGCTCTTTGCGCTACGCGTATTTTCTGCATGTGTCTTATAACCAATAAATTAAAACTATCGACAAACATTACCTTTTCCAGTTCTTTGAGCGAGGCGGGCGACACGTCCGAATGGCGGCGCAGCTCGGGCGAGCGCGGCGGCGCCAGGCCGGAGTTGCCGCCGCCGCTGCCGAGGCGCGCCTCCGAGTGCCGGCGCTGCAGCGCGTCCAGCATGGGGATGTCGAGCAGCGAGTCCGTGCTGTCCTGCGCCGCGGGCGGCAGCCGCGGGGCCGCCTTGCGACGGCACACGGAACACTGCCACGAATTCTATACAAATACACGCAACTTTATTTAGCGAACCGCAGGCATTCTCGCTTAAGGCTAATGTACCTCTCGCTCGAACGTTTCGACATGTTGAAAAATATAAAATCTCTAAACTCATATTTGATAAAGCGTCTTCTTATTCAAAATTTTGCATAAGTACGACAACTAGTACAGCAAACTTTAAGTAGGAAATCTTGTATCGATCAAAATGAAATTTTTACTAAACTGTGTGCAATGTGATTGCAACTTGGTTGATTGCGATTTTACAAAAAATATTTTAGTGATTTTATATCTCTCAATATGTCGAAACGTGCGTGCGTGAGGCACATTAGCTCTTGTCTTCGCCTTAACGATGGTAACATCAATTTTTATCAATGATACGTGACACTTGTCTTACCGCATCCTGTTCACTAGAAGGCTTGGAGTAGGAGGAGCAGTCCTCGCAAACGCGGTGTTGGCAGCCATTGCAAGTGTGGTACACTTCTCCGGGCTTCAAAGCTTTCAGGCACACTCGGCATGCGCCGACGCGGGATGGAGCTTTACCAGCCTCACTAATAAATCAATTAAAAACAGCAGTAGGTACATTTTAGATTTATTTGAACATTGTATTGCAGTAAAAATGTTTTTAAAACAATCTCTCCTGCCAGCATTTATGAGCTAAATTACACACAATAAAGTGACCAATATATGCTATAAATGTAGCATATTAATGAATAAAAACCACCCGCTTGTGTCGTAGAACCTAAAAAGCTCTAAAACATGTGCTCAAAAGGAGCCTCTTTGAGGCGCATATTAAAATCCTTTGACCACACTGTTTTGAAAGAATTTAGTGACACAAAAACAAGAAGAAGAAGTGGCTATTATTGTTCAATTTATATTTGTAACTTTAATGTCCCTAACAATATGAATAATACATGTACAATAGTGAAAGAAGGCTCATAGTAATTGGTGATAAGACAACATACCGTTCAGTCTTAGCGGATACGGGTGGGGGCTGAGCCGGAGGCGGCGTCGGCGCGGGCTCCGGGGGTTCCTGGACCGCTTGTCTGGGACCAAGTTTTGTCACTACAAAACAAACAGTAGGGGTATTTCTGTTAGAGCGACAGCATAGATGAAGTCCAAAATCATACAGCTAAAAAGTTAAATAGTTATCGACCTGAACGAGACAAATCACGCCTACAGATAATGAAACCAAACGCTACCTAACAATAATATCTAAAGATAGCTCTAGCAATGTGATGCGCGTGTAAAAATATACTCTTCCCACACGGCGTAGGTATCGTAGCAGCGAGAATCTGCGTAGGCGGTCGCCGTAGCTTGTCTACGACGTAGCAAACTAACTCGTTATATTTGCGAAACAAGTAATTACTGTTATCAAATTGTGTTGTCTCAGGTGAGACATAACAAAGAATCCGCGTGGGAGTACGAGTATTCAATGTATTTGTTTATGTGGAAATATAAAAATATAGTCATTTATATCCCATTCAAATTCAAATCATTGTTATGAATTACAGAGCTTGAATTATATAATAGGAATTCAACTAAGTTCTTAGTTTGCGTTTACCTTTCAGTGAAGAATCTACTGGCATTGCCAGCAGGAGCTCACTTAAGTCCACCCTGTGAAACCCGCGATATTCCGCTACGAATATTGAGAAATAATCATAAATTCCATCGCGTACTCTCTTATACGACGCCAATGCCAAATACTTTGCGAGTTTTGAGCTACGATATGATATGCTTGCGAGAGAATAACTCAAATATGTACTCGTCATAAAAGTATGATATTGTAATCTAAGAGGCACTAGTTTCATTCTTATAGGTATAATATAGTTATTTTAAACATTAATGACTCAATAAAGCATGATACTCCGAGAGGCTCAATAGTCTTCGCATAAACAAGAGCGAAACTTCATCGCAATCTCCAAACTCGTACAGATAGTTTGCTGGTTGAAAGCTTGATATTACGTAGTAGATATTGTACCAAATTATTTTACATGCGAACGCGAAACTTGGAGCGACCTATATAAGTTCTTGAGCATATATTTAGCTTGCGAGAACAACGGTTTTAGCTGTAAAGCTGGAAACGTTTTATTCTCGTAATCATGACTACGTGATATTTTCCTCTTTTATGATAAAAAGATTTTTATCCCGCCAGTGATGAACGAGTATTGTTCACGGTAAGAGAGGTGTGTAATGCGTAGATAGAGGGGGCGCGGGCGCCTCGGATCAAACGGCCCGTAGCACTGGAATTTTGATTTTCCGGTGTTGACTGAAAGGAATGCTTGCTATAACAGTTTTGTTATTCTTGCCTCTATGTGGGTCTATAATCTACTTGTGTTTCTAGAAATGAGTGGGTCTTACAATAGGTCAACCACAGAAGTGAGAAAGGTTGAAATTCCGCTCTAAAAGCGCGTTAGTCTCTTACCCTTGGTTTTACCGCTGTTCGCATTTACAAGTTATTTAGGTGTTACAGACATGTTTATGCTGAATAAACTGAAAACACACTTGTTTACATTAAAAATTACTGTGAAAGTTTTTCAAGTATCTTTTGTACATGTACCTACGCTTTCCTGTATTCTAGTTTATTTCATATCTTAGAGATATCCAAGAAATAAAATAATTGAAAAGATTATATGACACATTACTCAATTCAAGTTTGCAAATTTGTATTGAAACCTTAGCGACGCCGACGCTATTATCATTGGTTTATATTATACTAGCGGCCTGTCCCAGCTTCGCATGGGTGGTCATAAATTTTTTGAACATTTTAGGATAAACTTAGACCGTGGGTTCGAGCCTCGCGTCTACTTATTTCATACATTTGCACGCGCTTCTCCTTGAGTGAGTGAAATCGCACCCCGAGCGTGACCCGTGGACCCGTTAACATTTTTAATTTCGTCATATCTTTTGAATGGAATGTCCGATTTGAAAAATTTAAGAAGTAATCTATAGGTATTGAAACCGTCTTAATTATTAAATGATTTATTTGGATAAGGATTAATACCAAGGTACAAATAAAGACCCTTTTCTGGCGGCGGCATTTCAATTATTTTTTTATAATAAAAGAACACTTATTGTGACATAACTATAATAGTTAGACATATGCTGTCGCGACATTTTTTGTAGATGATGACGTGTTCTACAAAATCATAGTACATTATTTTGTTCTATCATCAATAGTTTTCGCAGCGCACGCGATGTAAGGTTTTTGTTTTCCACCTTGGGTTACATTATTGAAGTTTTAGTAAGGATTCCTGATTTTTTTGAAAATATAATATAGCCTATGTTACTCAAGGATAATGTAGCATTCTAATGGTGAAAGAATTTTTGAAATCGGACCAGTAGTTTTTGAGCCTATTCGTTACATACAAAAATACAAAAATACAAAGGTTTCCTCTTTATAATATTAGTGTAGATTGGTTCCATAGTTTTGTAATGAGAAAGCAAAGCAACCTTATTGTAACTTTTGAACTTTTGTTCTCAAAAGTAAACTTTTATCTAATTTATTTTATTTAATAAACCTCAATTACAGGGCTTTGTTAAATTTTTTGATAACTACGAAGCATTTTAATCATTTGATAAAACGTTCAATATGCTTTCCACGCCAATCGTGATAGGCAAAACCTTTAAATTTATTGAACATAGGACGTCGTCTTATCTAATGGAGTCCATTACGTAAAATTCCTAGGACCCCAATGGTTCGCAGAACTAAACAGATTTCATGTTTAGCTCTATATTAATCTCGGTAATTTAGCTTAGTGTGCCCTGAGCGGAACTCCTAGGTTGAATAACTTCCGCCAGAATACATACATAGTTTAATCTTTTGTAAACTACGGTAACTTTAATAAAAACTATAATACCTTTATCCTGTGCTGTGAGGAGAGAGGAGGAGAGCGTCTGGCGCAGTTTGCCGAACGTGCCCGGCGTCTCGATCTGTCCAGACACCGAACTGGTGTCCTCCGTCGCCACCATCTGCCCAGAACACACACTTATTTAATTCCACATAAAATTACATCAAAAACCACATTTTTAATAAAAATATATTATACCCTTTTGATATCACCTCTGAAATTCCTTAAAAGAACAAAGTGTGCAATAATAAAAAGGCATTGAATTAGTGATCTCAATAAAAACACTTGCCTTTGAAGAAACTCATGTTGCGGAAAGTGAAGCGCCAAGGTGATAAAACTCTTCATACAAAAATAACGACTCAGTAATACTGTCGTAAATTTTATGGAGAGCAACAGATGGAGAACGAAATACATCGGAGATGGGAAAATCAATATTTCCGCCTCCGGATTCGACATCAAAAGGTCGCTCCCATATCAACTAAGAGTTTTTGTCACATCCAATAGTAATTAAACAGATGATTTGTGCTTATTTAACTACAACTTTTAAGGCCTAAAACCAGTTCTAAGGTCAGTTGTTTACAAACCAAGTTTAAAAAAGTTTTTTTATCATAAAAACTTACAGTATAATTTAATAATGGTGTAAAGGACGTTCGGAAATAAGATAGATAATTACTAATTAGGTACATTTATAAAAAAAAATTATTGAAAAATATTAACTATTATTTATACGGTAAGTTATTTCTATGCACTCATGAAAAAAACTCGTTACTAATTGACACAAAAAAAATAAGTTTTTTGTGTTTCATACGTAGAATAGGAGACAATTCAACCAGTATTACTTCACATTCACAAATAGATGGGTGCTCCAATAGGCGAGTTGTTTAGGCAGTGCCCATGAATATTGGATGGTCGCACCGCCAACATAGTGGATTCCAGAGGGATCACGTGTCAGACGGCGCCGTATACAGGAACACTCATAGGTATACGTACATTAGATGTCGTAATTACTCATTTATGTCTATTAGTGGCTGGTGGCATTCAACCATGTTATAGACAGGCTGATTGTGTAAAACCATATTAATTAAAACAGAATGCTGCATAATGGATAATAACCCTGTATCCTTTTATGTAACATTTAAATCTCTTTTTTAATTTTTAATTGAAGTTTAACTTTTTTACTGTTTAGTTTATTCTAAGCTAGTGCTGCGGCTTGAAAACCTTCCTTATGTTCTTTCCATAGTGTTTCATTTCTGTGAGTGGCGATGATATAGGTTACATCTAAATAAATAAATATTGAATACCCCCGCGGCCGCCATAGTTTTACGGACTAGAGCGTCGGCCGCGGCCGTCGCGCTTCCCAGCTTCCCAACCCGACTGTTCCTGACATTATTGGATTTGCGAGCAAAGCGACCGCGCTCGACCGCAAGCTTTCTGCTTAAATACGTTATGGACTTTGTGAGCTCTACTTTACTGGATAAGTAATGAATTTTCGGTTAAGCGTTTCTATAGCTTAATTTGCTTCAGCCGTGTCTGAGAGACCCCGAAGTTAGGTAATTGAAGAGATACTAATAAGTTAAACTTTAAACCTTATTTTAGGGTTAAGTACTGCTCCAAAGTATCGTTTAAAAGAGAGGACTGAAAAGTTATTGGGGACTCTTGAAAATTGATTGATTGACCAACCCTTTAACCACTTAGCAGCTGTTTCCTCTTTTCGCCGTTTGCTGCCAAACGCTGAAGTTGGCCTATATCATTGGAAATGTAACTAAGTATAGATAT
Source organism: Chloroclysta siterata (assembly GCA_932294275.1). NCBI lineage: Eukaryota > Metazoa > Arthropoda > Insecta > Lepidoptera > Geometridae > Chloroclysta > Chloroclysta siterata. Next base: position 22,146,242 of record OW028590.1, on the reverse strand, counting down.
AGGTATTTCAGTTATTATTTATTTGAGTTATTCACAATTAAATTGTAGTTAATATGTATTTTAAGGGGCGGTTAAAGTTACAGGTAACTGAGGATCTGCGGATCCGGTGCGGATCCGGTGCGGATTTCGGTGAAAAATAAGAGAAATAAAATATCCACCAACAATTTTATTTGAAAACCTCGGTTTCTGAATCAAAATAATGATTGGTACTTGTGTATTCATTTGAAAAAAAACGCGCCGCTTAACGTGCGTGACCTGCGAGGCAATGTTCTGCTATAGGCGATAGTTACCATTTGGCATCAGGTCGCCAATCCGTTCGTTCTACTAATAAAAGTAGGTACATAATAATAATAAAGCCTCTTTATTCCGTTTAGAATGTTTTTTGGGTAAAAGCCTCCTCTATTTTTTGTAATTTTTTAGATTTTGGGTTGGTCCATCCTCGACCTGCTGTTTTTAGGATTTCATCTTCTCAACTTTCTTATTTATTTATTTACTTTTCTTTATTTATTTACATACACCTAGTTATAACTTTACAGATACTTATCTAATACGTTACAATCTAGAAATCTAATACATTTAAATATAAACGTGCGCAGCTTAGTCCTGCCTACCTTGTCATTCGTTTCGTTCATTTACATTCCATGGATCGTGCTGCGTGACCGACATGAGCTTTTGCATCTATTACCTTAGTTTGCCCACGTTAGTAAGTTTAAGTTCCTTAAGATTGACGTTAAGGATACTTCTCCCCATGGCGTACTGGCAAGTAGGTATTTCAATTCTTATTTTATTGTTGAAAATCAATATTTGGATTGACTAGCATTTGTCAAGAATGGCAGTATACTCGTGTCCATGACTTTTTCAAATGAATTGGTTGAACTTTTAGAATTTTTTGTGTACCCAGAACATATTCGAAGTAATAAATTCGTCTGTTAATTTCCTCTTGGCTTCTCTTAACTTTAAAGGGTGTTTGTTTCCCCCAGATAAATTAGGTATTTACTTATTCAAAAAACTTTTTATTGTCTTTTATTGGATGTTTGATGCTATTTATAGTTCTTTGATTTTTAATGAAAGTTTATAGTAGTACAAGCTGGTGCCCGCGACTTCGTCTGCGCAGGATTAGTCACACAATATCTTTATAAATTGTAGCATATGTGTTATTCTGATGTATAAGCTATATTAATTGTAAAGTTTCATTAAAATCCACGTTTGTTACTCTTTCACGTTTTTACGTGAAAGAGTAACAAACATCCATCCATCCATACTTACAAACTTTCGCGTTTATAATATTAGTAGGATATAAAAAAAAAATAGCTGGACTGGATTGGCATGTAACTGTCATATTCTGAACATCCTTAGAGTTTGACACATATCCTGATAAAGCCTACATTATGTAGGAGTACCTGTATATGTATGCGCCTTCTGTTTTATATTAATTGTTGAATTGTTAGGAATGACTTTTTAAGATTTTTTACAACTATGATCATGATCTGGAGAATGATGAGGTATTGATACTCTCTAACAACACAACAGTAATGGAGAGGCGGAGGAAGTCGCGAGCAAGTAGTTAGTCAAAAACAAATGCAATGGTAATTATCATGCTAGGTCTACTGTAGAGGTACCATTTCTACTAGAGTCAACGGTTTATATATGAAATGGAAGTATCGATTGACTGGAGCCAGTACGGATTTTTGAGATAAAATAGGTCATGAACATCGCTTGTTCATGACCCACTAGTGAGGTGCAAAGGGAGGGTTGCGGAGCACGGGGGCCGTTGTTTGACCCACTTGTTGCCTTCCCCTTAGCATTGTTATATAATCTGTGCCCTCACCCGCTATTTACATTACAACTCTAATTGCTATTCGCAGGCAGGTGTAGGCCTTTACTTTATCACCACCTTGGGATCGACCTTCCTTAATTTGTTGTTGGCTCTCGGTAAATTCAACCTGTCAAGATTTTCATTTTAAAGTGTGAATTGGTTTAACTTTTCCCAACTCATTGCTGTTGAGTGAAATGATTTCGCGAACGATCCAATCTAGCTTTACAATTGGATCATAAACTAATACTGTGAGTAAACTAGTAGTGGGTGGGTAATTGAGTATCGCAGTTTAATAATATTGGTTAGAGCTAGAATGATATTTATCACTACATAGTATAAAACAAAGTTGCTTTCTCTGTCCTTATATCCCTATGTATGCTTAAATCTTTAAAACTACGCAACGGATTTTGATGCGGTTTTTTTTATAGAAAGAGTGATTCAAGAGGAAGGTTTATATGCATAATATAGCAGAAAAATACTGATAATTTTAGAGGTTTCTAATGTGATGTCGTAATTAAACACATTTTTTTGCGCTTACATTGCAAACGCTAGCTGAACCCTACGAGATATATCAAAATAATGTACTACAGTATTGTACACGTCAAAACGTCTACAAAAAAGTCCGTGATGGTATATGTCTATCTCTTAGAGATAACCCACAATAACCGTGCGAAGCCGGGGCGGGTCGCTACTTTAATATAAAATGTACCTACACAAGGTAAATATACTAAACAAGTAACCATCGTAAAACCTTTTTGCTGTAACAGAGTTCATTTTACGCACCGATAACGATCAAACAATTAATTAATCGTCATAGCTCTCATTTCCAGCCATTCATCGATTTTTTCTTTTACAAAGAGGTCTCTAACAATAGCTGAAGTTCGTTCACGTGCTTGGCCCCGCGGCTCGGGCACGGAGGCTCGAGGGTCGGCTAGGAGGACACTACAAAGGAATGTAATTACGCGCCAAACACACGACCAACCCGTTGCTCATATTCTCTCAAGCTTTCGTTTAATATTTTACCATGATGATGACGAGTTGGTTAGTCTTTTATTCTATAAGCTAGTGGCTTCCCGCGGCTTCGCACGCGTTGAAGTGGTGAGCCGTGATTGAGCCACAAACATCCAAACATCGTAACTTTCACATTGATTTGTATATTATTAAGGTAAGATTTTAAATACCTACGTAGATATAAGATATACCTATAGGCGTACATTACCTATATTAGGTAGGTAGGTATGGGTACTTAAGCACAAACATGACAAATATAATAAAGACGACCTTACACGGAAAATATGTACTTATTTGTTCCTAGTTTCTACCCCAAAAACAAACGAAACGTCACGACTTTGATTCCCAGGCACGGTAGATACCCTCAGATCTCTTCGTACCAACTCAAGATTCCCGTTTTTAGAATGTCCCTTACAAACATTGACGCCTCGTTGTATCCTTTTTACTCGAGCGCAACGAAGGAGGGGTTGTTTTCGAAAATCAAACTGTCTGTTTGTTATTTATCCACAGAAAACATTTTCTTTTAGTTTGAAGTGAATTACACTACGCGTTAAAAATCTCCCATACAAACTTTGAAACGTTGGCAGTCTTTTGCACCCTTTGCAGGGGTAGTTTTACAATATTGAAAACGTGATTTTAAATTATTTATTGTGGAGTATATTTACTTCAAGTTTGAAATCAATCGCACTATGCGTTAAAAATCTCCCATACTAACTTTTACAGTTATTTGCACCCTTTGAAGTGGTAATTATCAAAAATTAAAGTGTCATTCTTAATTATTTATTTCTTAGTAAAATCATACCCCAAATTTTAAGTCAACCGCACCACGCGTTAAAAAACTCCCATACACACTTTGACATCCCTTTGCACCCTTTGCAGGGGTAGATTTTAAATATTGAAAACGTGATTTGAAATTATTTATTGTGGAGTATATTTACTTAAAGTTTGAAATCAATCGCACTATGCGTTAAAAATCTCCCATACTAACTTTTACAGTAATTTGCACCCTTTGCAGGGGAAATTATCAAAAGTAAAAAGCGCCATTCTTATTTATTTCTCAGTATATTTACCCCTTTAAGTCAATCACACCACGCGTATAAAAACTCCCATACAAATTTTGACATCCCTTTGCACACTTATTAAGGGTAGTTTTAAGAAACTAAAAATGCCTTTCCTATTTTTTAGCCTTGGAGTACATTTGTTTCAAGTTTATAGGTTCAAGAAATACAATTTTTCATACCAACATTTTCAACCCTTTTTACACCCTTAGGAGGTTGAATTTCCAAAAATCTCTTCTTAGTACACCTCTACGCCATAAGACCTATGTATTCTTATAATTTCAAGTCTCTAGGACCAGCGGTCAAAAAACTCCCATACAAACTTTTTCATCCCACACTTATTAAGGGTAGTTTTAAAAAACTAAAAATGCCTTTTAATTTTTTTTGCCTTGAAGTACATGTACTCAAAGTTTCAAGTTTGTAGGTTCAAGGAATACAATTTTTCACGCAAACGTTTTCAACCCTTTTACACCCTTAGGGGGTTGAATTTCCAAAAATCCCTCCTTAGTACACCTCTACCCCATAAGACCTATGTACTCTTCAAATTTCAAGTCTCTAGGACCAGCGGTCAAAAAACTCCCATACAAACTTTGACATCCCTTTGCACACTTATTAAGGGTAGTTTAAAAAAACTAAAAATGCCTTTCCTATTTTTTTGCCTTGGAGTCCATCTACTTCAAGTTTTAAGTTTGTAGATTCAAGGAATGCAATTTTTCATACCAACGTTTTCAACCCTTTTTACACCCTTAGGGGGTTGAATTTCCAAAAATCTCTTCTTAGTACACCTTTACGCCATAAGACCTATGTACTCTTCAAATTTCAAGTCTCTAGGACCAGCGGTCAAAAAACTCCCATACAAACTTTTTCATCCCTTTGCACACTTATTAAGGGTAGTTTTAAGAAATTAAAAATGCCTTTCCTATTTTTTTGCCTTGAAGTATATGTACTCCATGTTTCAAGTTTGTAGGTTAAAGGAATAAAATTTTTCATACAAACGTTTTCATCCCTTTTTACACCCTTAGGGGTTGAATTTCCAAAAATCCCTTCTTAGTACACCTCTACGCCATAAGACCTATGTACTCTTCAAATTTCAAGTCTCTAGGACCAGCGGTTTAGGCTGTGCGTTGTCTATATGTCAGTCAGTCAGTCAGTCAGTCAGTCAGTCAGTCAGTCAGTCAGTCAGTCAGGACTTAGATTCTTATAGTATTAGAGATTTATAGAAAATATGTATAGGGATACCGAGTAGGTACCTAAAGCAGCAGCTATTTGAATATAAGTTCAAATATTGGGTATTCATAAACGCACAAGTTGTTTCGCTAATCATATTTTGGGTTTCCTGAAATTGGATTTCCGGAACGACCTATATGAAACCCTATAACTCTTTGTTATCCCTCGTAATAGTAAAAGTGATAGTTCCCTCACAAAATAACCGCGGCGGGGTTCGAACGGAACTAGGTGCGTACCTACAGTCAAATAAATCTAAATCAACGTCTGACGGACGGAATCGGAATCCCCACCCAAATCTAAATTTAGTGCTGTTTCATCATACAATTCTACTTTATATATTCTTCATAAATGCATTAAAAATATTATCATTTTAATAAATTGGTATTAGATATTTTATTTCGTTTTTCGCCGAAAGTAGATTTGCAGTGTGCAGGGTATACCTACCTACGCACTGATGTACCTATGTACCTAATATTTATTTTATAATAGCTGCTGCCCGCGCATTGTTTTCTCTTTATTGGGGTTGTTCATGTTTTCTACCACGGTCCCGGTTTTTTTCGGTATAAAAAGGAACTTTATTTGTTCTAAATTTAATTCGTTTTATGCAAAAAATCTGCGCGAAACGTCCAGTGGCGTATAATTAGAAAGATTTTGATTTTGAAAGGTTTAGGTTTAAATTTTTCTCTTATATTGAGATGTTATATTATCTACGATATGCCCGGTTTTTAACTTTTTCTATAGTTTAAGTGCGCCGTAGGCCGTGGGTTCGATCCCCACCGAGAACAAACATTAGTGTGATTAACATATACAAGGTGTTCCATAAGTTGTGTATAAAAACTTCAGGGGGTTAAAGTACCCATCAATATGAACAACTTTTTCTAAGGAACCAACACTGTGAACGCGAAAAAAAAAACAGCTGTTTCATACATTTTAGCCTGGTAGGTATTGAACTTTTGTATGAAACAGCTGTTTTTTTTTTCGCGTTCACAGTGTTGGTTCCTTAGAAAAAGTTGTTCATATTGATGGGTACTTTAGCCCCCTGAAGTTTTTATACACAACTTATGGAACACCTTGTATACAACGTGTTTATTAAGAGTTGTAGGGATCCGAAAGCAGGATATTCTACCGGTCATAACGAACAACTTTTGTTCTACGACTTTTAAAATTTCAAAGTTTTTCATTCATCAAATGCCTCTTAAACTTTTATCTAAAATGAATCTAAACGCATCATGAGGCAGCCCTATTTACAGCTGTTCTTTGACCTCTAGTTGTCAATTGTAGATAAAATAGGTAACAGAACTGCCACCAATTACCTAGTAATGTGCCTACCTAATAATGATGTTGCTGTTTTTAAAGATCTTGGTATGTAAAAGAAATATTTTCGCGACTGTAATCCCTAGTCACGGTAAACATTCTCTGAGATCTTTGGTACTAATACCTATTCAGTAACTAGGTACCTACGTGGCTACGTACTCAATATTTAATAGAATATTTATTTTTGTTTGATTACTAGATGTCGTAAAGCAATGTTTATGATATTCATAGTTCTTTAAATTGTAACATGTTACTTTACCACCATGGTTCATTGACACCACAAAATTATTCAACTGCAATTTTGGGAAGTGTCTAGTCTGTCTTATTTAATCTTTGACATACCTATCTGTCATTGGTTGCATTTAAAAACGCATATCCAATCAGGACGGCCGACGGCCGCCGATCAGTGTTACCATTTGTGGCAGATTTCTACTATTTGGCAGATTTTAAATATTTCAAGAAAAATCTTATTAGTTTGAATTTTTAATGAAATAATATTTATAATTTATTTATTTTTTACCGAACTGGAAACTTCTTATTCTTTTTTACCTTTATTGATTTGGTTTCTAAACAACTTCTATCTCGTTTTAGATAACTGCAAACCGTTACAAACGATCAAAAGATAGTAACTGAATGTAATGTAGGTATTTAATTTATTCCGTAGCCACGAAGGATTTTTATTTAGGTATTTTTATCGTCAAGCTTGGTAGATTTTGACAGATTTTTTGGCAGATGTGTGGTAGAACCGCCACTTTCGAGATGGTCACCCTGTTTGTGTTTACATGCGTTGTTGTACATTGTTTTGTTGAGAAAATGTCATCAAACGTGTTAAAATGGTGATTGTTATGTAAAAAGCCGTCGTCAGTCAGTGTGTGTATGAGCAGTGCAGCAGTGGTAATGGTTTAGTGTGAAGTTTGAAGCCTGTGTCGTGCGAAATCTCGCAAACTTACCAAAATCCAGTTTTATCCAGTGTTATTATAGCCAGTAAATAATGACAAAATCCATAGGAACCAGTAAAAATATCGTGTCAGGGGATTGGCGGCGTACCTACCTACCTACCGAAAGGTAAGTATTTCAAATTATCTCGTAGGTTATCGTTGTTTTTTTCTTTCCTAGATAGAAGCGCGCGTGCGTGTGACCTTGACACGTACACAGACAGGGCTGTTGCAAATTTCTGAGAAAATATTAATTTTACTTTTCTATGGGAATTTCGAAAACGATGTATCCAACCGTTGCACACGTCAAAGTATTCCAGTGCTTGGTCTAAATACACGCTATTTGTTTTCCTACATAACTTCATCAACACGTTGTATAGATGTTTGTTCTCTGTTTGGGTATTATAAGTAAGTATGTGTGGCGGCTAGCCACATAGGTACTTTCAATCGGGCTGACGCGAAGGTTTTGTATGTAGCTTCGTCAGTCGTCTCTCCCCGCTCATTATGTTCAGACATGTAAAACCTACTTTAAAGTGCAAATATAAATCAGTACTTATGAGGAAACGGACGTTTATCACATAACATGCTCCTCTGAAGCTACGTGAAATATAGTAGGGAATACAACCATCATCTCATTTATCCCCTACAGTATGTATTTACAAAAAAAATATTTATGTATAATATTAGCTATCGAGTTCCCATATTACAAGCTTTGGCTTAGTTTGGGGCTAGATAGTGCTGTGTGGAAAGTTCACCAATATTTATTTATTTATTTAAGTTCCTATTTGATTTTCATATTATTTTTTGAAACAATATATCAACATGAGATTGTGTTTAGACAAGCATGAATCCAAAAGTATTTGAGTATAAGCCTTTATAGCAGGGTCGGGGCAACATAACCTCGGTAAGCCTTTCATCTACGTGGTGGAGTCGGCTCAGACTCAAGTCGCATAATTTTACCCGTTACTACAGCCCTCCGTAGGCTTTCTCTTATTATTATTTACTGGTATACAGACTTTATTGCAAAATATTAGGCCGAGAAATTACAACAGACTTGAGACGCTCACTGTATGCGTTACAGCTTTTGATCAACTTCTGCAATCGGGTATCCACAAAACTTTGAAAATCATTAAGTCGTGTGTACCTTTTAACTAACTTGAATTGGAATCTGACGTCACATAGACAGGTACGTATTATATCAGCTCTATAGTCCCCTAGTACAAGCTTTCCTTAGTTTAGGGCTAGTAATACTGTGTGGAATATCACCAATATAAAATATTATAATCGTCATTTGAGAAAAAAATATGATTGGAAGGGAGGGTCGTTGCTAATAGACCACCTGCGCCGGTGCGGTTTCGCAAACTATACCAGGTGAAGGAAAACCTGTTTATAACTGTGCACGACTGGATTCAAACCCACTATAGCTCGAGATCAGTAGATCAGGTTAAAACCATGAACTCGTTACCACTACTAAGATAAGCAGAACTATTACTACTAGTAATAGTTTTGTTCCCGGTATTGTACGCCTTAATTTAACATTGAGGTGAAATAGTACGATATCGACGAATGTCGAAAATTACATAACAGCTGCACTCTGCAGCCTGAAAACAATCTGTGTGCTGATGTAAATTGAAAAAGTTTCCTAAAGTTGAATGAATAGAATTAATTGCACACAGCGAGCTGACCGTTTCGCGGGTTCGCAAACTATTTAGAACGAGAATTTAGTCCTGGAACATTGCTTTACAACGAGAATGTGGGTATTCATGCTGAGTGTACTTTCAAATAATTCTCTACTAAGTAGATATTATAGATGATACGGCTTCCAGACTCTCATATACTCTATACAATATATGTAATGAAATACGCTAGCGATCGTAATCCTCAGCATTGCCTAACGGCGAATATTCCTGAAAGGAGAGGTAGAAATTCCTTTAGATTTTTTTGGGCGTGCTCAAAATCTTTTAGGATAAGTCATCAGCTATCTGAGCTAGGTTTTTACCGTATACGTGTGACTCCATCAGTATTTGAAAAAGTACCTAACAAGAACTCTAATACATATTAAACTGAGCCACGGCGTATTGATTTCTTCTCGAGTCGAGTCGGTTTCATGCAAATTAATTCAGTCTATTTTTGATTCACACTCCACTTCTGATACTTCTCCCCAGAGTCTGGAAGAGACCTTGCGTTTTCCAATAAATGCTTCAAGTACTACCTACTTTTGTACTTTTAAGGTACATCCAATTCTATTAATATTCTAAGTTATGTGAATTAAAATATTGTCTGCTGGTTTTCCCAGAAAAACTTTGCTGGAAACGAATTAGTCAAACGTTTTACAGTCGTACACTTTTTTCTTTCAAAGTTTCAAAGTCAGTTCGGCTTGCCTATATCCACACACAACAGAAATAATCTCTCGAAAGCCTAATGTAGAGATTGAAAAAGTGCTTAGTATAGAAAAAAATAAATAAATAGATAAATAAATATTAATATAGAAAAAGTGCATACATTTAACACATGGACATAGCCTTAGTTATATACTTTATAAAGGTTTTCTACGTACTTTGGCACTATTTTAAGAAGAAGGAAAATGTATGCTCCTTCACAACAAAAAGGATACAAAAAAATTAAAATATATTTCTAGCAAGTCGAGGCTAAAAAATTGAGAGGTGGGTTCGGTGAAAAGAGCTTGCAAGTAATGGCGACCCACTTCGACGACTCTATTAGCACAGCGCTGCATACAGCCAGCTTATCAAAGCGCGCATATTAAAGTGACCCTTTCAACCGAACGCTTTACTATCAACGTCTCGTACTTCACTCGGAAATAAAATGAGCGTTTCCGGAGTTGGAACTTTATGTAATTCCTAAGAAACGCTTAAATTATTTTATATTTGCCTCATTTTTTCGTGTCTAATATATTTTTGCTTTTGGGTAGGCAAAGTTTTAACTCAATCGCAGTAACAGAAATCTGACTTCAAGCTCACTGTAAGACGCATAAAAATACTCTTAAGAAGACTTTAAAAGTTTTGAGTTATACCAACTATCCTACTCTACTTTCTACTAATATATAATACCTATATGTGAAAGTAATAATTTCGAATGTTTGTGGCTTAATCACGCTCTAACCACTAAACCGATTGGAAGTAAGCCGCGGGCAAAAGCTAGTTTTTCTCTATAATATAGGATACACAATATTTAAAAAACAACCAAGCAAGTAAAATCCATGTGCCATTTTAATTTAATTGGTTTCGCTACCTTTAAAGAAAATAACGTTGTCTTGCATCTGTACATATATTATTAACTTACTTTATAAATGCAAATTTTCCTGAATGCAGAATGAACACGTAGGTGGATCGGGCTAATAAGAACGATTGGCTTTCACATATTCATAAGCTCACACAGTTCACTACCTACTTTTGTAAATATTGACACGAGTAAAACAGACTGTAACTGTTGTGTTTATGACCCACACACCAAAATATAAACACGTCATTATTAATTAGTTAAAGTTTATGATTTGGTGATGGCAATTTTTATTTTCACAATCGAACATCAAATGGTCATCTACTTTTTCCATCATTATGTGGTAAATTAAAAAAAACACAAGATGTATGGCCACACAAAATATAAACACGTCATTACTAATAAGTCAAAGTTTAATTAGATTTGGTGATGGCAATTTAATTTTCACAATTGAACATCAAGTTTTTCCATCAATAAGTATCCATCAATAATTAAATGTTTGCACATACTTTCTTTCTTTTGCCTCTATACCCTAACCCCTTCACTCTTTAATACGTTGATAGTTGGTAAAGTAGTCACAGTTATATCTACAGGGTGTTAAAATACTACTACCGAAAACTTCAGGAGGCTAAGGTACCCATCAATATGAAACAGCTGTTTTTTTTTCGCGTTCACAGTGTTGGTTCATTAGAAAAAGTTATTCATATTGATGGGTACTTTAGCCCCCCGAAGTTTTCGGTAGTAGTATTTGAAGACCTTTTATAAGAACCAACCATAAACTGACTACCTAAGACTACCTTATCCTTTTTATGTTCAGTCCTGTCCATCCCAAAGTTGCCTGGAAGAGATCGCTGTACGCGATAAGGCCGCCCATTGTATTACTACAATTGTTAGTTTTTAAGTCAAAATTAGTATCTTTATGTGTTGTGGTAATCAATAAAGCGAGTTATCTATCTATTATCTACCCAACATACACAACGAGGTAAACTTCAAAACAGATCGTCAGTAAATATGTCGGGCGAAGGCACAAAGCCAAGTTTGCTCAAAGCGCATTGTAGTGTAGGGAACAAGCGCAGGTGGAACCCCTGTGATATTGTAGGTAGGTGGGTAGGGTATATTGTTTTGAAAGAAAGACGCTTCCGCTCGGTAGAGCGTTAATTCTCGTCACAGGAGCTAGTGAGCGCTCACCTGCCAGAGATAACCAGCCGAGTGAATGGTGAATGGATATATTAACTCTATTTTGTTTGCTCATTATTCGAGAAAACTTGTTATAAGAAATTTGTTTAGAAATTGCGTAGAAGTTGAATAAGTTTCTGGTGTCTCAGTATGTTTTGTATACTTTAGTCCTTCAATCGTAAATATCATCAAAATATGCAATATTAATAATAGTAATTTATTTATTCATTTAAGCATAATAATAATGTAACATTCATGGTTTGTGACATTTATACATAATATTCAAATTATACCTGCATTAAAAAAATAACAAATAAATTTTACAAAAATCATACGTTCTAGAAAAAAATAATACTAAATGTTATGGAATGTACAAATAAAGCCCTTTGATATGACACCTCATTTGAAATATTTGAGTATCTAACTTTTCCGCCCTTATGGAACCCTATATCACCCCGTGTCCGATTAAACTTATATACTCAAATTTCATGCAGATCGGATCAACGGTTAAAAAAATTATGCTTGGACAAACATACATACGCTCCCTGCGGATGTTTTCCCTGGAGAGTACAGCATAGGGTTCTTCAAAAAAGGCGTTCTAAAACATTTAAGGGGCTGACAACTATCAAACCACTTCTCGCTCGCACGTTTCGACTTGTTGAAAGATATAAAATCACTTAACTCATTTTCGAAAAATCGCAAACAAAAACATGTATCGATCAAAATGAAATTTTTACTAAACTGTGTGTAATGTGATTGCACACAAAATGGTTGAATGCGATTTTTCGAAAATGAGTTTAGTGATTTTATATCTTTCAACCTCAGACAAAATAAAAAAGTAAAGACGGAGCTCCACGAACAGAAAAGTGAGGCCAGTTTTCTAAACATGTGTGCGGAGGCCGGTGTTGTCATGACAATTCAAATTACCCCAAAATTACAAAAATAACATTACTAAATAAAACGTCTATCATGATATATAATCTAACACAACTTATCTATTTTAAGAAATAATAATCGTAAAAATCAGTCCACAAACGGGGAAGATATCGCGTTGCCGTGGGTCAAGATGACCGACAGACCAGCCATCAACGCAATGTTTGACAATTTCGTTCGGTGAGTATGAATTTGGTCTCGGTATTGTCTGTATTTCGTTCTGTATTGAACCTAGCTTCACAATGAGTGCAGCCAATGGGCGTTAAGGTAATTTGACCTCGTAGAAGTGAGCAACCAATGGACTCGAAATCTTGTGTACATCCGTGTGTTCGCCGGACACGTGGGGCCCACGAACTTAGCGAACACCCGTGTATTCTCTAAGCACTCGACGGGTTGAAAATATACTGATAACCATCATAAGAAACGAGTAACGTTACGTTGCGTATCACATTATTACCAAATAATACGGTAAACAAATACACTTCATACTGGCAACACTTGTGTTCCAAGCAATAACCTCGAACTTTTATTTTGATTTATTGAAAATTATTGGTTTCCAAATTACTTACGTGTGAAATGTGATTCCATCCCGCTTTTTTATATTTTGAAGATTGATTCTTACACCCTTTCACAACACAATTCGGCATTTTTACTGGTAAATTTATAATTTTTCAAAACGTTGCTCCCCACGAGCCGCGATAGCTAGACTAACAAGGTAAGGCATAGTTACGATGTACGTGTGTGTGTATAATTGTGTATGTACACGTCAAGGCGTAGTTTGGCCGGCCTCACTTTGCTGTTCACAGAGTTCCGTCTTTACTTTTTTATTTTGTCTGAGCTTTCAACATGTCGAAACGTGCGAGCGAGAGTCACATTAGCTCTTGTCTTCGCCAACGCGCGTGTGACACACCACACACACACCTGGTACTGCAAACGTCCATAGGCTACGGTAACCGCTTCCCATCAGGTGGGCCGTATGCTTGTTTGCTTACTTAGTAGTATAAAAAAATAAACATACATTCATACAAACATACATTGCCAAGTCGCCCAGTTTATCACTTCGATCGCTCCGCTCACACGACCAACTAAAATGTCCTAGTAAAAAGGCTGCCTATATACACTGGCTGATTTAAATGTCCGATCAAACTAGTTGGAGGAGAACTAAATACTTTTATTGATCTGTTTTCTCATAATGGCTGCTCTACTTCCATTTAAATTAGGCACCGATAAAAATAAGAGCACGTAGTAAATGCGTATCGAAGTGCTTATGTATTCATACCTTACTTAAGACGCAGTCCACGGCTAATATACTGCTCGCTCGCAATTTTCAACATTTTTGAATATGTATATAAAACCACTAAATGAAGTTACGAAAAATCGCTAACAACTAAGTTTCTGAAAAAAAACATGTTAAAGGATAAGCAATAATTTTATTCTGATCGAAACAAGTTTTCCTACCAAGAAATATGCTTTAACTAGGTTTCAAACTTTTCTGGTTTGAGTCGAAATTATATTTTGCTGCACCTTTGTAATGCTAACTCTCCGAAACTTATTTGTTTGCTACTTTCCATAACTACCTCCAGTAATTTTATATCTTCAAAAATTTAAATGTGCGAGTGAGAATTGACGGTCAGCCTGTTAAGGCGAAGACAAGCGCCTCTCGCTCGAGGCATGTTTTCCTACTCAAAAGTTTGCTTTACTAGTTTTCGAACTTATGCAAACTTTTAAGTAGGAAAACTTGTATCGATCAAAATGATTTTTTTACTAAACTGTGTGCAATGTAATTGCACACAAAATTATTGATGTGATTTTTCGAAAACGAGTTTAGTGATTTTATATCTTTTAACGACAAGTCGAAACGTGCGAGCGAGAGTCACATTAGCTCATGTATTCGCCTTGCTGAGTTAAAAACACCTAGAAGTAGATACGCAAGGAATGTAGCACGTTTAAGAGGTATGTACGTACAGTGTTATAATAATTTTAGCTACAGCGGTAAGGGGCGACGACTGCAAAGAATTTTAATTAAGGCGTGTAGCGGTAATAAAATCAAAACAACTGCCTATTCGGCTTTAATGTGGCGAGGGACTTTTATTATTATTCCCAAGGAAAATATCTTATAGACGTGACTTCCACCTTGTTTACAGAAATAAATAATTAATGAGCAGTACGCGAGAAAACATAACCTATATGTTTTAAATGTAGTGATTGATTGGCAAACGAAAGCATTACAGAAAAGTCACGTTTTCAGAAGCCAGCCTCCTAAACACATAATTTTAAGAGCATTCCTATCATCAATCAACGCAAAGAAACCTGCCATCATACCTAAAAAAATACCTTAAAAAAAAGAGAAAGATTAAAATTTTAAATAAAACAAAGACATCTACTAGCTAAGTGCCTTTGTTGTTATTTTGTGTGATATTTTTGTTACTAAAAAAATTTATTTACTTTGATTAAACTTACGAGTCTTCGGATGGATTTTGATCCTGTCGTGCCACTAGTTCTTTCGAAACAGTGTCGGTAAAGGAATTTAAATGCGCCTCAAAGAGGCTCCTTCCGAGCACTTGACACATGTTTTAAGAACTTTTTAGGTTCTTCGACATGTCGGTTTCTTCACAGTGTTTTCAGTCACCGTTTGAGGGTACTGACACTGTGCACATACATTATTGAACAGAAAAACCCATTGGTGCATGACCGGTTTTGAACCTACGGCCTTATAGGATCGGAAGGCAGAGCCGTTGCCACTAGACGACTAGGGCTCTTTCATGGATTTGCTATAAATAAACTACGATACATAACTCTGTTGTACCTTCCACAAAAAAAAACTTTATAGTAGGTACTTTACTTAACTTCAGGTTATGACTTAGGCTTAGAATTACCCTGAAAGGTAAGTGAAATCCTGTATAAGTACCCCTAAGAGTAGGTAAACCCCAAAACTAACAATTTAACCGAAATATACTACCTATCTACGGAAACAGCCTTTGAATCACGGGATAACCACAAAACGGAAAACCGTACATTTTATAGTAGGGGCTGACCGCGAAGGTCTGCAAACGTCTGCGTGCTCAAAAACCTCTCACATGCGGAACCGACCATAATGACATCGACGAGTCGAGTGGGAATCGGTAAAAGGTAACTTAAAACTATATAGCCGTATAATTCCGCATTCTGCATTCACCCAGTGCACATCCGGTTTATGGTGATGTGGCTGAAATGCGGCTAGATACCTTTTATTTTTCCAAAGGCGTTCCTGTGTTCCTAACGACTTGCTCAAAACTCAACCATAAGGAAACCTGCAAGCAACAACTAGGCTAAACTCAAGATCTAAACTCAAAATGGAATTTATGAACGAATCAAGCGAGACTTAGGTACGCAAGTTTTTACACAGATATTTTTTTATTAAATCAATATTTATTATAGTAAGTACCTGAGCCTCTGTCATGCATAAGCATTTCCAATTTATATTTCACAATGCATGTTGGTTAGACACAACAATGTCGTTGGCTGGAAAATATGATATGATAGATATGATAAGTAATAGTAATATGATAGGTATACGGAGGATAGCGCGTTAGGTACTACGTTTATCTTGTATACCAACCAAGGTAAAATAAACCTTCCACTTAGCTAATATAGACAGATATTATTCGTATATTTATCTCACCTTCTTCATAAAAGACATAACGTTGGTAGGCAGCATGGTGGCGCTTTGTTCTACTCGTAGAAATAGCACTTCCCTTATTCACAATCACATATAACATCACATTCCCAAGTACCACACCGCACTAAACTGTTTCACAATTTCTTTAGTCGGGGATCAGTACACTTCCACCGAAACACGACATTTTTAAACAGATTTTATGAAACACTGTTTTAATCCCAAATCTGAAACAAAGAGAAAAACGATTTTAGTGTCACTTCGCAACGGTATAAAAATTATGCGAAAAATGTATCTCACGGCAAAACTTTGCATATACTTTACATATCAGTGAAATGCTCTAATGTCTAGGTAGGTAGGTAGGTACCTCCAGTATCGACTCGAAACGGGTTGACTTTAGCGAGTCCCGTCCGCCGCGCCGGGAGAGCGGGGTTGGAATGAGGGTAGTAGGTAAAAGGTACCCCGCTCGTACCGTACCGACAGATCTCAATTCAACAGGTCTCTACTTTGTTTCGCTTTCTTTAGGATAATAGCAAGATATCCTAATATAGACCTCGTAGCTGCTAATATGCTTTCTCATACGGATCATTTCTTTAATACACCTACAACCATACAACCAGGAAAATTTCCTTTACTGTACCTTCTCTAAATGTATCTGAGTACTGAGTAAGTAGGGATACTCTACTCTAAATGTACTGAGTAAGTAGGGAGATTGATTAGAAGTTGTACTGAAATTGAATAAACTATATTTTGGCAACTGAAATTAAGGCGAAGACAAGAGCTAATGTGACTCTCGCTCGCACGTTTTGACATGTTGAAAGATATAAAATCAGTAAACTCATTTTCGAAAAATCGCAATCAACCATTTTTTAGCCAGGTAGGTATTGAACTTTTGTATGAAACAGCTGTTTATTTTCGCGTTTACAGTGTTGGTTCCTTAGAAAAAGTTATTCATATTGATGGGTACTTTAGCCCCCTGAAGTTTTAAACACAAGTATTGGAACACCTTATAACTATAAGGTATTTTTTTCTATCTATATTTTAACCTCTGTTTCAAAGGTTTGCTGGAAGTAAACTGTTTTTAGGGTTAAGCTCCCTTTGTACGTCTTTTGTAATTAATAACCAGGGGTCGGAATAGGTAGAGTTTTTAAGTATCAAATGACGTCAAATACGCTACTACGAAATCTAAATATGGATATGCCTTTTTTAATCCTCGCCCCGTGTCGGAAATGATTCGGGTTCGAAATCAATTGTGATAAAAACTGACGTTTCCGATTGGAAACCTACGTTAACGCTACTTAGTTTGTTTTTAACATAGGAAAAAAGAATTTTAGAAGACAATAATATCAATCTTGACATCAGATGGGCAATCTGCTTGTTCCATCAACTAGTTCTATATAAAAAACCGGTAAGTTTTAGAAAACATTTTTTATGAATCCCCAATTCCTGGTTTAAAAGGCATATCCATGTTAAGATTGCGTAGGTAATTTTACGTCATTTGGTACTTAAAAACTCTACCTATTCCGACCCCTGTTAATAACATTATTGCCTAGTACTTATTTAAACTAAGATAAAAATAGCTATAACCAATCTGTGAAATGTGCGCTCTCGTAATCGGCTGGCTCTCAAGCTATGTCAGTAAAGTAGGCTAGGTATTCGAATCGAGTTTACCTTCGAAGATTCAGGGAAGATTGCATCGCCAGTAATCGATACTCGATATCTTCGCAGGCATTCCTCGGATGCCTACGTCAGGCGGATAAGCCCTAATAATTTTAGTGGGTACCCACCCATTGAGTCTTAGGTCTACTTTCTGAAAAACTTGAAATAACAGAACCTTCACTCTTTAGTTAGAGTCTTTTGACGGAGGTGCGTTCCCTGTTTTGGCGAGTCAACTAAAAAAAACGTTTCTTTATCCCCTAAGCTACCTTTCTTGTAGTTTCACAGATTTCGGGATAAGTGAGTGACTTCTTACTACCTCTACAGATTTTTGAAAAGTTTCATACCTATAAAACAAAAACGTTAGAAACAAGTCGTAAGTTTCTTGCCTGTTCTGCTAGGCTTGAATTCGCACAACTGAGGCCTAGTTGACCTAGCTCTAAGATGTTTCAAGTGAAACTTGTGATAACGAATAAACTTAGATACCTAAGTAACGTTCATAGTGCTTCATGTCACAAGGATTCCCGCGGGACGTGAAGCAGCGTCCGAAAACGTCAGCGTCGCGTCGGTCGTAGCGGACCACGCGCCGGTAGGTTGGTATCTACTTCCTAAGTACCTACATAGTAGGTACGTTGTTCGCCGAGAAAACCCAGTAGGTAATAGATAAGCCTGCCTGCGAGAGGCAAATTACGTAAATATTTCTCTGGGACATTGAGCGCGATATTAAATCGTGGATCGTGGGTAAGTCGATTATACAACAGCTATTTCGCGCGCCTCGCTCGCTACGCGCCGTCGGATTGCGTAGCCGAAGCTAGGTAGGTATCTGCGCTACGGTTTACAAAACTCGATCCAAGGGGCGTGGTTGGTCGGCTACTTTGTTTTTATAGTTCAGTTACCAAAGGCAAAAAGGAACCTTATGGTGAGACAAGGGTTAGACTTAGTTGTCCGTTTGTCCATCCTACTTGTGTTTTGTAAGCAACCATAAGCACCTAAAGTTCATAAATCGACTTGAAAAGAGGTTACCTTACCTTGATGCGAGCAATTTCAAATACGAGCTCTGTGTTAAATTAGAATGTTTCGTGAATAACGTGGTGGAAAAAACTCGTCGCTGATTTGAAGGCTTTTCTCATACCATACTCATGTTTAATGAAGTGACGAGGCACGAGGCTATCCACTGAAATAAGAACGATGGTCACTACCCATAATGTGGGTATTATTATATAGGTACCTACCTATTATCTATATGGATTTACTATTCATCATCATTTCAGCCCGTTCGCAACCACTGCTGGAGTATTGGCCTCCTCTTCTTTACGGTCTCTCGTGAGTCTTACCTGCCCACTAATTCCCAGCACATACCATAATGTTGTTCGACCAACAGGCGGGTGGTCTGCCTCTAGGTCATCGAGCATATCAGTAGATAAGTATTACGTACATCAGTTATCTAGTTCCCATTGTAGGTACCTACAAGCTTTGCTTAGTCTGGGGTTAGATAGTGCTATGCACGTTTCAATGTGTAGTTTGTACCTAGATGCCTTAACAAATTAGTTATTTTTAATTTATTAAATATACCTACTTAATACGTATTTTAAGATTTTTCTTCAGAAAAACTTTAGAATAAAACAAACAAAAAAACGTTTACTTAAAATTTAACGCATTTCAACAATACCTACTTCATAAACACTGACAATAATAAAATAAAGGTAACCTTTCCAGTTTTTAACTTCACAATCTGACTCTGAATACCTAGTGACAAAAGTCTATAATCAGTGTGTGTTGCTAGTGATGATGGAACTGAAACTTGGTCGCTAACTAGGTAATTGGCCTCAGTCACCGTGCACCGCAGTTGCTGCCTGTGTAGGTACCTACTCCGGCGTCACGGAAGACCAGCGTTGTAGTAGTGCATCAAACAGTCAAACACTATTACAGCATATAGCTGAGTGACGACCGATTTTGTTGTCACAGTATTGTTCTTTATATTTAATTTTCGCTTATGTTTTTTTTTTGTGCAAAATAAACATTTTTTGATTTTGATTCACTAGCTTATAGTCGCACAAGCTTAAGGGGCTGACAACTATCAAACAACTTCTCGCTCGCACGTTTCGACATGTTGAAAGATATAAAATCACTAAACTCAAATGGGCTACTGCTACAGACAGATAGCTCTGTCTGCTGGGAGTTTCACAACGTACCTAATCCATGATTGTATTATCAAAAATGAGAAAATCCTAAGAATCAAGATTACCGTCATAACTCGCAGAACAGCAACTTAAAGTGGCAATACAGGTCATTTTAGCTTGCAGAATTGACAACCGCTGGGGAATAAAGGTTCTCGAATGTCGACCACGAACCGGAAAACGAAGCATAGGCCACGCAAAGGACTGAGCACATTGTAAAGATCGCGGGAAGTCGGTGGGTGGAGAGGGATGAGAATAGTTCTTCCCGGAAATGTATAGGCGACGCCTAAGTCCAAGTTGGACAGTCCAACGAAGACTTCGTCAAGCTGATGATGATGATGAGTTCTGACTGAAATTTTACTTTTGATTTGTTTTGTTAATGTGTTCTTGAAGTCGGCTATGTTTTATGGAAAAGTGTTTATTTACCTACAATTTTTAGTGTCCATATTGATTTCGCCTCTTATTTTTCCTACCCTCAGAAGTGGAATTTTACTATGTTGTGGATTTAGATGTGGGACTATGATTATAATAGGAAATCTGCCATTATTTTTTTTGATAACTTTTTAAGTAGTTAAATATAAAAGAAACAGCAACACGACTTTGATCCCCAGGCACGGTTGATATCACTTAGATATCTTAGTACCAACTAAAGATTCTTGAAGAATTTCTAAGGGGGTTAGTCAGAGGTACATTCCAATATTACATTTTGCACACACCCATATTTTGCAGTATGTAGATACCTACCGGAGGGCATACGTGACAGTTTGCAAGCCTATAGCCCCTACTATTAAATTACCAACGGCTTTCCTCACGAATTATTGTTTGGAATGGTTCGGCGAGAATGGTTGTACCTGCCACTCTCACCTCAAGTTAGTGAAGGAGAGGATTTCACATTAAAAAAACCACCCGTCCAGCAGTGGCGTAGCCAGATGGACAAGGGCCCTGGTGCATAGAGAAAGAATCGGGCCCTCACCCCCTCTTTCCAACTTGTAGCTCATTCACTTCTCGCACATCTTGCTTGAATTTATATTGGCTTTTAAAATAAATAATAAAAAAAAAATTGTGAACAGGCTCAAGGTTTTCTAGCATCGGGAGATGGCTGACCCTCTCTTTTCAAAGCTTAGGTTAGAGGGCCCCCTGAGCTCCGGGTCCCTGGTGCACTGCACCACCTGGCCCTACGATAGCTACACGCCACTGCCGTCTGCCGCCATGTTGGTCAATAATTATGGATCTAATGCTAATAGGTTTCTGGCCAAATTTACAAGAAAGTCTGCGTTAGTACAGGCAATGCGGGAAAGGCTTCTGTTTTATTTGCGTTCACTGGTGTTTTACTGTAATTTCTTCGTTTATTGTCTCAAGGCTTTACAATAATATGACTAATAGTTCGTCCCGAACTGATATCTTATGATGCGACCCGACGAACGCATCAAAACTTTGAGTAGGTAGTACTCAGAGGCAAGTCAAAACATTATTTTTGCGTTTGCGCCACGATTCGTGTTGTACCTACTTGGGACCACCTTACCTATCATGGGAAGTGGAAACTCGTGTAGAGATTTCAAAATCTATTTATTACCATTTCAAAACTACAGCACATACCTACTTGTCTATTATTGTTATAATTACCATATGAAAAAAAAACCTCACGAAACTTAGTAAGTAGGTCACCATCTAGTGTTGATCTAGGGACGTGGGAACTTTGTTTTCTCATAAAAAAATTAAAAATTTCAATCATATTAAAAAGATTACTCAACAAATACAGCAACATATTGCTCACAAATATGTAACTTAGACACAAATATGTTGAATTCAATAAGTATTACTTACGAGAAAAATATGAAAAAGAATCCCTATAAAACACTGACCAAACATACAATCTCTTGGTAAAGAACTTCATAATAATAAATTTACCCACTAACAGCGATAACGCACAGACGAAATATATTAAGTATACGTAGATATTTTACTACTTTCTGGTTTAACAATACACAGGGTGTAAAAATAACACTCATAAAATTCGTTTTTTTTTCTGTTTATCATGTTTATCCGAGGTCAGCACCAGTTACTACATCCTTACTTACACCTTAACCTCAGCAAATCTCTCAAATCAATCATAAGGTGTTTTGATTCTTTTATGTACCTAATCTTATTAAGTATTAAAGTCCGCTAGTATGTCGTGCGTATTTTTATTGTTTTTAATTTTATTTATAAGTAATCAAATAACTTTCTTAATACCTTACTGTGACTTTCCACTGCTGAAACATCAACACAAAAACATGTTGTAAACTCCGTTTCTTGTGGATGTATTGATGAACAGAAGTAGTGGTAGGAAAAAAATCGACATTTCATATTCAAAATTTCATATGAGTGCAAAAACAACAAAACAAGTTGTGGGAGCAAACTCAGTTATGTTTAATTATCTGTTTCGGCGAGTGATCTTTTTACACCCTATATATAAATTAACATTTTAAATGCACCTAATAATAAATAAAGTTTACTATAAGCAGAGATATAAATATACATACCTACATATATATGTATATACATTACTTTACTAGAGCGACTGGACTGGATCACGAGATCTCAGATCGGGACGAACCACTTAGTTTTTAGAGAGATACATAGATATATTCATAGGTAAGATTTTCATAAACTATACAATAAATAGGTGAATGATTGTAGACACGAACAGGAGCGGTATAAAAATCCTAAGGTAGGGATATGATTATTAACTATCGTCTAACTAGTCAAACTGTGCCTTGTCGAGCCTCGAGCAATTACTATACTGGGTAATACTTAACTGGTTAACAATGATTGTGCAAGTAACTCGGGAAATTGTTTATTAATTTTAAGTAGGATACGTAGTTCTATTAGCGATCCAGCTATTTGCGCTTGTGGCGGATCTGTCGCGAGAACCGTATTAGGAATTGTCCCACTCTAGATAACACTATTTTTACACCCAGCTACAATATACAAGCAAGAAATATTTACTGAAATAATAGTGTAGAAAGTTGCTCAAAGGTATGACATGTATTTAAAATAACCATAATAAGAGGTCAAGAAATATTTACTGAAATAATAGTGTAGAAAGTTGCTCAAAGGTATGACATGTATTTAAAATAACCATAATAAGAGGTTTTTGGTGCTTTATTAGCAAATCTATTTGGTAATCTAACTAGATAATGATGGAAATAAATAATTCCAAAGTGTCTCACTCAAATACAAATTATTTCAAACAGCTTATTCAAATATTATGAAAGTTGGTAAATACAGAATTTGCAAACGGCTACTGCACTATTTATTATTACTTCAAACATGAGTGTAAAATTTTATAGTAGGTATTATAATCATAATTGTATTTGTATTTTTTTTTCTATTCTCTAAAAAAACTTGGTAACAGTATGTTTGAAAGTATCCTAGGTCTCCTCGAAAAACAACATTGTAAGCTTGAATAAGAAAATAATAATAGGTAGGTAGGTACATAATATTTTCAAATTTTAAATACCACATGGGCTTAAGATGGTTGCTTTGAAGTCAAAGTATGGAAAGTACATACTTAACTGATATACATTGATAGATTTATTTTAGGAGAAATATTACATAGATTAACCAGCACAAAGGTGGTGCAGGTCAGATAGTAATAAAAAAGTGGCTGCAGTTAAGATTGCTACGATCATACTGCTTGTATACACTCTCCATGCTTGGGCTGAAAAACACATGCCTGATTTTCTTTACTATTGAGCACATATACATGAAAACTGTCTTCCCATACATGATGGATGTAGTTAAAAAAAGTTTTAGCCAAGAATGTATATATTCCTATCAAAAAATGGAAACAATGAACCTAATATCATCATTTATCATCACATTTCAATACATAATAGGATGAATACAATAATTATTGTAAAGCAGGAAAAGATTCACATTTTGCAACTCCTACAAAACATAACCACAGAATACACGAGATATCATTGAATTATTTTAATTTGAATAGTATAAAAGTAAGTTAATTTTGCAAGAGGTGTAACAGACACTACAGATTTGTGATAACAGTATCCAATGTCTTTTATGTTCTATAAGAGTTACATCCTAACTTGAGATACAAGTTTACAATAAAAATACACAGCTCATACATCTGAAAGAAACTTCACCATTCTGCATCACCATTGGCCTTTTGGAATACAAAATCTTTACCGGCTAAGTTCATGATTCCATCTTTTAAGTAGAACTTCCACTTGTTGCGACTGCGAGTTATCTTGTCATATTGGCAAACTACCACATTGTCTGTGTCGAACATGTCTCCGGGCTCCTCGTCGGAGACATCATCACTGGAGTTGAGCGGTTCCTCATCGGCGCCAGCGCTATCCTCGCGCTCCTCTTCCTCCTCATCCGCGCGCTCTTCCGCCGATTCCTCCTCTTCCTCGTCCTCGCCCCCCGCCTCGTCTGATCCCTCACCGGCGTTAGAACCCTCTTCGTCAGACGAATCCAATGCTCCATCCAACGAGAATGGTGCAGGTGCACCGCTACTGCGTCCGCCTCCACCACCATCAAACTCATTCTGCTGTTGCCCTGCAAGAGCTGAATTAATATGTTGCTGCAGCAGAGTAGCAGCCAATGGCTGAGGCAGGCTTATAGTGGCATTTATGATGGGCCCGGTTAGGACTTGGTGTAGTTTATTTCCATTGAGTGCCGATGCTGGAATTTGAATGGTAAATGATCTTGGTTGTGAGCCGGGCACCCCTGGCTGGGCCGGTAGTGTCAGTTGTACAGGTACTTTATTGTTGGGATCTAGCACGTGATGCGGATGCGCGCCAGCAATGTTCGAGGGCGCACCATGCTCCGCGCTCGGGTTCTGTTGGCTCGTACTCTGGGTCACTTTGGGGATTATGTTGTTTTTGGAACTGTGGAAATTTTGAAGCACTGGAGGAGGCACCATAGAAGACTCTGGAACTGGCGGGTCCATGGCCCCACTCGCTTGCAGCTTAGTCTTCCACAGCTGCTTCAGCTCCTGCAAAACTTGCTCGTCGACCCCGTCGTCCAGAAAACAGTCTCTTACGCCTGCTATCACGTCGTCGACAACTGCATTATACAGTTTCAATACTGATAGTTGACTCATCGTCATTTTGGATGGTGTTTTATGTTTCGCTTGTCAAAACTAGCACTGGTATCTATATTTCACAGGTTCAGTTTGTAATAATCCTCACTGAAGAAGATAGCGCAGTGACAAATGCGTATTTAGATCGTGTTTTACATTTCAACTACTCAATGTCAAGTAACAATCGAGGCTTACACGATCATTACTTTAGCGGAGGTAGATGTAATCGACCCAACCCTTAGGCACAACAGTTCACGAGGTGAAAATATAGCAGTATTCACTTCCACTCCATCTCGGCATCTATTCCAATGTTTTAGTAATTTTTTACCAATTACTATCACTAAAACTTAACCTACAAACAAAAAGATTTGGGTTCAGCTTTTTCAATACTTTTTCAAGAGAAGAACAGAAACGAAACGAAGTGACATGACTTGACAGACATATAGACAGGCAGTACCTACTGAATTGACAGATGAATGAAATGAATGAGTATTGTATTGAGATTGTCTATGAGTGGACCGGAGAACGAACAGAACAAGCGACAGATCCATAAAAGGTCGCGCATGCGCGAATTGTCATGAAGATGGTGCGCATTGCGCACTAGTTTGTTGACTTATTGACTTGCTTGACTTGACTGACTTGCTTGACCGACGTTCCTTCATGCATAATGTGGCTTTCCTAAAAAAGTTGCCGTTTCATTTGACACGCGCTCGTCCTGTTTCATTATGTTAAATTAAAAAAAAAATTGTAACAATTATGAGTTTTGCTTACCATATTTGGTTTTTCGTTTTACGTTTTTGTTCCGTGTTCATTTCGGGTTTTGTATGAAGCCGCGATAGGGATACCGATATGGAACTTTATGTTCTACTACTAATTTTCATCATACTTGCAACAAAGTTCCGTATCGGTATCTCTATCGCGTCTTCATACAAAACCCGCAATGAACACGGAACAAAAACGTAAAACGAAAAACCAAATATGGTAAGCAAAACTCATACTTGGGGTACTGAGCAAGAAAGAAGTACATTGTTGGGGTACTGTCTGTACCCCAAGTATGAGTTTTGCTTACCATATTTCGTATTTAGTTTTTCGTAACGTCAGGCCTTTTTTGTATGGAGATTCGCTACGCGCCTCTATCGGGCGTGCTGAGAACTCACGAGATTCTATATAAAAAAGGTATGATGTTACGCAAAACGAAATAAGAATAAAGGTAAGCAAAACTCATACTTGAGGTACCTAGGTACAGTGAATAAATTAACTCATGTTTACCGAAACCCAATAGTGTAACACTTTATGCTTACACATGTGGAATTCACAAAGATTTACATTTCAATCGGTGAAGGAATACATCGTGAGGAATCCAATTATGTAGTATTCTAGCAGCGGCGGTGGGCTTGCAACCTGTCAAGTACTTACCAACATGTACACACAGTTACTATACAGTGCTCGCTTTTATGTCCTTGTAGTAAGCGTTCTTTTTTATGGGTTTTCTGTAACTTGATCTGTATCCGTGTGTACCTACTGCAACAAATGGGTACCTAAGTCGTGTGATGTCTCAAATGTCGACGCAGGACCTAGCTCTGAATACAGAAGGTAGTACCTATTCAGTCAGTAAAATGAACACTGAGTTGGCACTTGTACTAGTTGTACTATGAGATCTGATACTATCTTCTCGGATAGGTACCGAAAGAAAAATTATGAAGCAGTTTTCTGTTTCATTTAGGTACCTATCTACTCGGCGTAAATTAGGTATAATAATTTATTCTCATTATCCCGTGATTAAATATTAGAGATTAAGGGCCGGTTTCACCATGCTCTTAGATTAACAAAGGATTAAAGGGCCGTTAAATATGTCAAAATGTACGCGTTTGATAGCTAAGGTTAGATTTAACGGTCTTTAAATCCTTGATTAGTAACTAACAGAGCATGGTGAAACCGGCCCTTAATACCCACATAATTACGTTACCTTTAATTGATTTAACTTATCACCACCACCCCAATCAATTCCCAAATTATTGCATTTCCCTATTCGGTATGCTATAGCACAACTTGTTCCACTCTTGTTTATCTTATTGCAATTATTAGGTACCTAAACAATAGTATAGGTAGGTACCTAGTAACCTACTAGTATTCTCTTATCTGTGATTCGGGTACGCTATGCTCTCTCAAAATGAAGAGTCTTAAAAAATAATATTTTCAAATATGATAACTATACAGGGTTACAGGAAAAGTCGTGCTAGATCCGTTAAGGGCGTGGAGTACCCATCATTCCTGACATATTTCACTATGAAACACCCTACCCTAAACTAAACCCTTTTCGAGATATTCGACTTTTAATTTTTTTATTGAAAATTGCCGATTTTTAGGCAATTAAATTTATTTTTGGTTGTTTTGTGTATCTTATTATTATTATTATTGCATTTTTACATGTGTAATTAGATGCTTTAGGACGTCAATCATTAAAATAGTGCATAAGTTAATTGAATAGACCGTAGTAGACAAGTGAAAGTTAAGAAATAAAAAAAAAATTAGAAAGTTTATTTTTCTCTAAGGGATATCTAAAAAAAATATTATGGCAATTCTTCGGCAGATGTTTTTAAAAATATCTACGTTTCATCAGCTATCTAACGAGGTATAACAATCTAGGGTTTGTATTACATTTCGTGGAAAAAAAGTAGTTGGGACGCTCCAGGTAGCAGTTCTAACGGTCCCGCGCCTATTGTCCTTCAAGTTCAGACACACCGTGAGAGCGAGACAAGTGACGATTTATGTAGGTATGAATGAAAGAAAAAATGTGTAGAGACCGGTTAGGGCTGGGAATACAACAGGGGGTATTGTTTTGGTTGTCAGTCTGCTTTTGTGCTTCGTACATAGTAGATGTGATATCGTTTTGCTCTTTTTCTCGACTTGGCTGTGATTCTGGACTATTTCTTCTGATTTGTGACTACTATACTTGTTAACCGGACTCTGATTTGTACCTGTGATACGGAAGTGTTGAAGATGACGTCCTACACACCTGAGGAATATGCTGATATGCTTATTTGTTACGGATACTGCGATTGTGTATCTGCGCAAGCTCGCAACGAATACGTAACTCGCTACCCCGGTCGTCGAGTGCCGGATGTGGCCGTTTTTGACAGAGTTTATCGAAGACTTCGAGAATCTGGCTCTGTTTTGAGACGTAATACAGACATGGGTAGACCACGAATTGACGACGAAGAACAGGACAATGAGATAGTGCAACGCTTTCGAGCGGATCCGACTACTTCCACTAATATTGTTGCCCGTGATCTGGGACTTTCGCAATGGAGAGTGTGGTTTACAGTGCATACTGCTGGCCTATACCCATACCATTACACGCCGGTACACGTTATTGAAGAAGGAGACCCCGCGAGAAGATTGGACTTTTGCAGATTTATGCTAAATGCTGACGTAGAAGACCCAGATTTTCTAAGAAATATCTTGTGGACGGATGAGTCCAAATTTGATAAAGATGGCATAACTAACTATCACAACGCCCATTACTGGGCCCCAAAAGCACTAAGGAATCCCAATAAGAAAAGAGTGAAGGGGTCCCAACGAAGATTCAGCGTGAATGTGTGGATGGGCATTATCTCCAATCATTTGATTGGACCTTACTTTCTACCGGATAATTTAAATGGGGAAAGCTACGAAAATTTCCTGAGAGCAGACTTGAGTGATTTGCTGGATGATCTGCCACTCAACCTGATCAGGGACATGTGGTTCCAACACGATGGCTGCCCTGCCCATTTCAGGAGAAGTGTCAGAGACTGGCTGGACACAAATTATCCAAACAAATGGATAGGACGAGGTGGGCCGTTGCCATGGCCAGCAAGAAGTCCGGACCTAACCCCCATGGATTTTCATGTGTGGGGGTGCATGAAAAGTCTTGTGTACAGCGAGCCGAATCCAGTTTCGTCTGTGGAAGACCTAAGAGAAAGGATTGTGGATGCAGCAAATAAAATGAGGACCACGTTGACCACTGGAGTAGTGAAGACTGGTCTCCGTAGAAGGATGCGACAATGTATCAGAAATAGAGGCGGCCATGTTGAACATGAACTGTAGAATAAGAAAAAGTTGTGTGAAAACCTTTAATAAATGACATTTCATGCTTACCTATTGTTTTACTTTTACTTTTTAGGGCTAAGTATAAATTTTCTTCTCCACTGTCGCCTATAAAACTAATTTTTTTTCAATGCAATTGAATAAAACCCTAGATTATTATACCTCGTTAGATAGCTGATGAAACGTAGATATTTTTAAAAACATCTGCCGAAGAATTGCCATAATATTTTTTTTAGATATCCCTTAGAGAAAAATAAACTTTCTAATTTTTTTTTTATTTCTTAACTTTCACTTGTCTACTACGGTCTATTCAATTAACTTATGCACTATTTTAATGATTGACGTCCTAAAGCATCTAATTACACATGTAAAAATGCAATAATAATAATAATAAGATACACAAAACAACCAAAAATAAATTTAATTGCCTAAAAATCGGCAATTTTCAAT
Source organism: Chloroclysta siterata (assembly GCA_932294275.1). NCBI lineage: Eukaryota > Metazoa > Arthropoda > Insecta > Lepidoptera > Geometridae > Chloroclysta > Chloroclysta siterata. The sequence goes on along the minus strand of OW028590.1, from coordinate 22,116,419 downwards.
AAAAAAATTAAAAGTCGAATATCTCGAAAAGGGTTTAGTTTAGGGTAGGGTGTTTCATAGTGAAATATGTCAGGAATGATGGGTACTCCACGCCCTTAACGGATCTAGCACGACTTTTCCTGTAACCCTGTATAAGTTTACAAAAGTATGAATAAGTAGGTAATTAGATAGTGTGATCTCTTTATGGGTGCCAAACAGTCGTTTTATTAAGATCTTCGCGAAGCGAACGAAGATCTTACATTCAACTTGGGCGATTTGGTATTGTATGCTTATATTTATTTGTTTGTCGGGCCATAACTTTATAACGGTTGATCCGATCTGCATGAAATTTGGTAAGTTGATAGCTTGTACTTGAGAAATTTACTGGTAAGTATAAGAGTTAAAACAGATAACAAGTTATTGAATTAAGAGGTTGTTTAAGGGGGCAAAAATAAAAAAAAGTGACACAATAAAATCATGTTGCATGGCATATGCAAGGGCTTTGTTTGGAAATTCTAAAACCATTTTTACTTCTTTCTAGGTCACCCTGTTTTCGAGATACAACAAAAAAGTAAAATTAAGATAGAAGATAAAAAAGCTCTCATCTCTAAGAGTTTCATTGACAACAAGGTTTTTTACTGGTCGGCCAGTTCATTTGCTTTTTCTTATTTTTTATTTATAATAAATTAAGAATTTGCTCAGTTCTCATAAAATAGTGACAGCGACTGATGATGATGATGATGGAGCCAATTTTTGTTCAATGGAACTCTTCAATAAATAGGCCAATTCAGTTGAAACTTGGTTGCCATACTTATCTAGTTAGTAAGTGGTAGTCAGAAGCAAGTCAAATTATAATGTTTGGACTTGCCTTTGACTACCAAACTACTTTGATTTTCGGACCCTTTGATCCGATCTGCACGAAATTTGGTAGATCGATACGATTTCGACGATATAATTTGGTAGTCAAAGTCAAAAGGTATTTATTCAATAAAATCACAAGGATCACTTTGAAACGTCTTAAAGCTAGGTGACTCTAGGTGGCAGTTCCACGCGACCAAAGCCTAGAAGAACAGGCAACAAACTTACGGCTTGGTTCCTACCGTTCTTTTGTATGATCCTTTTACAATGTAATAATATAATACATATATTATTGAAGTTTAGTGAGGCGGAGGTATACAGAAAAAAGTAAACATAATCAAATTTATAAGACAGCTAATAATACCTAATGCATAATCTATTAAATCAGAGAAAAATAAAAAAAACACACAATAGTAGGTACAGTCTCTTATCTGTGGTACAGTACAGACATTGCAGATATGTTAGCTGCCGATGGGCAGAGCGACCGGGACATCGGGCCGAATTTTTATCAACAATATAGCTATCTAATAGTAGATTGTTTACCAAGGGAGCAAACAACTATTTTTATGGCGAGAGTGTTTTTTGAATCCAGAGCGGAGCGAAGGATTCTAGAGTAGAATCCCGAGAGTAGCGAGGGATTCTAAAGTAGAATCCTAAGCGTAGCGAGGGATTCAAAGAACTTCACTCGAGCTTAAAATAGTGTTGCTCCCGAGGTGGACACTACTTTTTATCACCCTCTATGAGAAAATAACTTAGTGCAACTTATGAATAATCATAGTCACGAAGTCATAAAGTCACAAAGTCACAAATTTACAAAGTCACAAAGTCACAAAGTCACAAAGTCACAAAGTCTTTTTTTTTTTTTTTTTATTTATTTTAAGGGCTTTGTATCATACTGCCCTATAATAAAACATCAAAAAAAATACATCTCATATCAAAACTTAATCTACACTCCATTGTATGATATTTACATTTATTGATCGAGTGAGCGAAGCGAACGAAGATCTTAGTTTCAACTTGGGCGATTTGGCATTTTATGTATGTATGTATGTATGTATGTATGTATGTTTGTCTGGCGATAACTTTAGAACCGTTGATCCGATCTGCATGAAATTTGATATGTCGATAGCTTGTACTTGAGAAATTTACTGGTAAGTATATGAGTAAAATCGGATGAAGGGTTTTTGAGATATAGGGTTTTTTTAGAGGGCAAAAATAAAAAAAGTTATATAAAAAATCAAGTTACATGTCATATGAAAGGGCTTTGTTTGGACATTTCAAAACAATTTTTACTTTTTTTTTGGGACACTCGGTTTTCGAGATAAAATTTAAAAAGTTAAATTAAGATAACCAGCGATCCAAGAGCTCCCATCTCTAAGAGTTTAAATCATAAATCATAAATCATTTATTCTCTGTGAATCTAGGTAGGTTTATAAAAACAGATGTCATGGTTAGAGATGAACACTAGATTCTGCCATTAGGCATACAAAGCTTTTTCTTACAAACTAATTTACAAATTTTACATTAAATTAAATCATTTATAAATTGTTTCGTTAATTTGTTTCGTTAATTTGTTTCGTTGACATCAAGGTTTTTCTACTGGTCGGCCAGTTACTTTGATTTTTCCTATTTTTTTTTCTTGAAATAAATTAAGGAGGTACTCAGTTCTCATAAAATGGTGACGACGACCAGGTCTGATGATGGAGCCAAGGTCTGTTCAACGGAATTCTTCAATAAATAGGCCAATAGAGTTGAAATTTGGTAACCATACCAAGTTAGTAGGTGGTAGTCAGAAAAAAGTCCAAAGATAATGTTTGGACTTGCCTCTGACTACTACCGACTCAAAGTTTTGATGCGTTCGTCGGGTCGCATCACGAGATCTCAGTTCGGGGCGAACTACTAGTCATAATGGTGTTGTTATCCATTACTAATGAATAGGCTCAAAAGTGAGCCAACTGAAAAATAGGTAGCTACTTTTGAGCCTATCCATTAGTCACAAAGTCACAAAGTCACAAAGTCACAAAGTCTCAAAGTCACAAAGTCACGAAGTCACGAAGTCACATAGTCACAAAGTCACGAAGTCACGGAGTCACGGAGTCACGGAGTCACGGAGTCACGGAGTCACGAAGTCACGAAGTCACATAGTCACGAAGTCACGGAGTCACGGAGTCACGAAGTCACGAAGTCACATAGTCACATTGTCACATAGTCTCATAGTCATAATCATGTATTCATTGTAATTTTATTTATTTTTATAAAACTAAGTAAAATCTGAATTTGAGTAAACAATTATGAACAAAGGTGGAATGCGCGTTTCACGTGTTTCTGCTTGTTCATACAGTGTTCGTGATCTCTTTGGTGATTAGAACTTTTTTATCACATCAATTCGAAAATAGATAGTTTGCTCTTCGAAAACAGGTAGCAAAATAGCACTTTGATCCCAAGGGCGGTAATGTGATTTGAATTTGGAATGTGCTTATTGAGTAATAGTAGATTGTTTACCAAGGGAACAAACAACTATTTTTATGGCGAGAGTGTTTATTGAATCCAGAGCGGAGCGAAGGATTCTAGAGTAAAGTAGAATCCTACGCGATACGCGATAGAAACGCGCATTCCACCTTTGTTCATAATTGTTTACTCAAATTCAGATTTTACTTAGTTTTATGAAAATAAATAAAATTACAATAAATACATGATTATGACTATGAGATTATGTGACATTGTGACAATGTGACTATGTGACTATGTGACTATGTGACTATGTGACTATGTGACTATGTGACTTTGTGACTTTGTGACTTTGTGACTTTGTGACTTTGTGACTTTGTGACTTTGTGACTTTGTGACTTTGTGACTTTGTGACTTTGTGACTTTGTGACTTTGTGACTTTGTGACTTTGTGACTTTGTGACTTTGTGACTTTGTGACTTTGTGACTTTGTGACTTTGTGACTTTGTGACTTTGTGACTTTGTGACTTTGTGACTTTGTGACTTTGTGACTTTGTGACTTTGTGACTTTGTGACTTTGTGACTTTGTGACTTTGTGACTTTGTGACTTTGTGAATTTGTGACTTTGTGACTTTGTAAGCAACACTATTTTAAGCTTTCGGGAGCAACACTATTTTAAGCTCGAGTGAAGTACTTTGAATCCCTCGCTACGCTTAGGATTCTACTTTACTCTAGAATCCTTCGCTCCGCTCTGGATTCAATAAACACTCGCCATAAAAATAGTTGTTTGTTCCCTTGGTAAACAATCTACTATTACTCAATAAGCACATTCCAAATTCAAATCACATTACCGCCCTTGGGATCAAAGTGCTATTTTGCTGCCTGTTTTCGAAGAGCAAACTATCTCTTTTCGAATTGATGTGATAAAAAGTATAATAAGCTTTCCATATTAGATTATTCTTAATGTACACTTTAAATTTTCTAATAGGAAGCCCAGTGGCACTTTCTGGAAGTTTATTATAGAAGCGTATACCGTTCCCCATAAACGACCCATTTACCTGTTGAAGTCGAAATTTAGGTATACATAATTTATTTTTATTTCTATTGTTAACGTTATGTGCATCACTCTTTTTCTTAAAGCTATCTATGTCATTATGAGTGTATAATAGATTTTCATAAATATACCTACTGTGAAATGACTGTGAGAATATTAATTTCTTTAAATCGCTCCCTTAATGAGTCACGTGGTTTCATTTTATAAATGGCACTTATCGCCCGTTTTTGAAGTACTTACAAATATACTTTGTATATCAGCAGCTTTCCCCCAGAGCAAAATACAGTAAGACATTACACTATGGAAGTAGCTAAAATATACTAGCCTAGCTGTAGCTTCATCTGTAAGCCATCTTATTGTGCGAACTGCGTATGCAGCCGAACTCAGTCTACCAGCAAGTGATTTGATGTGTGGACCACAATGCAATTTTGCATCAATATTAAGTCCTTATAAAATAGTAGAATTGACAAGGGTAAGTAATTTTTCATTTAATTCAATATTGGTTGGTCGCTGAACCACATTTGGCAAAGTAAATTTAATGCATTTCGTTTTCCCAGCATTGAGCAAAAGATTATGACAGTAAACCAGTTAAGTACTTGCGACAGAGATGCATTAACGTCATCGAAGTTAGTCTTCAATCTGTCGACTTTAAAAATTAAAGAGGTATCGTCAGCAAATAGAACTATTTCTCATAAATCTTTTACAAAAGGTGGAAGGTCATTTACGTAAACTAGAAATAAGAAAGGACCCAATATCGAACCCTGAGGCACCCCTATATCAATGACCGATCCAGAAGACCTCTCACCGCCAACATCAACTTTTTGGATTCTATTGGTTAAGTATGACTGTATAAGATCAATAGCCCGGTTTAGGATGCCGTAGAGTTTAATTAAAGTGACTTACACAGTCAAAAGCTTTGGACATATCGCAGAATACCCCAATCGCGTCTTGTGAGTGTTCCCAAGCATCATATATGTGCTTCAGGAGCGCCGAGAACTTAGTAGGTAGTAGATACTTGAGAAATTTGATGTATTTATATGGGTAAGTATATGAATTTAATCAGACAAGGGGTTATTGAGATATGGGGTTTTCAAAGGGAGCAAAATTTATTACACAAATATAGGTACTAAGTGAGGTGTCATATGAAAGGGTTTGGTTTGTAGGTACGTCCCAATACCATTTTCATTATTATTCTAGGACGTATGTATGATTTTTGAGATATAATGGTTACCCCAAGTAGGTAGGGGTATTCAGAGGCCAAATATCGTGTTTGGTATCAATGTAAGACTGGAACCGACATCACGAGATCTCAGTTCGGGGCGAACCACTAGTATCTAAGTAAACTTAGTTCCGTGTTTATTACAACAAAATATTATTATCAAAGAAATATGGGTTACGTATTGGAAGCCCTTGAAAAGCAGCAAACTGGTGATCAAAGAAAAATCGGGAAAATAATGACGAGCGGAGCGAGCATCGAAATTTTCGTGTATTTACGACAAACATTACCAGAGAAATAAGAGTTACTAGCTGTTTACTGCTTTTGGAGAGCAGCAAACTGGTAATCCAAACAAAAGATATAAAAATATGCATTTTTTTATACGGTACAATCAGATGGCCCACCTGATGTTAATTGCGCGCAATTAACATCAAGTGGGCCATCTTGCGTGTGTAGCAATTCGTGAATTTTAAGTCCAAGCAAAAGTACAATGTGATTAGGTATGATTGGGTAGGTACCTACTTATGATTAAAATTAAAAGTTATAATTTTTGCACAAAATAATCAACTTCACTGAATGAAAGCTTTAAATCAATAATTATCTAATGGCACATACAACATAGACCCAGATATCTAGCCCCAAACGAAGCCAATCTTGTACTTACCTTCTATGGGAAACAGATACAATGAATATAAAACAAAAAGGACCCAAAGGTCTAAAATAACATTCGCAGTTCTCACAATCATTTGGTATTGAATAGCTACCTTCCGGCCTACGGGCGCCGTTATAATAATGAGCGAGCCAACTCTTAACGACAGCGGCTTGAATCTTGATTATTCAAGTTAATATCCCCGGGCCTAGTAGGCACTCAAGCCACTATTCAACTGCCTCGTGGATAACTTTCCAAACTAGAATAAAACTTACTACGTAACTTGTTAATTCTGCCTCTCTGTGAGGCACAATTTGAAAGGAAGAAAGTTCTAGGGAAGGCGCGACGCTGATGCGACAACGAAACGAAAAGAAGAATATATTTTAAATTTCTTAAAAAGTACGTATTTATTTTATCAACGTTTTAGAAGCTTTGCCTGCGTTTTCTCTTCATAGGAACATTCTTAAAAATATATTTATTGTCTTATGGTACCTGTACCTATCCTATAGTTAGCGGTAGGGGCGTTAGTAAGTTGGGATTAAAACGGGATATGTATGTTAGTATATTATCTGTGCCGAATCAATTGAACGAAAGGAAACGTTAGTTTCGAGTCCTACTCTTAATGCCATCTATGAATCGATTTTAGAACACTTTCTTTTTAAAGAATGTTCCTCATTAGTACTAGTATTCTCTTATCTGTGTCATTAGGTACATTTTTTAAATCATTTAGGTATTCATAATTAAGTATTAAAGTCATCTGGTTTTTATAGTACCTATCTACAAGCTTTGTTTTGCAGATGATGCTGTGTGAATTACGCTACATTATTTATAATACTGTTCTCTGCACTTTTACTTGGTTTTAATAGGTGAGTGAGTACGTGGTGAGTACCTATGTTAAATTCCCTAGCCGCTAAACCATCCGGAATCGACTCAGAATTCGGGCTCATGAAATGATAAGAAAGTTGACAGTAATCGGCGAGTCTCTATATTGTGGAATCTGTAATCTGATAGGTGAAATTGACATAGGAAAACATAAGGTAAGGAAAAAATAGGAGACGGCGAACAGCTTCTTTTGTATGGAGACAGTCCTACTTGGCTGTTCTTGGAAACATGAATGGTACCAAAGGTCTGAGTTTTCTTAGCATATCACTGGTGTTGCTGATATACGAAAATTAATAACGAAATTATACAAAACTAGCGGCCTGTCCCAGCTTCGCATGGGTGGTCATAAATTTTTTGAACATTTTAGGATAAACTTAGACCGTGGGTTCGAGCCTCGCGTCTACTAATTTCATACATTTGCACGCGCTTCTCCTTGAGTGAGTGAAATCGCACCCCGAGCGTGACCCGTGGACCCGTTAACATTTTTAATTTCGTCATATCTTTTGAATGGAATGTCCGATTTAAAAAAATTAAGAAGTAATCTATAGGTATTGAAACCGTCTTAATTATGAAATGATTTATTTGGATAAGGATTAACACCAAGGTACAAATAAAGACCCTTTTCTGGCGGCGGCATTTCAATTAATTTTTTATAATAAAAGAATACTTATTGTGACATAACTATAATAGTTAGACATATGCTGTCGCGACATTTTTTGTAGATGATGACGTGTTCTACAAAATCGTAGTACATTATTTTGTTCTATCATCAATAGTTTTCGCAGCGCACGCGATGTAAGGTTTTTGTTTTCCACCTTGGGTTACATTATTGAAGTTTTAGTAAGGATCCCTGATTTTTTTGAAAATATAATATAGCCTATGTTACTCAGGGATAATGTAGCATTCTAATGGTGAAAGAATTTTTGAAATCGGACCAGTAGTTTTTGAGCCTATTCGTTACATACAAAAATACAAAGGTTTCCTCTTTATAATATTAGTGTAGATGTAGATGTAGATGTAGATAATATGTAAATTGATACACGATAACTGTCCCTAGCCGACACTTGGAGAACTTCTTGAACCCAAAGACTAGGAAAAGACTAGACCCTCAGAATGCATTCATAACAAAATGTGAAGTAGGTACCTAGTAGTGTAGTAGTAGGTAGGTTAGGTATAGGTACATGATGGAAAAGCCAACTAGGTAGGTATAGGTACCGTGTCTTAAATTTCATCAAACGTTTGCAAGTAGATACGTACCTGTCCACTTACCTATATCAGTTTCTTCTTATTACTTCGAGTTTTAGCCCAAATATCTCCAAGTTTCCAATACTGAACAAACACATTTCCCGTTAAATGTTTTAAAACCTACCTACCAAGGTTACTTGGTTACACGATTAAATGAAGGTGTCGATTTGATGTCAAAGTTTTTGATATTATATTCGGCGTGCTAGGAGCCTGATGTCGTCTCACGTAGAAGTACCTACCTAGTTGCCAGCCGCATACGTGGAAGCACCCGCGAGAATACCTAACAACTGGCCAAGTCACGCTACAGGTGGCCGATACTACTGCGGTGCCCTCATCCTCGTATAGCTTTACGACTTTCACATAAATTTTGAGCTTATTGTCAGCGGACGTTGTGAATACTGGAGCGAAATTCCAACTTCCCTTGCTATTTGACTACATTAGGTCGAAAAGTCAAGGAAAGTTTATGTTACTGAGTATTTTGACACTACAGGGGCATTATTCTCTATGACATAGGAGATTATTGCATTGACAATAGAGAATAATGCCCCAGAATGCAAGCGAAAGCATCGTGTACAAATTATTCGATTTGATACTCCATTCAGGTAAACCTAACAATTCATGCAATAAATTAAGACGCTGACTAACGCTGGAGTTCCATATCGGTATCCCTATCGCGTCTTCATACAAAACCCGCAATGAACTCGGAACAAAAACGTGAAACGAAAAACCAAATATGGTAAGCAAAACTCATACTTGGGGTACAGATATAATAAAATAATGCCTACGCCTAATTGCGTAGGCGAAAGCGTAGACCGTAGGCCCTACGGTAAACGCTACGCGCTGTCGGTTATACAATATGATCTTAGCATAGTATCCTTTTTTTTTTCTTTTCTTTTTTTTGTATAACTGAATCCTGCGCCATTGTTTTTCTTATTTTTTTTTTCTAGTATAAGTTGAACAATGTACACACCTAAATGTCATTAAAACTCCTTGGAGATAGCCAGAAGAAGAGCCCTCGCTTCTACATACAAGCTTATGCTTAGTTAGAGCGAGGAACTCCAACCAATGTTTATCCTAAGGTCTTTTAACATTACAAAAGATTGCTAGCTAGAAGATAGCTAACTGCTATTTTAACTGTAATGTTAGTGTTTAAGACTATGCAAGAAACATTTTTTATCTTTTTTATCTTTATCATCGCTCGCTCAATAGGAACATTTGAGGTAGGGGTGGGTAAATCTAATTTAAGTCCTTAGTTAGCTATAGTCTAAAGACGCGGGTTCTCACTCTCGAGTCTAATAACAATTCCGATCCAGTACCGATGTAGGTAATAGTGCTTTAGATACATTCGAATATTCAGCGTCGAATAGTAGCTAGAAATTCTATTTTAATGTTATTATTAAGTTTAATCTACATCTACACTATCTACACTAATATTATAAAGAGGTAAACTTTGTATTTTTGTATTTTTGTATGTAACGAATAGGCTCAAAAACTACTGGTCCGATTTCAAAAATTCTTTCACCATTAGAATGCTACATTATCCCTGAGTAACATAGGCTATATTATATTTTCAAAAAAATCAGGGATCCTTACTAAAACTTCAATAATGTAACCCAAGGTGGAAAACAAAAAACCTTACATCGCGTGCGCTGCGAAAACTATTGAAGATAGAACAAAATAATGTACTACGATTTTGTAGAACACGTTATCATCTACAAAAAATGTCGCGACAGCATATGTCTAACTATTATAGTTATGTCACAATAAGTGTTCTTTTATTATAAAAAATTAATTGAAATGCCTCCGCTAGAAAAGGGTCTTTATTTGTACCTTGGTATTAATCCTTATCCAAATAAATCATTTCATAATTAAGATGGTTTCAATACCTATAGATTACTTCTTAAATTTTTCAAATCGGACATTCCATTCAAAAGATATGACGAAATTAAAAATGTTAACGGGTCCACAGGTCACGCGCGGGGTGCGATTTCACTCACTCAAGGAGAAGCGCGTGCAAATGTATGAAATAAGTAGACGCGAGGCTCGAACCCACGGTCTAAGTTTATCCTAAAATGTTCAAAAAATGTATGACCACCCATGCGAAGCTGGGACAGGCCGCTAGTTGTTACATAAAATAACAGGTAACAATAACGTCCTTCCTACATGACCTTTATCTGTCCATGCTGCCTACACGATAGGAAAAAGAAAGAGCTCGTAAATCATTCAATCACAACGAAGATATCTCGACTGCCTACGAGAAGAAAGGAGTAAATGACTTCGTTAAATACACCCCTCTGTATTCAGCGTATCTTAGAGGGTTGGGTATACCCGCACTGAAATTGTGTGTTTACCTACAGCGCAGCGCTGGTGTTTCACAAACGATCTTGTTCACGAGCCAATTTAAAACAACTCCAAACAGTCACTTCAAAGCCTTTGATGAAGCATGAAAGTAAAATAACTCGACGGCAATAGCTTTACATTTGGCAAGGCGTGATACAGCTCAAAATCGTTTTATTAAATCGGATAGGTACCTACCGTTTTGGTTTCTGCCAGTCGCTTTCTATACTACACGTTGAAAGAAGGAGCGAAATAAACACGTTATTATCTACTAGCTTCCGCTCGCGTGGCACCCGGATATTTTGTTATTATTCTATATATTCCAAGCCCCATTTAACCAAATCGTTTTATCTGTTACAGCGCCATTGACTCACAAATATTTAAACACAGAGCATAGCGTAGCATCCTATTGCATCTCGAATATTATGAAAATATTATGTAGGTACAGTAGGTAGGTTATCTAGGTTGACATTCAAATACGATTACCAAATTGTTTATCAAAAAATCAATTGAAATTGTGACAAATTTTTAAAAATTGAATTCCTGTGTAAATCAACGAGCCGTAGGTTATACCTATATGTTCTCGTGTCATTAGGAAAGCAAAAGGTTCCTACTACGTAACTGCCACAAGCCGCAACATTATTCCGAACGAGGCAAAGGTAGAGCAAAACACAAACATGGTGCACGAGGTGGAGGAAATTAAAGATTAGAGCAGGTTAATTGCGTGCAATCGGTTGGGGTAATTGGTAATCTGTCGAGCGGGCGACACCCTGCGAATTCACACGTGCCACCGTGTAAGGTAGCTAGGTACACTAAAATCTGGTAAATCGAACGCCGTTGTACCTACCTATCGACTCAAATCACACCTACGCTTGTACGGGAATAACTTGATAGGTAGAACGGAATTGATTCTAGGTAGTGCGAGTAGCTGCTATCTGCGTTGTACCTAAGTTCTTTCGATTTTCACCCAGGAAAACACTACTGTTATGAACAAAGGAACTGTTCTGTGACTGTTGACTTTCACTTTGAAATGCCAAAAGAAAGTCGTTCTTCTAGTTTATTTCAATAAAAATTGTTTGTCTAAACTAATTCAATATAAAATCTGTTGGAGCTCGAGCTTGATTCAATGACACGGGGCGCCGGCCGGCGCGGCGGTAAGAAACAGGAAGGAGGTCTTCGCTCGCTACCAACATACTACTACGTTTTCTATCACTATATTCATTAAAATACCTAGTGCTGTGATGCTTGTATAATAATTATGATCTCAAAATCAATAACAGGTTTAGCACACCTGATATTGATCCGGTCTAATTTCCGTGTAAACTCCTTGATATTTGAATTTATTACGAATTTGAGGAGGCGTTGGTACCTACCTACCTACCTACCAACGCCTCCTCAAATTCGTTAAACGCATTACAAAGATGATAGGTACCACAAAATATGATGATTAGGAACCATAAAATATGTTGTAGATAAAACGTGGGCTAAATTAGAATTGTATAGGGTAATTTGGGATGGTAAAACAAAACATGAACAATTATGAACACCTACAAGGTATAGTCTCAATCTGGTATCTATCCGTTTTTCATCACTCACAGACTCAGTCCTAAGCGGGACTTGATAAGGCGACGACAAGAGCTACTGTGACTCTCGCTCGCACGTTTCGACATGTTGAAAGATATAAAATCACTAAAACCATTTTGTCTGCAATCACATTGCACACAGTTTAGTAAAAATTTCATTTTGATCGATACAAGTTTTCCTACTCAAAAGTTTGCTTAAATAGGTAAGAAAACTAGTAAAGCAAACTTTTGAGTAGGAAAACGTTTATCGATCGAAACGATTTTTTTTTATATAAGAACATTAGATCTTGTCTTCGCCTTAAATAATAATTTTATACCAGCTCTCCCCGACGACTTCACTTGTTTAGTACTTACTCAGATAAAGAAATTTACTTAATCTCTTAATAGGTATGCTATTCCAGTTTACCAACTAGTTTCATCCAAATTGATTGAAACGTTACAGCGTGATTGATTAACTAACAAAGATCCAAACCTAAGATTTCATTATTATTATCTGGTAAGATTCCAGATGCATATTCAGATAGAGCGAAAACATGACAAAAGAAGTACCTACTTAGGTTAGTCGGATAAAATGACGGAAAGCAAGGAGTAATTAAATCCACTTTTATGAGCTGTTCTCATTTGTCAAAATGCAACCTCTCTCCAGAGTCCAATATGCCAACGAGGAGCATAACGCCATGAACCAGTTTTGTGTTAAGTACCTACTCTAACTACCAGTGCCACAGAATAAATAATAGAGCCCATATAACCAGTAGGTATGCTATATAAATAAAAATAATTTACGTTTGCATCCTAAAATAACACACGAGATACCTACATAGGTAATCAGGCGTCAAAACGGGAGCAGGGTGGAATGGTTTTGTCATCTACTATTTTTGTATTTCTACTAGGTAGGTATGCCTTCCTGACTATGGTAGAAATACAAAAGTTATAGGTAAGTACCTAGATATACGTTGTGTTGAAATAGGAGTAATCCAAACGGTACAAAGCCGAGTCGGAAATCACACAAGTACCTACCTACCTACATCTCCTTAGCAACCTTGTCCGGGTTGCTGCTAACGAACGTCCATTGTAGCCTTTTCACTTTGATTTTCCGTCTCCGTCACTGCATTCTTCGTATATGATGCTTAGGATGTAGGATTATTAATTATATTCCGTCAGTAGTTCTATTAGTAAATATTATCATTTGAATTGATTTAATCTGAACACTATAAAATATACCACATATATAGAGAGACAGTCCCAACGGTTCTTTTTGGTTCTTATCGCCTCGCTCAAGCACTCCATAAATTTCTACGCTGACTCAAACCTAACTAGATATTTTTTTTTTCTTATAAGCCTTATTTATTTGGTTTGATCTTGGTATTTAAATATTTCAGTTAGTAATTTAGGCAGCTTGAAACACGTGTAACTAAACTTGCCTGGAGGAAAGACAATCACAAAATTTGCTCAAAGACTTAATTTTTGTGTGTCAAGTAGCGTTTTCAGTCGATGGTTCATATTTTAGTTATTTTCATTTTCCTGTGATCTTTAATATAAGCTGCAGTTTGTTAAGGATTTCATTTAATGAAAATAAGCTTTATTTTATTTCTATAATCAAGAAGTTGCAGAGAATTTGCGGACGGGCCTGGGCCGTTCCGTGCCACCTCGCGCGTTCCCTTCAACGGCCATGTAATACTTTTTAAACCAATCTTGCCCGGTTTTCAACGCCGGCAATTTTTTGAGATTAAAAGTAGCCTATATGGTAATGCCCGTTCCCGGATACTAACTATATTTCTTCTAAGTTTCATCCTGATCGGTTCAGAATTTAGGGCGTATTTGAGCCAGAAACATCGAAAGATCGTTACTTTCGAATGTAGTAGAATGGCGGAGGAAGTAGGATATGCCGCTGGGATTACAATAAAAAAAAACATACAAAATTAAAAATATGATTTATTATGTAAAGTTTTCAGAGATTGCACGAAGCAGTTAGCTCACAGTCACACCAATTTCTAACATACCTGAAGGAAATAAATGGAAAATGGTTTAATTCTGTATGCGAAAACGTTGGTTTATTTGTTTCGAATTCCCCGAAAGCGGCAAGTTGGAAACTACTAAAATATTGTGTCCTATTGTGACACTTAAATGTTGTCGAGGTAATAGCAGTAACACGACCTCGGGTGATGTTTAATGAAAATTTTAAGTGAAATTCGATGTTTTTGTGTCCAAAGCTATCTTTGTACTAGATGTGTTTGTTCAAAGGGGAAATTAGAAATGATACCTACTTCTTCCGATAAACTAGATATAAGACAAGAAAATACGATTTGTCCCACTAGGTACGCAGACACTGGGCGTGACACGATGAATAATTTCCGGACATCAGTGAAAGCACTCATAGCCGTAAATTACATGGAAAACTCACCAAGTCATGATGCTATAGCTGTGGAGTCCTGACCGCGACATGACGTAATACTAATTTTATTATTCAATGTGTCACGTCGAGGTGAAGACCTAGTTTTCAATATTAAATACTCGATTTAGATATGATTTGGGAATAAATATGGATCGCAGTAGACGTACATTTTGGAGGCTACAAACTATAAATATCTAGAGGCCTTCACTGTGTTATCGATGATTCCACGTCAATGGTTTAATGGATCACTGCATCAGCGGTAATGTGCTTCGTGTATTTTCAGTAAATTGTGTAGGTATTTTCAAGTAAATAGTGATAGTAGAGAAATGCACTTGACAGAAGATTTTTTGTTAAGCCTTTCAGTTTTAGAATATGATGAAATTGGCAAGATAAATTACAGTGCGTGTTGAAATCAATGTTATTTTCCAACATGCCTCGAGATTAATCCTTGACTATTGTACTATGTTACTACAAGTCTCATCTTATTTGTCTGATTCTACCAAGCGATATCTGATGTTCGCTTACTAGACAGATATCTTCCGAAAATAGGCCTCCAATACCATATTTCAAAAGTCCAAAAGTAATTTCATACAAGGCTCTAAAAAAGTTGGATGCGTGATGTGATGACGTGGCAAATCGTGCAAAAAGGAGCACTTATTGGCCAGCTTTCGCAAGTTTTCCGCAATATATTTGGCAAGATTTACCCAGAAGGGCCAACCCGCCAGGTATGTTTTCTCAAAGGTAGGTATGTCCCATTGTGTGAATGTAAAGTAGAGTCAGTGGTCGTATAGGGAGGACGCGTCGATATCGAGCGAGCTCGGCCCAACCCGTGCCGCCTCTAAATAGACACCCGCTTTAAAAATATTTGTACACGCATTCCAATTTACACATACTATCAGCAAGGCTGATAGAATCGGAATTGATCGATGCGAGCTTGATATTTGTAATTTAATTTGTAATGTAACTACTTATCTCTAACCGATATTATTTATTTTCTCGATATTATATATTTTTTCGAGATATAAACAATGACAAAAATATGAGTAAAGCAACAAAAAAATTATCCAGGTACGTATCTTAATTACTCTCAAGCGTACTAAATGGGAAATAAATAACCATACTGTTGGTTATTCATGTTAATGATGAGGTTAAAACTGGGTTACAGTTTTACGTAATATGTAATTAACAATAGTTAATTAACTATCTGGTCAATCTATTATAATTATTATAAATGATGGAAATTCATTTGACTAATTCAAATTTACTTTTCTCTTATTTATTTACTTTTCTTGGTGTTAGAAAGATTTGATGACGTTTGAGCTGTATAAATGTTTACAATTTCTGCTTTTCGGCGTCATAATTGAATTCTGTGAGCTTGTTCACAATTTAGGTGACAAGGGGACTTGTAAATTTGCTTCAATCTAATTATACTGTAAGCCGCAGAGGACTTGCGACCTAACTTGTAGCTCTCGGTAATCGGGGAGGTGGATTGATTGACGTGCCGCTCTCAAGTAGGCGAGTTTTAACAAGTTAATTAAAGAACATCTGTCATGTAGTTGTAATCCGGCGTCAGATGTGGATCAAGCTGGGATGAAGGTGGCTCCGCTGACCCGGGCTGGCGCTCTGCATTAACTTGACTGACAGATTTCAAATCCAAACTCCGATTCTAACATGAAATATCTTTGAGTAAACAATGTGCTATCACACACACCCCACATCCGTTCAGCCTCGGGCCTTTGCGGAAATTAAATTTCAAAATAGATGACATTTTGCACAACGTGGCACAGTATATATATCTAGCTGGCGCGCGCTTTGTCCTGTACGGCAAAGCACAAGGCGTAAAATAATACTGGCTAGCTCGTTTTTAGAAAAATCGAGAAAATTTTAAATGCCTGCACTTTTCATGTGCTGCGATTGCAACACTATTAGGACTACTTTTTTTTTTTACTTCAAAAAATAGTGTTGCCAGATAATCAGAATAATAACTAAAACAATGTCCGTCGTTGGTAACTCAAAAAGTGTTCAAACTAGAAAATGGTGAATAATGGTTCGTTTACTTATATGTAGATAATTAACTAATATAACAAATAAACGTAGGTATACAGCGTCAGGGTTACGTCACTATGTCGATGTGACACGCTACAATTGACACGATAACCCTTGTCATAAGGTGATTTATTTTGTTACTCTACTCTTCATTCGTGATATTAGTCTTGCCATAGAATTAATAATATTTCCCTACTTAATTTTTCTCTGAAGTTCGACATGATATTGATTAACTTTTCTCTCTACGGAATTTATGATTTTGTTTGCTCTAGTTTCGGAAATCCTCATTCATTAGATTATGAAAGATAAATCACCAAGAATACTTTAAGCTGCCTATTATGAACTAACCCATATCGTAGATTTAATTCATGTTTTTGTTGAATTCCGTAGATAATAGAAAATTTGATAGTTTTTTAGGTTTTTTCTTTGTTAGATAACCCCTGACGCCTGTCAGTTCAGTCGCTAATGTCAAAAGGGCTCTGTAAAATCTTTCTAGGGAATATGGATGCAGTATGCAGTATCGTGTCTATTAGTTGTATTAAATTTAATGTAATGTTGATACGGTAAACACGGCATTTCATGGACCTATCCCGTTATTACAAGCCGCTCTAGCAAACCCACGGATTGTATATATGCAAAAGTTCAGAGTAGTAGTGCATTATTGGTTACAAGGAATGTTAGAAGCCATTAATTAACTGAAGCATTATAACATCTAGATTGGTAGTTGTGTGAAGGTAGCATCTATTCTTAGGCCCTAGTATCGGATAACGGGTGCTTATTAGATATTCTAGGGAATCTTGGGATCTCCAAGATTCCCTAGAATATCTAATATCTAAGGTAAGCTTTACTAGGTATCTTGAAATATACCTACGTAATATTGTTGAGTACCTTATACATTTTCTACCATACTTTCTAAACTTCCATACTTTCTTCACGAACAATAAATATTTCATTTCATTTCAAACGTTTCTCACTAATTTAATAAAACATTGCTTAAAATTGGCCCTGGCCTAAATTTAAACTTTGGCATTTTTTATAAGTAAAGTCACTTTTTTTTTTATAATACAACTAGCTGATGGAACAAGCAGATGGCCCACCTGATGTTAAGTAGTAACCATTACCTATAACAAAGCATTGCCTCGCAAGTCACGCTCGATAGAAACGTGCCCTACGACGCACTGTCTTGCGTCCATCAACTGGTGGCATACAGCTGTTAAGCCTCATGTGCCTGTAATTACGCCGGCAACCACACTCTTCAAACCGAAACATAGCAACGATGCTTGGCGGTAGAAAAAGGCGTGGTGGTAGTATATCCCCGGACGAGCCCTTCACAAAGAGCTCCACTACTCTTCAGAATTCACTTATCTATATTCAGCGAAAGAAAAAAAAGAAGGTTCTCAATTTGACGCGTATACGGGGTATTCTTGAATATGTATTGTAAATAGAAAATTGTAGCTAAAAATAAATTACGACGAATTGTGAAAATTCGATCCTATTAAAAATCTGCTGTTTTGCCATCAAATAAATAAACGAAACTGGTGGTATTTTCACACAGCACCATCTAGCCCCAAACTAAGCAAAGCTATGCATTAACAGATAACGAATAGAATTTTGTTGTAAATTTATACAATAATTAATATTTTTATGAAGACATAGAACAAATGAGCCAAAAACGGCCTCCGCATACTATAACAATAAAGACATGCTGCAAGTCATGCTGACGACACTCTACTTTGAATTGCGACGTGTAGTTAGAAGAACCTCATTTATCATAATAATATTGGGTCCTTGCGAACGAATACTATCACTCTGAACAACAGTTGTTTTATAAAGTGTTTAAATACACAAACTAAAAAATAGACACAAAGTGCATCCAAATAAACGCGCAAACCTATTGACATAAGCAAATAAACGGAAGCTGGGTAAAAAGTTATCTGGTTTAAGCAACAGAATGTTTTTGAACAAAAATGTACAGTGAGCTTAGATATAAAGAGCAATTTTTTTTAAATATTTGTATTCAAATTCGAGGAAATAAATGAATCGTCATATAATCACTCAATTTTTTTAGTCAAGTTCAAGACTTCAAAAAATTAGCAATTCGGTTGTATTCATATTTATTTAATTATATTTTTTATAAGTACCTTATTTTCTTAAATTGTCAACAGATGTAAATAATTAGTTTTTAATTCAATATGGCTTATTTTAAGGTAAGTTCCACACATAGCTCATTATGTGGACTTTTTTTTTACAAAACTAATAAAACGTGTCTAAAAATTACATCATCACTATGTTTTCATCATCACAAAAAACACAGTTCGTTCGTTTTTTTAAACGTTGTCAAACAGAACTATAAAATGTTTTTTAGTTTCCAGTTTTGAATGCTCTTAAGGTACTTGCAACAGCATGAAAATGGCTTTGAAAAGTTCTTTGAAAACAGTATTTCCGTAGCTGACAAACTCTTACGTGGAAATAAATACGAGATTTTGTAGCACTTGTGCTACGGAGCTACGTCTCGTAGCACAAAACATTTAGGGAGGTGCAGTTTTGTTATTTATACGCTATCTAATGTTTTCAAGTGAATAAAAGCTATATTTGAAAAAAAGACCTCAGCATTACATTACATCTTACTCCTATTTAATGTCATGTGTACTTTATAAGTTTCTGAATAAATTTATTATTATTATTATAACTTTGAGCATTCTCCTAACACAGACACAGACACAGACTGTTAGGAGAAATATAATAAAAAAATATGGACAGTTGTTTTTATACATTCCAAAACTCGTATTTAGGGCGTTACTTAAGAACGCATGAGTGGCGGAAATTCCGAGTGAGGACTGAAAGACACGGCAACCAGCTTAAAATTTTGTTTCGTTGCAAAACAACTCTATCTGTGTAGCCTCGTTTCATTTCGAGCATAACGTAACAGCCTCGACCGCGTTTCGTGCTACGGCCGTAAATAAATGCCAAAGGTTTTATCATCACAATACCTACGGACGTAAATTAGTTTAGGCTTACGTTGGATACCAATCCACATTAATTAGAACATTACAATATCATGTTATTTATAACTAGTGAGGCATTTTCGCGCATGGTGTGTGTTGTTTATCAGTAAGTTCGTGAATTCAAAATGTTAACACCAAAATACGTAACTTAAAATAATTAGTTCTTATCACAATTATTGCTTTATCAAAGAGCTTGAGAGTGAAGGTCAAAGGAATGTGTAATTTTTATTTTATTTTGCACATTTTTATTGCATCAAGTAGATTATCAAGGACATCGGAAACACTGGAATCATTCATAACTTTCACAATACACAAACTAGTTTTCAATTTGTTTTATTTTATACGTTTATAACAGTTTGTATATGTTTTTTATGATAATTAACGCAACGCAACTATGGTGATTTTTATTGTTTCGAAAAATTAAAAGTGTGACTGTAAACTTATTAATTACAACACAGAAAAATTGACAAACTCAACTTCAGTTCATCACACTAATGTTTGTGTGGGAATCGAATCCACAACAGCCTACATATATGTAAGGCTAGGTAATATCGTCACAGAGCACTAGTTAAAATGACATGTTGCATATACCTACTGAAAAGAATAGTAAAATCTATCCATAGAACACTTCGACTACTATAGGCGGTAGGCGGGATAAGGCTTGAACCAAGTATGTACAAGTGCTACAGAACCTTTCAGCTAATCGCTGGTATGGAATAAAGCGCCGAGTAAGAATTCACCGGCATTGTGTACGGTGGTTTATCGCTAAAATTCTGCGTAATCTCCCCGCAAGTAAGTCCCGGTTTACTGCAACATAAGACGTCGTTTCCTCTCAGATTAGCCGGAGTACCGTCGTTTGCTACACATCACTGGGTTTGGTTTGTTACGCTTATATTTATTAGGCATGTTTGTTTATTTAAGGGCCTAAGGGTAATAAGGAAATTAAGCAAGTGGGAATGAGCTAAGAAACGCTGTTTTATGCTGAAAATAATCTAAATCGTAGTTTTAGTCGTAGTGATGTACGGCTTTTGTGGTCCGTATTTATTTATTTACACATATGTATTTATTGCGTTTTTTTTTTGTTTTACGAGCCTAAGGAAATGTCGGTTTCTTTCCAAAATGTATCTCACGTACCTTATAAAATTTCTATTCAAATTGGTTCAGACGTTATGGTGTGACCAAGTAAGAAAGCTACAAGAATCCAAACGGACACACGATTGTACACATATTATATATGTACAATCGTGTGTCTGTTATGGGTATGTAAAATATTATTGATATCTTTCAGGCAGAATACATTCAAATAATGAGTGCCAAAAAGACAGAAGACGGAGCTGTCGCCTTTTATAATTCAAACGCTCATTTTCAATTAATGATCTCATAAACTTTGCCAAGGTTGGCTGCCAGCCTCATCTTAGCGAGCATTCATTCTCATCATCAATATAATGGCGGTTACGTTCACTATTATAGTATTTTATGCAAAGTCCAAAAACTCTAGTAGTAAACTAAAGAGTAGTAGAGTGCTTTGTGAAGGGCTTGTCCGGGGAAGTACTACCACCATGCCTATTTCTGCCGCCAAGCAGTGTTACTCAGTTTGAAGGGTATGGCTCAAAGTGCGATTATCCATAAGTACTTAGGCAGTGCAGAAAATACTTACGTAATAGGGACCTTATTTATTAATAACAATAACTTTATACTTTTCATAAGTAATTTCAACTCTGATTATCTTGAGATCTTGAGGTTGGGACAATAAAAAACTTTTTTTTATTTTTTTTATACTACTAGCTGATGGAACAAGCAAATGGCCCACCTGATGTTAAGTGGTAACCATCACCTATAACAAAGCATTGCCTCGTAAGTCACGCATGATAGGAACGTGCCCTACGATGCACTGCCCTGCGTCCATCAACTTGAGGCATACAGATGTTAAGCCTCATGTGCCTGTAATTACACCGGCAACCACACTCTTCAAACCGAAACACAGCAACGCTGCTTGGCGGCAGAAAAAGGCGTGGTGGTAGTACTTCCCCGGACGACCCCTTCACAAAGAGCTCTACTACTCTTATAAACTAAAATCAGTAAGCTGTTATTGGCAAAGTTGTTTGAGAAATGATGATATTAAAATGGGTTAAATAAAAAACAGTCAAACTACTGAAACCGTCATAATTCAATACAGTGCCACAAACTTATTTTCAGGTGAACAATGAGGCATGAATGACATTTATTTTGCTTCACTGTATTGTTAGCTCCTTTTTGACTATCAAAAACGGTTTTAAGATATATTTCTCCATAGAATATTCCTTATTTCTTTCAAACGACAAAACTATTTGGAAATGGGCGTGATACTTCTCTTTCTAGAAAGTGTTCTGAAAAGGGACACACAATAATAAATAATAGTTTAATTAAATGCAGCAGTCTGATCAGACACGAAACATTAATCAAGTCACATGTGCCGCAAACTAGTCAATGTTCACTTGAGATTGATGAAATTCAGCCAGGAAATATTAAATTGCATAATTTCCAACAGAAAATATGAATTTGACAAAAAAAAAATTTTTTTTTACGATTTGTAAGAAATTCTTAATTACGAGTATGCCAAAAACATTCAATTAAGGTAACATGCTCATGTACAACTACTGAGCAAGTCAACACTAACAGCGACATAGACAAGGGACACGAAACAGTGTTCCCTGAGCTCAACAAAATATACACTATGTACAAACTATGAATTTATAAGCGAAAGGTAAAACGAGCAACAGACAACTTTTCCTGTTAAAGTAAGTAAAGCTTAAAAATAAAATAACATTTACATAAATAACATCCCCTCAGATGTCTATTCCAGCCTTTAAGATTGCTTGAAAGAAATCGCTTGCAGTGGCCGTATGCAGTGCATAAGGCCGCTTCTTGTATTTTATAAATTATGTCTAGAAGTCTACATTTATGCATCCCTATTTTCAATTAAGTGCTATGTATCTGTTCTTAAGAGTGTCTTTAGAGATAGAAGAACAGTATTATTGTTCACTATATTTGTGTGCGAGAGTAGGTACGCCATGTTTTTATTTTTTAGCTGTGAAGTGCGATGCTAGCCAACCAGCTCTAGTAGGTACTTGTATTCGTAGCTGCTTAGAAAAAGCTGCAAAAAAGCGCTACGTTGATGTAACCAAAATTTTAAAACCTTTCGGTAAGTTTCTGCTAAGAACTCATTTGTATATGGCCTCCAGTTAATTGCTTAGAGGGCTATTAGTAATAAAAGCGTCCCTAATCGCTTCAATAAAGCGCAGACACACGAGCCGTATCCAAGCCGGAAAGAGCGTAAAGTGTCAAATCATTAACCGGAATTAGTTTTCCGGTTGAACCCATGGAACAATTGATTACAAAGCTTTTATTTTGTGGAACGATATTTGAACACACAGATAACTGTATCCATTACCAAACAAATATTACCTATTTAATATTTACTTATACATGTACCTATATGGGTGTTCAAGACACTTCTTGATATCCCAAAATATGAATCCATTGTGCACAAATTAGTAAAAGTAACCTTTTTATATTCAGTAAAATCACAAGGATCGCTTTAACATAAAGTACGTTTTTAACACGCTTTTATTAGCTGTACCTTAGTTTATCTATCCTATACTAATATGTAATGGAATCTTTAAAGTAAATTTTAACTCACTTCTAACTGTCGTATTGAAATGAAAATTTGTATATCATTATTCGTTTTGACGAGCCCAATATAATAGGGTTGGTTGGTAACGAAGGTCTGGTGATAGAGCTAGGAGATGGATTGTCGAATCCTTCAGTGACTAAAGTAAACCGCTCGAGTTTGTTAAATTATTCTCTACAAAACATAACAGGTTTTTGACTACAATTTTTTTTTATTCTGCATGAGCTTTGTCAGTCCAAAATTTTGAGCTAAGCTCCAATATGAGCAATAGGCCTAATAAGGCCAATTCTAGAAGAATGACCGGAAGTGGTTCCATTCCAAGGGACAAAATGGTTTAATCCAAAAGAGATCCAGTTTATGAGGTTTTTAAAGTAATCATTTAGGATCCGGGATTTTAAAACATGCTGAGATTTTTTTTTTGCTTATAATAAATAATCAAAACATGAAATAAAAATGATTTCACGCCTCCCGCGACACAGGCTTGTCCTAGTGCGGGGACCAATGGTAACCGATGTATAAACGCTAAGGATTTTAGTAAATAAATGAATTTGTATTTGTACGTTTCAAAAGCATAGTAGGTACTCAAAATATAGCACTCTACTAGAGGCCATCATATTGATTAAATTCTATAGCCAAATGAGTCAATAACACCTTATCCATTAATGTGAACCTGTATCCAATATAGAAACATGTACAAACATAGGTATTATTTAATTAGTGATATAGCTCTTCAGTATTCTGAAAGATTTTGATAGCCGTTAACCTGTATTGAGCAGAGTATTCAAAGGATGCACTCCGAACGGGCCACGGCCTATATCGTGCAGGTATATTATAGCCATCGTATATTATCGTATCGTCGTATCGTCCATTAACGTGCCCATGGTTCTGTCCGAATAATCGCATTATGTGCAAATTGACGTTGGCTGTCCATTTATCGAGCAACTATTCTGAATTCAGTTCCTAAAGTAGATATTTTATGGTTACGACGAACTTGCTTGAGATGTTGAAACAATTTATTTTACTGAAGTTAGTGAAATCTTGCGCCATTTTGTTCGCACACTCCTCCGCACAAAAATTACATATCAAAGTTACAAGGCTCTACGACTGGTTTAGGATGTACGTTGTTTATATTTATTAGGAAAAAAATCATAAAGTACTAGAATATATACATTTTATGACATGTTTTTCAGCTCAAAGTTTAATATTTTAGTTAATGCACCTCATGTGCTCACATCGAGAGGTTGAGCTTTTCAAAGGCAATTTATATAAAATATTTGCAAATCAGCACCATAACTAAAACTGTACAAAAATTCAATTCATTTTTAAAACCAAATGCAAAATATATTTTATCAAATCACAGTAGAAAGTCTGAGCGAAAGCCGGGCGAGGTTTATAAATATCTACCATTATGCGGGTCTGCTGCCCTTTGAATCCGAGATGAGTGTCAATTAAGCAACATTCTCTACATATTCTCTGTTTATTTATAACTTCAGCATACAGGCGCTGGCATATTTTGATGACGGTGAATAGTTGAAGGATATTCTGACCAACTTGATTCGGCTAATTCGTTCTACTGAATATATTTCTATCTATATATAAAATAACACATGGTGAAGTCGAAATAAAGCTCAAAACAAAATGTTCGATAACGACTCTAGAACCGAGGTCTAAAATAATAGTTTTTTAATGATTACGTGAGTGAGCTCTGTTAATAAACCCGATTCACACATAATTTATGGATGAAATATTAATAAGTAGAATAGTATTTTTGAGAGCCTTTAAACTCACTCGCGCAACAGCTTTAATTATTATTCATCCGAAGTGGCTAATCGTGCCATTCAATTAATTATAGGGAAAGATAATAATCTCGTAATTAAGGCACTCATCTTCATCCACGGGGCGAGGCGGTTAAAACCAATCACCAATTAAAACCCATTTAGTTTAATCCTTCTCCTATCCTAATCTCTCTTTTGTCCTATCCTATCCTTCTTCTTACTCACACCTGTCATATAATATCTATCCTACTAATATATACGTGCGAAAGTTAGGGTTTTAGGATATTTGTAGCTCAATCACGCCCTAACTTCTAAACCGATCGGGATGAAACTTATTGAGATTGAAATTTATAGTTTGTGACCTAAATTAGCATATAGGCAACTTTTTATACCGACAAATTACCGATAAAGGGTACAGAAGATATAAAAGAACGCACTGGGTACTTTCATGGCTTAAATGTAAACTAAAGCAATCACTTTTACGAGCGAAGCCGCAGGCGGCAGCTTGTAATAAATAGCAATCAATCAATATAAAAAAACACGCACAGAAGATGTACAGACTGTAAAGATAGGTATTAATTAAGCATTCATTCATAATATCAGGTTGTTGCACGCATACTAAAAAAGAAATTGAGAAATATTTCTCAATCTCTTTTGTTTCCAAAATGACCAAACGAATAAGTTTTTTTTTAATTATATACTCAATTTTCATCTAAAATGAGGGTATTTTAGTAAAAATAAAATTTTTATCGTTACAAAACCCTACATTTTGAAGGGTGCTGTAAAATTTTTACGACAGTACGCGGGTGGGCTGACGTGAAAACCTGTAGCGCCATCTATATTGCGAAACCGGTGGCCGTGAGAACTGATTAGATCTTTTTAATTTAGGAACATACAATCAAAATTAGCAGCTTCACTAAATGTAGTAATCACGCTACATTAACGTTGTTATTATAATGCATTTCGACGAGGTCCGTTTATTAAAAAAATATATAATGAAGACATCTCAAGCTTTAAGCTGTTTTCTTAACGACGACGACCGACAAAGCAGAGAAAGCAACGAGGCGGCGACCATCAAAACCGTCAATTGTTATGTCCTCCAGTTTCACCGGGATTGTATAAAGGGTTTCCTGTCGATCTACGAAACCTTATTAAAAAATATGAAGACCTCATAAACTTCGAACCCTTCACAGAAATTCCCTTTTATAACTACGCTTCTGCAGCGATGAATCAAAGTTACAAGCAGTTATTTCAGAGCTGGCCCCAAACGCTGCTTTTCTTCACAAGTCGGATTTGCAGAATAAATCATTTCTTCTGGACCGTAAACGCAGGCTTGCCGAAATTTATTTCTTTATAATTGTAACTCACCGTTATTTGAGTAGAACACTGATCACAAGAAACTTAAAGCCCACTTTCCAACTTTGCATAAAATATGAGTCACTTATAAAATATTTTACAAAGGCTTTAAAGTGACATACCTGGGATTATGGTGTTAAAGAGGAACAGCTTGATGCCATAATGGCGCGACAGCAAATTATCTTAATTGCAAATCTTATTATAATCATTCTAACTGAGTGAAAATTATATAGTTAGTTAATAAATAGTTAAAAATAATTTATTAAGAGGAATTTTCCTTATTTTTATTTAGAGGCACACTTTATACACAAAAGTCGACTTTATGATACTAATGAAATAAATAAATAAATAAATATTGGTGCACTTTCCACATAGCACTATCTAGCCCCAAACTAAGCCAAAGCTTGTAATATGGGAACCAGATTGCTAATATAATACATATAGTATATTTTTTTTTGTAAATATATACATACTTATAATGTTATATAAAACCCAGACAGAGAACAAACATGTAGAGTTCATCACACAAATTTTTGTTCTCGGTGGGGATCGAACCCACGGCCTACAGCGTAGAAGGCAGAACTACCGTAAAGGCTGTCAAATATTGTGCTTCTTGATGTGTAATTTTAAATTATTAATTAGCTTATGTCTCACTATTCTTTTTGAAAGAAATATGACTTGAGGAGCTCAAGTCATATTTCTAACTTCTGTATACGCTCTCTATTATTTTGTAGTATAACTAATGTACTCAAGTCAAAAATATAATCTAGAGACTTAGAAACTTTTCATGAAATATGAAAAAAGGGTTGTCTTAAATTAGAGCACAAAGCTGGGAAAGGCTGGAAAGACATCGTTGGCCGCCGCCGGCGTGAACCCTCAGGCCCGCACTAATTAGCTACCCCTTCTACCCCATCAATATTACAGAATGACTTCTTTGTTTAACCTTGTCTAACCACACATTTGTTTCATCAATATTTGAACTTGGGGCATATTTTTTGACATTTTGTAAACTACACAAAGTGGTCCTATTCAGGGGGCTAAAGCACCCATCAATATGAATAACTTTTTCTAAGGAACAAACACTGTGAACGCGAAAAAAAAACTTCTTATTGATGGGTACTTTAGCCCCTGAAGTTTTTAAACACAAGTATTGGAACACCTTGTATAGCGTGTTGATTTTATCTTTTTAATTAAGTGTAAGGTGGTACTAGTAACAAAATCAACACCGAATCCATAGCGGAAGACAAAGAGGAAATATTTTTAAATTATTTTAGTATTTTTTTATTTTATTTATTACATTGATTATAACTTTTTTAAATATATAAAAGTAATTATTTACAAAATATACAAAATACACTTGAGACAGTTGAGCTATCTATAGACCTTTGCGAAGGATCTATTATTATCTTGTGTTCACTTTCCTTGGAGGTGAAGCCTTTGAGTGCACAACTACAAAAAAAAGTTATTACGTTGCCGTTGGTAAGTTACTCTTCCTAATTACTTTTTGTTTGTTTGTTTACACCCTTCTTTCGAACTTTTTTTATGGAAAGATGTTCGCCCTTTGGGTTATTTCTGTATTAGGCATGGCAGACAGACGAGATAAAGGCGTCAGTAGGTATTATAGTAGCAGCTATATTTCTTTCATTTTGCTAATCTGCCTCTGCTAATCTTTTAGTTTGCAAAGCTTTGGGTTAATAATAACTAAGGCGATTTTAATTACTATAAGAAGCTAAACAGGGCATAAAACTAACTTTTTATTTTCAGATTTTTAATATGTATTTTGATCTTTTTGATAAAAACGATACTCTTAACCGCATTTATTTGATTGTATATTTTAAGAAAATAGCAGACGATTGAAACAAACGCGCCTGAGTTATAAAGTCGAGCAATGGAGATAAATGGTGTCATATCATTCACTATTTACACTCAGTAATAGGTACTGGTGAAGATGGAGAGACAAAATGCTTCCATCAAAGTTATGACGATAAATTCCGTTGTCAACGACTTTTATCCAACAAAAATATTATAAAGTACCGCTGCTCTATCCCGTTCCGGTCTTTGTTGTTTCATAACCTTTGACGGTCGTTTATCCGAGCATTAAAGCACAATAATACGTAACGACGCACCGTGATTGAGAGGCGAACCTTGATTCCATCATTTTAAATTGATTATTCTGAGATTGGGCATCCATTAAACATGAACTATCCTCCAGCTATATTGTTCTATGTTACCTATGTACCTACTCGTACCTAGTAGGCGGTTTAAGGCATGTACTCATGCGGATTTATGGCATTCATCGATTGGGGCTCTAGGGAGCGGGTTATTCACAGTTCGTTAGAGATTCAAAAGCTAACTCGGTGTGATAAGATTTCGCAAAATATTTATAGGCTGTATATTTATAGGGTCTGTCAATTTGTAACTAAGAACAGGTTTATGTTTTTATAACTGTGTTACCAGAGTTGGTAGTTTTTCGTCGTCTTACGGCTTAAAAAACGACATTGGCATCAAAAAAAGTTACCTATATTTATAATATATTTTTATAATATCCAAGTAATTATACCTATGTACCAGAATAAATAAATGTGTATTTAATTTTATGCATTAGGTATTATTAGTTTGAAGCGTAGCGTGTGCTGTCTTATAAATTTGATTATGTTTACCTTTTTCTGTATGCCTACGCCTCACTTAACTTCAATAATATATTATATTACATTGTAAAAGGATCATACATAAGAACGGTAGGAACCAAGCCGTAAGTTTGTTGCCTGTTCTTCTAGGCTTTGGTCGCGTGGAACTGGCACCTAGAGTCACCTAGCTTTAAGACGTTTCAAAGTGATCCTTGTGATTTTATTGAATAAATACCTATTGACTTTGACTTTGACTTTGAACAAAATAAAAAAAATACATTTCTAAAAAAACTTAACGATTCGGTGTTTTATATTTGTATGTAAGGGATGGGCAAGAAAATGATGATGATCTAAGTTGTTTTTATTAATGTTTCAATGACTTCGATGTCCAGGAAAGTTGGAATATCGCGATATACAAGGTGTCTCAAAAGAAATGTCATATTTAAAACCATAATTTTAAAAAAAGTAAGGAGTTTATTGAAAAAATGTTTATTACATATTAAAGTACACTGTTTGGGAATTTATTATTTAAAAATTACATCGTCCAAATGTAAGCCGTTGCGTTCACGGCATTCGTTTAATCGAGCACTAAAATTGCCTATGACGGCTCGGCAGGTATTCTCCGTGATGGATGCGATTTCGTGACGGATATTTTCTTTTAATTGTGCCAGGGAAGTCGGTTTGTTGGCGTAAACTTTGGATTTGAAGTAACCCCACAGGAAAAAGTCCATAGGTGTCAAATCGGGACTGCGTGGAGGCCAACTTATGTCACCTCTTCTGGAGATCAATTTTCCAGGAAAAATTTCACGAACTCTTGGCAGAGACCTGTTGGACGTGTGTGAAGTTGCTCCGTCTTGCTGGAACCATGTTCTTTGGTTATAACCGGGAAAGTTTTGCAGCTCAGGCACGAAGAACGTGCACGTTTAAGGCCACAGCACGCTTCCGAATTGAAAGGTTCGGATCGTCCCGAATAGACTGGGCGACACTGTCTACGTTTTCGACCGTTCTAGAAGATCTTGGACGCCCGGATTTTGGTTTGTCCAGTGTTGAACCGGTCTCTTCAAACTTCTCGACCCATCTTGCAATGAGTCGAGTGGTTGGCGCATCATTCAAGTGACGAATATGTCGAATGCTGCAGAATTTTCTACGCGCTACAGTCGCCGAATTACCATTTCTATAAAACTCGCGTACGCACAACGCACGGCCGCTCCCGAGAAACGCTCCATAGCGACTAAATTCCCAAAAGCCAGGCTACCGATTGACATCCCCCCCGCGCCTCTCAGAATAGTTGCGTTCACGCAATAACCAAAACAAATGTGAACTTTCTTTTGAGACACCCTGTACTAGTTCAGGGAACCACTAGTAGGCTTTTAATAATAACTGCAACCCTGGATGAATGGGATGAATATATCTGCCAATCTTTTTATCTTGGAAGTGGACAGACCCCTTCGTGGAGATTAAGCCACAACTCCCACGCTCCTTGCGCACGTGACCGCAATCACATTGATTGGACGATCCAGGTACAGTTTCTTTCGTAAACTTCTTCAACAAAATATGTATTCTATTAGAATGATCATAATTGGCCAGAGGTTACGTTGAAGTGTGTTCTTTGAAAGTCTCTTCCTCGCTTCCTCGTCCTTCATCTATTATGTTGAGTCTATATAGCGAATAAAGCGGACCCTAATACCCCGTTTGCTTAATAATTCATAAACGTGTCGGTAGAGACCGAAAAAGAGGCTTGTGGCCACGGTGCCTGATTGACATTTTCATTTCCTAACTCACTCGACTGTTCTCTGCCTCACTCAACTAGTTTTGGTGCCGGTGGCTAGCATAACAATCATTACAATGGGAATATTCCGGAGCTTTACAACGTGTAACTCCTATAAGGCCAAAGACCAAGTGATCAGACTAAGCCCTGGAATACTTTGACGTGTGCAAAGGTTGAATATATCGTTTTTGAAATTCCCATACAAAAGTAAAATTAATATTGGCTCAGAAATTTGCAACACCCCTGATACTGTTAACGTAAGTACCAAGGTCACGTACACACGGAACGCATAAACAGCTGTGAATAGGGCTGCCTCATGGTGGTTTTAGTTTCATATTGGAGGAACGTTTAGGAGGCATTTCATTATTGGAATGCTACGAAATTTCAAAAGTCGTAAATCAAAAGGTGTTCGCCTCAACCTGAGAATACCCTGCTTCCGGGGTGATAGGGGTATTATGTTACACGTTGTTTAGTGGACACCACTTCAGAATAAACGTGAGTACGCGACCGATCCCAATCAAAGTGCTTTTATGTCAATATACGTTTGAGAACTGTTAGTGTTTCAGGTCTTCAATATAATCAAAAGCATCACTTTTAATAAGGTACAGAAAATCTATAATACCCAGTTTCTTTCTATCGTGTCACTGGTACCAATACGAAATACTTTTTAAATAATGCTTAGTTAAATAATGCACCTTGTGCAGGCGTTGGGCACAATGGAAAGGTGAATGAACGGAATACAGGGTGGCCCATTTAGATCGGTCAGTATGGGCAAGTCTGTAACTATAAAACGTTGTTAAATGTTGAATATTGCATTGAAAAAAATGGTTGTCATTTCGAAATGAAATTATATGAAATACATTTACTGCTTATGACCTACACAATCGATATCCAAATAGATATAATATATAAGTTTTAATATAATATATATGATAATATAAGTTTTTATTTTTAAATACGACCGGGCTCAATTCCCAAACTAAGCACAAGTTTTTTTTTATTATTGTATGCAGTTTTTCATGTCACTTAAATCGATGACAAGGTTCCTAAGAACACATTTTTGTATGTCTTATAGTTACAGACTTGCCCATACTGACCGATCTAAATGGGCCGCCCTGTATAAGGCAGGGATTACATTGGAGCCTGTCAAGAATCAAGTCTTTATACATTATTATCAGAATATTTTTTTTCAATCATTGGTCATTATGCGTCAGAACCATTATAAACTAGTAGTTCGCCCCGAACTGAGATCTCGTGATGCGACCCGACGTACGCATCAAAACTTTGAATAGCTAGTAGTCAGAGGCAAGTCCAAACATTATCTTTGGACTTTTTTCTGTCTACCGCCTACTAACTTGGTATGGTAACCAAGTTTCAACTCTATTGGCCTATTTACTGAAGAGTTCCGTTGAACAGACCTTGGCTCCATCATCAGACCAGGTCGCTATCACCATTTTATGAGAACTGAGTACCTTCTTAATTTATTTCAAGAAAAAAAATAAGAAAAAGCAAAGGAACTGGCCGACCAGTAGAAAAACCTTGATGTCAACGAAATTCCTAGAGATGGGAGCTCTTTGATCGTTGGTTATCTTAATTTAACTTTTTTGTTGTATTTCAAAAACCGAGCTTCCCAGAAAAAAAGTAAAAATTGTATTGGAATGTCCAAACAAAGCCCTTTCATATGACATGTAACTTGATTTTTTTATGTAATTTTTTTTTTTTTTGCCCCTTTAAAAAACCCCATATCTTAATAACCCTTCATCCAATTTTACTCATATACTTACCAGTAAATGCTTTTTTTTTTTTATACTACTAGCTGACGGAACAAGCAGATGGCCCACCTGATGTTAAGTGGTAACCATCACCTATAACAAAGCATTGCCTCGTAAGTCACGCACGATAGGAAAGTGCCCTACGATGCACTGCCCTGCGTCCATCAACTTGAGGCATACAGATGTTAAACCTCATGTGCCTGTAATTACACCGGCAACCACACTCTTCAAACCGAAACACAAAAACGCTGCTTGGCGGCAGAAAAGCTATCGACTTATCAAATTTCATGCAGATCGGATCAAAGGTTCGAAAGTTATGGCCAGACAAACATACATACATACACACATACATACATACATAAGTACATAAAATGCCAAATCGCCCAAGTTGAAACTAAGATCTTCGTTCACTCGATCAAATATAACATATGATACAATATCTACATTGTTTTGCGTTTTCATGTGATTTCTAAGAAATGTTTTGGCTTTGAGCTGACGTCGTCGTTTGCTCTGCGTTGTATTGAGGTAGCCTAGCTCATCTTAATTATGTGATTCCTTTGAACAACCGCCGCCTTCATTTGCCATCCAAAGAACCCGAGTAAAGAGATACGTAATACTTATAATTTTGAACCTATTTCACTCTGGGTGATACTAATTCCGTGGCATTAGTAAAAAGGAGTAAAGGGTGTAAAGGGCATAAGTGAAATAATTTGTGGCAAGAGTAAGTGCCGGCGTTATATCGAACTGAGCCTTTATTCTAAAAGCCGACGCGCACGTTGTGCCTTTTTGACGCTCGCCATGTGAGCATTTGTATGATTAATTGGTTATCTTGAACGCGTATTAATATTTTGTATAAATGCGCAGATTTTCATGCACTTTCGAACAATCATTATTATCATCAACAGCCTGATATAGAATGCTGCTGAGCACAGGCTTCCGTTCCAGCCATTCCACACGATCTTGGGCTACCCTCATCCATCTCCAGCCCTGACAATGTTTTGCCGCCTACTTAACACTGGTTTTGTTATCCCTTAACCCACTCCTACTGTTATAAAAGTCTGTTCAAAAACATTACCTTTATCCTTTTGCGCTCTCTCCAAAAGAAAGACGATGCTTTTTATGCAAAACAGGAAAGTGGTCGGTAATCTGTCGTAAGTGTGCCCAGGTGCTACGAAAGTGCTACGAGTATGCTACGAGTCTACGAGGCGCTACGTCGCTATCTCAGTCTGCTATTCATATTGACAATGACTCGTTTCCCAGAATAAAAGCTTAAAACTTTGTATAAAGTAGGTGTCATTGTTTGCAAGTAGAAGCCCGAACAGCCTACCCGCGTCTTTTTATCGACATTGAACGGTCTTAGGATTACAAATATGCTCATGAGAAGTTTATAAAGGACCAAAATATACAGCGTTACAGTATACCCGCAAAACTTGGAATATGTATGTGTTGTTTATTTCAGTCACTTTATTATCATTATGCTTAAAGGTAACGCTGAACGAAGGATCTTTCCAGGAATAATAACATCGAGACCTCTCCGACCACCAACTTGCCGCAATATTTACATTGTTGTTTGTCCATCGGTGGATGGCCGTCCTACGCTTCAGCTCCAGTTCGTGATCACCATTTGAGAGCTTTTAGTTTTACAAACTAGAGGTACATAGCCTACTTATTTCCACTTCAATTGGCTAACATACCTCACATAGACATCATCACGTAATGAAACTTCCAGCATTGCTCCCTCCATAGTGCAACTTTTTTACTTGGAATACAAAATTTTTATGCATGATATTTTTATCTAAGTCATTTATATTACCACGCATATTGCTTACTTTTAAATTTTAAAAATATAAAATAGTATTTTCATTCCTAAAGGCAAACTCAGTTAGTTAATTTGCGCCAGTTGCCGAATTCACCTGAATGTGTCTTGCACGTTGGATGGAGGTCGGCGTCCGATCGATAGCGTTTGCAACACTGCAAGTCTAGCACAAAGAGGAATTATGATGAATCTCTCGACTCTCAAAGTGCCAGTGTTCTCATAGATGGGAGAAAAGGGTGGCCAAAGGATTTATCGAGCAATGTTCCGATTAAGTTATTTTCTACTTTTATACAATCATCTAAACTTATAGATTTATTAATTAAAGCAATAATGTTTATTGTTTACAGTTCTTAATATGGTGCCATATGGTACCGCTTTGGTACCATATTGTTATAATTGTCTTAAGCTCTAAAATGATTCATGATTTGTAAATGTTTGTAATTTCCTGAAACAAATAAATCTAGAATATTTTTTTATACTTAACTAAGAGCTGATGGCCAAAAAGGTTTTATGATGAGAACTGTATATCGGGTCAACAGGCCTTACTGCTTAATTTTCAGTCCTTATTTATTTTCGTATTTGTATAACCGGAAGGTCGTAAACGTGCCTGCGGGTAAAACTTCCTCGGCGGGCGGCGTGGCATTGTGCACCACATTGAGAAGGGCAAGTAGTTAAATTCGCATTAGGAGACCGTAGGCTCACTCACATACCTGAAGAACCATCGCGTGAAATATGAAGACGCTGACGTCATAGATCCTTTATCACATTATCATAAAAAATGTGTTTGCGCGAGATCAAAGATCCAAAATAAGTAAGTAATTTTGTTTGTTATGGTGGCATCTACTTCTTTGTTTGTAGCCAGAAATATCTTCCTAATAAATCAGCTTTTTTACCAATTATTTATTCTCCTTTCAGATTATGATGATCATAGTACTAACTTCTTAAATAATCGGATAGCAAAATTTATGAGGAATTGATAGCGTGAGAGCAACTCAAAGGGCACATCTACCTAAGCTCAAATATAATGAAAATGGCTTGGTGACGTCATAGTTACGAGACTGGCTAACATGACTCTTGAGAGCCTCACGCTCCATCCATATTTCACATTATTATCAAACTGGAACTCGTAGGATCTTAACGGGACAGATTCTCGGAACATTTTTAGAGCATACCATCGATGTAGACGATGAACGAAACCCAGTGGTTACGACTAATACAGCTCGCATCACTTGGCCGAGCCAGAGACCAGCGGTCACATCGCCCGTTTATCCTTTTAATCTCATTACTCGCTCCGTTCAACTAGCCCAGTCGCGATCGAATCCCAGCTTTAGCTTTTCGAGCTGCCTATTATATCAGAGCAGTGCAGCTTAATTAACACTTAACAAAACTCAACATTTTATAGTAAGCAAAACTATGTTCGTTCAATGGTTTTTATACCACATTTGTTCCACTGTGGTTTATCAATTAGACCAAGTACCTACGCAAAATATTAGCATTTTTGCTTTTAAATAAATATTAATACTGTAAGGTTTTAGAACATGTGTTTGTGTACATTTTTTGTGGCAAGTTTATCCCACGTCGGGTACCGGTGAGGGACCGAGAAAATGAAATAATGATTGCGAGCGGTTGCTAGCGAGCTTACTTACTGAATATTGCAATGATTTAATGAACATCCTTACCTCCATCCAAGTGGCTCAGGGTTCATCATTAATTCAAGTAACGCGTGGGCAGCAAAAAATTTTATCTCATTATTTTACGCACAATATTCAAAAGGCCTTGAAATTAAATAATTTGATAATCATTTAAAAAGTTTTACTTTCTTTCATGTCGGAGGCTGCAAAATATATACCTACTTATACAGTCGTTCTTATAATAGCTACTACATTTTTAGGTCTATAAAACGAGGCAGTGTAAATAAATAAAGATGAATCTCGCGAGACACCAAACCGCCGTAATGGCGGCCGCTCCTCGACGTTTATACTAACTTTCTTTTGAATATTTTAAATCACTTTCTTTCATACTTTGTTTTATAATCATTTCTGAGACTTGTTTCTGAAATATCGAAGCTTGCGACCTATAATAAAATAATATTTTTTCTTCCCAATTATTTGGCCGTAATGCTGTTGGTGATCCAAATGGCCATGAAGGCTGACAATAAGTGACCTTATCAACTTTTATCAAAGTTAACATTTATAACAATAATTATAATATTTAGGTTTTCAAAATCTACGGACAACCCCTAGTAATACGGCGGGTTTAACACTACCGAACTCATTAAGATTTTATTAATACTAACAAACAAATATTGAGTTCGAATACATTGAAGTAGCCATCGGCCAATTGACTGGCGGAATGAGGCGGTTGGGTTAAAAAAACAAACGTTGTTCTAAATGGGTCGATGTCACAGCCAATGTTGACGAGCCGACTGGTAAAGAAAGTATACCAATGCTTTCCAGTTGGCTTGTCAATAATCTTCAGTATTCATTATTACACCTGTATAATAACAAAGACGCAAATAAATGCATGAATGCAGGCTGCCAGGGGATATTGTAACGTAGCTCGGAGCTACTCAAGGAAGCGCGGCCCTGACCGACTTCTGTGACCGATATCCGTGCAGTGAGCTTATATCAGGGTCAAAAATACCACTATTTTAAGTACTGTTTTTTTTTTCTTTTATTTAGGTAAACAAACAGTAACACAATATAATATGGTTTACAAGTCGGGTATACTAAATATCGGGTAACTAAATAATAACTAATTGTGGCATCAACACCGTTTACCACAGATCACTCAAATAGTTTTAAATCTTGAGTTATGAGAAGTATTATTCTAAAATCTCAAGAATCATTTTCTTGAAAGTGCTAGGTCGCGTTACCGCAATGTCTATAGAATTAAAGTTAGTATTATAAGAAAGAACTACTGCAAAGGAGATCGCTTACCAGCATTAGTGCGACACCGGGCTGTTGCAAATAATTGACAAGGATTGCGGCAATGCGTTCTAGTGGGTATTCTATAACATAATTTATTAGGGAGAGGAATACAATCATATCTATTGTGGTAAAGGTCATATAGCAACATAATTTCAAGTTGTTTTCGTCTTTGTTTAAGTGTAAGGAGTTCATATTCTTTAAGGAGCTGTCCGTATGATAAGCGTCCATGAAAGCATCTGTAGTACATACAGCGTAGAAATTTCCTCTGTACAGTTTCAAGTGCTGTATTATATTTATTATAGAAACTAGTGGCTTCCCGCGGCTTCGCACGCGTTGAAGTGGTGAGCCGTGATTGAGCCACAAACATCCAAACATCGTAACTTTCGCATTGATTTGTATATTAGTAAGGAAATATAACAAAGACAACCTTACACGAAAACTTTACAATAATATAGAGGTAGCTTATATAACAGAATAACACATAGGCTACAATTTATAAAGATATTGTGTGACTAATCCTGCGCAGACGAAGTCGCGGGCACCAGGTTGTATTCCATAAGCCAGACTTGGCAAAATTGATTTTCTATCAGATCAGCCTACAGCTAAACAGTTTTTACTTATGACGACACACGAACAAACAAGAGCGACGCACAAAGGCACATAATAAGAGCCAATATACATATAGATTGTCATATAAGTATTCCATGGTGGCGTCACCATTAAATTAACCGGGTATCGGGTTTAAAATGCACTGCATGATCTGTAAATATATGTTACGAGTTTGGATGCTGTGGTATTATGATACTCGTAGCTTCCGATACTCACCGAGATGCAGGGAATCCCGGTTTGGGTGTGTGACTGCTAAGGTTTTAGTAATTACTAAAGCAATACGCACGCAACTTTGTTTGCGTGAAGATATTCCTATACCACCTTTGACACCCCTTTTCAATCAATTGCGGTGTGAATTTTCTAAAACAGTGAGCGTCTTTACCTCTCAAAGAACGGCGTGCCAAATTTCAGACCTTTGGGTTTTGTAGTTTTAGTGGATTGATGAACGAGTGGACTTCTTAATAATTATAGGTTTATAATCATAAAACTAACATGAAACGCGTTTCTAGAATCTAAATTCTAGATATTTTCATGTCGCACATGTGTAAGTACACAATATTGTGTAGGGCAAACAAATCAATGTCACTTTTTATGCTGCTAACAACACAAACATGACTGTGGTAAGGTTTGCGGCAACCTTTTCACATGCAATTTGCTAACCACAAACGTTACCCGTTACCAACCATGATCAAACGTGTTTACGCCAGCTTTACGCACAAAAGTCTGTTTCATAGTCTCAAATACATCACATATTTTTTAAATTTGAAAATTCAATAAATAATTTTCTGCTTACTGACGTCGCATAAACTGGGCTTACAAAATACATGAAACCCATCCATGTTGTGTAGAGCTCGTAACAGTCGAAATAAAAGCACTTTCACTAGAAAAAATACGAGGGTAAAACTGAGTGGTGACATTTTGGTGTTTTGGGTTTTAAATTTTCATGTTTATTAACAGTGTAAAAATTATGGCGTGTCTGTCGGGCAACAGCGCGTTAGATTTTAATGACAAGAGCACGTGTCGACTGCTTGCATTTGCATAATTTGTAAAGTCCCTCTCTAATTGAGCCTTGCCGGTCGACCTCAGCTTCTGAAGCGCAGAATACATTAAAGCTTTTTAAGACAGCTTATACTTTATTCATTTTAGGAAAACAAACAGCTTAAAAAGTATCAGTAGTTAAAGAGGTAATAGGTAAAAACTAGCCTTATTAGTTTTCACTTATAGAACGTGATAATTCAAACTACTAAACAAACTAAAAATTAATAAAAAAGAACTAAACAATAACAACTTATAAGATATACATATTAATCTAAATCAAGAAAACACTGACTAATCAAATGACAAGAAAAACACAAAAATTTATATAAAACTTACCTAATATTAAAGGAGTGAATACTCATTATAAAAGTAATATTAATAACAAGCTGGTGCCCGCGACTTCGTCTGCGCAGGATAATTCACACAATATCTTTATAAATTGTAGCCTATGTGTTATTCTGATGTATAAGCTATATTACTGTCAAGTTTCATTCAAATCCATTCAGTAGTTTTTACATGAAAGAGTAACAAACATCCATCCATCCATCCATACTTACAAACTTTCGCGTTTATAATATTAGTAGAATAAATACTATACTATAGTTACTAGCATACAAGTTATCAAAATGACCGTAAATAGGTTTACTAGTATGTTCAAAAACATATTCTTACTCATCTCAGATAATTTAACTGGTCTGCTGAAGCAGCTCTATAAAGATACTTACATTAAGAAACATTCATAAAAGTCACGTTCGTTCATAATATTATAAAATTATAGATATTTTTCGGAATGATACCACATTTATTTAATCTAGGAGTGAGATAAAACTCATTTTTCTACAATATAATATTTAATGGAAAAACTTTTAATGGGATTTGATGAACGGAACGCTTTTTATATGTACCTTCCTACAAACTTAAAAGCAATTTTCTTTTCAGATTTCGCGAATGTCTTTTGAATACTACCCTGGACATCACTTTATAATTGTGTTATCTTGAAACGGATATTTTTACTCCAAATCTACAAGAGCAGTCTTCTGATGCTGTTCGCTAATTTAATCGTGTAGAATTTGTTGACTCTTGATTCACGCGGTAGGTATATCTTAATATATTCTTAGAAATCACTTTTGAGCGATAAGATCACCGTTAGCAACTTTGTTTTTTTCTGTTTTAAAATGGACTTCAACATATTTTTTACATATTCCATTATTTTTATAATTTTCCATGGTAAAAGTTAATTTCCAAGATGCACGCTTAAGCATGAGGTTGAACTGATACAACTCATTCCAACCGTGAAAGTAATTGAAAAGACCGTGAAAAGACAAATAAAAAAACATATTGTACAAAACTGCGCTGTCGTAGGTACATAAAGATTTGGCTACTTCGTTTTACACAAAGTCCGTCCATGAACAAGGACCGGGCAAAGCCGAGCTGAAATAAATTAAGTTAGAATGGCGCAACTTGTGACTCTAATGGCACATTGAACATATTAATCGTTGGAGAAAGCTGCGATCACGGAAACTGATTATTTTTTTTACTGTCCTAAACTCTTACACTTACTGGGATACAATTATTTGTATTCTATTTATTTTAAGTGGTTAGAACATACCTTTTGCAGACGATACCTCTTGAATGTACCTAAAACAATACAGAACATTTACATTACACGTTTTAGGTAGGCACAAAACTTGACAAGTAGTTCTGTGTAAATAAAATTATTAACAACCAACTCTGAATAATAAAATAAATCAGTATAGTACGTATTAACTTAATTTCGAGCATGAGTATACAAGGTGTAAAAATAACACTCCTGAAAACTTCAGGGCGCTAAAGTACCCATCAATATAATAACTTTAACTTAATTTATAAGAAGTTTAGCTATCATCGTCATCACCCTGAAGAAGTCCACTCACCGATATGATATAAAATTGTTTTATTACAATTAATCTGATGTTGAGATGATAGAATAAAAATATTTATGGAATATAAAATATGAAACTGTACACGAACAGTTTATTCATTCATACAGTACGGTCGGTAAATCTAGGCAATCGTGAAGTTAGCCGTGGGACCGCAAATATGGTTTTGTGTCACTTCATAGGGACGAAAATTGTCTGCCACTCAGCTAAAGGCTAACTTTACGTTTGCCTAGAGTCTAGGCAAACGTAAAGTTGGTAAACGCGTAAAAGCGTAAAAAAAACGTAAAAGCGGTGGGTCTAGGCCCTAGACCCACCGCCCGAACTGTAGGTTAATTGAATATCGCCTTGTCAATGTATTGATGCAATATATACGCCTAATATTCTAGAGATAAAGTTACCAACAGAATAATATTTTAAGACTTAAAATAATCAGAAAATCATGTGTTTTTTAATAAAATACATAAGAAATGGACAGTAAATAACGCATACGTAATTACTTTCAGCAAACGTGGACTATGAAGGCTGAACCGAGGACTATGTAAATTGCACTAAAGCGTCTCCTTTCAATCGCGTGTATGTGAAGAGGAAAGCAAACGCGCCCTAATGGATGGATTCAGACGACTTAAAATGAAGGGATCAAATATCTTGTAATAATAGGTAGATGTTTGTTAATATATTAAGCTGAAATTATACATAAAATATAACATAACATAATTTAAAGATGACAAAATGTAATTGAGATTCGTGTTGATGTCTGAAGAGGGATTAATATGTTGAGATCAGACATGAATTGCTTCTCACACAGAGAATTATAAAATTAAAACACCCTTTCACTACCAAGATAATATTTTTACAACTATTTTGTATTTTTCTTCTATTTAATAGAAATTTGGTAACTACATTTAACAATAAAGTCGAGGCGTCAACAAATATTGTTCAGTGTAAATGAGAACAGAGTAAATGTAATATATCAAATTTTGACCTCGGATTCTTAAAAACAGGGTGACCTGTTTAAACAGCGAAAACCCTGGTGCTATTCAGAATTGCTACGTTCGGTTCGCATCAGAGCATGAAATAACTTTTTGGGAGCGGGCTCCGATCCCTTACCAAACATGGACTTGCCCTACTTCAAAATATTAAAATCAAAATGCTTTAAGTTTGTTAGGACGATGAATAGGGGATAAAACCCCTAATCTTTCAGAATAAACTCGTGAGTAAATTGGAAATCTTGATGACGTCACTGGGCTTAAGAGCCTAGGCTTTTGAGATGTGTCATTCATTTTCGCTTCGCAGTCGAGTGACTTCAAGTCAAAAACAGATAGTGAGTAGACATTTATAACGTTTGAGCGTATATAGTATAGTAGGTACATAGACTATAGAGCATACGCCATCCTTATATAACCAAGCATATATACTAATTTATAAACTAATTTATGGAACTATTTTAATGTTCGGCTTGAAACGAACAATGTAACACTTTGTTGTATTATATTATGGTTTGTTGCAATCATTTCCAGCTACATAATGTGCCGCCAAATGATTAACTACGAACCTAAAATCCTATTTATTAACCTGTAAACACTCAACAAAACACTCAATAGTCCATCTTTTTTATGTGTTCAGTTATTGAGGAGCCAAAAACGACAGCCTGTTACGAGGTAACAGCTGCTTTCACCAATATTGCCTCGTTCCGCGGGAAACGCTCAATGCTTACAAAATAGATAGAATAGAACTTTATATATGTTCCAACAAATCGATACCTGCTAGCAGCCATCATAGTTTTGCTATATTCGCAGCATTGCATGCGTTGACTCTAGTTTAGGACATTCACATTAGGAAGGTAGTAAAGTACTAGGTAGGTAGGTAGTAAGTAAGTTACGTTAGTAAGTTAGGAATTTGGAGATGTCGATCGAGCAAGCAGGTACAGTTATATTGACTTAATGACTAATAGCAATGTTTTAAAGAGAATTGTTCGATGCCTACTTACAACTACTAATACTTTGTAGGTATTCTACAACTTTGCCACGAGATAGCTCTCCTCTAAATCAAACACTTTGGGTAGAAATAACCGAGAAGGATCACGTGGCAAATAAGTTTTATTTAATTGCAGTAAACAAGTATCAAACGTGAGTATCGTAACGGGTTCGTCTCCTGGTATATAGATTTTCGAAGCAATGCGCGTTCTACGTACCACATGCACGAATGTGCGATAGTATATGCGTGAATCAATGCATTGGAGCACTGCATTCAAGTGGGCAGCTTTAATAAGCACCAAGTGAATGTTCATTATAATTTGAACTGAGGTTGCTCTCGCGTGAGCGCGGCTAGCGGTGGACCACTCAAATGTAATTAAGCTACATTTCTAATTTAATAACATCTAATTCACATTGCTCAAATTTGCACAAAGGGGCTATGGAGAGAGCTATGCTGGAATTTCGCTACGGGATAGAATCAGAAATGAGGAAATCCGTAAGAGAACCAAGGTAGCCGACATAGCTCGCAGAATCAGCAAGTTGAAGTGGCAATGGGCAGGTCATATAGTTCGAAGAACTGACAACCGCTGGGGAATAAAGGTTCTTGAATGGTGACCACGAACAGGAAAACGAAGCGTGGGACGGCCTCCCACCCGATGGACTGACCACATTGTTAGGATCGCGGGAAGTCGGTGGATGGAGAGGGCTCATAGAATCGTTCTTCCTGAAAATGTGTAAGGGGAGGACGACATATCCAGCAGTGTACTTCTTCAGGGTGATGATGATAGTGATGAATTCACATTGTATCTTTAATGTCATCAGTCAGTCATGATTTAAAGGGTTCAGCGTCAAACTTAGTTTATGTGGGCCGTAACCGATCCCCGTTCATTGAAAAACTTTACCATCTTCAGTACGGGATTAGTGAAAGGAGCCAAAGCTGAGCTTAGTAAAAGATTTTATTTCATTCTACCAAGCTTGATTAATCACCTGTATAGCTGAGTGACTACGTGGGCTGTGAGGCTTGATGAATAAAGATTTGTACTAGCTGATTACATGACACAGAATGTCAAAATAAAATAACAGTGGTGCAACTTTGTAAATTCAGATGATGTATGTAATAGCTATGAAATGACATATATTATTCTAGTTATCTCTAGTTAAAAAAAACAACTTCACGACTTTGATCCCCAGGAGATACCTATCTACCGTTATCTCCTCTGAACTCTTACTATCAAGTACCTACCATCTTAAGATTTTTTGAGGATAACTATGGTAAAAAAACTATTATGGTATCTATGTATGTCTATGGTAAAGTCAAAGGTATGTCCAAGTATTACAATTGGCACATATCTACATTTTGCA
Organism: Chloroclysta siterata; assembly: GCA_932294275.1. Lineage (NCBI taxonomy): Eukaryota > Metazoa > Arthropoda > Insecta > Lepidoptera > Geometridae > Chloroclysta > Chloroclysta siterata. The sequence continues at coordinate 22,072,111 of OW028590.1, read as the reverse complement.
GTAGTGTAGTTTTGGGTATTCCATACGTGACAGGTTGCACGCCCATCGCTGATGTTAGAAAACCAAATGATTTCCTTACGAGATTTCCTTCACCGTTTGAGGGCACGGGCATTACGATGAGAAGGCGGGGTCACATCCTACATAATATTGTTATCGTATACTGAAACTGTTATTATTTCACACATAATTATGCTGGAATAAGTTTAGGTATGTACTTAAGTACTATAGATATTAATGAGGGACCCAGCACAATTTCAATTAAAAACATAATACTGTTCATCGCCATCATAATTGGCAGTTGATTTCACCCTCCACAGGCCATTGCCTTTTATCTCACGCCATTTTATCCAAGTTTATTTACTTTTATAATTTATTTAAGTATACCTAAATTTACTGTTGCCGTTCAGTAAAATACGAACTAGCCAAAAAACTTTTGAATGATACCAATTTTCTTTTATTCTATCGGAAACCCAACGAGTTCTCATTTACATACACTTTGCTGACCCAACAACGATAAAACCCTTTTTATCGCACTGAAAAGGATTTCTGAGGTTCAACAAAGAATTCGTTACTATTTCATAGAAATCGGTAGGTGAGATACACTATACTCAGTCGGCCATCTCGCGGGAACCGTCACATAAATTACTATCATTAGTTTAACACGTAGATAATACAAAAGCTAGCTTTCACTTATTCACGAATACCTAGCTTCTTTTGTTAGAGTGCGTTTTCACATACGGAGAAGAGCAGAGCGGAGTTGTGGAAATATGTTTCCACTGAGGTGGAAGAATATAGTATTAGAACAATCTCCTATGCATTGTTGTTTTAAATTCAGTAAACGAGTAAAATTTTCGGATAATCATTATGATCTGGGCGCCAGAACCGGGCCCAGACGTGCTAGTTTCATAGCTTATAAAAACGGTCTCGTGTTGACACTACATCCTACTTAAGTAGGAGCGCGTGAGTTTTTTTTTAATAATTATTTTGGGGTCGCATAGCCTGCTCATTTGTTTTTGCTCGTGAAGCTCGTGTAACTACACTCGCCCGCAAAAATAAAGGGTCAACTTTGAAAACAGCAATCTCTTCAAGAAATGATCAAGGTACCTAACTTCTTTTGCTTATGAAATCAAACCAAAAGAGCATATGCGGACTGAATGCAGCCCTTCATTTAACCTTTTTTAATGTAATGGCATAAAAAATGCCTTATAAGTAAAAACGACCTGTTTTCAAATTGTGATTCATTTTTCAATTTCGACTTCTTGGATTTTGTTTTTTAATTTTGTATAATTATGGGACTTGAAATTGTTTTTTTTTTATTAAATTCGAGTAATTTGTGCAAAATCATGCCTTTGACTTTGGAAGAATGTACCAGAATTATCACCATGTTAGAGTTAGGGTTTAGCCAGCGCAGAGTGGTGGTAGTTTATTTTATGCGTAATTAAATTTTCTTTCAGATACTTTTTAATTTAAAGAGCTAGATTGTGTGGTTTTAACGTTATTTGGAGTTAACTAGGTGACCCTTTATTTTTGCGGGCGAGTGTAGATCTGAAATTATAAAAGCCTCCATGCATTTTGATTAAATCTCGGTTTTTGGAACCAGACGCCTTCTTTACTTACGTCACGTGTCAGAGCTAAGCGTCACTGCGCATCTGTTTCCACTAAAGAGGAAAGGAGACGAGATGACTTAAATCATGGAGGTACTATCATACTTAGTGTAAGACTTAAATTATTGGTTTTTTCCTGCACGTCTCGTCTCCGTATCAATGGAAACGGAACATAACTAACACCTCCAAAGTTTTCGATATTTTCTTTTACACAAACTCAATTGTTTGACAAATACTTATAACGCCTGTGTGTATCGTAAATTATATCAAAATTCTAAAGTCGTATCTCCAGTTTGGATTATGCATAATTTTATAGGCCTATGTTTGGAAAGTTTTTGCGCCCTAAGTAAATATTTTGAGGTTAAATAAGTACTACGAGGAGTCTACGAGCAATACAATGACACGAACGGAGTAGCGGAAGTGATTTGCATGCTAAGTATTAGCCGAACTACCCCTGGGAGGTGACCCCTCGGTAGGACTGGCTTTCCTAACTAAGACACGACTGACTTATTCGGATTAAACCCCCAAGATAAAGACGTCTGAAGATAATTACTTTGGAATTAAGGTCAAGGCCATTTGATAGCGAGGTAGTTATGACTCTTTGAATCAAGCATACGGAGCTAGTACCGAGGTAGTGCGGTTTTTGGGGAGAAATGGAAGGAAAATCATTTAAAAGAAATTGTTCATTCCTAGATTACCTCATGTAGGTACATGTCACATTTGGACAAATGCATCGCCAAGAGGTTTAAAACTGCTTCTAACCAATTCTACTAAAATCTACATCTAATATTGTTAAAAATGCAAAATTATGTCAGTTAAGCTCTCTAAAGAAGATGATACAGCAAGTAGATTGCAATATCCCTTGTTGAAAGTTAAAAATACACTAATTATATTCTGCGGCCACATCAGCTCGCAAACGCGGAAGCGTAGGTACACATGCCCAGCCAACCATTTACTTTATATTGTTCTGACTTCGGCAAACATCATATTTTAACCCTGAATTCAAAACATTTTACAAAGGAGAAATAAAAAAATACTCATGTTTTTATATGTTAAAATATGTAGGTTATTTTTATCGACTTATAATTTGGAGTGTAACTTGAGAACCAAACCAATAAATATAACCATTTTTAGTGTAAAACCTTAATATGAAAAATAACAATAATGTATATGTACCTAGGTACATAGCTAATTATTCTCTCTAGTAAGATTAATAAATCCTAGTGTAGAGGACCAAATCTAGTATAAAGTTCATTTCTAAGCTGAGAGCATTCATCAGGCAAAAAACAGTGTTTATTAAATTTCACATTATTGGATCCTTTTATCATGGCAGCTAATTTACTGTTATTAAAATTCTCTCGGTTCAAACGTTATGAAAAATGCATATTCTCATTTTTTAATAACAAAGAAAAAGCAGCTTAAAGTATTTCAGAAATAAAGATCAGTTTAATAGCAAAGTTTTATTGGTTTAAAGAAAAGGTTTTCACGAATAATTTTATTACGGATGAAAAGCTTTTTTTGCCGTAAAAATCGCTACGCTACGGATCGAGTAACCCAAGCTGAAAGATATCCGTCTCAGTAATTCTGAAATAACAGAAACAGGTAGGTAGGTAGCTGAGATCCTGCAATTAAATCAGAGGGTAGAGTAGGTCTGTATATAAATTATATTACGTGGACTCGTGGGTCTATCTTAATCATCAAAAGCTTTGTATTTGAGACCTTTTAGTATAAATCCTTAGGCCAGAAATCACAGTTTAAATAAATCATGTTCTATTTATTTCTATAGACCTTCACGGAGAGCATAACGATTTATGGATTTGCAGTATTTTCTGCAAGACGTTAAAGATTTAGCTAGGTTGAGTACGTAACTACACAGGTTTATAGGTGTGCTGTGGTGTGGGTGCATATTTCAGCACAATAACCCTAGATTACGATATAGTTTGTCCATAAACCCCAATGTGACAGTACTCAGTACGACGTAGAACCATGAAAGTGTATCACTTCACGCACCCGTTAAGAGTAGTAGAGCTTTTTGTGAAGGGCTCGCCCGGGGAAGTACTACCACCACGCCTTTTTCTGCCGCCAAGCAGCGTTGCTGCTTCAAAAAAATATCCTCTAAAAATATAATAGGTATATTGAAGACAGAAGACTAAAAATATCTAAGAAAGAAAATTAAATATTGAAGAAACAAGTTTAAGTGGTGAAAGAAGTTTATTAATATTTCGGCTCAGCAGCCAGCCAAAGCAGAGAGACCAAGTTGTTATAGTTTCCGTCTTCTGGGACGGGTTTCAAGAGATGTGACCACAACGCGGAAAATTTGAAGAAACGTGTGTTGCGTATTTAAGTTATAATGTGTTGACGGTGTAAGTAGAATATTTCTTTTATAATTTATATTTTTAAAGCAGTAAAAGAAAAAAGTTTGTTTTAGTGGATAATTAATTGTAGATTGCAAATAATAATTGTTAGTTTTTTTAAATAGCGTATTGGCTTTGATTAAAATTTATCATAAGTGTTCATAGATTGAGAATTTTGAGATTAAGAACTGGGGTTAAAGTATAATTGATTTTTTTTATTATGAGTATAGACATAGAAAGCGTATAAAGGAATAGGTCGAATGACTACTTTTAGAAAAGTTATGAAAAATAAGGTAAAGGCAAGCTGTGCTAAAAGTTTTGAAAAATGAACACGTGCGTCCGGCGCTGCAGTTCTCGCAAGAGCAGCGAAATCTAACGCCCGAAGATGTACCGAGTGACCAACGCGCTGATAGTAACAAAAAGCCAGTCGAAGCTTTTCTAAATGTTTTTTTTTTACTTTCGGGAACATTATCTTTGAAAATCTTTTAACTTGGCTGCACAATGAACGTTTCAGGTGGAGTAGGTACAGCTACACAGCCCTTTGTAACGATAAGCCATTTTTATTGTCTCCGTCGCTCGCCCTTATCTTTTTATTGTCGGCACGGACCGGCATTAGCAATATGCTTCACAAGTTATGCTCTAACTAAGCGAAAACTGGAAGCCAGAAATAACTTGTTCAATATTACTGCTTCGACATACTTTTCTGTATTATGAGAACCTTCTTCATCATCACAATACATCACAGCACACAGGCTAGACGAAAATAATCAAAACATAATAAATTAATGAATACTGATAATAATACGAAAATAAACTTCGTTCACTTCATTATTTATGTAAGTAGTAAACTCTAGAAGCTCAAACTTCTTGTGGAATACAGATGTATGTTCGAAGTCTGCACAAACTTAGTTTTAGTCACGTTCCGGTATGCAGGCATGCAATATTCACAGTACCTACCTACTCCTGTCTCTAACTCTCTAACAATTTTGTAAGAAGCAACTGGAGTTGGTACTATAAGTAGAATGCACCCAATTTGTTTGTTATTGTTTCATGTAAGTATATTATGTACAGACGTCTGCATTAAGTTGGTCACAAAGATTATTTGAAAGAGATCGCTATTTAGCGATAAGACCGCCTATTGTACATTTATATCTCTTAATTTGTCATAGTTTCTTACCCATAATAGTAATTTACCCATAATAGTAATACTTTTGTAATTTTCAATCATACACTTCATAATTTACTATATAATTGTGTTTATAGGAAATATTGCATACAATTTTATAGAAATATTGTAGAAGAATGTTGTATGGATATGCGACAAAAACCAGAAAAAAATGAGTTTGAAGACCGGAAGCGATGTATTGTAATAAAAGCGTTACTCTACATGCAATGAAAATAATATGTAGGCTCATGATCGTAATCCCCAGAAATCGTAAATATTCTAAGAATGTAAAACCTATCTGACTGTTGGCCTTTTTACCTGTGTATTAGTTTTTTTTTCGGAGGAATGTGTCCTCCAATGAGTGCGTCGCGTCGAGATCACTCAGATCCTGATGAATTTATGAAGGGTCGTATTTACCCGGGGCGCTGTCCACACAAGTTCTGTTTGCTCTGTTCTAGTCCGTTAATCAAATCTCTTTGTGCATAGCGTTAATAGACTCGCGTTACTTCAAAGGGAGGCTTGTTTCCAATTACTTACACCAAAATGTTCGCTACGATTCATTGTTAACTTATCTCTAACTCTCGAAGGTGAGCTTCAAATGTCGAGCTTTCAACGTCTTGTATCTCAATTGTGTGCTTATCTTAGTCTTTTAAAAAGCTTTGGAAGGTCTTCTCTATCTATCTTATTTCACAGAATTGTGTTGGTTATAGTTCTTTGTGAGCAAAATAGTATGTGCAAATAAAATTATAAGAGAAAACGAAATGCTTTGGTATATTATAAGTGGCGTTTGTTTTTAAATACTAATAGATGGTATATTTTGATTTGTATTTACCGCGTCCAGCAACAATGTTTTTCTAAATCAAAATAGTATTTATGTATCACACGTAGAACCACAAGGATCACTATTTTATCAAACAGGATCTGAAAAGATAATTTTCGAATACTGAAGGTACATTAGCCCTATTTTATTAGGTACTGAATGTACTCGTATTACAATTAATTTTCAAGTAATGACTTTGAAAATGGTCCAAATATCATATCTAGAAGAGAGCTGGTGATATATCTTAATTGTTTTTTTTTCTGTGATAATTTATCCAGAAACATAGTACTCTGTACCATCGAGGTCAACAAGTCCAGATTTAACTTTACTCCTTGACATATAATCTTCATACTTAAATTAATTAATTAATGAAATCCGTAAATTTAGAAAACTAGGTAATTGAAAATTGGCAGAGCCATCTGAAATTGGCAGAGTACCTAGCAGTGAAGCCTATAGCTACTGCACATGCGAATTATAAACCCCATTTGATATGTAGCTCTTTTCATTGATTTTTAATGAACCTGCAGCTTTTTGAATTGGAGTAGGTTTTATGATGGCCCCGATTGTTATTGAAATTGAGTTTTGGTCTAACTATGAGTACCGTATTGAGTTAAAAAAGAAAATAGGTACAAAAGTATTAGAAAAAATACAGCAGAGAGCCTTTGTAAATTTTTAAATTTAAATTGATAAAGTTTAAATTACCCAGCGCTTGATTGATAAGTCAAAAGGCGTTCAATGCCTTTGTTCAACGAAATAATATATTTGACTATGGACGGACATGCTACCGAAGCAATTAATCACATTAATTGCTCACATAATTAAACATCGAGGATTAATTAATAATGTGTAAGTAGTTGTTTCGTCATGCATTCAACAGGTAAGTACAATAAAGAACGTTGATACCTAACCCAGGTGCTCGTTCCCAAAAGGTGAGAAAGGGTACAAGGCACGCTGTGCCCGTCAGGGTCAAATATAGGATTCAGAGTCCGAAGTTCAACACAATGCCTCCCGGGGCATCTAGACTTGTCATTGAGCTACGAGGACTATATAGCAGGTTAATAAATGTAGATAAAGGTAACTTACGCGGGTGCGAGATGATGAGGTGATCACGGCACGTGTGGACGAGTGTGAGGCCGCGTGCCCGAGCTGCGGCAGACTGTTGCTCCCGGGCCCGCTTCACTTGTTACGTGCCGCCCGCCCTGCGCGGCCGAAGGCACCCCCTGCGCGCCGCACCCTCGCCCCTCGCTGCCCTCCCCGACCTCGCCCCGCATCCACCGCATCCACTCGCCAATATCACGGCTCCTTCAATTTGCAGCATCCTTGGCAGAGGTGAGCGGATGAGCTATGCTACTGCAATCGCAAACAACAACAGATTTATTTGATCTGAGCCTTATATTTTTCTATTTTGTTACGGATTCACGTTCATTCGTTATGTTGACTCGACAACTATTTGTTTGCTGATGGAGTATGCATTTTCGCTCAAAATGCACCGTTGAATGAAATCTTTAGGGAGCGTAACGCAGTCCACTTCGCCAGTTTCGACACTTACATTTCTTACCTAGTGGCGGGTTTGGAAGTTGCAGTGACTATTATTTCATGTGTACTATTGTATAGACACGAAATAACTACCTACCTATTTTGGCTGTAAGTTTAAGACAAAGTTTTATAAAAGATGTATTAATTGAAAACTAATTGTTGTGCATATCGGCAAATAAATAGACAGGTCGGGTAACTAAGCAGGTGCCTGTCCGGTATTGGGATAGTGATCGATAGTGTACCCTGACGGCAGCGGCGCGGCGCGGCGGTACTAGTAACAGTGGTGTGGCGAGAACAGTTTCGCGGTAATCCTAACAATTAGGCGGTGAGCACGTCGTCCCAGTACCACCAATGATACATACTTAGATTCGTTTGATTAAATAGTTTAGGCGCTGTGTATTTACAAAAAAAAGTATATTTGTACCAAATAGCTAATATAACAGCTATTTGGTATCCATATTTACAAGCTTTGGTTTAGTTTGGGGTAGATAGTGTTGTGTGGAAAGTCCACCAATATTTATTTATTAGGTATGAAATGTAGGTAGTAGTAGGTACCTATATCTACTAGCTATACGCATACCTACTAGCGTAAAGAAAGCACATGTGAAAACAACGCCGTTTTTCTATTCCGACAAAAAGTTAAGCGGTGCTATAAAACCCTTGGGCCCGTGTAAGTAGTTGTAAAAATCACACATGCTGAACCAACTCTGTATTTATTTAAATCAGTTCATACCATATGAAACAATAAGCTTTCATTTATTTTCGATGAAGGCAACGTTCGTATATGACAATTAAGCACTATGATGCTACGGTTGCAGTGGTCGCGTAGCACTGCTACGTGGACCCTCCCCGGAACTTGTACGAGTACGAGTCTAATTTTACTTTTGTTAATACGCTCCATCGTCTAAATAATTATCAATATTGTATCTAATTACTATAATACTAAATAGTGATACCGCACGTAGGTACGATGCAAAGATTCCTGAATTACCTACGAGAATCGAGGGTTATTTGAGCTTAACAAATTGTACCTAGTGAATGATTTCATGGTCCCTCGTCTATTGAGCGTCTCAAGGCAAATAAAAGCGCGACCTTTTCCTTTGCTTATGACTGTAAGGGTCAACGCATAGGTACCAATATAATTATGTATAAACTGGGAATAATAATTTACTAGATACCGAAGCTACCGAGCTAGCCGTCCTCGTTGTTTCAGAAGAAAGAGATGGAATAGTACATTGTTATCCTAGGGGTGAAAGTAACTTATTTAGGCCCGAGACGGGGCCAATAGTTCGAGGGACTAAATAAGTCTTTAACCCGTGGTAAACACTGTGCTTTTCATTACGAATACAAGGAAAGTCAAATAAAAACATGAATTAGCTAAATAAAAAATGAGTGAATTGTAGTAGATCCAATCCATGATGAATTATAACCAAAGAGTTTTTAAGTTCGATCGAAAAAGGTTAAAGTCCATGCCGCATTCAAACCAGAATTTTTATGTTCGATGACATTTGATGTTATGGATACTTGTTGCTACTTATATTATATTTACGAAAAAGGTTAAAATTAGGTACATGTTTTGTGAAAAATATAGGTTTTTTTTATTAAGAGAATAAAGGGTTATAATATAAATTATAAAAACTATTTAAAAAATCCATTACTTTTTTCAATAACTTGGTTGATTATGTATCTCTTTGGTAATAAACCTCTTTTGTTTACGAATGCCAACAGAAGTCATACTGTTGACATTCGTAAACCAAAGAGGTTTGTTTATTTTCCTAGGAAATGTGTAAATAGAACTAGTTTTTTTTGAATAATTTGACAGCTGTCAGTTGAAAACGATTCTCTCTAGGGCTGGAAGTATTACTTTCAACCCGCTCCTCAGGCAAATTCAGACCTACTTTCCGAGTATGAGCAATGAAATAGTAGATTGTTTACCAAGGGAGCAAACAACTATTTTTATGGCGAGAGTGTTTTTTGAATCCAGAGCGGAGCGAAGGATTCTAGAGTAGAATCCCGAGCGTAGCGAGGGATTCTAAAGTAGAATCCTAAGCGTAGCGAGGGATTCAAAGTACTTCACTCGAGCTTAAAATAGTGTTGCTCCCGAGGTGGACACTCTACTTTTTATCACCCTCTATGAGAAAATAACTTAGTGCAACTTATGAATAATCATAATCATAGTCACAAATTCACGAAGTCACGAAGTCACAAAGTCACAAAGTCACAAAGTCACAAAGTCACAAAGTCACAGTCACAAAGTCACAAAGTCACAAAGTCACAAAGTCACAAAGTCACGGAGTCACAATGTCACATAATCTCATAGTCATAATCATGTATTTATTGTAGTTTTATTTATTTTCATAAAACTAAGTAAAATCTGAATTTGAGTAAACAATTATGAACAAAGGTGGAATGCGCGTTTCACGTGTTTTTGTTTATTTTTATTTAGTTCAGGCGCTTTTTTTTAATCATAAAGCCTGCTTGTTCATACAGTGTTCGTGATCTCTTTGGTGATTGGAACTTTTACTCAATAAGCCATTCCAAATTCAAATCACATTACCGCCCTTGAGCGGTAAAGTACTTTACCGCCCTTGGGATCAAAGTGCTATTTTGCTACCTGTTTTCGAAGAGCAAACTATCTATTTTCGAATTGATGTGATAAAAATATTTTTATTGCTGTCAAATAAGTTTTTTTTTTTCGATCCTTTCGGAGTAGGCTATAGTTCTAATACCGCCTAGTTTACGTTTTGTTTTTTTTCCTTCTGTTTATTTTTGCAGTTATTGTCTTGCGTGATTTTTTATAAGTAGAGATCGTATCAATTACTGATCCACATCTGAATGACAAATAAGTTAATTAGATTAAATACTTTAAAGGTATAGTCAAATCAGTCCATAGTCAAGTCGACCGTAATTTTTTTAAGAAATTGGTAACGTTTTTCTTGAAACCTTCCGAAACATTTTCGGTCAAATCAGGATATCAAATATTACACTTTTATTCCAAATGCTTACACTTTGTGCTAAGAGCTCAAGTAATATTGGTTAAAATACCACCGAAATTACACAACACAACTCAAAATAACACTAGAAAAACAAAATGAAAAAGCTATGTTTCTTCCTAAACTGTGAGAGTTCAAAATTATATTGTTGAGTTAATCTTATTCTCCGAAATTTGGTTCTTTTCGATTATTCGTAACTACTTACATGCAGTGATATTATATCTTCAAAATTTTTGAAATGTAGGTACGAGCGAGAAGTGGTTAGAAGGTTCTAGGAATCTGTGTCTCTCTAAATACAGGAAACGACAAGAACAACTATGATGGTAATTTACTGCTTGTATGCCGGAATGTGGATTCAAGCGAGACACAATACATTTTCTATTGTGTTGGAATTCCGGCATAGTGGAGGTTTTTTTTAATTAGTGAAGAAGTATTAGTTTAAGGTTTTGAAAAATTACCCAGTCTGAACTCTGCCTATTTTGGAAAGTTTTCTCTTTGTCAAGAATACCTAAGCACGTGATGATAATCGTGTTTTTATCTTGTTAGCGATGTCTATTGCTGGCTGCTATTGTAAATTGTTTACTGGTAACCTAGATTATAAATAAGATTAATAAGCGACTATTGAAACATATTTTTATTGAGATCTCATAATTTGGTAGCAGGTAGCTAGGGAAACAAAAGAGGAACATTCCTAAATAAATACTTTTCAATCGATTTCTAGATGGCGTTGTACACACGGAAGGTAAGCTTCAGGCTATACCTACACTGCTCGCTTAAAAGTCTCTGTTGTAAGTTGTAAGCTACATAATTTTTTTCTTTGGTTTTGTGAAGCTCTTGATCTGTAACCGTTTCTACCGAAAACATTTCCTTTCGTTAGTTCGGTTAATAAAAACAAAATGCGTTTGAAATCTATTGACTCTCCCACATCCTACAGATTTTAAATAAGTACTAGAAGTTTGTTTTCATACGCACCAATACAACATTTAGGATACCTTAAGAAAGCACATATGTTTTTAAAATTATTTGTGATTGTGGGATGGTTGGAGTATGGTTAAAATATTTTTGTAAGCGTTGTTTTTACAGCGTCTTGTAAGATGTATGAACTTATTTAAAACTAGCGGCCTGTCCCAGCTTCGCATGGGTGTTCATAAATTTTTTGAACATTTTAGGATAAACTAAGACCGTGGGTTCGAGCCTCGCGTCGTAAAATCGCACCCCGTGCGTGACCCGTGTACCCGTTAACATTTTTAATTTCGTCATATCTTTTGAATGGAATGTCCGATTTGAAAAATTTAAGAAGTAATCTATAGGTATTGAAACCGTCTTAATTATGAAATGATTTATTTGGATAAGGATTAATACCAAGGTACAAATAAAGACCCTTTTCTATCGACGGCATTTCAATTAAATTTTTATAATAAAAGAACACTTATTGTGACTTAACTATAATAGTTAGACATATGCTGTCGCCGACATTTTTTGTAGATGATGACGTGTTCTACAAAATAAATAATAAATAAATAAAATAAATATTGGTGGACATTCCACACAGCACTATCTCGCCCCAAACTAAGCCAAAGCTTGTGATATGGGAACCAGATAGCTGATATACTACTTATATACTTTTTTTTTTTTTGTAAATACATACTTAGAATATTATATAACACCCAGACAGAGAACAAACATCTATGTTCATCACACAAATGTTTGTTCTCGGTGGGAATCGAACCCACGACCTGCACAGAAGGCAGAGCTTCTACCAACTGAGCTGTGAAGGCTGTCAAAATCGTAGTACATTATTTTGTTCTATCATCAATAGTTTTCGCAGCGCACGCGGTGTAGGTTTTCTTTTTCCACCTTGGGTTACATTATTAGAGTTTTAGTAAGGATCCCTGACTTTTTTGAAAATATAATATAGCCTATGTTACTTAGGGATAATGGAGCATTCTATTGGTGAAAGAATTTTTGAAATCGGACCAGTCGTTTTTGAGCCTATTCGTTACATACAAAACAACAAAACAACAAAACAACAAAAATACAAATCTTTCCTCTTTATAATATTAGTGTAGATTAGTGTAGATGATGAAGAACAAAGATTTGTGTGTACTTTGATTCGATGTAGATCAAGAGATTTCGCAAATTAACTTCTCATCCATTCCTACGTCCACTAACCTTAGTTGAAATATTCTAATGTTGATCTTTTTGTTAAAAAGTTTAAGTTTGTATAGTTTTTGTTAAAATTTAAATTGTTTGTTTAACGCATTCAGTGCCCCTAATGAGTAACTTGTAGAGTTTTTGTTGGTTTTTTATCGTGTTTAGAGCTGATTTCACCATGCTCTGTTAGATTACCAAATAATTAAAGGGCCGTTAAATATGCCAAAATGTACGCGTTTGATATCTAAGGTTAGATTTAACGGCCTGTTAATCCTTGATTAGTAAGTAACAGAGCATGGTGAAATCAGCTCTTACTCTCTGGAAAAGGTTGTAGTTTTTATCTCTATTATTACTATTAGAAGCGTATCTATTCCTTAGTTGTATCTTGTATAGATATTATAAAATCACGTCATAGTTGTTCGCCACATAACAATTTCTGTAAACCAGTATAGGTTTCCCGCGATACAGGCTTAGTCCTAGTGCGGGGTCCATTGCATATATAGGTTTAATTCTTGGAAAAATTAAATCTTAAATAAAAAAAATTGTAGATCCGTTCTCAGCCAATTATAACTGCAAATCAATAACTTCTGGAATAGTAGCGTCAAAACAATTATTGAAAACAAGTGCCTCGAACTAGTCGTTTTGTAACGTCTCATGAATAATTCACTATTTTAATTAAAAGGATCATTACCCGCACGCGGTAATTAACAAAAGCAGTCATTTACTGAATTGGTAATACGCCGGTAATATCCAGAATTACTGCCGCGGATGACTTCACCTCATAATGAATCCTATCCTAATTATTCGGAATCTTGCATAATAAATAAAACATTGTTTCCGCCATCGCATTCCTTATATTGCATTGAAAACATAACCACATGTAAAGATACAATCATCCGAACTTGCAACTGAGTTGCAGATAGGAAAGGTACATAATAAGTAATGTATATTTTCATCGACAATGAATGCGACCTATCCTCTAAATAATGAAAATGAAAGTTGAAATTGGCGCCACCATAATTTTCTGGATGTTACTCTTAACTAATGATGAGAGTGATAACTGTAAACATGCTGCTCGAAACGATCTGCATAACCGAAATAAGAACAAGATAATTATCTACAAGTTAAATGTAACAATATATTGGTCAAATTAAAAATAAAATGTAGAACTCCTCGTAACGCTTCCTTTGGGAGAAATCGCCTGGCGCTTGTGTGGATGCGCGGTTTAGAAAACATTCAGTCGCCGGAGCGGTGGCGGCGCTCCTATTTGATGAGGCCCTTGGCCTTGAAGAGGTCGCGCATGAGGCCCTTCAGGTAGCGGATCTCGCGCTGCACGTCGGAGCACTTGTCGCCGAGGTCGGCGTGCCGCTGGCGCAGCGTCGCCTCCTCGCCCAGCAGCACCTCCACCTCCGCCTTCTTCTTTTGGCGGTAGCGCGTTGCCGCGTTCTTGTTCTGCTCCTTCTTGCGCGAGCGGCGCTCGTCGCAGTGCCGCGCGTACGGCTTGGCGCGCCGCGAGCCGCCGCCGCCGCCGCTAGCGCTCGACCACTCCTCGTCGGTGGTGCTGGAGCGCGGCGAGGACGCGGGCGACGACGCCGCCGAGGTGTGCGGCGACGGCAGGTGCGCGGCGCCTTGCCGGACCAGCTCGTCCACGTCGTGCGGCCACGGCGAGTACTCGTCCGCCTGCTGCTGGAGGGCAGCGGGGGCGGGTGCCGGCGCGGGGGCGAGCGGCCAATGGTCGACTTGCTGCGCGTGCTGCGCGTAGCTGACGAGCAGCTGCGTGGCGGGGCCGGGCGGGCTCTGCGGCGGCGTGAGGTGCGTCAGCTCGACGACGCCGTACACCGTCTCGAACTCGCGCAGCAGCTCCTCCGTGTGCGGCGCGGGGGGCGCGGGGGCCGAGGGGGGCGCGTACAGCACTGCCGGCTCCGCGGCATGAGGGATGCTATCGAAGATGGGCAGGTCCACCTTCTCCTCCAGCCAGTTGGGGAAGATGTTCTCTGTAACAACGGAAATGCCATGTTAAAAACGGATTGCTTCAAAAATTATGATGGCAATAACCTTGCGATAGGGTTTGATTTTGCCTATTCGAACTATTTTCTATTATTTATTCTGCGCTATGATATAATACTGCCAACGTATTATGTTTTTTCCTAGCAGCTTTCATAAGTTATACTTGTATTATGCATGGTTATTAAGATTATAAATATTTAATGAACTATGTACTTTGAACGAGTTCTTGAACGATACATTAATTACATATTCAAAACACCGCACCGGTTTGTTGGGAAATTTCCTTGAGCAAAATACAAATCTTTATAATTCATTTGCAACAAAGCCATTCGCACCGCGGTTCGAGGCAAGGTAGGTTTCCTCCCTGAACTAAATAAACATCAATGTCTCATGTTGCACGCCAAGCAATGAAGGCGCCTAGTTGCTCGCTTCAGACTCGATAATTACTTAACTAACGCAGAGGAAAGTCTTTGGACGGCGTCGGTTGGCCATGCGACAGTGGCTCCTATCTGTAGGCGGTTATCGTATTTGCGCAATCAATGCGGAACAACACATCCATACACCTCTGGTGGTCTAACGATACATGTATCTAGTACAACACTCACAATATTCTGATGGTCAATTCACTCTCGTGAAAGGTTAAAGCGGATCAATTAGATCGTATAGGGTGATTGCCACTGAAAGTGCTAGTGGGCAGCAGTAGAAGGAAATCATGAGGTCCAGTCCATTGTGGTCTAGTGATGAGATATTTACCTATACTAATAATATCTTACATAGAAAACCTTTAAAACATGATTACTACAAAGTCAAGAGACCTAGATGTCCGCATCTGTGGTTTTATTCGTTTTCAGAAGTCTGATCAGAATCAGTCCAAGAGGCATACATGCAAAAATGATGACAACCTTTATTACATTTTTAAAGCTCCATAAATTGACAACGCAGCTATATCATAGTGGCAGACGCGGTCCTCATTGTTTCTTTTGTACAATTATCGCTATGAATAACGTCTGCCACATGAGCAAATCATATAAAAGTTTTGCATGCCTCTAGCTATAAGAACTGTTCATATTTTCCTGTTCATTAGTGTTTCGTAGTTTACGATGTGTCAAACATAATCGGAAAACATTCAGCTAAATAAATATATAAATATCGGTGGACTTTACATACATATTAATATTAATCACCTAATGCATTTCATTGTCACAATGCATGGTTTAGTATACTTGTTTGTAAGTGATTTCTGATGAACGAAAATCATTATGATTATGGATATGACACTGATGAGGTTAACCGACGCGGCAGAGCTGATCAACGATCAATTGAACATAAATTGGTAGGCCGTTGTGTCAGAGAAATTCTCTACATGCATATTTTGAGTTCAACACCCGACCTTTGCAACTGGTTACAGTTTACAACTGCAGACTATTTCAATAGTATTGAGTATTACCATACTTAATTATGGACTATAATAGCATCCCTTATATAGGACCATGAGCTAAAAAGTTGCTTCCGACGCTGTATAAATAAAGGTTTTTAAGGATCCCATAATTGTATTATAGCTGGGGCCGAATTATGATGTAATAACCCTTTTACAACTGGTTATTAAATTACTATTTCAATGAAAAGAACAAAATATATTTAAATGCTGATAACTAGAAAACTTAGGTAAGTACCTAACATGTTTTAGCAACGATTATTGTGGAGAGGAGATACCTATTATTTATTTCGGTATGACGTGTCAAATAAATTAGCAACCTATATGTTTAGCGCCTCGCGCTGGGCTGCAGCACCCTGACCCCAGATAAACCTGCAATCGGAGTTTGGAGCCTGTACTTGCCAGTTGCCCTCGATAGCAAATCGCCAGATAACTGGACAGCGAATGACCCACGTCGTCGCTCTTCGACAGATAATTATGTATTAAAATAAACCGCTAGTGTCAACGACTTATATCAATTCGAAAAATTCCACTCTTAATCTGATTTTTTGTCGGCGCTCATTAGAGTATTTATAAATTTGATCACACGTTTTAGAAATAAATTCTCATAACGAGAAACTGGGTGAACTTGTAATGATTGAATTTAGATTTTATATAGTATAC
Organism: Chloroclysta siterata; assembly: GCA_932294275.1. Lineage (NCBI taxonomy): Eukaryota > Metazoa > Arthropoda > Insecta > Lepidoptera > Geometridae > Chloroclysta > Chloroclysta siterata. The sequence continues at coordinate 22,055,380 of OW028590.1, read as the reverse complement.
CTAGAACGTATACTTTGTAGTAAAGTACCCCAAGCAAGTCCGAGTTGCGCTCACTGTTCTTTATGCAGTACTAGTGTTTTCCGATTGGGGTTTGTATGAGTCACGAGAGTTTTCATCACTTTCGAGACTTCTACAAAACGCTTTTAGAAAACGGACTTGCATTACGGAAGTTACACGGACACGTGGAACTGGTATTATTCAGACGGTTTTATAGGGATATCTACAAACAAAGAGAACTATATCAAAGCTCTTCAAATAAATTAAACCAACAACAATATCTATTCACGTGCAAAAATCGTGCTGAGTATTGGAACGGTATACCTACCGACCGGTAGGTCGATATTGGTATCAATATGTAGGAATGAAAACAAGTGGTCAATATGTCGCTTTAATTATTGGGCGACCGGCAAGCGAGGCCGCCTTGTCCGCGAACTGGTTTACCAGAGGCGCGACGCGAGTCACAGGAGATCTGCTTTTTCGAAATAATTAGACCTAACTGCTACGTAAAAAGAAACATGTTTGAATGATAAGTCTAATATTACATTGTTTCGGAGATACCATGATATGTACTATTTAACTTTGAGCGTTCAGTGTTGCTAGGCAAGAGGTCAACCGGCAGGATATCATGTTTAAGTTGGCATGTTTGTAAACATGATAGATGAACATGAAGAGCGCGAACTTTGAATCGAGCATCGATGTATTTTTCTTTAGTAACATGCATATAATTGAGTGCATAAATGAAGTACATAATGCATTTGAACGATTAAAACGTGAGCCAATAGAAAAATGCACGCTTAATCCTATGATTTGATCCATCGTCTAAGCGTGGCATACTAATATTATAAAACAAAGCAATATGAATTTAAAATGAATTCTATCAACGAGTGCAAATACTATAAATTATAAATAAGCTGAATTAATGTGACATTGCACACACACGTATCGCATTATGCATGTGCATCAAAATAAAAGTACATGTAAGCAAATCCTGTTTTGTGTTGTTTTGTTTCTTATAATAGGTACTGACCACACGAAGCATGCACAACCGAAACATGATTTTTCTCGTGGATATTATCGACGCAAACCTTAATGCTAATGACGTTTATTAGTTGCGTTGTGTTGGGCTTGAAATGTGGCAATATCGGGCAAACAGTAAACAAGTTTGTTGCGCAGTTAAATTATCGCTCGAAATAATAACTACCTATTTCTCCACTTGCTGACCCGATTAAGCACTAAGTCGACATAACCGATCTACCCAAATCTGTAAACATGTACCTACAATTATGATGATAACAACCGAAGCGTGAAGTAGAGCATACAGGCCTTGAGGGCCTTTCCGACACGATGACTTTCAATAGCAACCAAAACAACAACATATTTTTTTATTAATGTTAGGAATTAAAAGACACTGCAACAGAACGTACCCATATACAAATCCGCTAGTGCCATCATGTTTCCCAATTCTTATCGTCAAATAGTCCTTCACGAACTAACAAAATATCTTTCGATCCTTACTGCTAAAATACAGTCTAATGTTATTTGAGATTAAATGGGCAATGTATATCCTTTATAGTGGAATCCTCTTTGGCGAGCGATGGTCGTCGTTGGGGGATCAGGGCAGGCTCCAGGCCTAACGTCTCTTAACAAGTTTCTGTGAGTTGAAAACTATTTCTTTATTCCAGATGCAGCGATAGTGGCACTTCATTCTAACGGCGTCCAGTAGGGGCATCGGCGATGGCGGCAGACATAGGCAGCGACGCGAGCGCAAGCGCCCGAAACGAACTTCTTGAATCGAATTTATTGTCACGGGTAAAGGCAAAATGCGGTCACTAGCAAACGCGATGCTTCGCGACTTCGTACTGAGGCGCGAGCGCATACCGCGGTCCGCCGCGCCACCTCGATCCTTTCCCCCCTACATCGAAAACCCACTTTCGATACGCAGCCACATGCAATAACACAGAAAGTGCACAGCAACATTCACATTATCGACAATGTAGAGTACTGATGTTTTTCGTTACATAATTTATTAAGTCCAATGACGTATTCAATAATGGTATAAGGTTTTGTTTCTCCATCAAAACACTTGACACTATTATTTTCCCATCATTTCAATTCTCTACACATGTATCAAACACATTGAGGAAATTAAAACAAATAAAAACAGTAGTATTGACCTTCACGGTTGATCATTCAACAACTCTCAAGCAACAAAGTAATAAAAATGTTTTTATTAATTACCCTTGTGTAACTTTACCGTCATGGAATGAAATCAATAACAACAGGTAAATTAAAACAATATTACGGCCCTATTTATGGGAAGCTGTAGTGCCTGGGTGGCTTGCCCAACATCTAAACCTAACATTCTCTTAGCCTAGTTAAACTAAACCCCATAAAAAAAGCTCAATACGTGAGGAATCGAGGGTTTCCTCACGATCGATGTCTCCTTCTCAGTTTGAGAGCATAAAAAACCACACCCTTTATTTAGACCAGAACATAAACATATCACTAATGATGAGACATTATATTTATAAAACCTTGAACTATCTCGTATTCCTACAGTGAATAAAATAAGGAAAATCAAGGCAAAATAATATTTCTGAGGAACTTGGAGATTTGTAAAAACATGTAAAGAACCAAGAGGGAAATTGATAGATATTGAAAAAGTTGTAGATATAATCTAGATCTTCCCCTAAATAGACAAAAATAAAACATACGTGATAAATACAACTTGTAAAATAATACCCCTATAACCCTGGTGGCAGGGTATTCTACAGGTCATGGCAAACAACTTTTGTTTTACGTCTTTTGAAATTTTCGTAGTTTTTCATTCATGAAATGCCTCTTAAATGTTCCTCCAATATGAAACTAAACACACCATGAGGCAGCCTTATTCACACCTTCACGCACTTTCCATGCGTAAGTGACCTTGGTACTTCGTAATCAGTAACAGGGGTGTTTCAAACTTATGAGACAAGTTTAATTTTACTTTTGTCTGGGATTTTAGAAAACGATATATTCAAACTTTGCACACGTCCAAGTATTCCAGTGCTTGGTCTGTTCACTTGGTCTTTGGCTTTATAGGGGTATTATGTTACACGTTGCATAAGTGCAACAATATGTCACGAAAAATTTGTAATTTGTAAACGAACTGTCTCAGTTTCTACAAAATCAAAAACATTAATCAATAAATTGATTATTTATTTGCATATTATTTCATTTTGTAAGATTCTATTGTCAGTCAGCGCCTTCTAGTGATAAAATGAAGAACTATCATATAAAAATAGCAGCTTTTTGTTTCGCGATAGCCTTAACATAATCATGAAATTATCGATCATGTGACCACGGGTTCACAATATGAAACGGTTATCAGCCCATAATGTATTCCACCCACTTTTAGAACACCGCTAATATTCCAACGATTCTTATACTGATAAAGTAATGGAATACTTTGTACAAATGATAAAACCTGTGACGTTAATAAAATATATATGAATTATATAAAAATAGGACCAAGCTATCAATTGTGAAGAAATTGGTTAAAACTTTAAGCCACAACAAATACGATAACATTTTTGAGTGTAGCATTAAAACTTAATTAGTTAAATATGATATGAATCCGTTAGACAGAAGAGCTAATAATATTTATCATTTTTATTATAAATATTGGTTAATTAGTTAATAACGATATATACTATCAAGCCACGCAGTCGAATAGTGGAAGACATTGCCAAGAGGTGTGTCATGTCATGTTATAGTGTTTAATATTTCGTTTACTTTGTAATCGTAATGTAGATTCTCGTAGGCCAGTAACACCTACCCACTCCTGCTTATATATCTACTGCGATTAGATGGGCCATCGGCTTGTTCTATCAATTCGTCTCATAATGACATAACGATTTGTTAAAACATCTCGTGCCGTGATGGATGAATGCGTCGTTTTTATCATTTTATTTGTTAAATTGTCTAGTCATTTAGGCCAGTCATCTCACTTATGACTTGAGACTATGAGGTTTTTATTTAGTTGTCCTTCTTTTATATCCAAGTTAGTTAATTATTAGATTGTTTTTTTAATACACGTAGTTTTCTAACCAATAGTTAATAAAATACCCATTTCAATCATAAACTTATAGATTTTATTGGGATCAGTACATCTGTCTCTGCAAAGTAAGAGATCTGTATGTTCGTTATTGCTCCTACGCTAAGTGAGAACGCAATGTTCATTGATAAGTAGGCTAAAATTATGATCTCATTATGCAAGGCATCAATAATTATTAGAGCAATGAGAAACATTCCTTAAAAAAATCCAATCGATTCCTAGATGGCGTCAGCTTTGCCCGGAAACTAAAGTTTCTTTTTGTTCGATTAATCTGATACAGACAACATAATAAAATGCATTTCCTGTCTGAATCCGGTTAATACCACGGCTCACTACCGCCATCTAGGGCGGTTCTGAAAACAATTTATATTTTATGCTTCTCACTGTCTGAAAAGTTGGTTTGTAGTCACTTGTTTAGATTTTTAATAAAAAGTTTAAAATTTAAGTCATTATTCATTGAACGTAAATTTGTCACTTAACTCCAATATTTTCATAACTTTTCAAAGTTACGAAGCTGATTGTTATAAGCCTAAAAGTACAACTCATGAAGATACAGTTGCAAAAAAAATCCTTCTAAAAAAAAAGTTTTCTACTTACTTTTTAGAATTTTTGAAAGTTGTTCATGTCGAAAATTCAGAAAAAAAATCATAACTCGAAAACTATGAAAAATCGCGGAACGTAACATGGGGGTGATTCGGGTACCCCAAGTGGTGCTCTATCTCTGGACTGGTGCTTATCACTACTTTTTGGGAGCACCTGTATATCAGGACAGCCATTTCAACTAATGGTGAAAATAAGTTTGAATATAGGTAAGATCTATGTATCCGTCCGCGGCAATGGGAAATAAATTGTTTTACTATTGACCAGAATTCGTAGTAAAAACAACATTTCAATATTCACAATATCTATCCTTTTGTGAATTAGTGAGATATCCAAATTATGATTGAATAGTTCTGAAAGCAATAAATATGTACTGACATCGTGAGGAGAGCCCCACAATTTTATCGGATCCGCACATTACATATAAATGTAGCATAGACATTGCCTAAAAATAACCGTGTCATTGTTTTTCATTAGTCAATTGGTAAGATGAGAGATGAGATGGCAATAGTTTATGCATTGTTTTATAAGTAAAGTCTTTACTGTGAGTACGGCCTAAGATATGAGGATTTTAGTATAAAGGGTAAGCTTCCTTAAATCATGTACTAAAGCATCCCGTAAATATGAGAAAGATATCCATCTTACACGCGGTATTTAAACATTGAGAATAAGATGTTGATGCTCCACTTAACATATATCTTCAAATGACTGGATATCAAAAATACGCGCTTCTATTCGTGACCTCGGACCCTATTGTGCGTAGGACATGCGTTATCATCAAAAACTCGAGCGTCATTCATAAGAAAAATCTGTACATGTGCGTTCTTGTGATTAAATTTGTAATAATAATATATAACATTTTCAATAATAATACAATTGCATCGTACTTAGGCCTGCAGATTCTAAAAATAAAGCTCATGAGTTAGATTAGTGAGTCGTCGAGTCCGTCATCACCCAATGACTGGATGCAGATTTCCCCACGTCAAAAAAAAACAGAATGTGGAGTGAAAAAGAATCATACCAAAGAACCAAGGCATAAAGTTTCTTGCCTGTTTTTCTAAGCTTGGATGTGTGGAACCTAGATTTACATATCTTTTTTTTTTTAATTCAACTGTTTAATGGAGCAAATGCGCTTTGCGTCTATACTTCTTAACCCATCAATATTAAAATTACGATATTTATTTATTTATATTTATAGATGATTGTAACTCAACCACTTTGTAAAGACAGGGCTAAATATATAAAACTTGAAATAGGCATAGTTTGTGATCAGGACTAAACTTTATCGCATATTAAATTAAACTTTGTTGTGTCCAAAAGTAGTAGAGCTTTTTGTGTGTGGCTCGTCCGGAGAAGCACTACCGCCATGGCTTTATCTACCGCCAAGCAGCGTTGCTGTGTTTTGGTTTAAAGAGTGTGGTTGAAATTACAGGCACATGAGGCTTACCACCTAAATGCCTCAAGTTGATGGACGTAGGGCAGTGCATCGTAGCCCACGTCCCTATCGAACGTGACTTACGATGCAATGCTTTGTTATAAGTGATGGTTACCATTTAACATCAGATAGGTAGGCCATCAGCTTGTTTCATTAGCAAGTTGTATAAAAAAAATGTCCATCTCTGCAAGGGCATACTATTTTTTAAACCACGAGGCACCTAGCATTATATGTAAATCAATATGAAAGAAGTAGGTACATACCTTGTTTGCATTGTGTTTCTAGCTGCTGCAGAAGATCGTTGTCGAGCTCCGCTGGGCTGGGCTTGCTCTCGGGCGGCGACGGCGGGTACAGACTGGCTGACACGTCATCGTGGAAGCAGAAGTCGCTCTTTGCAGCGCTGGGAAAGTTCTTGAGCAGATCTGCGGACAAAATATCAACCTTTACTTACACGGTACAGAATACATATAGATCATATTCGAAAAGAATAGGTAAATGTTACACACAACAGTCACTGAATAAATTCTGCACTTGTGGCTGTTTATCGGATGCGGCCACTGGACAAAATGAATATGTAAAAAGAGTCCACGACCAAGAGAAATTAAAAAAATCAAGCTTGGAATCGCCGCAGTCTGAACTCGAATAGTTAGGTCTTTTGAGCACACTGAAGGGACTTTTATATCAAATCTTATATATCAAGATATATCAATTATATCAAGACTTTTATATAAAATCTAAAATAATTTCGTCGTATTTTTAAAGTAGGTTAAAAGTAGAGAAGCGGTGACGCAAAAACGAAATTAAAAATACAATTACGAGAAATGTAGGTAATAAATAATGGCAAAACGATAAAGAAAGTTCACTCAATTAATTTCTGAAAATATTAATAAATTCTTACTATGTAATAAGGCCACCTGGAAATCTCTACACATGTCACACATGCCATTATTTTGATAACAACACATTTTCGCACAAAAAATATTTTTAAAACGTAGGCAATAATACGGTAATAATTAAATGAAATAATAATCGCGATTCGCTAGAATATATCGGAGAAGCTTCAAGGTAAGGAGCTTAGATAAGTAATGGACAAAATACAGCGTTGAGTCTGAAGACATCGATATTTATATGAACGATAACTGTCACACGATATTACGTCAAAGAAACGCCCAGATGTCGTGATGCTAAATCTTATTTGATAATGTCACAACAATTATTTTTCGTTGTTTTTATTATATTTAATGAATATGCTATAGTTATGTACTTTAGAGGAGTATATTTTTTCCGTGACAACAGGCTAAGCCAAATAAAGTGATGAGTGCAAAAGTTTACACTTTGAGATTGATTTGTCTTTGCTACTATCGTTTAAAAATAGTAACGCAATTGTGGAATAATTTTTGGCATAGTGTTTAATTCTACTATTGCGTTTTCCTTCGATATTTAAACGAGAAAAAAATTATTATATGTATATGATATTAAAAATCTTTGTGATTTCCTTAAGTGTAGGTAAACACTATAAAAAAACTAATAAAAAATACTATAAAAAATAAAAAAATTATATTACTTCAATAATAGTAGTAGACTCTTTGTAAAATAGTTCGTCCAGAGATGTATCACCACCTATTTCTACCGTCAAGCGTAAATGCATTACTGCTTTTCAGTTTTATTTTTTATGCAACTTGCTGATTGGGACTAGCACATGGGCCACCTAATGTTAAGTGGTAACCATCACCTATAACAAAGCATTGCCTTTTAAGCTACGTATTGGAACTTGCCCTATGATGCATAGGCATACAGATGTTAAGCCTCATGTGCTTGTAATTTCACCACACTCTTCAAACCGAAACAAAGCAACGCCGCTTGTTGGCAGAAAAGGCCAGGGGGTTGTACTTTCCCGGACGGGCCACACACAAGGAGCTCTACTACTCTTAAAAGTATAAAATATGTACTCAGTTTCAAGGGTATGGGTGCGGGTGAAAGTACAGGCACATTGAACTTCACATCTTTATGCCTCAAAGCGATGGACTCAGTGTTAAGAATGATTTGAAACCTATAATCTGTACCTAATTGAGAATCTAATGGTTAGTCAAACCTAATTAGGCTATAGGCCACTACATTAATGAAACTGTTTATAACTTTGTGTCCGATAAAAATAATTAATGTTATGTGCATGTATCTGTTAGGAACTGTATGTTCGATATTATACGGTTGTTATAGGCAAAGGTAACCGCTCTACATCAGGTTTCATATCTCCTTGTTTCATCTCTCCATAACTTTTAACATAATATATAAAATTCAGGCGCTAAAGTATTTTATAGATTTTGACTTCTTCAGAACTTAGACTGGCTGCGAGTAGGCTAGTTGATTTATTGTCTTGCAGAAAACTGTTGTTTCATTTTAATATATAATGCAATGTAATGCTGCATGGCAATAAAAAAAGTTTTTTTATGACTGTTTTGGTAACACAATTTGTATGTATTTGTATGTTTACACCGGATATTTATAGAGTTGCAGTTACATGACACTGTAATTAAGAGCTTAAGGTTGTATTGTGTGTCCTTCATCCAATAACCAAGCTTCGATTTCGCGGATTTTTTCAAGAAAGCTGACAGTTTTGATGACCTACGCATTTCCATGTTCTTTTCTCAAAGCAACGAAATGGAGAAACTCTTTTTTTAATCTAACAGGATCATAATACCGATACAGCAACACAAAAAACGAAAGCATCGATCCGAGTTAATAGTCAACAAATAGAACGAAAGTAGATAACAGCTAGAAACAGGATTTTAAAAATTTACCTGTTACACACACACAAATATGTATACGAGGGGCTATTGTATAAAAAGGGTTTCAAAAATTAAAAAAGTTTTTTAAATAATTCTACGCTATGTTTATTTGATATAAGAAAAAAGAAATACAGGTAACCTAACCGCAGAGATTTGAGGGGAACCACTAGTTATTACAATTCAACCTTCTCTTCTCAGTAAATAATTTACTGCACAAACAAGATATTATAAATTAAATGTCACAACAGAATATATTTTCATTGGATACAAGATAAATAGTGGAAAACAGCCAACAAGAGATAGGCAATTGAAAACATGACCGGAGGCCAGTAACTTGAAACAAATATGTTTTTAGAAGAGCACTTCTTGACGTCATGACTGTCATGCACAGTGATTATAACGACACACCCACGTTTTCGGCATAGCAACCTGATCTTTTTGTAAATAAAAGCTTGATAACGCATTATCAATGTTTGAACCGAGTGATAGTTAAAAATATTCCATCTCACTATATCAAGTTTCAACCACAAATACCTAATAGAAAACCGAGCAAGTTAGAGTCACAATAAACTTGTGAAATTGATTACAATCAACTTGTCGATTTTCAAAACGACTTACGAAAATAAGCTTATTACGATTTGCAGATTTGACAAAAACAAAAATCGTAATTAATTTTTGAAGATTTTGTTGTGGAGTCCCACTTATATTAAAACATGTGATTTTTTTATTATACCCATGATAGAAGCCATAGCCAATATATTAACGACAGCGTACGTTTAGTACAAGTAAAAGCCGTTGGCAACGTCGACGTACGGGACCGTATTTATACATCTGTTAAGATTAAAGGTTATTTACGTTTATAATTTGCAGAATTATTATTCTATAATTATTATATGCAAAAAAAATGGACAAGAACGAAAAAAATCTAAAATTAGATAGACAAATAATGTATGTTTAATCTTGAAATGCTTTCATTGTCTCGTCTAAATATTTTCCTTAACTGTGTAAGTAATTAATTGTATCAATTTGCACAAGACATGTTTGTTAGCTTTCGCTAAAACCATTTAGGCACCACGATGTGTAAATAATGCTCGTGGAATATTTGGAGGAGTCTAAACGTGGAATTGAAGTACCTAATGGAAATAAACACGAACGAGAATAGGATAAGGCCATATGGAGATCCAGTTGACCCAGCAGAGTTATCAGCGAGCATGAGTCGGGTCCGTGGGGGGTACGGCAGCAAATAACGCACGAACAGATTATTTGTGTTGTGTCAAACGGTCACTGCTTATCTCTATTGCGATAATTTCCAAGACGCTGCTCTCGGTTCCGATCCGTTGTGTTGCATGTTACACAGACATAGTTCTAACTACAATTAATGATAAGCCCAGTATTAGGACTTATCATTAATTGTAGTTAGAACTATGTTGCGTAGTAGGGGGTAATTTGTTTGTAACAAGATCAGAAACTAATCTACTGAAAAACAGAATAAGCGTCATCATCAAAATAATCACAACAAATAAGTGTTAACAAAGTAAACTTATCATAAGTGTTGAACAAAATATTATTTAATAAAGTTTCCTCCTTTCAGGGCAAAATAATAATCATCATCAACTTCCTGTCCGCTTAAGCTCTGATTTCACCATGCTGTCTTAAATTAACAAAGCATTAAAGGGCCTTTATATATGTCAATATGTACGCGTTTGACATCTAAGGTTAGAATTAACGGCCTGTTAATCCTTTATTAGTAACTAACAGAGCATTGTGAAATCAGCTTTTAGTGGGGTCAGTGCAACTCGACGCTAAAAGTAGTGTTGTGTACGACAATACATGGAGAAAAATATTTAAAATAAATCTTCAAGTGGCCCTATAAATAGGCACCAGGCAGAGGGGGTTACTCAGCGGGACATTAAGAAAAAAATTACAAATAATTCAATGAATATCTAATAAGCTAAACGCCCAAGTATGATCACAAAATACCATTTCTTTTACCAACTTATAGGTAAAACGTTTGACCGCAATCTCACGTGATGTTAAGTGATGGTGCGTTCGACGGTGTAGCACGCTCACCCAGATACAGATACAGATTCACAATTCTCCTGAAATCATACAATATAGAGGTATTCGGAAAAACGTACGCCCCGGTAAGAAATTCCACTATTTGGCTGTATGAACTTATTATTTATTCGTAGGCTGTATGATTATTGCTCGTTGACCAAAGTTAACTAGCTAGGTTATTTACCACATGCCTTTTATGGTGCATGGTGAAATCAGCTCTTAAGCTTACAGGACTTTACCCTGTTCCAGTAAATATATTACAATTACCTATATTACCTATAATAATACCTATATTATTACCTAATTACCTATATTAATATATTACAAATACCTTACGTAAATGTGCTCCGTGCTATTTTTGAAGTTGAAAAATTGAAGGGTGTGTTGAGTTTGGTCGTATTCTATTTATCTTGTGTTACTTCCAACGTGATCTAATAATAGCTAAGTATAATCGTTAGTATTGATCCTGTTTGTTTACTCTATATAAATATTGGAAGATAAACTTACGCCTTACAAAAACTTATTAGATGATGGTAAGAGAGGCAAATTAGCAGTAATCCTAGTGATGTCTCGTCCCTCTTTGGATTCGTCAGACCGATATCATTCGCCTTTTTCTACACTGTTTTGATAAATGATAAAAGCATCCTGTAATTATTGCATTTGGATAGACGGTCCGAAAAGCACTGATAAGTCCCAATTCATAATAACAATTAAATTTTTTATTTTTTATTTTCCCACTTATGAATACCATTGTAAGTCTTATCGATATCAAGTCAATCTGATAACAGGACGTATGCATATATAGTCGGACAGATATTTAGTCCTAACGCGATGTAGTCATATCGAGATTTAGTCAGAAAACGTCATAATGCTATCTAGTCAAATGAAGATGTAGCCTCAAAGCTTCTAAGCCATTATTATTAGCAACACTCTATGCGCTGATTATAATATCGAGACATTATTATAACCGTAGGACATCCACTACTGAACGTAGGACTCCCAACAGATTTCCAGAGCAACCAATCTTATTGTAATGTTACATTTTAATAAATTTATATAAGCAACAGTCTTCTGCTGAGAATACATCCACTCATCGTTTCAGCCGTAGAACGTCCAAAGCTGAACCATAGGCCTCCCAATATCCTTGGGATTTCTTTGGTATAGCCCAGCTTAAACCTGAAACCATTGAAAGGAGAGCCAAAAGCTTTGCGGTAGCTCATGCTAGTGGAGTCTCGCGGAGTTACCGTAAAGTTGCCAGTCTCTCGGTATTTTACTGGATACATTTCGGAGAGTGTGCGATGAAACCTTACAACTTAGTTCTATTAATGGATTACCAGACGCAAGGAAACGAGGCATCCATACATGGTTGACATATCACCCGTGTAAATAGGCACCTTCTAGGTAAGCGTGCACCACCGTCGACCGTCGATTCATAAGCAAGCATATTAATTTAAAAAAAAAATTACAACCGATATTGTGTGACTGCCCCCTACGGCCCTACGATTTCCATCTCGTTGAGGTCCTGCGCTTTACCTTCGGTAAGTGATCTTCATTAGTGAACCTCTCTGCATCAACGGATATCTTGCTCATATCCAGTTTCCATAGTCGCCTAATTAAATTATATTAGCAATCCGAAAAAATACTCAACAAAATGGAAGTTTACTTGACAATGACAAGCCATCACACATTCTATATTGTTACCTATACATTAATTATACACACATTCTCGAAGGATCTTGCTCGAGTTGGTATTTACTTTTATTTATGTATTGTGTTGTATTGTGTGTGGTGGTATTTACTTAAAAACCTACATTTTAGTATTTTTTCTAATCTTAGGAAATTTAAAATAGACAATTTATTAAAAAAAAAGTTTATCCAAAGTAGCTCACGCGTTTCCCATGCCATCTAGCGGTAAATGAGTAAAATAATTGCTGGTATCCAGACACTGATGCTATTTTCTCCCTGCTAATGTTTTGATTGATATTCTGAGTTAATATCAGAGGTATGTACTTATTCATGCCAGTTTTAAAAATAAATTCCTTCAAAATTACTGACTGGTAATGCTGAACATACTTGTTTTTTTTTTCCATAAGGCGTCCTAGATGGCGGGAGTGAGCCGTAGTTTTGTATAAAGTATTGCTGGATTATTACAACGAAAGAAAACTACATATCGTTTCCGATCAACGCCTACGCCAGTTAGGAATCGATAGGAAACATTTTCTTTTCCTTTTCAGAAAGTTCCTCATTCTTGAAGTAATTCAGAGGATTGTCCATAAATTTAGCCAGATAACCGACAACTTAAATACGCTTACGTAAACAGTTAAAAGTTTAATCGATCAAATACAATGTTCGAGAAGAGAGTGTGTTTCTTATCAGTATTTAGAAGAGTTCCAATCGATTCCGGTGATGAGCGGTTCTAGATAGATAACCTTATTCAAATTTATTTTGACCTGGCTAAATCGATTAGATTGTAACGAATATAGTCTTTGTACGCATAGAGGCGTCATAGGCGAAGTAACATTATCTATACTACAAAGTGCCTTTTCACACGTACCGGTTGCCGGGTACCCGGCGCCGGCTACCCGGCAACCGGGCCTAAGCATCATAACTCATAACAATCTACTCAATACTACTACAAGTATGGGTTTTGGGTTACCTATCAGACTTCTTATTTTTCAGACCTTTCTTTATTGTATGATGTTTTCAGTTTTACATACCACATCCCACACAATGAAACTCTATCTAGCGCCTAGAGCAAGTAAAATAGTAAAGCACACTGGGTCTCCAAATTACTTAAATTGAGTTCTGCTACTTCTTCTTTTTGTTGTGTCACTAGTTCTTTCGAAATAGTGTGGTGAAAGGATTTTAAGTTCGCCTCATAGAGGCGGTAAATTCACTGACACGACATGAGAGTATGCGTTTGACAAATTACTGAATGGAATTTTAACTATAAGTTTTATTCTTTATTATGTTATTATTATAATTTTATTCAATTCATTCTAATATTTGTTAGATTTAAGTAGAACTTCATAATTCTTCATATTTTTTTTATTGTATTTAGTCTTGTCATTTTGTGTGATTTTAATCTTAATATTATAATTTTATCAATAAGATTAGTGGTTGCCATGTGGCAAGCATTATAATTAAATAGAATAAATTGAATAAATAGGTGGTTAATATAAAATACAATAAACATTACTCTTCCGAGTGACTGCGGAGATGACGGCTGATAGAGGAGCATTCTCCTCTATCAGCAGTCAAAAAGAGAGATAAAAAAATGTTATGCGTATCCCTAATGAAGCGGAATAACGGCAAGAAAATGATAATTATGAAATACACAATATCAAAATACTTTTCTTTTTGTGCAGTAAGGTCAAAATAAGTATACGAACCGTCGTCATTAAAGATGTCAATATCGAGCAGCATGAAGCACTCTTCATTAGTGAGGATTCCGCCGGCCGAAGCCGACGAACGGGCCAACTGACTTGCACTCATGTTTGGAGAGATTTTCACTCTGGAAGTTAAACATTTTAATCATTAGCATTGCCTTAAAATAAGATAATAATCATAATAAATCATTCATTGCTTTATTAAAATAGGTCTTAGGGGGTAACAAAAACGTCCAGGACTTGAGCCCCATTAGGGCATTACAATGATTTGTATGCCTTTAGACTATTTAGCTCTGATTTCACCATGCTGTGTTAGATTAACAAAGGATTAAAGGGCCGTTAAATATGTCAAAATGTACGCGTTTGACATCGAAGGTTAGATTTAACGGCCTGTTAATCCTTGATTAGTAACTAACAGAGCATGGTGAAATCAGCTCTAAAACCAACTTAAAATTAGAAACTAACAAAAAATTTAAACTAACTAAAGAGTTAGTATTAAATGAAAAATCTATTTATTCTCTTAGTATTTGGTACAGCTATACATAAGTAGGTAGGTTAGTTTGCAGTGGAGCTTGTCATGCCATGCCTTTTTCTGCCGCTAAGCAGGGTTGCTGTATTTCGGTTTGAAGAGTGTAGTTGCCAGTTAAATTACAACCACATGAGGCTTAACATCTGTATGCCTCAGGTTGATGGACGCAGGGCACGTTCCTATCGCTCTTGACTTACGACGCAATGCTTTGTATAGGTGCTGGTTACCACTTGACATGAGGTGGGCCATCTGTTTTTCCATCAGCAAGTTGTATAAAAAAAAGGTTCGTAGGCAAGCATCTATGTAACAGAAGTTAAATAAATTTCAAACTTATAACTATTAAATTAAATAGATATAAAGAGACCCTCTTGACCCTGACGCCAAAAAAGTTTTACATCTATCCATGTACCTACCTGTTTAAAAAACCTTTTATTTCCTTATTATAATTAAATTACCTTTAGCTTCATGAAGAGTACATAATAGGCTGATTATAGGTAATGATGACGGCGCGTCATTGACGTCAGTGACGGTGCATGAGTTTCAGGCCCAGTTTCACCGTGCTCTGTTAGTTACTAATCAAGGATTAACAGGCCGTTAAATCTGACCTTAGATGTCAAACGCGTACATTTTGTCATTTTTAACGGCCGTTTAATCCTTTGTTAATCTAACAGAGCATGGTGAAACCGGCCCTTACGCTTCTAGGTTAGGGTAAAGTTACACATCGACCTAGAAATAAGTGTAGTCTAAATCATAAGCCTGTTGAAAATCCGTTTTTTACAGCTGAAAGAGAAGATAGAACTTTAGAAGCTTATGACTTGACTACACTAAACAGATATACCTATGCACATACAAACGCGTGTTTCGTACCTATACCCATTGTAGAGGAAAATTTTAATCGATTTTCCGTCTTTTCTACTCACGTCATAGAATGTGACTTGGCTACATGCGCTGGGGCCTTATGCTCACTTTGAGCGAGATTATCTCACGGTGGAGATGACGTTATATCTCGTTCAATAACTCGTTGACGTTGCGTCTCGCATGAACTTTGAATGAGAAAATTGGGGAGTGAGATGGTGAGAATGGGGATAAATAGTTATCGAACGAGATATGACGTCATCTCCACCATGAGATAATCTCGCTCGAAGTGAGCAAAGGCCCCTGTTCAGCTTTAGATCACACAGATAAACGCCCATGCATCCTAACTAATAGTACCTACAGGCGCTTACTCCGATTTTCATTTGTTTTTTCAATAGCCGAAAAAGCGTCATTTACTATTTGAATATTATATTATTATGAAATTAAACTTACCACAGATTGAAGTACAAGTCCAGGGAGGTCCGATGATGATGATGGTGATGACTTTTGTTGGTGTCGAAGGACAAAGCTGTCCGGTGAGGGCGCCATGGTGGCACTGAAATTATATGAACACTTTGTTTAAGTATAATGAAAAACTATTTCAGTACTTATTTAATGTAGTTACAAAATAAAGACAAACAACTATGCCTTCGCCTACGCCTTTTTCTGCCGCCAAGCAGCGTTGCTGTGTTTGGGTTTGAAGAGTGTGATTGCCGGTGTAATTACAGTCACATGAGGCTTAACATCTGTATGCCTCAAGTTGATGGATGCAGATCAGTGCATCGTAGGGCACGTTCCTATTGTGCGTGACTTACGAGGCAATGCTTTGCTATAGGTGATGGTTACCACTTAACATCAGGTGGGCCATCTGCTTGTTTCATCGGGTAGTTATATAAAAAAAAAGTTTCGGACAATAACGGCCGGTTTCTGAAAGCTCGATCAAAACTAATCGGAAGTCAAGTCACTCGCCATTTCAGCTGTTACATCGAATTAGATAGAGATAGCAAGTGACTTGACATCCGATTAGTTCTGATCGGGCTTTCAGAAACCGGCCGTAAGATTACTAAAGTTCATCAAAAATATAATTTTGATCCAAACAAGTACAACTATCAAAAAAATTGTTTTACTAGTTGTTGTAGGTACTTTTTACGTTAATACGTTACGGAGGAAGTTTTTTGTCATCATTATTACAGAGGTGACGCAACGCACCATGAATCACCCATAATTTGTATTATGGTGTTACAAACATTGCGAGCACTAGTGGTCTAGCAGTAGCAACTCCGCCTTCCGATCCTAAGGTAGCAGGTTCCATCCATTCGTGTGGCAATGTGTTTTTCTTTACGCAAAATTTATTTTCACAATGCTATGCTCTCAAATGTTGAAGGCAAGTATCGTGAGGAAATCCGCAGCATAATCAGCTCTTCACATAATTACTATGGAGGTATTCCCTGTATTAGGTCGACAAGCTGTGATGATGCTATCCAGCCATACCTATATCGAGATTATTCGGGATACGAGAATATATCCAGTCTTATACAAAAATCTACTTATTTTCATCAAATCAGTAAATTTATACCTATATCTATGCTCAATTTTCTTGAAGGTAGAAAATACCCTCAAACAACTTCTGGCTCACATATTTCAACATTTTGAAAGATTAAAATTACTGAACATATTGGATGATGGAGATGATGGGTTATTTTTTCTTAATAAGTTTTGTAAATAAAATAACAAGCCAGATGTTGTTTCACGGTTGTCAGCCCACTTTTATTCTTATATACATATAAATACTTAAATAATCTTATACTTAAATAATCTTTTATGTGTGGATTTGTTTTGTCTGTTATTTATCTACCTATCTCTATTATTCACATTTTTTTATTCTTTCATCATCCTCTTGAGTAAAATCTATTTTTAGAACTAAACACACTGTATGATGGCATGATGGTCAAAGTAAATAAGTAATAAAAGAAGTGTGATTTCAAAAATACACACTTTATCAGCTATCTAATGCATTTGTTACAGTTGAGTGTTACAAAATAGTTTAATTATTTAATAAAAACATGTGTTTAAAATTTTAAGGAGTGTTACAAAATAGTTTATTTATTTAATAAAAATATGTGGGTAATCAGCATGTAGGCTGAGATTGTTCCTGTTGTAATATGTGTCTCAAGCCGATAATCGGACATTACTCAACTGAGTTTGAGTTTTTTCACAAAGTCAAACTATCTTGAGTATGTAATGAAGATATGACGATCAACTTAAAGTAAGAACACTAAAACCAACTTAAAATTAGAAACTAACTGGAGTTTGTATCAATGAAAAAAAATAAAAATCTATTTATTCTCTCTTCACAAAAGGTTTGTCATAACTAGATCTAAGTAAGTACTAAATAGTGCAAGCTAGATATAAACCTAAATTGCGAGAGACTGGTGCCTGTAACTGTAATGATTCTCAAGAAAAATATGACAGCATCTTATTTTTTAAAACAATATTGACCGACTACACCAGGATTCCAGACACATCATGGTATTGATTGTCTCCCCGAGACCAATGCTCAGGCAAACAAAAACTCCACTAGCATAAGACAGTCAAAAATTAAGAAATGTCAGAACAAAACACATTAATGCATATTTTAGTTTCAGTTTAGCATTGTTTATTTTTTATTATCAACAATCAACAAGATAATTTGCTAGTAAATATTGCACAACCTCAAAATGTATGAGTTCCAAAATACTTTAAATATATTCAATATTATTTGAAATTAATTAGAAAATATGAACTTTGCGCGTTAGGCACGCTATGATTGCGTGAAAGGCATGAGCAAAGCATCATTTCATTATTCTGATAGATTGATAAGACTAAGTGGCGTCTACGTCGTTTCGCAACTTAAAATTAGGACTCCCACCAGCAGCTTGGTGAAAGCAAGTCGCATACTAGGTAGGTCAGTAGGTATGTTGTAATTTAAGTTTCTTGACTTTCCTTGGACAATGTTGGACATTTCACAAAATCACTGAGGGAAGGCAAGGATGGTTAAATTCTAAGAACTATTTCATGAGCATTACCATCAATAAATGTGAAATCACTTTTAGAGCTTTTTTAGCAGGGAAAATCAAAACAGTACTTACAACATTTTGAAATCGTGTGTACGGCACACGCAGGTGTGCAGTTTGGTTACTAGTAACCCATCGCAAATGTGATGAAAGCACAGGAAAAACAAATACACGTCTTTTAACTTCGAAACATTGATGAGTAATAGAACGGGACGGGGGAAGAGAAGGGGGTGGAGGGGAAACAAGCGAAGACGATTTGGGGCGCGGGAAACAAAATCGAAAGCAGAGTTGCCATCATAAAAAATAACATAAGGTAAGTTTAACGCCATCTATCAGAGGAATCGAAAGAGTTGAAAGGAAAAGGCCGAGAGATGGAACTGTAATAAAAATAAGCCCTATATCTGGATTAATTTTATTGTAATTCTGTGGCACTAATAATTTATTTCAACCTAAGAAAATCTCATGCTGTAACACTCTAGATTAGCCAAGTTGATAACTGCAACTGTTTGAGATTCGCAGAAATCGGGAACACACACTAATCTCACTTGCTGACCATCCTCTCCTAAAACAAATAGAGTTGATAAGAAAGTAATCAATATTAATTATTTGGATTATTTTGATTTAATATCATTGATTTCATTACAATTGCCTTCGGATATTTTAATTCTTTTCTTATGATTCTCAAGTGGTTTTTGCTACCGACTTAGCCAATAAACATTTATTTATTTTATCCTACTGCTGTATGAAATGACCACCTCAACAGACAATTCTAATGTCAGTAAATGGGGTTGAAGTATTTACCTTTGTACAGTTCTGTGGCAAATCGCTCAGAGTTTCCACTGAAGTAAATAGCTGGGCAGTTGTAAATAGTGAAGGGATCAGTGTCAGTACAAGGAGTACAAGGAACAGTGTCTGGACATGTTGGTCCAAGATGGCGCCATTCAAGGGACTTTCTCATCACATCTAAGCTGTTATCTATCTTGCTGAATCGCATTATATCTTTGACCAGTTCTCCTGATGTCCCCAGGCAAAGAAAACCTAGAACAAAATAATTTTGTTTTATTCAGAACACTCAAAATACTATATATAAGGTTGCCTTGAAGAAATCGCTTTCAGCGATAAGGCCGCCCATTGTACTTTATTAATTTAGGCCTAGATTAAATTAAATACACTAGATACCTAGATGTATTTTGTGTACAATAAAGTGTTATCTATCTATCTATTATTTCCATTATCAAAGATCTTAGCATTATGCTTAGGTCCAAAATACTTTATATTACCTCCAATATCACATTCATAAGGATTGGATACTCTATGAAATGATTTGTATTCTGTTGCTTTGGGAAACAAACCTGAAACAAAGAGAATGCTGTTAGTGGTGGATCAACTGGTCACTATTTTGCTCAGATTAACTTCAGTCTTCAGGTTTTGAGTTTATGAAATCACATCGCCTAGCAAACATTTGAAATAATGCTCTCATAAATGGACATGCACAGCATGACTTAGTGAGTGAAACTGAGCATAGAGGTTTATTTATCAGGTTATGACTTCACTTAAGGTATTTATGGTTGAGACTGAGGGTTTGGTCACTCAGAAATCACTGACAATAATGAAATGGCTTCTGGGGCAGCATAATTCCAGTAGGGTCCTTGCAGCCAGGCATCAGATCTAATGGAGCAACAGCACTAAGCGACTCCAAAAATGAGTCAACTAGTCCAGCTGAAGCTATGACATCTGACTCATTGAGAACATTTTCAGTTGTATGATTTGCAAATACACCTCCTGAAACAAAATAAGAAATATAAAATGATATTTCTGCTAATAAAGTTAGATTTACAGCTCTATAAAATAATCATAATAGGCCTGAAATTACACATAGATTTGGGAAATGAAATAACACATATAAAGGCTTGATAGCCTTCACAGCTCAGTTGATAGTAGCTCTGCTTTCTGCACCGTAGGCTGTGGGTTCGATCCCCACCGAGAAAAAACATAGATGTTTGTTTGTGTGATGAACATAGATGTTTGTTCTATGTCTGGGTGTTATATAATATCATTAGTATGTATTTACAAAAAAAAAGTAAACATTTAAGTATTATATCAGCTATCTGGTTTCCATATTACAGGCTTTGGCTTAGTTTGGGGCCAGATAGTGCTGTGTGGAAAGTCCACCAATATTTATTTACTATTTGGTTGAAGCATTTTGGTAAATCCAAATAATTTTTATGATAGACATACCTGCAACAATAACTCTAACAATATTGGATATCTCTCCTTGATAATCAGATGTGCCAGCAAGTCCACACAGCCACTCCATAAGAAGATGCAGTGAAAACATGTGATCAGCTGTCTTTGAAGACATGTTCAAGCCAGACATTATCACTATGTACCTGGAAAATATATTTTATTTACATATAAAAATCTGGTTTCACCTCATTTCAACGCACACTGTACCACCAAAGATGTTTTGTCAATGAATATTTTTAATAAATTGCCAGTAACAAACCTATCATCATTAAGTTTTGGCAGAGGTTTTTGTATGTTGCACCCGGGCCAACATACATCTTTGACAGTGAATATTCCATCCTCCTCTTCAGAACCTATAAAAGTAAAGTAATATGTTTGTAAAAAATACTATATCATTTTCATGTTGCAGCCAGTTGGTTGAATAAAACTTACCTAAGATAGCACACACAACGCCAGTAACTATTTGGTGAACATCAATACAGTCTCCACATAATTTGATTCTCTGGAGTTCATCTTCCAATACAAGACTGTCTGAGTCATGTACAAAGTGAGTTCTGAAATGAGATTGTAGGTAATTTATGTAGATAATAAAAATGAATTAGGTAGTTATTAGAGTTAGAGGAGATTTCAGATACTGGCTTTACATTTTTCATAGTAATAGATTTAGTTTAGCTACCTTGCTTGCTGTGGTATAATTTCTAGTTTATCAGACAATTCTTTGAGAATGCTAGGTTTTAGTTCTTGGTGCTTGAAGATCGTTCCAACAATGATACAAGTGGTTCCCTTGTCCCGGAGTTCACACAGTTTTAAAATCTTGTAGGTATTTGACCACTTCTTCCTAATTACTGGAGCTAAGATATTTCGAAATGTATTCAGTCTAGCTGAATAAATATGAGCGTATTGTTTTGAAAAATCTCTTGAAACTTCGTAGAAACGTTTTGAACAATCTGTGTAGTCTACACATTGTCTCTCCAATTCTTCTGTTCGAAAATCAGTCTTTGGGTTGCTTGTTGAACCGGACTCCACTTTGAAAAGCATTTTTATTTGAAGAAAAGCTGGTTTCTGGAAACACAATCGAGCAAACGACTCAGATGATACAGCTAGCGACTATCAACAGCGAGTTTGCCGATCAAGTGCACACACAACTTTATATTAACAAACACGGCACAATAAAAACAAAAAATATACAGAATTTCTTTCTTAGTCTTACACTAGAGAAGAGAAAGAGAGTAAAAAAACGGAATACAAACACGACAACTAAATCCACTGATCTCTACTATACAAGTACGCAGAGATCAGTGACTAAATCAGAATTTTCGCGCGATTTATTTTCCATTTTTGAATGTCAGTCAGTCAGAGTCAGAGTCAAAGTCAAAAGTAGTATGGTATTAAGACTTCAGTGTGCAACTAACAGGACGAACGAAAAGTATATCTATGGGTCCTATTTTGTTTGATTTATGATTGATCGTTTGTTGGGGTCCTTTTATTAGTTTTTGTTTTGGGCAACATTCACTCAGAACCGCACCGGATATAGAAAAAAATGATTTGTCGCTATGCATATTATTCATAGGGCGGGAAAACAAACACAAATATAATTTTTCGTAACAAATGGCGGGAGTACAGAAAGTTCGTCTCAATCATTTAAATCCAAATCTGAAAAATGGTTTAGTCGTAGGTATCATCATAGCGAAGAATAGCCCACGTGTTATAGGTTCAAAGAAGAAAAATGGAGAATCCAGAGGAGTTACTTCATTCACATTGAGGGATTCTGATGTTGACACAATTAATGTTGATGTATGGGGATCCGAATACTTTGTGCTAACATTTTACGAAAGATTCCTTGTTGGCGATGTCGGTGCGTATAGATTCATACATAGTAGTATATTACCTACTAAGGTATCTACTAAGATCGTGTAAAATGGCAAGAGCATAGGGAGGCCTATGCCCAGCAGTGCGCCAAGTCAGGCCACGTCAGGCTACGGATGATGAAGTACCAACTAAATGTATTTTGTTTTTTGGAATATTATTATAGCCCAGGAAAATAAATGATAGACCTACCTAGTACGCCTTTGTTTTATTTGTTTCAGTTGAAGTTTCATCTCCGAAGATCTGTGTAAAGAGTGGCACTAACGAAATGTTTAGACCTCAGGTAAGACCAATAGTTACATAACTAGGTACCTACAGTGGGTACCTAGTTACATCTGCACTTTTTTAAATTCTATCAAAATTCATCCAAGAGCTGATTTTACCATGCTCTGTTAGTTACTAATCAAGGATTAACAGGCCGTTAAATCTAACCTTAGATGTCAAACGCGTACATTTTGACATATATAACGGCCCTTTAATCCTTTGTTAAACTAACAGAGCATGGTGAAATCAGCTCTGTCTTACTTATTTAAATGATTAGGTGAAGTCGTTTCTATCTTTCACCGCCTACCTTGTTATAGGTATAACTGCAACTACCTACTATCAAAATTCATCTGAGTTGCTACTTATTTATATGTTTAGGTGACGTCTCCCTTCTATCTTTCATTGAACGAAGGATTGTCCGACGTGAGCATCCACAGTGGAGACCAATTCGGTTCTTACTTGCCTCTGCTCCACATACCTACGAAACTTTCCTCAGGATACTATGGACTTGCAGAAGTATTAAAATTGCCAGGTAAGCCAATATCAAACGTCGGTAGGTAGTTCGTTACTTACAAGCCACGATTTTGGCTACGGTCCTTTTGCTTTTCAAATCTTTTATCTATTCAAGACTTAGGGCCGGTTTCACCATGCTCTGTTAGATTAACAAAGGATTAAAGGGCCGTTAAATATGTCAAAATGTATGCGTTTGACAGCTATGGTTAGATTTAACGGTCTTTTAAATCCTTGATTAGTAACTAACAGAGCATGGTGAAACCGGCCCTTAGAGTTGATTTCACCATGCTCTGCTAGTTACTAATCAAGGATTATGAAGCCGTTAAATCTAACCTTAGATGTCAAACACGTACATTTTGAAATATTAAGGCCCAGTTTCACAATGCTCTGTTAGTTACTAATCAAGGATTAAATCTAACCTTAGATGTCAAACGCGTACATTTGTCCATTTTTAACGGCCGTTTAATCCTCTGTTAATCTAACAAAGCATGGTGAAACCGGCCCTTAACGGCCCTTTAAACCTTTGTCAATGTAACAGAGCATGGTGAAATCAGCTCTAAAGTTAGTTGCGAATCTTGCAATACATCAACATGGTCAGTCTTTGCAACTTATTATTTTACAGAAAGCACCAACGCTTACGTGGATTTGTTGGTAGTGGTCAAATCTGTTAAGCCAGCGAAAACCATTAAGACGAAAACAGGTACCTACTACAGGATTTTTTAAGACGCGATCAAAAGTAAGACAAAGTAAAGCAGATGGGCAGAGTAGAGAACTTAACGACCGATACAATTTTGTTCTTAGGTACAGACATGTCAGTTCGCACCGTGGAAATAATGGATAACACAACTCCAGCTTCGCTCCAGTTGGACATGTTTGATATCGATACAATACAAAGGTACAAACAATCTAACCTATATAGTAGCTAACCTATATACCTACCTAATCGTTCTTCCTGGAAATGTACACTACAGGGGAGGCCTATGTCCAGCAGTTGACTTCAGGCTAGTGTTGATGATGATGGTTTTATTTTCCATCATCATCAACACTAGCCTAGTTTTATAAGTACAAACGTGACGCCCATTACTATTTTAGATGAGATTAGAAAATTCACTAGCGCACATAAAGAGGTACATAGGCGAACATAATGCTAGTTAGCATTATATTTTGAAACAGGGCAGAAGACTGGCGCGCGCTGGAATGCGTGTTGTTCATAGCCGACGCCAAGGTGTCGTGGCGTGGGCTTGCCGTCAAGCTACAAGTCTGCGCGCGCACCATCATCACGCATCAGCCGCACACAGCCGACGCGGAGGCATTGCAGCTCTATATACGGAATCAGGCCAACACACGTAATGCATTGATTTGATGGTATCAATGAGTTATAAGGTTTGGTATTTTTGTAGCGAGCAAAATATTTAATCAGGTATGAAAGGCATGATTCCCTAGGAAAAAATGGGAGTCTCACCCATTCGGAGTCAGATTTCTACCTCTTCAAAAGTAATATCCCTGAACCCCTTGCGAATCAGTCCACGACAGCTACAATACAGAGCTCTAGAGCCAAAATAATATTGAACAATTTGATGCGAAAAATATATTTCTCCTAAGAATCTTGGTCCTGGTTGACGGATGACTATTGATCGAGTGAGCGAAGCGAACGAATATCTTTAAACCAACTTGGGCGATTTGGCATTTTATGTATGTTTGTCATGCCATAACTTTCCAACCGTTGATTCGATCTGCATGAAATTTGATAAGTTGAGAAATTTACTGTTAAGTAGGTATATGAGTAAAATCGAATGAAGGGTTATTAAGATATGGCGTTTTTTAAGGGGGCAAAATAGTAATACTGCCTAACCTGGATCTTAAGGGTACATTTTTGTTTGGTGTTCTAAGATACCTATAATATTTTTAATAGCAGGTATATTTTTTGATATTCAACCCCTAAAAGCAGTGGAGTTTGTATGAAAATAGCTTCACGTGTTGCACGAGATTCTACCAGTCACAAACAATTGTATTATTTAGGCAGGTACTTGTTTCAAGAGTTTAGTTCCTATTGGTGGCCACCAAGCTCTCCAAACAAGCTATCTGCCTGAGTAACACAAAACAAAACTATTACAGATACATTAAAAAAAAGCTTATGATGATTGAGGTATCGTGTACGCGCGGTCCGATTTTTTGATAATTCCTTTGTATAACGTAATGATAAAATAAAATATGTAGTGGCGCTAGTATCGGGGTATCCATTCGCCTTAAATGGCAAATGGTGGAAATGACGATACCAATGTCCGAGGCAGCTGGAGGCAGCGAGGCGGCGGCGTGGGCGGCGTGGAGCGGCGAGCGCGCTAGTGCCGCGTCGGTGGCGCAGATACGCGACCGGCTAGCCAGTGCCGTGCCGTTCTGCGCTTCTCTGCACGCGTTGCTTACACATCTGGACTTGGACGAGCTGGTTTCAGTGTACGTCCAGTGGCGTAGCTAGGTGGACAAGGGCCGCGGTGCATAGAGAAAGAATCGGGCCCTCACATAGCTTGAACTTATATTGGACTTTAAAATAAACCATTAAACTAGTGGTTCGCCCCGAACTGAGATCTCGTGATGCGACCCGACGAACGCACCAAAACTTTTAGTAGGTAGTCAGAGGCAAGTCCAAACATTATGTTTGGACTTTTTTCTGACTACCGCCTACTAACTTGGTACGGTAATCAAGTTTCAACTCTATTGGCCTATTTATTGAAGAGTTCCGTTGAACAGACCTTGGCTCCATCATCAGACCTGGTCATTGTCACCATTTTATGAGAACTGAGTATTTCCTTAATTTATTTCAAGAAAAAAAATAAAGAAAAAGCAAAGGAACTGGCCGACCAGTAGAAAAACCTTGATGCCAACGAAACTCTTAGAGATGGGAGCTCTTGGATCGCTGGTTATCTTAATTTAACTTTTTTGTTGTATCTCAAAAACCGAGCGTCCCAGAAAAAAAGTAAAAATTGTTTTGGAATGTCCAAACAAAGCCCTTTCATATGACATGTAACTTGATTTTTTTATGTAACTTTTTTTATTTTTGCCCCCTTAAAAAACCCCATATCTCAAAAACCCTTCATCCGATTTTACTCATATACTTACCAGTAAATTTCTCAAGTACAAGCTATCGACATATCAAATTTCATGCAGATCGGATCAACGGTTCTAAAGTTATCGCCAGACAAACATACATACATACATACATACATACATACATACATACATACATACATAAAATGCCAAATCGCCCAAGTTGAAACTAAGATCTTCGTTCGCTTCGCTCACTCGATCAATAAAAAAAATGAGCAGGCTCAAGGTTTTCTAGCTTCGGGAGCTGGCTGACCGTCTCTTTTCAAAGGGTTACAGGGCCCCCTGAGCTCCGGGGCCCTGGTGCACTGCACCACCTGGCCCTACGATAGCTACGCCACTGTGTAAGTCTCTGCTTTTATAAAATAGCTTTTAAATTTTATATACATTCCTATGAGATAGATAGATAACGCTTTATTGATTACTACAACAAATAAAGATGTACACATTTTTACTTAAAAACTAACAATCGAAGTAAAACAATGGGTGGCCTTATCACTAACAGAAATCTCTTCCAGGCAACCTTGGTATGGACCGGACTGAACATAAAAAAGAGAGAGGGGGGGTATTATGCTATTATTTGTATACCTTTTTTTATACTGCAAGCTGATGGACCAAGCAGATGGTCCCTGATGTTAAGCGGTCACCTTCACCTACAGCAAAACAATGCCTCGAAAGTCACGCACAATAGGAACGTGCATCGTAATGCACTGATGTCTTTCAACTTGAGGCATTAAGATGATAAGCCTCATGGGCCTGTAATTTCACCGTGAACCACACCCTTCAAACCGAAACACAGCAACGCTGCTAGCGGCCGAAATAGGCGGCATTTTTTTTTTCGGTAAATCCAGAGAAAATGTATATTAAATAATTTTATTTAATTAAGAATAAATTTAAGAATATATTATTAAATCGTATATTCTTAAATTTATGAATATATTATTAAATAATATATTCTTAAATTTGTGTTCTTATAATTGTATGTTTTATTGTTTCAGAGGAAATAACAACAGTGACGAGCTGCGGGTGCGATTCACGGACCACACAGGAGAATTGAATGCACGTCTACCGATCAACACGCTTCAAGAAACTTTGGGATATTCTGTAGGTGTCTATTCGTTGTACCGACATTTAAGCTGACCTTGCAGATTCCAGTATTCCAGTTTTTTTTTCCAATCTATCTATTCAACCTCTATTCACTCACTACTAGGTATAGGTATAGATAGGCCTCTTTAAAGCGCGACTCTCTCTGGTCCTGCCAGTCTACATTTGCCGCCTTTTTCCGCATTAAAAAATATTTTCTTTTATCAGTCGGACCAATTGAAGACCATGTCGGCAGATGATAGAGCGGCTGTAAGATGGAAAATTCTTCTGGAGCAGTGTACGGCTAAGCTAGCGGCCTCTACGCCTCGATTAATTGTATTGACCCTGCGGCGTGCATCCCCTGCTGATCCTATCCCTCTGTACTAAACTAAGAATATTGGAAAACAAAAACTTTACTTATAAATTACATGATTAGACACAGTTACGTTGTTATTATTATATCTACCACTATACGGACAAAAGAAAATGTCACAAGCAAGGAGCTTAATCGATTTCCATTGACGACGAAAGGTAAAGCTGTTTCCCCTCTTTACATTGATCAAATAACTTTCAACCAACATGTTATTCTTGCAATCAAGTCATGGCCGATAGGCCGGAAAAAACAGAACTAACATACGAATACACGAAACGTAGAAAAAATTTTGGCAGACAGTTATTGTTTGAAGATCATGGCCCCGAAATTACAGTCAGCATTCCTTGCAACCCTTCTGTTTACAAAAACTATATTCTTCGGAATCCTGTGCATGTGGGCATTCAAAATACGGGGACGATGTCTGAACATTGGGTCAATTCAGTCACGTAAGTTCCTACTTTTACTTAAACGCCTCATTGGGTCTTTGTTTGATTGCTAATTAGTCATTCATTACCCTGTTACCTACTGAGTTTTTTGCAGGGCCGAATACACATGCTCAGGCGTGAACCACATCGAAGGTGGATGGCCTAAAGATATAAACCTGAGTGACCCAGAAGCCGGACAAAGATATCGACGTAAAATAGAGAAGGATGATGCCTATATTCACGCTGTTATGCACCTTGGGCATGTAAGTTCATGGTGCTGCCGAAAACATTTTTATGGGGTGAATGACTTTTTAACTTCAATGCTTTAATTTTCTATTCAGGGCATGGAGCACAATATATTACAAAATAATGCGATAGATATGTATCAAACATACTACACGGAGCTCCCTACCATTCCACCGGTGGAACAAAGCAGTTGCCAAACTGTAAACGTGTATCGTGAGCCAGGAGCAAAACGGGCAGTGAGGGCGCTTTCTTGGCAGTCAGATGGTGGGGCTAAACTGGCAGCCGCCCATGCTGATGTGGAACTCATGAGAAACAATAGAAGCCCACAGCATTCCTACATTTGGGACATCGGTAAGCATCATACAATCAATTGAGTAAGCATCGTAAGTTTCTCCTTAAAGATAAAGTTCAAAAAAACACTTGTCCAACAGACAATGCCAATGCGCCTGAGCTCATCATAAAACCGCCACAGCCTTTACTTGACCTGCAGTACAATCCAAGAGATCAACACACTCTAGTGGGAGGAATGATGAATGGGCAGGTATGGAAAATATGAGTTGACCCAAGTCTTGTTTAATCAAAGGTTTTTGAAAAGTAAAATTGTCATCAGGTAGGCTGCTGGGACATGCGCAAAGGAGGAGAGGCAGTAAGCATTTGTCCACCACACGTAGCCCATCGAGATCTCGTGCGCAACGTTGTTTTCATAAACTCTAAAATTGGTGCTGAATTCATATCCGCATCGCCTGATGGTGTTGTAAAATGGTAAGTAGGGAAAAGACTAGTTGGTACCTACAAATAAACAATACAATTAAAGAAGAATTATTTACATCGTAGGTGGGACACACGAAACATGAGTGAACCGACCTATTACATGATTATTGACATGGTGAAATTACCAACAGACACCCCAACTATTGAAAATGCAATAGGAATATCAGCCCTAGAGTATGAACCTACGATACCAACGAGGTAACATAATTGAGAGATCCAACACCTTAGATTTAAAGAAATAAAAAATCACATCCATTTGACTTTATGATTTGATGGCAGATTTATGGTGGGGACGGAAACTGGACTAGTGATCGGTGGCAATAGAAAAGGAAAGAATGCTGTAGAGAAGCTTCCTTCAAAGGTACCATAAGTACATAGCAGGTGAAAGTACTGACTTATTACTATTTTTGTGTAAATTCATTTTTATTTATCTAAAAAATACTGACATCTAGGTTATAATATCCTACTAATATTATAAACGCGAAAGTTTGTAAGTATGGATGGATGGATGTTTGTTACTCTTTCACATAAAAACTACTGAATGAATTTTAATGAAACTTTACAATAATATAGCTTATACATCAGAATAACACATAGGCTACAATTTATAAAGATATTGTGTGACTAATCCTGCGCAGACGAAGTCGCGGGCACCAGCTTGTTATAAATATATCCACGCGTATTTTAACTAATTTCAGTACGAAGCTCATTTTGGTCCCGTATATTCTTTGAAACGGAATCCAACTTTCCTCAAGAATTTCCTGACAGTCGGCGATTGGACTGCCAGAGTGTGGAGTGAAGATTGTCGGGAATCGTCTATACTTTGGACTTATTCACATCGAACGAAGCTTACTGACGGAGCTTGGAATCCCGTCAGGTACCTACTACGAAGAAAATATTTACTTTAAACAATCGATTGCTGAGATGAATGTGACGGTTTTTTAGGGTTCCGTACCCAAAGGGTAAAACGGGACCCTATTACTAAGACTCCGCGTCTGTCTGTTCGTCGCGCGTCGGTCACCAAGCTGTATCTCATGAACCGTGATAGTTAGACAGTTGAAATTTTCACAGATGATGTATTTTTGTTGCCGCTATAACAACAAATGCTAAAAAAAGAATAAAATAAATATTTAAGGAGGCTCCCACACAACAAACATGTTTTTTTGCCGTTTTTATAGATAATGGG
Source organism: Chloroclysta siterata (assembly GCA_932294275.1). Taxonomy (NCBI): domain Eukaryota; kingdom Metazoa; phylum Arthropoda; class Insecta; order Lepidoptera; family Geometridae; genus Chloroclysta; species Chloroclysta siterata. Next base: position 22,024,506 of record OW028590.1, on the reverse strand, counting down.
ACGGAACCCTTCGTGCGCAAGTCCGTCTCGTACTTGGCCGGTTTAATTTTTTTACATTTTCAGATTCTCTGTAATGCTAGTAACGCAATGGGACGGGTGTCTCTCTAGCTGGGACTTGCTGCGGCGTCGTAGTGCGCCCATTATCACTGCACAGCTTTGTGATGAACCCTTACTATGTTTAAGACCACACGAGGGAGTAAGTTTTTAATTGATAACAAGTTTTCTCTTACGATTTTATTATAATTGAATTATGTAGTAGGTAAATACTTAAACGTATTGAATTTACAGGGTTTACTAGTAGCTTGCGGTAGCAGCAAAGGTACAGTCTACCTCGCCGAGCTTTCTCCAAACCTCGGTACAGCTGATAAAAACGACAAACAACTTTTAACACATGTGAGAATGTAAACGATTGCAATTTATTATATAGAACATCCTATAATAATAGCTCTTTTTTATATAATAATATATATTTTTGTATATTTTTCTCTGATTTCAGATTTTAGAACGCGAAAACAAACGTGAACGTATATTAGAAGCTCGAATGCGCGAGATAAGATTGAAAATGCGTCAAGATCGCGACGTAGGGCAACAGGCTTCCGATACTGACACGACATCCACCGACAAAGACTTAGAGGAAGCTACCGATGAATACATGCAAACAATAAAAGAATTGCAAGAACAGCAAAAGGCCACTCAGTAAACCCAGCAACTTCACTTGCTTCTTAGCACATTATTGGTGAACAATTAAGTGATATAAGGTACAAACTTAATGCACTAACAATCCACTTAATTCACACTAGAACATTATAAAGTTGTGTTTATTACGATCTTTTTATCTTGATCCAAATAATGTAAACTGCGAAATGCAATTAATAAAAAGTTATCTCAAAACACGAACACTATTTAACTAGTTTATATTTAACTCATCGATCACTTACTACTGTAAGTCAGTGATATGCGTAACGGCTTGCGACTCTGCCGGGCACGTCTTCATTTTTTACGCTAGGCAGTATTCTCCAACTTTGGAAAGGCCGCGAAAGACCAGCGGTGCTCAATATTGGCGCCTACTCCACTCGTGTTGCGTTCGAACACGTCGGTGTGTTTCTGGAGCACCTGATGGACCGATGTTTGAGAAACGCTCGGGAATAAAGCGCGGACGTACGATACCACGTAATCTAAGCTGGCCCCATGCGGGTGGACCTGTAAGAATTTTTTTAGTTAAGAAAAGTTATATCTACAAAATTAATAAGTATAATCTCAGAACATGTCTAAACTTTATGGACGTTTTTCTGTATAAGTAATTACAAAAAAAACTTTACTTATATGGGATCCTCTAGCCTCGGATTTCACTTATGTTTAGAGAAGAAAATGATTCTCTACACATCAGTGAAATCCTTATCGGAATAACGGCTTATAACCGAACACACCGAATTGAGAACCACTGCCTTTTTAGAAGTTAGTCCTCATCATCAGCCTGAAGAAGTCCACTGCTGGACATATGCCTCTACAGTACATTTCCAGGAATAACGATTCTCCCTCTTGCCATCCACGGACTCCCCACGATCCACACAATGTTATCAGTCCATCGGAAGAAGACAGTCGTGTACACTACAAAACTATCCTGGCGCATCAACCCCGAAGTGGGTCTTGGCCTCCGACACAATGGATCGCCACCGGCTTCGGTCCTGCGCCGCCTCCATCCAGTCCGGTGCGAAGACTTGAAGTGAGCTAAGGTCTTTCTCCTCTTCGTCCTTCCACCTGTATCTGGGACGGCTGACTGGCGCTCCAAGAAAAGCCCGTTTCGCAGCCCGATTTTCTTCCATTCGTAGCACGTGGCCGAGCCAACGCAGCCTATGTGATTTTACTTCGCCAATGATGTTAGGCTCGGCCACTAACTCGGCAATTCGTCGTCGTGTATGTATATAAAATTCCAAATGTGTGGCGCATGTTCCTTGTTCTTATAGGTTACACGTACCTGTAGGAATGCAGACATAACGCCTATCAGTTTGGCTTCGCCGCAACCAGCGTCAACTGCTTCCGCAACGTTTGCTCTCTCCGTTAGATTCGTTTTAGAGTCCGCATCTTCCGGTAGCGGCGGCGGAGGCGGTGGTTTGACTACCGGCATCGGCAATGGTGGCTGGAATACAAATTGTTTAGGTTTGCTTAAGTTCGAAAACCAGTAAAGCAAAGTTTTTGGTAGGGAAACTTGTTTGGATCATAATGATATTTTTGCTGAACTAAGTGCAATGCACACAACTTGGTTGCGTTTTTTCATAAGTTATGAAATAATATGAAATCTCTGTTTTCATAAAAAAGTTATACAGAGAACAACGGTGTTTGAAAAGGGGTCCGGTCCGTTATACCCCTAAAAAACACCCACACAGAGAACAAATATTTATGTTCACAAATGTTTGATCTCGGTGGGTATCCAATCCATGGCCCACAGCGCAGAAGGCAATTACTACCATCTCAGCTGTGAGGGCTGTCACACAATACAAAACAATATAATAGGAACTCACATTAGTCTTATCCATGGCTCCTTGCAAAGCTTGTCGAGCTATGAACTGGGCTTTGAACTTCTCCATTTCCTTTAGGGCGTCGGATTTTATAACATCTACTTCGTTTTTGTAAGCTTCTAGTTGAAACTGGAGACTCTCGTTCTCACGCTATAAAAACAAATCATTTTGAATATAAAGTCGCCGGGTTCATTACCTGTCACGTATGGTATACCAACTACTGCAAAATGTGCCTAATATAATGTTTGGACGTACCTCTGACTACCCCCCTTAGACGTCCTCAAAGAATCAGACTCATCGGACAATCAGTCTGCGACAATGAGGACAATCAGTCCTCAAGAACTCCAGGTTCTTGGTACTAAGACATCTGAGAGGATATCTACCGTGCCTGGGGTTCAAAGTCGTGAAGCTGTTTCAGTATTTTTTTTATTTCTAATCCCCGACAAAAATGAGGGGTGTTATAATATCGATAGAAAATACTTAACACATTACAATTTAAAAAGAAATAAGAAAGCATAAAACAATGGATGAGTTCCTTTTCCGAATGCGGCTGCAAACATCAGTTTGACAACTCCGTCTCCTAAAGGAAGGCTCCAATTTCATTGCAGTCCTTTGTAAGAAAGCTGATTCTTGTTGGATGGCCATGTTTGGTGAAAATCTGTCCAGCCATTATCGGGGATTTAATCTCTACTCATACTACTATTATCGTTAATTGTGGGTTCATATTTGAAACTTACTTTTAGCTGCACGACCTCCTCGCTTGAATTCCCGCCCATTTCTAGGACTTTGCTATTGTAGCCATTATTGTAAGCATTTTCATTTTCTTCAGCATAAAATTTCTCATTGAATTCTTCCTTCAATGTATTAAACTCCTGAAAAATAATGCTAATGTAGTCCGGAATTTGTCGGCATCATTATTGTGCGACATCGTTGACCGATCGTTGCTCTAGGAATCATTACTCTTACAGCTATTCGTCTACCATACCTGTTTTTGCGATCTCCTGGGGAGGCTTCCGGTGTGTTTTATCACGAAGACAACGGCACGGTACCTAATCATAACTATTTGCTCATCGAAATTAAATATGGAAAATGAGAGTGAGGAATATGCAAATTTGCGGTTTTGTAGATTTTAAAGTTTCTTTATTGTTAATGTTACACACAAACAAAAAATATGTATTTATGTGCTATGCTGTCTGCTGGCATGTGCTAACATCCCTAACACAAATAATTTACGAATTACACCAACCTACACCAGTGAATTAGTTTTTTTTATCGAAATAACGTATACCTGAGTCATTTTCTGCCAAGTCTCTATATTCTTCCTCTGAGGTTTAGTGAAGTGGTCCCAGGCACGCTGGTGAGACGCCGCAGTTAGTACTTTCGCCACCTGTTCGACTGAGGTTCACAAATAATAGTTATGAGAGGTCGGAAGCCATCACATGACTGCACTGCACATACCGTCAAACTGTACATTAGCGACCCGCCGGCCCAGGTTCTCAACATTTGTCGACAGAGAGACCGTTTTGATGTTTGCACATCTACCCATAATGCGCGAGTGTTCTGGTAGTCGGGATTGCGCGCACAGCGGCGGGGACTAGTGTTGCAACACACGGACAGTGTGTCGCCACACAGAGGGAGCCGTAAGTGTTCACCATCGGTTCCGGCTTACACTGAAATGTCGTACTGTTCTGTCCAGTCTCATTTTTTGGAATTGCTGTAGGTACTATAAGTATTACTCATTTTAATACCAGATTTTATCACGAATAGATAACCATGAGAGTGCTTACACGTTGTCGTCTACCTGCATGCATTATTGCTCTACTGCGACTTGAGTGTAGCTGTAGAGAGCTATGTCGAGTATGTAATTGATAAGTTTAAAGTTCCTCATAGAGCTGCAGAACGTCTTTCGTAGTGGCAGTACAAGTTGAGACCAGTGGCGTAGCTAGGTGGACAAGGGCCCCGGTGCATAGAGAAAGAATCGGGTATACAGAAATGATCTGTGAGCAGGCTCAAGGTTTTCGAGCTTCGTGAGATGACTGACCCTTTCTTTTCAAAGCTTTTAGGTTAGAGGGCCCCTGAGCTCCGGGGCCCTGGTGCACTGCACCACCTGCCCCCACGGTAGCTACGCCACTGGTTAAGACTCTGTTCGGGCAAACAGAGAACAGTGAAAACGCATTCTGTTACCGTTTCGCTCGTAGTGTAGTTGCCACAAAAACTTGTGACCATGCACAAAGCGCGATATTTCAAGATCTGAGCATTTCATGCCTTTATTCGTCAATTAAAAACGCGCATGCACTCTAATTTGTTACCTAGTCATACAGGCCAATACGACAAATCGTGTTTTAGGTGGTGAACACTTAATTTTACGTGACAAATTTACTTTTATAATATCCAAACCAAAATTAATTTCAAATTACTGAACTGGGCCATTGTTGCCTAATATTATAGAAATGTTATAAAAGTAAAATTGCAAGTACACTTACAACAGATACCTAATACCAAAACTTCGTAGTTTGGTACATGACTGAAGAGTTTCATTAGTTTTCTTTTATTTGGAGGCTTCAGCTCAGCATTGGAGATCCGTTATTAAGAGATTGGTCTGACCAGAGATCATGCAATGAGTTTTTATCATCACAGGGCAAAATAGACATTATTTGGTTTTTTGGCAAGAGACTGCCATAATATGTAGGTACCTTGGTTCATCACGTTCTGACTAACTCTGCTCCCATAGAGAGACATTGCCATAGCTTACCTTAGATGAACCAATTTCAAACTGGAGATTAATTCAGTTACTTGTGTGAGAGTGAGATATTTTGGCAGAGACTAGATTATGACTGAGAGTAAGAGTTGGCCAATTATTCTATTATAGTGGTCATATCAAAAACACTCACGCTGATTGATCACATTCTGAATGTTGTTTTTGACTCTTTCTTTGCAGTCCTGCAATTCATCTTCAGCCGCCATTTTTTCACTGAACAGACGCCGAATGTGTGAATTTGTCGCTTGTATCATAGAATAGAATTGGTTTGCATTCTTTTTGGAGCATTCTCCGCGCTCTAACCAGGTCAAAAGAGTCTGCAAAATAAATTAAATACAAAATTATCAATATTATGAAAATATCAAAGAAATAACAGAAAATTAGTAATGACCAAATTCTTACTGGTATGGCACTAGAAAATTGATCTTCAGTACGTATTTTTTCGGAAAGCTGCATAATAGCAGTGGTGGAGAATGGTTGAACCCTAACGGGTGATGGGGAGCGTCTATATGAAGCACTCATGCTGCGACTTGCCATCTCCTGAGCAGATAGCTGTTGCAATTGTTGCTGTTGTGCACGCATAACCTGTCTCTGCCGTCTTTCAAATTCATTCTGGTCATCGCGGCTCTGTAATTAAAAATGGGAACCTATAAGGGGATGTTCCAAAACACAAATGTTATATAAATAAAAAGTGGCCTTACAGCAGCATAATCAACATGTAACCATCCTGATGTTGAATGAGAAGAGTCATCTTCAACAATATCTTTTTCTTTTATATCAGTTAGTGTAATACGATATCCAGAGATTGCCATGGCATCATCAACACAGCTTTCTTTGTCAAAACGAATATGGCAGAAGTTTTTTTTGGATAATCTGAGAGTATGAATGCGGCCATAGTTTTCAAATATGTCTCTGACCACAGATTCTCTAATCTTGTCTGGCAGTCCACCAACAAAGATAGTACGGCATCCCGGAGGACGTGTTCTCCGAGGTGGGTGAGGAGTTCCTGGTTCAGGAGGAGACAGCTTGCAGTGTTTAAGCACAATTTCTTTTTTCTCTTGCATTGAGATGTCAGAGTTCAAGCTAGAGTACATTCCCATCATAGAAGGATCCATCATCATTCCACCCATTATGTTCATATCTATTGGAGTTCCTGATGATGATTGCCCCCCTATTGATGATATATCCATTGATGGTTGGGACATTAAGTCTATTCCATTTGTGGAAGATATCATATCCATTCCAGTGGAAGGTAATATACCCCCTTGAAGCATGGGTCCTGACATCATCATATTTGGATACATACTTCCTATCATCATATTGCCTGAGAAATAATATTTATATTAATCAGATGTACAAACATATATTATTGTGTATATATTATTATATCGGAAACATTGTTGCAAAAAAACTGAAGAATTGGACACTTTAAATAATTAATCAGTAAGTACCTTGTCCATACATCATCATTTGGTTCATCATGTTTAAATCACCAGGGTTATTTTTGTTTCCTTCATGACTCTTGTGATCTCTTCTTCGCGCAACATGATCTAACCTTACAGGAGACCTTGACCGATCTCTTCTCCCTGTAAAATAAATTAATTTGAAAACCAGTACCTAGTCTTTCATTTTATACCTACCTAAATCCTTGGAACACAGAGACATCAAACAAAGTAATGTGTGTGTTACATGTTCCGAAACACTTACAAATCTGATGTTTATTTCTGATGTTCACAGTTAACAATGCAAACAAGATTCAAAACCCTGTTTTTTGTCAATGTATCAGTATGTTTTGGTGTTGATGTAGGCAGTGGAAACTCCCAGTTATGATGAAACACCACCACCAACTTTAACTACAAACCTCTAAATTATTTAAAGAGTATGAACAAACCTTGCATGGTCCTATAGTATTTTATGGTTTGTTATTCCAAAATGAGATGCTATTACTGAGTCTGGATCCGGACCCGGACGGTAGAACTAACGTGATACTCGCTCGTCGAAGTGCTCGTCAACTCACTAGGATGCTATGAAAATAACTATGCGTATAAGTAAGAAACACTGAAGGACAAGCCAGGGCTATGCCAATGATAATTTAATCACTAATGCCTGCTATTGTTAGCTGGCTGGGTCTTTTTAGTTTTTTGTTATTTTCAAGTCAATCAAATTCAAAATTCTCTCTCTTTAGCTTAGATCAAGTATACAAAATCTATGCTCTTTAGTCATTCATTCATACTCAAACTGACTGTGACTGACACGGACGGACCAGTGTTACCAACCTTTACCAAAAATTTTCCCCAAGTTTATTCCTAAATTTCCCTAAAAATCCCTAAATAGAATTTGATATGTACCTACGTAAGTCGGTATATATCACCTGGTAGTACATCATTTTACGTAAACTATTTCGTAGCTCATAAAATAAAACGTTACATATTAAACAAGTAAAATATTTTATTGAGTAAATACAATCATGCAAAGTTGTTAATTATTTCCAGAACCGCATCATCATCCTGTTCCTCGTTTTAGTTTGACGTCTAATTTTTGAAGCCATACATACGTACGTTGAAGTTCTTGATCGTGTCCACAGTGGAATCAAATTTTACACACGATCCTTAATCCCGATTTAAGGAAAATCGTACCATCATGATACTCTGTACCATTCTAAGGGATAATCTGTTCCTTAGTTAATTTTTGATTAATAGAAAAAGCACGCTCGACTGACGCATTGGAAACTGGCGTTATTAATGCTAAAGCAAATCATGTGAGTTTCTGATACTAATGAATGAATGTTCACTCGTGTGGTGTAAATACTTCTTTGTAGAAATATGTCTGACTACGATAGGAATGTCAACTGTCTGTCATTCATTCTTAACACAACTTTATTTTGGATAGAACCACATTACTTGGTTTTCGATCGTTTTATTATAACAACTCGTTTCATATCGTGCATTCTTTTCTACGCAAAAAACTGAAAACAAGTTCGATTTTGCAAGTTTTGTTTGAAATCCCTAAAAAAATCCCCAAAATATTCCAGGGGCCTTATGCTCACTTCGAGCGAGATTATCACACGATGGAGATGACGTCATATCTCGTTCAATAACTCGTTGACCTTGCGTCTCGCATGAACTTTGTATGAGAAAATTGGGGAGTTAGATAGTGAGAATGGGGATAAATAGTTATCGAACGAGATATGACGTCATCTCTAACGTGAGATAATCTCTGTCGAAGTGAGCATAAGGCCCGAGTCCCTAAAAATGTCCCTTTTAACACTTTTATTCCCTAAATTTAGGGACAAAATCCCTAAGTTGGGAACCGTGGGACGGACCCATTTTAACTTTTTTTTACTCCTCTGTGTCTGTCTCTGTCGGTCAATCAATGATAATCTATGTCATAGATATAGAATACTCATAGATTTTTGTATACTTGATCCATGAGAATACTTGATCCGTGCCGTGGTCTATGTCGTTTTTATTTTTATCTGTGAATTTAGAGATGCTCGATCTTTTGATTTCAACATATTTTTTTATTTCGATTCGCAAGGGCACCATTGAATCGATTTACGATTTAAATCGCATGGGTTTTAATCGAAATTTTTTCAGATCTTTAGGGCCGGTTTCACTATGCTCTGTTAGATTAACAAAGGATTAGGGCCGTTCAATATGTCAAAATGTACGCGTTTGACAGCTAAGGTTAGATTTAACGGTCTTTTAATCCTTGATTAGTAACTAACAGAGCATGGTGAAACTGGCCCTTAAGTTTACTTCGGCAATACGAAGCGGAGTTGCCTGAACTTTTGATTTGAATAGGTCTTTTGTATTCTTTTAGACGATCCACGATCTGGATCGCATTGACGATCTTAAAAAGATCGATTCAAATGCGTACAGATAACCGATAGCTAGGGTTGTAGTTGTATGTAGGTTATTATATTTTAATATATTCACTTACACCTAGTTATAACTTTACAGATACTTATCTAATACGTTACAATCTACAAATCTAACAAAATACAGGGTGTCCCAGAAATCAACGTCATGCCGAAAACGGGCGATGCGCTAAGTCATCATAGTTATCATAAAAATATAAAAAAAAAATTGTCATGTACTTTTCGACTTATGAGTTTATGAGTTTAAAAAAAATATAGAAAAAATGACACCCTGTGATGATCTTTTAAGTCCTGTGACTACAAATATTAACTTTTCGTGAAACTTTTTTCTGTAATGTAACTATGAATAGCCCTTCTGTAAAATACAATACAAAATTAAACCGTAACTGCCTCAGTTTTAAATAAAATGTTGATTTTTGGCCAACATTTATTTTAAAATAATTACATCACCCAACTTTAACCGACTGTACCGTAAAAAAAATGTACTACACTACTTCGCCAAGTAACTTTAAAAGATGACGCATTTAGTCAGGATTCCAAAATGATATGATACTTGCTAGAGTACTCCTTAATTTTGGGTAAAAAATTGTTATCTTATTAACTAAACCCGATTTCTTGACAATTAGATAAAACCTTTAAATTATGGACTTAAAAATGCCTACGCTGCGTTTTTAAGTCGCTAACAATTCACAGGTACCACCATACCATTTCGACAATGTAAGTGAAACAGATAGAGCCGCCATCTTGTCGAAAGAGTAATAACCATTTGTTAGTTTTAGGAGAAAGTTTGAAATAAAATTCAGTCATTGGATTTCTTCAGTCATGATTTTAATTTAATTACAGCAAATGTTCAAACTGTTTGCCTGCAGCTGTAATGCAAGCTCAACATCTCCTTAAAAATGACCGTGTAATAAGACGGGCGTATCTTCTCGAGTTAATTTAGAGCTTGCAGTACAGCTGAAGGCAAATAGTTTGAACATTTGCTGTAAATCCTTGATGTAATTAAATTAAAATCAATCAACTAACAAATTACTTGATAACCCATGGTTATTACTCTTTCGACAAGAAGGTTGCTCTATCTGTTTCACTTATATTGTCGAAATGGTATGTACTTGTACCTGTGAATTGTGAGCGACTTAAAAACGCAGCATAGGCATTTTTAAGTCCATAATTTAAAGGTTACAAACATTTTATCTTTTTAAATAAAATTGTCATGAAATCCGGTTTAGTTAAGAAAACCAGTTTTTTTTCCAAAATTAAGGAGTACTCTAGCAAGTATTATACTATTTTGGAATCCTGACTAAATGCGCCATCTTTTAAAGTTACTTGCCAAAATAGTGTAATACATTTTTTTACGGTACAGTCGGTTAAGGCGAATGGCTACCCCGATACTAGCGCCACTACATATTTTATTTAATCGTTACAATAAACACAGGAATTATCAAAAATTTGGACCGCGCGTAGACGATACCTATTACAAGCTTTTTTTTAATGTATCTGTAAAGATGGATGATGTAATTATTTTAAATTAAATGTTGGCCAAAAATCAACATTTTATTTAAAACTGAGGCAGTTATGATTTAATTTTGAATTGTATTTTTTTTTTTCATGGTTACATTACAGAAAAAAGTTTTACGAATAGTTAATATTTGTAGTCACAGGACTTAAAAGATCATCACAGGGTGTCCGTTTTTCTGTATTTTTTGTAATACTCATATTTCAAAAAGTATATGACAAATATTTTTTTTTATATTTTTCTGATAACTCTCATGACTTGGCCCATCGCCCGTTTTCGGCTTGACGTTGATTTCTGGGACACACTGTATAAATAAAAATTTGCAAAAAAACACTATAAAATACTATAAATTAATAACAATAAATATTTAAACAAAGAAGGACTGTTGAAGAACTTAACCAATATCCTTGGTTTGCATTACTCGTAATTCACAAGTAACACACTTTGCTAACATAATATATTAGAAGTGATTGTGATTGTTTGATTTAATAACATAATTAATATAATATCTGATTATCAATTTTTACAATAATAACTTCTCGTCTGGAGTAGGTACTTACTACTTACTGACTGGCTCGGTTGTAAAATAAAGAAAATATCAAGATCTTTCACCAAAATTAATTTATTTTTAATTTCATTTGCTGTTCTAGGCATTCGATATAATCTGAAGATCGCATTGACGTAAAACGATTGAAAAAATTTAAGGTTGGCAAAAGATAGATTCAGATCGAGCATCCCTACCATACCATAGATAATACACATCCCTACTGTGAATGAGCGCGAGCTAAGTCAATTTTTAAATAAGTCCAATGAAATAATTACGTTTCTAGTTTTTATTTATTATAGATAAGCTAGCAGCTGACGGAGCCAGCAGTCATGTTTGTTTTAGCTGAAATGAAAGATGTTATTCGTGTTACTCCAGAACATTTCCATCAAAGTCTAACTGATTCTATTACAGTTTTACTCAATAGGAAACTTGCTAACAAGGTAAACAAAAACATAACCTTTGCACTAAACATTTACTTATAACTAATAGTTTGTGAAGAATTGACTCATAATTTGTAACATTACGTTTTATGGTTACAGGTGGTCCTAAACGTAGGTTTATGCATCGCACTATACGATATAACGGATATTGGACACTCATACATATTTCCCGGTGACGGCTCATCCCATACGGAAGTCAAATTCAGGTACACAGTATTCAGACCTGTAGTAGAAGAAATAGTAGTTGGAAAAATAAAAAGTTGTAGCAGAGAAGGTGTTAATGGTAAGAAACGTTGTGTACGTTATTCACTGAGTACCAAATCATGTAAAAATATCAATTTAGAAATCAATGTTTTAAGTTGTATAACTTGTTTCAGTTACACTAGGATTTTTTGATGATATCCTTATACCAGTCAATGCACTGCAACATCCATCCAGATTTGATGAAACCGACCAGGCCTGGGTTTGGGAGTATCCAGTAGAAGAGGGAGACAAACATGACTTGTTTATGGATTCAGGTAAGAGTAGTAGGTACACCTGGTAATCAAGGTGATAGTGATGCCTTCCATTGCTTTTTGAAATCAAGAATAATGTTTTATCATGTATTAGGAGAACCAATCCGATTTCGAGTGACCAGTGAAACATTTGAAGAAAGCCTACCAAGTGGTCCCCCTGGAACAGAATGCAGCACAGTCCAAACAGTGGCACCATATAGAATAATCGGCGGCATCAATGAACCAGGGCTAGGCCTGCTGACTTGGTGGGAAGCCCCTGGTAATGAAGGTGGTGAGGATGATGAATAAATATGATACAAACAGGTATTTTTTTTCATTGTATTTTATGACTTCTATTATACGGTTTTCCTTGCTTGAAAATTAAGTTCTATGTTAATTTTGGCTTAAAGCTAATAGGTACAAAAAAACAAACAGATTTGAATCATGAAACATTGTATAATATATTTTTTTTATAATTTTTTGATGCTCAATTGGAATATACAACATTTAATTAATACAATTTTCTATTTCCTCTAAAGTTTTTGCTCCTTTATTTACACTTTGATCAATATAAATAGACAAGCGGCCAGTTTCTGAAAGCCCAATCAAAATGAATTGGATGTCAAGTCACTTGCTATCTCTATCTAATTCAATGTAATAACTGAAATGGTGAGTGACTTGACATCTGATTAGTTTTGATCAAGCTTACAGAAATCTGCCGTAAGTATATCAAATAACAGTGTGGTGATGAGCAGCTAACATAGGCATACTAGGCATTGGCCCGCAACACATTGTGCTTCTTTGATTTTCATACCTCATACATAAAGTAAGTTTTTTATCATAGAATTACAACCCCAAAACCACTTAGCTCTATATGCGTCTACTATGCTATGTAGTTGCAACAGATCTCTGAGGCTCTGAAAATGCCTGGTGCATTGTCCTACCTTGTTCAAGCTCCACAGTACTATTTATATAGGTAAATAAACTAAACCTAGTTAGTAAAACATACAAAACAGAATTCCTTCGGAATTTAGTGCCCAGCCTTTATATATTGAAAAATAATCACAGATTTCACAATACCTAACTGACATTGACATTAAATCTCATATCATTCATGTTATAAAAATTCACCCTAGAAAACAATATGGACTAACAAAAAGTAGTTGAGACATTACTGAGATCAAGCTAAAAACAACAAAGTAAATAATAATATAACTTTACAACAAAAGTAAAAACAATTTTAATAAATATAAACATCTTGTAAATTAATTACCATTGCATTTATTAACTGATTAATAACAAAATGTATAGGTTTATTAAAAATATTTTAATAAAATATTATATACATAATTACATTTTTAAAGTAATAAACCCGTATGTTAATCTTGGATATCAGTTTTCTTAGTTATTGAAAAAGGTACCTAAAAAAAGGTGCATCTATTTTACGAAATGATCCACTGCTGGCCAGCATAAAACCTTGAAATATAATTCAACCTATAATTAATAAATACCATAGTCAAATTGTCGTGTTATAGACCTTTGCAGCAGTCACAACAGATCTTTGTGGAACAGAAGTTGAACCCGACCAAGTAATGATGATGATGTGACATGTAACCTTGGAAACACAAGTACAAATTATCATAAGAAATTTGACCTATACATGGATCTTAGGATACAAATACTTATAAACAAAAGTTATAATTGGTCACTCTTTTGATAACATTATCATAACAGAATAGAACTACATAATGTGTACATAATGAAGGTATGAAACAAGTTTTGAATGAATATTTATGATACACTGTCCTATACATTTTATGATAATCCAGCTCATTTTGCACTTATTATTCTTATTAGATATCTAATTCAGTAATTTGAAATAGGTTAAACATTATACACAATTACAACAATAGGGTATACATAAATAACTTGATATCGTTCATTCAATACTATATGCGTGTTTTTTTCGAAGTTCATGAAATTTTGTACCATTAAACACATTGTACAGTCAGCGACAAAAACATAAGGTTATTACAATTATTTAAACGATTTTTTCTAGATTTAGAAAATAAATGGTAACTTTTGTTTTTATGGGTTAAAGTTGGATGCTCTTTTGAGTTCAAAACTTAACTCTTTGATACCTGGTCGTATCAATTTTACGAGTTTCACTTTTGTCGATGACTGTAGAATGTATGTGGCGCCCTCTGTTTACTTAAAGGTGTACAGCAGGGGAGAGTTGAGGAAGTGATGCTTGCAGTTGATGTGTTGTATGAGTCGACCGGTGAGAAGGTGACGCCCGTACTGTACCGCTTCCTGCTCATCCTTAGCTAGCCCGCAGTCCAATAGCCAACGCACGAGGCAAGAACCGCGGAATACGTTGCGGTAGGTACGCATACGCCATCTGCAACATTTTTTTCAGTGCTACTTTTTGATGGAAATTTTAAATGGTAACCTTTAAAAAAGCATTGCCTCACAAGTCACGCACGATATGAACGTGCCCTACGACGCACTGCTCTGCGTCCATCAACTTGAGTCTGATGTTTTGCCTCATGTGCCTGTAATTTCACCCTTCAAACCGAAAAGACATATTTTATTATTCGTCTTTATATCCGCGAATGAGCTCATACCATGCGCTGCCACACTCAGAGATCTTAACGGTTACTTAATCCGCACCTTAGTATCGATTTTGCAAGATAAGTGTTTCAGTTAGTGTCATTAAATGATCCAAAACATCGGAAAGTCGGTAAATAGAAAATGTGTCCTAAAGATTTACAAAATACAGTCAAAATCAAAAGTAAAATATGATTTTGACTTTATTGGACTAAGTTTTTGAAGAGTACGTTTTGAGAAAGTTTTACGATTTTTTAATGTTTTGAATCAATTGATGAATAAATAAAATGTAGAACTTAAAAGTAGTAGGTATTATGATGAACAGCTTTTGATAATCTAAAAAAATCACTACTGATGCTAACTGTACTAATTTATATTGTAGGCCTATGTTCAGCTCACTGCTTCTCTTTATGATCATGATGAAAAATGGACCTATTGACTGTGTTATAGCGAAATAGAATAAAATTAAATAAGATATATCAAGCAGATAATTTAGATCTGGAATAAAATGCAATAACCCGTGATGGGTGGCTACCTGGTTTTAGACATGATCTCTCAACTAGCAATTTTAAGATGCGCCATTAAAAAAAATACTAATCATGAAACCATTCCATTGCGCTAGCGCAGAGCTTGAACAGGCGGAGGTTTTATATTCGAACAAGCAATAGAAGTAAAATGAGTTTACCCTTGTTGGTGAAAAAAAATCTGACAAAGGGCCAGTCGATTGACGTAATCATCTGTCGTAATTTATTAAAGCGTTCAAGTACCTGGTATCTTTGGCAATAGCCTCCTTGCACCGTTCCAAGTGATGAGTGATGAACTGATCGCACACATGCTTCGTCTCGAAACTCAAGTCTTCTATCTCCGGTAAGACCACAGTGTCTGCGCCATTCCTTTGAAATAATTTATAGCCAATATTCATAACATAAGAAACGTAAAGAAATATTATTCATTTAGTATAATCATATCGGCCTAAAGAAATTTACTGCTGGACATAGATTTGCTAGTGTAGGCCACCATGCCTGAAAGGCGGATTGGTGACCGCGGAGTCTCTCTCTCTCTTGTCGTGTCACTAGTTTCTTTCAAAACAGTGTGGTGAAAGGATTTTAAGTGCGCCTCAAGAGTCTCCTTTCGAGCACTTGACACATGTTATAGAACTTTTTAGGATCTACGACATGCCGGTTTCCTCACGATGTTTTCCTTCACCGTTTGAGAGTACTGGCATTGTGCACATAAATTTTTGAACAGAAAAACTCATTGGTGCACGACCGGTTTCGAACCCACGACTTTGGATGGAGAGGCGGGGCCGGGCCGTTACCATCAGTGCTCTCAACCGCGGAGTTAGTACCTACTGATAATTAAGGACGTGTTCTAGTTAGTATTGCACTGCATCCATCACTCTGAGACATTAAGGCGTTAAGACTCATGTGTCTGTAACTTCACCAGCACGACAGCAGCGACAGCGAGTATCACTTCTTGGCGGCAGAAATGCTGCTCCCATTTCTCTCAGTGAGTTCTCTTAGAGAGGCATCTTTAGGGGGTCTCACGACATTCACATACGTCATTCACGAGAGGAGATAGGGATGGACTATAGTAATATCATATAATCACGTAACAGTATGACTGATTATTTAGAAAGAGAGAAATGTTAAGGATTAACTACCTACTGGTACCTTGAGTGGTTACCTCGAATTATAAAAAATGCCAAATCTCAAAGAGCATGTTTGGATCAAACTAGGCCTTTGCATTTTATCCTGGTATTACATGAGTGAAGCCGCAGGCGCATATTTGAAAATAATATTAGAAGATAAACCTACCATTTCTTCTTGATGAGTCTAATGGTCGGCACCAGTATTTCCTCAGGGTCTAGCCCGAATAGTATAAGGACGACCAGCGCTTGTCCGTAGGTCGCGGCGATGTCTAACACCTGGATCTCGATGAATACGCCACTCTCGTCTTTGCTCATTACTCTCCATGTCGTGTACGTTATTCCCTGGATTCATAGACAAAATATGAGGCAAAACATAAAGAGACAGTGAGAGTTTTTTTTTATACAACTAGCTGGTGGAACAAGCATATGGCCCACCTGATGTTAAGTGGTAACCATCGCCTATAACAAAGCATTACCTCGTAAGTCACGCACGTTAGGAACGTGCCCTACGATGCACTGCCCTGCGTCCATCAACTTGAAGCATACAGATTTTAAGCCTCATGTGCCTGTAATTACACCGGCAACCACACTCTTCTAACCGAAACACAGCAACGCTGCTTGGCGGCAGAAAAAGGCGCGGTGGTAGTTCTTCCCCGGACGAGCCCTTCACAAAGAGCTCTACTACTCTTAAAAAGGACAGAGTAAAGAGACAGTTGTACCATTAAAATCCTACATTCAATAGTAAATAGTTCAATACCTACTAGCAAGTGAAGAAAAATAATGGATATGAAAGGCTCGCAAGGCATCATTTGCAATGGATATTCGGTTCGTTTACTTCGTAATTTTGACAACGGTGTAAATAGTGCACGAGAAAAGAGCAACTTGCGGTATCTCGTTCAATCGATGTCCGCGAACCTTCAATTATTTTTTTGTACAAGAACATCCCTATGGTTCCTCTTGATGTTAAGTGGTAACCATCACCTTAAACAAAGCTTGTCTCGTAGGTCACGCACGAACGTGCTCTACGATGCACTGCCCTGCGTCCATCAACTTGAGGCATACAGGTGTAAAACCTCAAGTAAACACTACTCTCCAAACTAAACTACAGGATTAAAACACGCACTGCCTCAAACACCCGCCATACATATCACCCCTTGACACAAAAACATACACTTGAAATTTCGAAGGTTTTTATTACTGAAATGCCTCTTAAACTTTCTTCCGATATGAAACTAAACACACCACAAGCAGCCCTATTCACAGCTTGTACACGTTGTACAGTTTTTTTATACAAATAGATGATGGAACAAGCTGATGGTCCACCTGATGTTAAGTGGTAACCATTACCTATAACAAAGCATTGCCTCGCAAGTCACGTACGATAGGAACGTGCCCTTCGATGCACTGCCCTGCGTCCATCAACTTGAAGCATACAGATGTTAAGCCTCATGTGCCTGTAATTACACCGGCAACCACACTCTTCAAACCGAAACACAGCAACGCTGGTTAGATTGGAGATGTTAGTTATACTTACAATGAACATAGCTAAGTTATATACGAGGATCAGCACAGTGTGCTTGAGTAGTTGTCCGCCGCGACCGCGCGTTTGTTCCGGCGGCAACAAGCCGAGTTGGTTGGCTGCGCGTTCTAGCTCGTTCAGGTAGCTGCAAGTGCCCGGCTCCGTGCAACGGTGCTTCTGAGATGGCGGGCAGGCACAGTCTCTGAAAGGAGTCGTTTCATCAAGATATTTAGCCTGGGTCGACTCTGTGTACAGTGTATATAAGTATCGCTTAGCAATATAGATAACTGTTTTGATTGCTTATTTTCTTCAGTAATACATCATTTTCTTGCGCTTCAAGATTTTCAAGGGTATAACACCCTTAAATAGTATGTATTATATATGTGTTATATTAGCTATCTGGTTATTAGAAACTTTGGCTTAGTTTGGGGCTAGATAGTGATTTGTGGAAAGTCCACCAATATTTATGTACATATAGTATTATTTAACAAGTTTTCCATTTAGTAGATTCTCTCATAAATTCTACCCCATTCTCAGTAATTGATTTAAGTAAATTTTCGGGGTAAAAAAATTGCCTACAAGCTAATTCAGGTAACGAACTATAATTGTTCTAAGTTTTATTCCAATCGGTTCATTGTTAAGGGTGTGATTTAGCTACAAACATCCAAACACCGTAACATAGTAACATTTTATTATGGATAATTTTTTTGGGCCCTGTTTTTATATTTTAACTACTGTGTTGCCTGAAATTAATGATAAATCCATAAATAAAATTATTGTATAGAACTGACTCCACTTTACGAGTATACGCCACCGAGAACGCGTGTCCGCTTTGGTCTGCTCGGAGCTTGACACACAATTTTTTTTTTTATTGAGTTTCCCTAAAATCTGTGTCCGTTGAAGCCCTGAACTAGCGCTAGTTATATGAAACTGGTTCTATATAAAGTCAGGAACAATATAAATGAAGATCCTGGTGTTCCAGAATTTAAAACTTACTTGGCGTTATTGGCCATGTCTTCGATATCGTGTGGATTCGAGTCGACGAGTCCGCTTTCGCAGTTGGGATCGTCCGAGCAGCATCCATTGCTAATTCTGTTTGGTGATGGCGAAGCTGTTATAGTTCTGTAGCCACACGCTGATACTGTCAAAGAAAAAGGTATTTCTTATAATCTAACTGTGTTATGTGTAGGTACCATCACAGATAAGAGAATACTAGGTACCATAAACCTCCCATATAACTAGTATAACGGAGAGCACTGGTGGTCTAGTGGTAACGGCCCTGCCTTCCGATCTTGAGGTCGTGGGTTCTAAAGCGGTCGTGCACCAATGAGTTTTTCTGTTCAAAAATTTAAGTGCACAGTGCCAGTACTCTCAAGCGGTGAAGGAAAACATCGTAAGGAAACCGGCATGCCATGGATCAGGAGAACGAGCAGCTTATATAATATATATGTTAGTTGCCACCGTTATTGGAGATGGACTGTGTATGCGACATGGGATCGGCGTTGTCCACAAGGCAGGTAGTCTCGTTGGGTGGACTGGCGACGAGATCGGCGGAGAGCGAAGCGAACTGCGCGCTATGACGCCGGAACCGCATGTACACTACACTATCAGGAGTATGTGCAGCTTATATGTATAATATATGTTAGTTACCACCGCTATTGGAGATGGACTGTGTATGCGACATGGGATCGGCTTTGTCCACAAGGCAGGTAGTCTCGTTGGGTGGACTGGCGACAAGGTCGGCAGAGAGCGAAGCGAACTGCGCGCTATGACGCCGGAACCGGATGTACACTGCACTATCAGTAGTACAAGCAGCTTATATAATATATGTTAGTTACCACCGCTATTGGAGATGGACTGTGTGTGCGACATGGGATCGGCGTTGTCCACAAGGCTGGTAGTCTCGTCGGGCGGGCTGGCCGCAAGGTCGGCGGAGAGCGAAGCGAACTGCGCGCTACGACGCCGGAACCGGATGTACACTATCAGGCAGCCCGTTGTCACTGGAAACAATTTTAACATTATAGTGATCCGGTCCAGTTGTGAAATCACAACAAACATAAAATGCCAAATCGCCCAAGTTGGTCGCCAAAGATTTTCGAGCGCTTCGCTAACTCAATTAACAAAATACATTTATTATGTATATGTTATATTAGTCCAGCTAGAGCCTTCTTCTCTAATATATCACAGAACTAGAGGCTTCCCGCGGCTTCGCACGCGTTGAAGTGGTGAGCCGTGATTGAGCCACAAACATCCAAACATCGTAACTTTCGCATTGATTTGTATATTATTAGGGTAGAATTTTAAATACCTACGTAGGTATAAGAGATAGGCGTACATTACCTATATTAGGTAGGTAGGTAGGTATAAGTACTAAGTTTAGCACAAACATGACAAATACAACAAAGACAACCTTACACGGAAAATATGTACTTATTTGTTCCTAGTTTCTACCCCAAAAACAAACGAAACGAAACAGCCTCACGACTTTGATCCCCATGCAGGCACGGTAGATACCCTCAGATCTCTTTGTACCAACTCAAGATTCCCGTTTTTAGAATGTCCTTTAGAAACATTGACGCCTCGTTGTATCCTTTTTACTCGAGCGCAACGAAGGAGGGTAACGTTTTAGGGGTTGTTTTCGAAAATGAAACTGTTGTGGCGGCTAGCCACATACAGGTAGGTAGGTAGGGCTGACGCGAAGGTTTTGTATGTAGCGTCGCCAGTCGTGTCTCCCCGCTCATTAGGTTCAGACATGTAATACCTACTTTAAAGTGCAAATATAAATCAGTACTTAAGTGAAAACGGACGTTTATCATTTTACATGCTCCTCTGAAGCTCCTCTGAAGCTCCACGTGAAATAAAGTAGGGAATACGCATCATCGCATTATCCCCTACACTTGTCTTTTTGTTATTTATCCACAGAACACATTTTCTTTTAGTATGAAGTTAATTACACTACGCGTTAAAAATCTCCCATACAAACCTTGAAACTTTGGCAGTCTTTTGCACCCTTTGCAGGGGTAGTTTTAAAATATTGAAAACGTGATTTTAAATTATTTATAACCAGTCGCGTTAAAAATCTCCCTAACTTTTACAGTCATTTGCACCCTTGCGGGTAATTATCAAAAGATAAAAGCGTCATTTATAATGATTTATTTATTAGTAAATATACTACCTCAAGTTTTACCTAAGTTAATCGCACCACGCGTGAAAAAACTCCCATACAAACTTTGACATCCCTTTGCACACTTATTAAGGGTAGTTTTAAAAAACTAAAAATGCCTTTCCTATTTTTTTAGCTTTGGAGTACATCTACTTCAAGTTTCAAGTTTGTAGATTCAAGGAATACAATTTTTCATACCAACGTTTTCAACCCTTTTTACACCCTTAGGGATTGAATTTCCAAAAATCCCTTCTTAGTACACTTCTACGCCATAAGACCTATGTACTCTTTAAATTTCAAGTCTCTAGGACCAGCGGTCAAAAAACTCCCATACAAACTTTTACATCCCTTTGCACACTTATTAAGGGTAGTTTTTGAAAACTAAAAATGCCTTTCCTATTTTTTTGCCTTGAGGTATATGTACTCCAAGTTTCAAGTTTGTAGATTCAAGAAATACAAATTTTCATATCAACGTTTTCAACCCTTTTTACACCCTTAGGGGTTGAATTTCCAAAAATCCTTTCTTAGTACTCCTCTACGCCATAAGACCTATGTACTCTTCAAATTGCAAGTCTCTAGGACCAGCGGTCAAAAAACTCCCATACAAACTTTTACTTCCCTTTGCACATTTATTAAGGGTAGTTTTCAAAAACTAAAAATGCCTTTCCTATTTTTTTGCCTTGAAGTATGTGTACTCCAAGTTTCAAGTTTGTAGATTCAAGGAATACAAATTTTCATACCAACGATTTCAACCCTTTTTACACCCTTAGGGGTTGAATTTCCAAAAATCCTTTCTTAGTACTCCTCTACGCCATAAGACCTATGTACTCTTCAAATTGCAAGTCTCTAGGACCAGCGGTCAAAAAACTCCCATACAAACTTTTACATCCCTTTGCACATTTATTAAGGGTAGTTTTCAAAAACTAAAAATGCCTTTCCTATTTTTTTTTCTTGAAGTATGTGTGCTCCAAGTTTCAAGTTTGTAGGTTCAAGGAATACTATTTTTCATACAAACGTTTTCATCCCTTTTTACACCCTTAGGGGTTGAATTTCCAAAAATCCCTTCTTAGTACACCTCCACGCCCTAAGACCTATGTACTCCTCAAATTTCAAGTCTCTAGGACCATCGGTTAAAAAACTTCCATACAAACTTTGACATCCCTTTGCACACTTATTAAGGGTAGTTTTACAAAACTAAAAATGCCTTTCCTATTTTTTTGCCTAAAAGTTCATATACTCCAAGCTTCAAGTTTGTAGGTTCAAGGTATACTATTTTTCATGCAAAAGTTTTCAACCCTTTTACACCCCTTGGGGTTGAATTTCCAAAACCCCCTTCTTAGTACACCTCTACGTCATAAGACCTATGTACTCTTCAAATTTCAAGTCTATAGGACCATCGGTCAAAAAACTCCCATACAAACTTTTACATCCCTTTGAACACTTATTAAGGGTAGTTTAAAAAAACTAATAACGCCTTTCCTATTTTTTTGCTTTGAAGTATATGTACTCCAAGTCTCAAGTTTATAGATTCAAGGAATACAATTTTTCATACAAACGCTTTCATCCCTTTTTACACCCTTAGGGGTTGAATTTCCAAAAACCCCTTCTTAGTACACCTCTACGTTATAAGACCTATGTACTCTTCAAATTTCAAGTCTCTAGGACCATCGGTCGAAAAACTCCCTTACAAACTTTTACATCCCTTTGCATATTTATTAAGGGTAGTTTTACAAAACTAAAAATGTCTTTCCTATTTTTTTGCTTTGAAGTATATGTACTCCAAGTTTCAAGTTTGTAGGTTCAAGGAATACAATTTTTCATACAAACGCTTTCATCCCTTTTTACACCCTTAAGGGTTGAATTTCCAAAAACCCCTTCTTAGTATACTTCTACGTCATAAGACCTATGTACTCTTCAAATTTCAAGTCTCTAGGACCATCGGTCAAAAAACTCCCATACAAACTTTTACATCCCTTTGCACACTTATTAAGGGTAGTTTTAAAAAACTAAAAATGCCTTTCCTATTTTTTTGCTTTGAGGTATATGTTCTCCAAGTTTCAAGTTTGTAGGTTCAAGGAATACTATTTTTCATACAAACGTTTTCATCCCTTTTTACACCCTTAGGGGTTGAATTTCCAAAAATCCCTTCTTAGTGCACCTCTACGCCATAAGAGCTATGTACTCCTCAAATTTCAAGTCTCTAGGACCAGCGGTTTAGGCTGTGCGTTGTCTATATGTCAGTCAGTCAGTCAGTCAGTCAGGACTTTGATTCTTATAGTATTAGAGATAGAGATAACCCAAAGTTATTATCTGAGGGGAATTTGAACCCACGACCTTATAGGAAGGTCGTGGTTTCAAATCCCACTCGGATAATATCAAATCAAAAGTTTTTTTATTAAGACAATTACAAGTCCACATTGTTAGTAAAAAAAAAGAACTTAAGTATAGGGGTTAATACTTAATAAAAAATATAACAGATTTCGTCCTCTGGGAGAGCTTCCACACCAGGGGACTCGCATAATTGTTTGCAATTCGTTTGTATGTAATAACTTTTGGGATATAAAAAAGAAAATGTTATGGTCTATAAACTTTTTCATACTCACCAGTAAGACAAAACACGAGGAGACATAGCCGGATCGCGTCGATAGCCTTCACGTCGAGTTCAGTTGTAGTCTTGGTAGCGAGGAGAATCGCCACCATCACTCCGGGAGCACCCCATGCTACGAAAGCCAACACCGGCCATAATGTGACTACGAAGCATGGACCGCGACTCTGTAATAATATAAAGATATGAATTTAATACACAGTAATAGCTTTACGACTTTTATCCCTAGGAACGGTAGATATCCCCTCAAATCTCAAGACAACCCCTAGACTCTAGGGGTTAGTCAGGGGTACGTCCAAACATTACATTTAGCACATACCCTCGTTTTTTTACTATAATTTTATTTCCACTACAAACAGCAGGCATGCTATACATACAACGTATAATCCTTGGACATGACTACCTTGACTACCCCATACTAGAACTCCTCAACAAGGATCAAGATATCAAGCACTTCCTTTAAAATTTTAAACAAAATGTCTGCTTGCCTGTAATTTTATTCTTTTCATTTGCTCTTTTCAAACCAATCTCTCTCACTTGCTTATTTAGACGACATAAGCCTTGCCCTTCTTCGCTTTCCCTCAATATTTACTAGAATGACAATAAGTCAGCTAGTATTATCAAGTACTCCCCTTAAAATTATTCTCAACCCATTTTTTATTTTTTTTATTTAACTCTTTTCAGAGCGGACTCTTTGATTTATACAACATACAACATCAACCATGCCCTTCCTCGGTTTCCATCAACATTTTCTCTATTTCTATAACATTTTTTTTATTGTGTACGCTATTATTTTATTATAACATACTCTAATAATATTACAATCTAGCCATACGGCTTTATACGGCTAATAGGTAATTTAACACTGATCTAGTTTTTTAAAGTAAGCTACAACTAAGAATGTGTGTGTGAATGTTTTTCTCTAATGACGGCATGTGCTAAGCCGTAGCAAGTCTAGTATGGTAACCAGCTAAATCGTCGTGTAACTTAAGTAGAGGCTTACGTTTAGCAGTGCATGTCTAACCAGCCATGCATCCAGTATAAAATAAGTATGGCTTCGATCGTATAAATAAATTAACCTTGATCGCACATTCACTTCGTATAAACAGGTGTTTTTTATTGAATGCATCGTATTATGCTGAATACGAGAGGTTTCATCATAACAGGTTTTTTTTACTCTCTACGAACACTAATTATGTATTTCTTGTAGATAAAGCAGACTGTATTATGTGCTGGGCAAGCCTGGCAAGCCTAGCATCTTTACTAAAATCACGGCAACAATAAGCAAGGCACAAACGTCTCTTAAATGGGGGCAAGAGTGAAACATCCTAAAAATTAAAAGAATATCCTTTAAACGAAATTATGCTATTTCCATATTTGTAGATATTAATCGCTATCTTCGCAGCCTGAAGTAGTCCACTGCTAGACGTAGGTCTCCCCTGTACATTTGCAGAAAAAAACGATTGGGTATACAAAAATGTGCGCAAATGTCAGCGCTCTCAATCGGTGGAGGAATATCCGCTTACCCCATCTACAAGTATTTTTATTGTTATTATATTATTACTAGTAGTTCGCCCCGAACTGAGATCTCGTGATGCGACCCGACGAACGTAACAAAACTTTGAGTAGGTGGTAGTCAAAGGCAAGTCCAAACATTGTGTTTGGACTTTTTTCTGACTACCGCCTACTAACGTGGTACAGTAACCAAGTTTCAACTCTATTGGCCTATTTATTGAAGAGTTCCGTTGAACAGACCTTGGCTCCATCATCAGACCTGGTCGTTGTCACCATTTTATGAGAACTGAGTACCTCCTTAATTTATTTCAAGAAAAAAAAATAAGAAAAAGCAAAGGAACTGGCCGACCAGTAGAAAAACCTTGATGCCAACGAAACTCTTAGAGATGGGAGCTCTTGGGTCGCTGGTTATCTTAATTTAACTTTTTTTTTGTATCTCAAAAACCGAGCGTCCCAGAAAAAAAGTAAAAATTGTTTTGGAATGTCCAAACAAAGTCCTTTTGTATGACATGTAACTTGATTTTTTTAAGTCACTTTTTTTATTTTTGCCCCCTTAAAAAACCCCATATCTTAAAAACCCTTCATCCGATTATACTCATATACTTACCAGTAAATTTCTCAAGTACAAGCTATCGACTTATCAAATTTCATGCAGATCGGATCAACGGTTTGAAAGTTATGGCCAGACAAACATACATACATACATACATACATACATACATAAAATGCCAAATCGCCAAGTTGAAACTAGAATCTTCGTTCGCTTCGCTCACTCGATCAATAATTGACATGTGGTTATAATTCTCACCTCTAACATCAGAATCCCAACAGACAGCATAGAAGTCCACAGCATGCATGAGAACGTGCTAAAGGCACAGAGAGATTGCTGAATTGTGCCGTGCCAGGACGGAGTGACGACGGCCTCTGGCCCGCCCCAGATTACGCTAATCGCTAGCAGCATCTGAAATTTGCAGTCGGCTACACATCAGGATACGCACCCTACCCTACTCCTCTACCACCCTACCCTATATACCTTTATACAAGGTGTTCTAAAAACGCGAAAAAAAAACAGCTGTTTCATACAAAAGTTCAATACCTACCTGGCTAAAATGTATGAAACAGCTGTTTTTTTTTTCGCGTTCACAGTGTTGGTTCCTCAGAAAAAGTTATTCATATTGATGGGTACTTTAGCCCTCTGAAGTTTATATACAGGGTTACAGGAAAAGTCGTGCTAGATCCGTTAAGGGCGTGGAGTACCCATCATTCCTGACATATTTCACTATGAAACACCCTACCCTAAACTAAACCCTTTTCGAGATATTCGACTTTTAATTTTTTTATTGAAAATTGCCGATTTTTAGGCAATTAAATTTATTTTTGGTTGTTTTGTGTATCTTATTATTATTATTATTGCATTTTTACATGTGTAATTAGATGCTTTAGGACGTCAATCATTAAAATAGTGCATAAGTTAATTGAATAGACCGTAGTAGACAAGTGAAAGTTAAGAAATAAAAAAAAAATTAGAAAGTTTATTTTTCTCTAAGGGATATCTAAAAAAAATATTATGGCAATTCTTCGGCAGATGTTTTTAAAAATATCTACGTTTCATCAGCTATCTAACGAGGTATAATAATCTAGGGTTTTATTCAATTGCATTGAAAAAAAATTAGTTTTATAGGCGACAGTGGAGAAGAAAATTTATACTTAGCCCTAAAAAGTAAAAGTAAAACAATAGGTAAGCATGAAATGTCATTTATTAAAGGTTTTCACACAACTTTTTCTTATTCTACAGTTCATGTTCAACATGGCCGCCTCTATTTCTGATACATTGTCGCATCCTTCTACGGAGACCAGTCTTCACTACTCCAGTGGTCAACGTGGTCCTCATTTTATTTGCTGCATCCACAATCCTTTCTCTTAGGTCTTCCACAGACGAAACTGGATTCGGCTCGCTGTACACAAGACTTTTCATGCACCCCCACACATGAAAATCCATGGGGGTTAGGTCCGGACTTCTTGCTGGCCATGGCAACGGCCCACCTCGTCCTATCCATTTGTTTGGATAATTTGTGTCCAGCCAGTCTCTGACACTTCTCCTGAAATGGGCAGGGCAGCCATCGTGTTGGAACCACATGTCCCTGATCAGGTTGAGTGGCAGATCATCCAGCAAATCACTCAAGTCTGCTCTCAGGAAATTTTCGTAGCTTTCCCCATTTAAATTATCCGGTAGAAAGTAAGGTCCAATCAAATGATTGGAGATAATGCCCATCCACACATTCACGCTGAATCTTCGTTGGGACCCCTTCACTCTTTTCTTATTGGGATTCCTTAGTGCTTTTGGGGCCCAGTAATGGGCGTTGTGATAGTTAGTTATGCCATCTTTATCAAATTTGGACTCATCCGTCCACAAGATATTTCTTAGAAAATCTGGGTCTTCTACGTCAGCATTTAGCATAAATCTGCAAAAGTCCAATCTTCTCGCGGGGTCTCCTTCTTCAATAACGTGTACCGGCGTGTAATGGTATGGGTATAGGCCAGCAGTATGCACTGTAAACCACACTCTCCATTGCGAAAGTCCCAGATCACGGGCAACAATATTAGTGGAAGTAGTCGGATCCGCTCGAAAGCGTTGCACTATCTCATTGTCCTGTTCTTCGTCGTCAATTCGTGGTCTACCCATGTCTGTATTACGTCTCAAAACAGAGCCAGATTCTCGAAGTCTTCGATAAACTCTGTCAAAAACGGCCACATCCGGCACTCGACGACCGGGGTAGCGAGTTACGTATTCGTTGCGAGCTTGCGCAGATACACAATCGCAGTATCCGTAACAAATAAGCATATCAGCATATTCCTCAGGTGTGTAGGACGTCATCTTCAACACTTCCGTATCACAGGTACAAATCAGAGTCCGGTTAACAAGTATAGTAGTCACAAATCAGAAGAAATAGTCCAGAATCACAGCCAAGTCGAGAAAAAGAGCAAAACGATATCACATCTACTATGTACGAAGCACAAAAGCAGACTGACAACCAAAACAATACCCCCTGTTGTATTCCCAGCCCTAACCGGTCTCTACACATTTTTTCTTTCATTCATACCTACATAAATCGTCACTTGTCTCGCTCTCACGGTGTGTCTGAACTTGAAGGACAATAGGCGCGGGACCGTTAGAACTGCTACCTGGAGCGTCCCAACTACTTTTTTTCCACGAAATGTAATACAAACCCTAGATTGTTATACCTCGTTAGATAGCTGATGAAACGTAGATATTTTTAAAAACATCTGCCGAAGAATTGCCATAATATTTTTACTTACTTTCTACCGGATAATTTAAATGGGGAAAGCTACGAAAATTTCCTGAGAGCAGACTTGAGTGATTTGCTGGATGATCTGCCACTCAACCTGATCAGGGACATGTGGTTCCAACACGATGGCTGCCCTGCCCATTTCAGGAGAAGTGTCAGAGACTGGCTGGACACAAATTATCCAAACAAATGGATAGGACGAGGTGGGCCGTTGCCATGGCCAGCAAGAAGTCCGGACCTAACCCCCATGGATTTTCATGTGTGGGGGTGCATGAAAAGTCTTGTGTACAGCGAGCCGAATCCAGTTTCGTCTGTGGAAGACCTAAGAGAAAGGATTGTGGATGCAGCAAATAAAATGAGGACCACGTTGACCACTGGAGTAGTGAAGACTGGTCTCCGTAGAAGGATGCGACAATGTATCAGAAATAGAGGCGGCCATGTTGAACATGAACTGTAGAATAAGAAAAAGTTGTGTGAAAACCTTTAATAAATGACATTTCATGCTTACCTATTGTTTTACTTTTACTTTTTAGGGCTAAGTATAAATTTTCTTCTCCACTGTCGCCTATAAAACTAATTTTTTTTCAATGCAATTGAATAAAACCCTAGATTATTATACCTCGTTAGATAGCTGATGAAACGTAGATATTTTTAAAAACATCTGCCGAAGAATTGCCATAATATTTTTTTTAGATATCCCTTAGAGAAAAATAAACTTTCTAATTTTTTTTTTATTTCTTAACTTTCACTTGTCTACTACGGTCTATTCAATTAACTTATGCACTATTTTAATGATTGACGTCCTAAAGCATCTAATTACACATGTAAAAATGCAATAATAATAATAATAAGATACACAAAACAACCAAAAATAAATTTAATTGCCTAAAAATCGGCAATTTTCAATAAAAAAATTAAAAGTCGAATATCTCGAAAAGGGTTTAGTTTAGGGTAGGGTGTTTCATAGTGAAATATGTCAGGAATGATGGGTACTCCACGCCCTTAACGGATCTAGCACGACTTTTCCTGTAACCCTGTATGTATACACAATTATTGGAACACCTTGCATACGTTTCTTCGTCGTCGTGTCGACAATACAAGCCTAATATCTAGATACCTTTGGCATTTTCGGTGGCAGCATACAAGTCGCTCGAGGTGCAGGTTTAAGGGCACAGTGGACAGGTCGTCAGGTGTGACATGGAACGAGGACCCATGCCACACACATTAAAACGCTACATATAATCAGAGAATGATATGAAAGTGATGGCGCGATGACGGGTGGTGCGTTAGTGGGACGAACGAAATAACAAAAATATGTCGCACCCTCTCGCACGATTCGCAGCGCTCAAAGTCTATGCTGTTTAGTCTGATGCGTATCCGTGAGTACAATTTCATATTGGAGTGACCTTTTATCTCAATTTAAAGGCACTGCCTTCTGCGTTGGTAATATGTAGTGGTTTTATTCCTACCAAAGACTAACATTTGCGTGATGTTTATTTTGCGAGCTTTGCTAGTTTGGGACTTTTCTTATATGTTTCGTCGTTCACACTTCCGCAAGATTCAAGATGAGTTTGGCGACAAGCGACTTTCCTACAAAAAAATCCTGATAGCCCTACCATTGGTTTGGTTTACTCTTCGGTGTAGGTACTTAATGACTACTGGATTTATTGTAATTACCTGTGATACTATCAAACACAGCGTCAATCTATGCGGCATCCGCTTGTACTTCCTCGTGATCGAGAACACGAGTATCACCCACAGAGACGCGACGAGCGCCACAATCGATATACTGAAGGCGAATCGCTTCAGCTGCTCGGCATAGTCCTTGTTTAGCGATATCACTTGCGCGGACATGAACATTATCGGCGCTGAGAGAAACGTACAGACCACCATTGATGACGCGACCTGTACAAATACCAATATTATCTTTGAACTCAAGGTAGTAATTCAATAAAATCACAAGGATCACTTTGAAACGTCATAAAACTAGTTGAATCTAGGTGCTAGTTCCACGCGACCAAAGCCTAGAAGAACAAACAAACAAACTTACGGTGGACTTACTTATAAAGGAGCACAACTATTTAATCAATTACCTTAGCAGTATTTAAGGCGGTTGATTGCGATTTTTCAGATATAAGTTCAGTGATTTATATCTTTCCAAATGTTAAAATGTGCGAGCGAGTGGTACATTAGCAGTTGTCTCGGCCTTAAGGAGCAACAAGTTATCTCTCTGTACCTATGAGTGGTGTTTTTTTTTTCTTACCAAATCAATCTCCAACTGGTAGAGGTTTGAGAAGACGAAGACAGCTGGCGCAGTCGGTATGGTTCCATACAAGAAAGCATAAGTCGACAGCGATCCTGTCTCGGATTCGTTCGCCCCGGCATCGAGAGCACTGACGGCTTCTCGCATCACTACCGGAAGGACGATTCTGTGAGTAAAAAAAATATATGGAGTCCAGTTGTATCAAAAGCTACCAAATATATTAACAGTTACAATTAAGGAAAATTTTATTAAGACTAGACAAAAAAAACATTGTAATCTTCACGGCTTAAGTACTAGGAACCAGCTGTACCCAGTAGTCAGAGGTACATTTAAATATTACATTTGGCACATACCCATAATTTGCAGTAATTAATATTGTTTGCAAGTTGCAAGCCGCCGCAAAAATGATTGTATACATATACATAATTAGCTTAGTTTGGGGATAGATAGTGCTGTGTGGAATGAGTCTCTAATAGCATAAATGCTACTTTTTAACCAGGGGCCTTATGCTCACTTCGAGCGACATTATCTCACGGTAGAGATGACGTCATATCTCGTTCGAAAACTATTTATCCCCATTCTCACCATCTAACTCCCCAATTTTCTCATACAAAGTTCATGCGAGACGCAAGGTCAACGAATTATTGAACGAGATATGACGTCATCTCTACCGTGAGATAATCTCGGTCGAAGTGAGCATAAGGCCCCAGGTACCTACCACATAGATGGGGAGTGCAATGCAATCAGAAAGTAGTTTTTGGCAAGAACACCACTCTACATTCCCATTAAATGAATAAAACCGATGTAGTATCTACTAAATAATGTTTTTTGTCCAAGACAAAAATTAATAATCATTATCATAACCAGGGGTCGGAATAGGTAGAGTTTTTAAGTACCTACCAAATGACGTCAAATACGCTACTACGAAATCTAAATATGGATCTGCCTTTTTTAATATCCCCGTGTCGGAACCGATTTTTGTTCGAAATTAAATGTGATAAAAACTGACGTTACCGATTGGAAACCTTTCCGAATGTTATAAAATAGCCCTGCTGTATGTGTAACATGTATAGCTACCTACTTAGTTTGTGATTAACATAGGAAAAAAGAGTCAGGTGGGCCATCTGCTTGTTCCATCAGCTAGTTGTATATGTATAAAGAAACCCATAAGTTTTAGAAAACAATTATTACTAATCCCCTATTCCGGGTTTAAAAGGCATATTGCGTACGTAATTTTACGTCATTTGGTACTTAAAAACTCTACCTATTCCGACCCCTGATCATAACACAAAATTAACTCAACTTGTTGCACAACACAAGATAATGGCACTTAGTAAAACAAAATTGCCAAAACTTACAATTTAACCATAATGAGCACACAAGGTAGTAAGAGAGCCGGTCCTCTCAGTCTGTGTATTTGGCCAACCATACGAAGTCCCAGTAAGAAAAGTGCAGTGGCAGAGAAAGCTTGTCCAAACACCTACGGGAATGTTACAGATTTTAAGGATAGATATACTGATAAGTTCAGGCAGCCATTAGTCAGATTCATGTAGCGAGTATGTTAAATCACAAATGATGCAGGCTGTACAGTCAGCATCAAAGGCAATGATAAGAAATTCAATTCAATTTATTCCATTTTGATACAATTTGTACACTCGGAAAAGTCACATTTCACAAAAAGATTGAGATTACACAATGAGATTAAACAGTGTTTTATGGATTGAAATAATCGACTCAGTAGTATTCAATTATTGTATTAATAGGTTTGCAGCTACACAACTGAATTTTACAACTACAGAACTGTAATGGTGGGCAACAGGAGGATTATAAGAAGAAAAATATGATGATTACAACAAGTACATAAACAATTTCCTATTTTAAATAAAATACAAATTGAGCATGTTTACACCTGCACAATTATGGATCACATTTGTATTTAAACCACCATAAATATTATCTGTTTAAGCATTGTTTTTCTTTTGTCAGATTTACATGAATAAGTTTGTTTTATAATAACTATCATTAAGTTGCTGACTGTACATACGGGATTAAAAAGGGATTCATCAAATATGCTTAAGCTTTTTTTAGACAATTTATTTTAGACATAAGATAAATTCTACTCGACCTGATTAGGAACACTTACCTCCAATAATCCCTCCAAGTAAATGGACAGTTGATGCTTGAAAACAATGTTCCCAGTTATTCCCAAAACAGTCATAACCAGAACAGGGTTATAAGCAATTCCTTTAGCTATCTGTTTCAGTAGTTTCACAGTACATAGGTTGACGGCTGGCTGCTCTGAGCCTGATATAGCTTGAGACTGCTCCTTTTGCTTATGGATTTCCATAAGAACAAAGGCTACTGGGTTCAATATAGCTAGAGATATTGGAGCCATGAGATATAGGTAGAGTGCATACTCTGGGTGAGTTTTCTCATATAGTGCACTGACTAAAACAAGTAAGTTTTGCATAAATCATTAAGAAAATCTGTGATTATTGTGTATAGTAATGTGCTGAAAAAAATTTGACATATGACACATACATATTGCAGCAAATTACTTACTAATTGGGTATCCCAATGCAAAATCATTGCTCTGTGTGCAAAATATTGCAAATATGCCAGCTCTCCCCAAGTTCACAGGTTTGGATACTAGTATTGTGACTATCATGACTCCAAAGAAGATGATGCCTTTAGCCAATAATATAGCCAGCAGAAATATCCAATTGACCATAGTGAAGTCCAGTTTTGCCAGAGAGAGAAAAATGAGCGATGGGAGAGCAAATGTTCCCACAAATGTGGCGATGCCCTTTGATTCTGTGGATGTGACAACATTGAGACGGCCCGCTACATACCTAAAAGAGTAAGGGTACATGGTTTTTACATCATCCACCAAAAATATATAAGTATTGAAAGAGCATCATACATTTACCAAGTTAAATCCAGTTACTTACCCACACAAAATTATTGTAAAGCATTGGAATAGAGCTGGATACAGTTTATCTGCTGCAGTATCAGAGAGAAGTAGGGTGGTTTGATCCATATTCAAGTATTTCTATAAAAGGGTTCGTTTAGTCGAGTTTGAAATGTTTTATAACAAAATCTACTGAAGAAACCACATTTTTTTTTTAATGGCTAATAAATGATCACTTAATTGGTTTCTTTCTATAATTTTATTTATATTTTATGGCGGGACTTATTTATACCGATTTTACAAATGGCGGACTTTTTGTTTTTTCAGTTTTTGTTTTGACATATCTGATATTTCTACTGTCAAAACTGACATTTCATATTGTCAATTAACAAACTGCTTGCTATTGATTGTTAGCAAGAACATCTACAAAATAAAGAAGAAGTAGAAAATTGCTAACAAAATAATATGTAAATGTTGCCAACTCCAAGTTTGCCTATGATAAAGGTAATCAAACTGCATTATAAACATAATCAATCATTATTGGGTTATTTCAGCTATTTTACATAATTTGAGAACCAAAAAGAACTACTACTTTGTATCGAACTATTTAGGGACTTTATTTGCGAAACATGGAAAGCATGAACATTATATCGAAAAGAGAGTGACTGCTGGAAATAGAGCGAATGGGGCACAAGACACGTTTATGAGCAGCCAGAAACTGTAAAAGGCACGAATAGTTGTACATAGGGGGGTGTTCCTGCCGACAATAATGTATGGTACCTAGTAAAAGTTGGGCAAACATCAGAGTAGAGTAATGCATTAAAAATGAAAGCGTTACTTAATATGTGTGATGTGAATTTGAGTGATAGAGGAACAATGTGATTAGAGAGAAATGTGGAGTGAAAGAAGACATACCTAGTGATGAGGGTATAGAAAGCTATGTTAAGATGGTTTGGGCATGTGGAAAGGATGGATGAAAGGAGATTAACGAAACAGGTGCATCAGGCAAGCGTAAATGGCCTTTTTTGTCATCAAAATTGTAACGGCTCTTTTGTAAATTTCGATTTTTAACAGACAAAATAAAGATTCTATTCTATTCTATAAATGGGACTGTTGGGAAGGAAGACCTCAGAAGACGTATCTCGACCAGATAGCAGACGTTCTACGGAACAACCAAGGGCCTTATGCTCACTTCGAGTGAGATTATCTCACGGTAGAGACGTCATATCTCGTTCGATAACTATTTATCCCCATTCTCACCATCTAACTCCCCAATTTTCTCATTCAAAGTTCATGCGAGACGCAAGGTCAACGAGTTATTGAACGAGATATGACGTCATCTCCATCGTGAGATAATCTCGTTCGAAGTGAGCATAAGGCCCCAGGACAATAGTACCTACCTTCCCTAAACCAACAACGTATGAAGAATGTTTAGAGATTGAATGAAGCGAAAGAGGTATGTAAGGACCGCAGCAAGTGGAAATCCGTGGTCTCTGACAAAGTCCTATGAGAAACTGAATAAGGAATCAAAATAAATCTATTAGTCATATATCAACTAAGTATATAACTTTCAGTTTGAGAAACAAACAGCATGATTACACTTAAAACAAGAAAGAAATCGCTTTCAGCGATAAGGCCGCCCATTGTACTTTATTAATTTACGCCTAGATTTATGATGTATCCTTGTGTACAAGTGTTATCTATCATAATTTGAGTATCCCGTTTTTTTAAACTGAATTTACGCTATTTATATTTAGGGAAATTTAGTTGGCAACTGGCGTAGCGTTGACTTGTTTGTTTATTGTTTAATGTTTATGTGTTTGGATTTGCACACCTATTCAATAATTGCATGTATGTTGATTGTCGGACGCATATAAACGGTTGCACCGCGTTAGCCTCATCGATACAGATAGAGTAACATGTAGCACGAGCTTGTGGTGCCTATATTTACCTAAAACCTACAATAGGTTACACAATTTGCCAAGTAACATTTTTGATGGGTGGTACACCTACCAAGAGAGCTCGAAACAGAGTCTGCTGTTCCATCCAAGATTTAGGTAAATACCTCCTTACTCGATAGATTATTGTACTGTACCTACTCGAATTTCTTTAAAGACAAATTTATTGCTGCTGATAAAATTGATCCTGTTTTCATAATTAAAGTTTTATTTATTATTTTGCAGGTACTTACTAAAAATTAAACATTGTCATAAAATTATATTATTTGCTGAGCAGTCCTATTGCAACCTTGAACATTTTCCTGAACAGTAACTGCCACATCATGAGATGCCACCACCAACTCCTACTGTCTCAAAATCTAGAGCAAACTACCACACTTCATTGTGGATGTGAATACCACTATAATTCATTATTAAACTAAAAAAACTTACAAGACCGAGAACTTTACTGTACACAAATTCTATGAAAACAAATTCAGTGCCGCTGAAGAGGTCTGACAGTTTCGCTGCCTGCATGCATAAGAAAATTGCATCACAGCTGACGAGAGTCAGTGGAAGTTCCAATAACATCCTGGACATCATTGTTCATTAATAGGATAGCCCCTTCCTCAAGCACTGTTTGCGAGTAATGACAGCACAGGATCACCATTTTTCTAAATACTAACCTAACATAGTTCATTAAGTTTATTATGTACTAACAATAAGGATCTAAGTTATCTGAAATAAAATTTATATTAAGTATTACTAATATTATAACATTTATTCTGTTTTCACCACTGATGTTTTCATTATTATTTTACCAACTCAATATATTAGTACTTTATGAATAAATACTTAATTAAATTGAATTTTAATTAATTTACACACACCGACCTGTATAATGTAGGATCTACATTATACAGCACTTGGCTCCATCATCATATCAGCTAAGTAATTGGAATACAGTTCTATGTAAGTATAAATTCTTGAATAAAAAAATACCCATCCCAAACAGCTACACTTAATAACAAATACATCATCAAAATATAATTAATTATTATGATAAGTAACAGATAATTACTATAATCCTTATTAACTAAACTTGAATCTGTGTCACGCAAAAGTGTGACAGAGATTCAAGTGTAGTTTCTATGTGACAAAGTAACTATCGGCTATTCTGTAATTCGCCTAAATCATAGTTACACCGAAAATTACTATTATCCATAATAACTAAACTTAAATCTGTGTCACGCAAAAGTGTGACACAGATTCAAGTGTAGTTTCTATGTGTCATAGTAACTATCTGATATTCTGTAATTCGCCAAAATCTTATTTTCACCGATTTTTTACATCATCATCACCCGATCCCATACTAACTATGTTTAATTCTATGTCACTAAAACTAGCATCAAAGCTAATGTAGTGAAGATTTATACAACCTTAATAAAAATGTTTGCTAAAGTGCAGTATATAAAATGTCAGCATTTTATAATAATTTGTTGACGATGTATGCGTAAACATTATTTATACATCGATGTTTTCTGGATTCAGTGGAATAATAATGAAATTATGCTCACATTTATAATTTAAGAATCAGAAAGTTACATGGTAGAATATAATGTGAAAACATTTGTCGAAAGACCGAATGCTAACATTATAACCAAACCACACATAAAAAAATCGGTTTAAATAAGCGCGCCGATATTTTATAGTTATAGAAATTTTATGTAAAAATATGGATATGATATTTTTACATGTACCTAGTTAAGGTAATTATTTTTATGTCTTCATCTTCTTCGTTCCACCTTATAAGAAAAATTACCGTCATGTCGACTGACAATCTTGTCAATGTCAAATAAATAAGATAAATAGTTAATAAACAAAACGATGGACTTACTTCCATCCGTGTAAGTATTTTGCTTTGAAGAAAATAGTAGTGGTCTCAAAAAACAATTATGTACAAATATTATTAATTATTTCCACTGCTCATATGGAGGGCAGTTAACGTTTTTTTGGCACATTGGGAAATACGCGTGTGTGTATGGCAAAGAGGTAACCCTGCGCAGCAAATGATTTTCTTAAGTCTATGCTATATTATGGTGTTTGGCAAGTCGGCAAGTGGCTCACGAAGGTGGGTAGCTAGCTGTACCCTTGGGTAGAAGTTCGTCGTCGTACCTTACTTCCATTGCTTAGATCAAGATATTATAAATCTATGTTCCATTGTCTCATTAGGTATAGAAGTGTCTTTGCTTTCGGGTGACAATGTTACAGCATAGCTTTACTTATCCATCCAATCAAGTCAGTCAAGCTCAATTGTGTCCTGGTGTCAAGCTAAACCAGGGTGCCTACGAAGGTGCCTACCCTCGAAATCAATCGTTTCGCAAAGCAAAACGCGATCGATTTACAGAATAAATATATTTTCGTTCAAGTCAAGTCAAATCAAAACGTTAGTTTTGTGCTTGATTCACAAACAAATTTTGCAATGATGTAATAACATTACATAGTTTTGTAGCTTGTATTGAACGTTTGTTTAGGCCTTTTTTTACGCAACAAACTTTCTTTTCTCTATGGTTTATTAAATCGCGCATCCGTTTCCGTTCATAGCTTGGCAGAACGGCAGCCATTATCTGCCCTTCAATTTGTTCTTTCGCCGGGTCTATGAAAAGGGTCGCTACTGAATGAAAAATCTACGAAAATCCTAAATTCTCTCTAACAGAGAGGTGAGTTCGCATTTCTTTATTAATTGACCAAGTTTTTTTTATCATAATGGAGAGAGAAAGGCTTCGTGATATTAAATTTAAATCGGTCGTGTGTTGTTCCAGATACTACCCATTAGCGACAACACCTTGCAAATCGATACTCCACTTCCATCGGCAAAATGCAGTACAACGGATTTCACAATCAGCATCCCATGTAAGTGTCTGCCTGATCATATTATCTACGTCCGTCATCATGATCTTACAAGACAAGCCATGCTAGCCTATCATAATCCATACCTATTTACTTTCATAGTTGGCTGGCAGCGGCCATTTTGTGAAGTGCATTCTAATTCTCAGCTGAGCACCTGCTGGGTCGCACAACCTTCATGTAAAATCAATACAAAGGTTTTGTTCATCAATAAAATTATGATGTGCGTGTCCGAAAAAAGGCGTGTCCCTATGCCTTCATCGTTATTTTGTTGATGTGATAAAATTCTTGTAATGCCATATATATAATTTATCTAACGATCTCCCTACTAGGTAGGGAGATCGTTAGATAGGTCGTACGTAACTCCGACCAATGGAAATATTTCAGATTTATCAATATTTTTTTTCGTAGACATTGAATAGTATAACAATAGTAATTATATAGGTAGGTTCCCATGAACGCGTTTATATGTTAGCATCATGCGATTATATGCAAAATGAGGGTTATGTTGTAAAGAACTATTTTCTCTAATAATTAGTTTCAGGCCCAGACCAGACCGGAACGAACAATTCGGCAAAATGCCATTCTTTAATGGTATGCCTGACTTTGGGGGCCCTAAAAACTTTGGTCCCAGAAACATGGGTGCTAAGAATTTTCGCCCAAGAAATGATTTCAATGGTGTAAGAAATGATTTCAAACAAAATGATGGTAATGCAAATGACTTTGGGGGACCAAAGGAGTACAGGCCTAGGCCTAATTACAACTCTCAACCTCAAAAGAACTATGGTGATAAACCTGCTGGCATGAATGTGCAGTATTATAATGCCAAGAATGAATTTGGTGGGCCAAATCCGAATTATCAAAAGAGCTATAACCCTAATGGTCAACAGAACTTTATGCCGAAGAAAATTTTCAATCCCAATGGGCCTCAGCAACCACAGGATTTTAAGGGTCGCAAACTGCAAAGCATGAAAGCAAAGCACCCGGGAGACACTTTGATAAAGCCAGTGTGGGATTTGGGTAATCTGGAGCCCATTGAAAAAGATTTCTACAAACCCCATACTGATGTTGAAAGTAGATCAGAAGAGGCAGTTGAGATGTTCCGTTCTACAAAGGAAATCACTGTCAGTGGAAATAATGTTCCTAGACCCAACCAAGTTTTTGATGAAGGTAATTTCCCTGATCATGTAATGACCATTGTCAAAGAGCAGGGTTTCACTGAACCTACTGGCATTCAAGCTCAAGGTTGGCCTATTGCACTATCTGGTCGTGATATGGTTGGAATTGCTTCAACTGGATCTGGAAAGACCTTAGCATACATGCTGCCAGCTGCTGTCCACATTGTTCATCAACAACGCATCCAACGAGGTGATGGCCCGATTGCGCTCATTCTTGCCCCAACTAGGGAGCTGGCACAGCAGATTCAATCTGTAGCTCAGTCATACAATGCTCATGGCACAATCAGAAATACTTGCTTGTTTGGAGGCTCTCCCAAAGGACCACAAGCCAGGGACTTGGAAAGGGGTGTGGAAATTGTTATTGCTACACCAGGAAGGTTGATTGACTTCTTGGAGCGTGGCACTACAAACTTGCGCAGGTGCACTTATTTAGTGTTAGATGAAGCTGATAGAATGCTGGACATGGGCTTTGAGCCTCAAATTCGCAAGATTATTGAACAGATTCGTCCTGATCGCCAAGTTCTTATGTGGTCTGCTACATGGCCCAAGGAAATCCAGGCTCTGGCTGAGGACTTCTTGACAGATTATGTCAAGGTCAACATTGGTTCTCTAAATCTGTCTGCTAACAACAACATCAAGCAGATTATTGAAGTTTGTGAAGAGCATGAAAAAGAAGGAAAGCTTACCAACTTGCTGAAAGAGATTGCATCAGAGAGGGACAACAAAGTAATTGTATTCGTGGAAACTAAGAAAAAGGTAATCAATTGTCATAAAATGTTAAAAACAGATATCCCTTTACCACTTAGATCCGCAGTATCTGATATCCCCTCAGATTACACACTACTAAGTTCCGACTTAAGATTCTTTGAGGATGATTAATCAGTAATCTCAGTGATACATTTGGCATAGTTTTGTACCATACACTATGCAGTAGTTGGTCTTCCATGTGTCAGGAAATGAATGGAAAATGTTGTACCAATTCCTTGCATTTCGTTTTCTTATTCAATAGATTGTGCTTGTTTTTTAGGTTGATGACATTGCACGAGCTGTGCGCCGCATGGGACATAAGGCTCTTGCTATTCACGGCGACAAATCTCAGCCTGAGCGAGACGCTGTACTCACAGAGTTCAGAAACGGTGCCACCACCATTCTAATTGCTACTGACGTCGCTGCACGCGGCCTTGATGTCGAAGATGTCAAGTTTGTTGTCAACTTTGACTATCCTAACTCTTCTGAAGATTATATTCACAGAATTGGTAAATTACTTGTTTTTATAGTTTGAGCATGTAACTAGTAGTTTTGGTAAATATTCTTATTAAACCTTTCTATTCTAGGACGTACTGGGCGATGCCAGCAATCGGGAACTGCCTACACTTACTTCACCCCTGGGGACTCGCGTCAAGCTCGTGGTCTTCTGGCTGTTCTTCGGGAAACTGGACAGAATCCTCCCGCCAAATTAGCCGACTTAGCGCGTAACTCCAACAACAGTACTGGTAAAGGAGCATATGTTTAGACTCGCCGTAAAACTCGCGCGACCTAGTCGGCGTGAAACTATTTTCATACAAACTTCATACTTTGGAGTGTTGGGAATTCCTTAGTGCAACAAGAAAGCTACCACTCAAATTCATACTCATACTAAATGACACACTAAATCTTAATTCCTTATGATTTAGTATGTGTGTCACTCAAGCAGAAGCAGTGAGGTAAGAAAATGTTTGATGTATTTGCAGGACGCAACCGCTGGCAACAACGTAAAGAAAACAACAATAACAGCAACAGTGGCTCCAGCTCACCCCGTCAACAAAGCAACCAATGGAACAACAAGATGGCCAACAACAGTGAAGAGAATACATACCAGAACCGTAACACTGGTCAAGCTCCTAGATTTAACAACCAAGGCAACCAGGGTTACAGACCAAATAACTATCAGAAGCCTCAGGTTCCTTTCCCAAGCCCCAATGTTTTTGAATCTATGGGAAACTACCAAGGCGGGTACAACAGTGGATACCAAGGCAACTACCAAAACCAGAATGGATATGGTCAACGCCCCTACAACAGTGAGTACATAGGTACTTCATAACAAATTCTATTAGTCCATTTGCAGATAAATTATTACCAAGTTGGGTAGAACGACTTATTTGCTAAATTAAAAAAAAAACCAAAACAAAAAAAACTGATTTCTAAATATTTAGTCACTGACTGGGCATTATTAATGTGTTACAGATTCCCGTAACATGGGTCAGCAGTACCGCGGCAATAACACGAACGGAAACAAGGCCAGTGGCTCGGGCTCGTCCTACGGATCGCCGCCGCCCCACTTCGCCACTCCGCCGCACTACCCACAAATGCACCCGCATCCCCAGGACATGCTTGGTAATTACCATTTTGAATCTTTAATAATATATTCAACAAAGTTGGATTTCGACAAAGAGGTTGGAGCTGACAAATTCAACTCAGGTAAGGCAGCATTTGGGAAATTGAGCCAGAATTTGTCATAATTACCTACCTTAAGATGAAAGTCTAACCACAAAGTGTAGCACACCTTCCCATCTGATAATGGACTGACGAGATGAAGGCTGGAAATTGGTGGATAGTGAAAGCTCAAAATCGTTCTTCCTGGAAACCTATGTCCAGCTGAGGACTTTATCAGACTGATGATCATGATTCACTATAACTTTTTCCCACAACCTTCATTTCTAAATAAAAGCAGCAGAGCATGCAAACTTGCCCTTGTTTTTATTCTTATGTTGCGCTATTTATATTGAAATCTGTTTGTGTTACATAGGCGGAAAGTACTATGGAGGTGGAGTTGGAGGCGCGGGCCCGTGTGGATATCAAGCGGCGGTCGGCGCTGGCGTAGCCTACCCACATCTGCCGCCCGGCCCGCTGCTTTATGCAGCCCCGGTACAACAGTAAGCTGTACCCACTGCATTCAGCTCTTGTTTTACATAACTCATGCATATTCCAAATATAAATGTGGATTTAGGTAAGGATGATTATTCACTATATTTGTTCTCTCGATAAATGATTAATGTGAGCTCTAAATGTTGTCTTTCAATATTGATGTTGAATATTGTAGAGCTGATTCCTAGAATAATTGATCAAGATTTGTTTCAATGCTTGTGATTAGTTTATTATTTTCATTAGTATACATTTTTAGATCTGAATGAAAGCTTGCAAAATTAACCATATTAGTAGATGGGAAGATTTGAAAGATATTACTGCATGCACAATATGTAATTATTGGAATTACATTTGTCTTCAATGATTTTAAAGGCTCTCTTGCTGATACTTTTTTGTGAATTCTCTTTCAGATCCAATTTAAATAATTAATGTGTGTTAGATATAAAAGATTCCTAATTGTGTTCTTCATTGATAATTCTTGACATCTGTTCGATTCTTTCTTGATCATCAATGACATTTTAAACAACCATTAACTCTTTTTTAACTATGAATAAAGAACCACCAATGAAGTGAAACCATACATTTATGATGGTACAAGTTCATATACATTAAACTCAAACTGTCAGGTGAATAAGAAAACTTCTTTTCATTATAATGGGCTATCTATTACTTATGGTTTTTTTAGAAAACTTTCAGAGATCAATGAAGAATACAATAAGTTTTAAAATTTTTAGTGGAACATGTTTCAATTCTTGAGGTTCCACAGCTAGATTTAATCATTATATTTGTTAGAGTAGTTGGTGTCGGTACCCTCCTGTGTAACCCCGGGTGCCTTTCGTTTCTTTAAAATTTCTGTATAATGTACGAAATGCACGAAACATATAGAAGATGAGTGAAATTTTCGAGGGAGGTTTAAATATTGCAGAATATTATAATAAAATTTATTTTATTGTTAACGATTGATCCAGTGGTATAATGGGACAACTTAGTGTTAGAAAATAATACTTATAAAACGCGTTAAATAAATGCTTTTGATATAATTCAAGTTAACAATCTGTATTGCCAGATAAAAATGTGAATATTTTTCTTATGTGATGTCAATGACATTTCATCAGTCACTGATTTTATTTTTTATATTAAAGATTAGATCTTATCTACTTGAACATAACGCCTAGAGGTTTGGTCAGAGTCAAATTATGGCGCTTGACAAAGTTGGGCTTTGAACTCATTTACCATTCTCAAAGTAGAGAGTATGTATATAAGACATGCATTTAACCATAGGGGGATAGTATTCTGAACATAATATATAATTTAAACACAAAAAGTTACTTTTGTAGCTATTTATGTCATTTTGTATCTTTTGTATGACATGATTGTTTCAAATAATTCATCTGGTTTCTAACTAGAATGGCTTTGTACGTAAACGGGTTTATATGGTATTAAAAGAAGGCCAATACATGGTACAAATTATTCTGAACTAACTTATATAATTTGTTGTTCAGATTCACACCCGTCACTGTCCAAAGATTTGGAAAAATCTGTGATATGTCATTACTATAGCCCGTCATTGTTTTGGTCAATTGTTAATACATAAGTACACTTCTAACTACAAGGAGTGTGTTTTACTAGACAAAAAGATATATTTTTTGACTATTTGAACGAATTTCATATAAATTTGTGACAACAAAGCTTGCAAGTCGTTCACAGATATTATAAATAGTTATAAGGTTTAATAATTTATTGTTATTCAATTTAGTTTTCAGTTTACTGTTAGGTGACGAAATTGAACCAGTTCAAAGGGACGTAAAAGTTATTATCTTTTTAAGAATACCGTTTCATGGAATGGTGTAATAGCAACCGGCTTTGGGGTGAACAACGTGTATGAGTCTCGCGTAATATACTCATCAAAATGCGAGATTTGCTTTGTTAATGTGTACATTGTAAGAGAAAGACTGCCGTGAAAGGATGTGGATAAGTATGTGCAAACTCGTCTCAAAGATGATGTTTTTATTATCCTAATACTAGCCTGTCCGAAAGGATCATCTGTTAGGGTTTGCATTGGATTATTCAAATCAGAAGATGGAGGTCTAGATTAGATTGTTATCTGGTGGCGTATAAACGGCCGGGCTAGTGGTGTATTGTGTCGGATCGGCAAGAGTGTCGTGTCAGTATGATCGCGAGTTGCAGGTTTCTCCTGTATTATTATGTACAAAGTACTACACCCACCTCTACTAAACAACTGTGATAATAACACTAAGTAGCGTAGCAGGCGATTTATATACTAGTTACGTCCAAGAGAAGGGATG
Organism: Chloroclysta siterata; assembly: GCA_932294275.1. NCBI lineage: Eukaryota > Metazoa > Arthropoda > Insecta > Lepidoptera > Geometridae > Chloroclysta > Chloroclysta siterata. The sequence goes on along the minus strand of OW028590.1, from coordinate 21,979,578 downwards.
ACATCATATCTGACATATTGTATTGTGATAATAATATCGAAGCGTGCTCTCCGCGTTTTGACGAAATGTTTTTTCTCTAAACAAGACTGATTATTTCTTATTAAATGAATATTTTATACTTGTTCCACTTCGACTGAATGAATTAAGACGTCTGTATTTGTATTTAGTAAGATTTTATTATCTCAGCTGAGTTTTTCAAAAATATATTGTCACTATGTTGGATATGTGTCAAAAAGCCTTTCCAAGCGGTCACCAAAATAACGATATTCTGTTTATTTTGTTTTATTCATTGGTTTCCTTTATTTATTGTGATGAAAAATGTTGTTGACAAATTATGTGGCAGCGACAGTGTAAACAAACTGTAGAGTATAATAATGTTGTTGATTTGCAAAATTTTATTTATTCAACCAATATCTCATAGGCACCTTCTTGCTTTACTATTAAGAGTTTATTTTCAAAAGAAATTGTGAAAAATATACATAGATTTTTAAGTATGTGGCAATGCAGATCATCATACGTATTGATTAAATTGTAACAAACAACAGTAAAGTTTGTATTTATTCAATTTATAAAGTACAGTATATATCGGAGAGAGAGACTCCTAATTAATAAAACTGTCCCAAAGGGAAGTCTTCTGAATGTTTCTGAGAAGTGCATTTCTTCTATGTAATACAGTATTAAATTCAGATTAATAAATGAATGTATAATTACCTAGCTTTTTATTTATTGGCATCAAAACGCAGAGCCCCCCCCCAGCCAGAGACCTGTAGGGCTAAGAGCGCACTGCGGGATTATTGATCGAGTGAGCGAAGCGAACGAAGATCTTAGTTTCAACTTGGGCGACTTGGCATTTTATGTATGTATGTATGTTTGTCTGGCCTAACTTTCGAACCGTTGATCCGATCTGCATGAAATTTGATAAGTCGATAGCTTGTACTTCAGAAATTTACTGGTGAGTAGGTATATGAGTAAAATCGGATGAAGGGTTATTATGATATGGGGTTTTTAAGGGGTCAAAAATAAAAAAAGTTATATAAAAAAATCAAGTTACATGTCATGAAAGGGCTTTGTTTGGACATTCCAAAACAATTTTTACTTTTTCGAGTCTCGGTTTTCGAGATACAACAAAAAAGTTAAATTAAGATAACCAACGATCCAAGAGCTCCCATCTCTAGGAATTTCGTTGATATCAAGGTTTTTCTACTGGTCGCCCAGTTCCTTTGCTTTTTCTTATTTTTTTTCTTGCAATATATTAGGAAGGTACTCAGTTCTCATAAAATGGTGATTCAACGGAACTCTTCAATAAATAGGCCAATAGAGTTTCTTAGTTCGGGGCGAACTACTAGTTATTTTATGTCGCGAAAAATAGAGACTAAACCCTTTATCTCGGACGCCGATGGTCAAGTGGAAGCGGCCCCGCCTTCTGATCGTAAGGTCGTGGGTTCCAACCAGTCGTGCACCAGACGATATTTATATTATGGTGTCCTACACTCAAAATCAAAACGGTCTTTATTCAGTACTGTGTGAAGTGAATCTATCGCCAATACGTTTGCTTAAGCGCGATCTCAACTCGTTTACCCTAGCGGTCGAAAACTTTGGTGCTCTGTCGAATCATCGAATGACATCATTTCAGATCATGTCTCAGAGAGACTCCGGGTGTAGCTCGCTGAGCGACTTTTAATTTATGAACTCTTACTACCGTGAGTGTCCAAATTTCACCTCCGTATGTCATACTCATAGGAGGTACCTAGGACGCACTGATTCCGCCCGATTGATGCTTAAATTAAGCACTGGGACGGGCGGCAGCGACGTGAAGACCTGGGTTGATTACGCTAATGTCTGGGAACGAGATGGCTTTCAGTCAGACATTTGATTCCCATCCATCAATCACTTGCTTTTACAATATCGGAATCAAATGTTAAACTGAAAGCCATGGAAGCTTGGAGGATTTATTTCTCTTTGCATCGAAGGGAATCAAATGCCAAACTGAAAGCCATCTCGATAGCCAGACATAGCCAGCTTCATTTCTTTTTTATTTCAATTCAAGAATCATGGATTTCAATTAAAACGTGATGCCATTTTATCTCCGCACAGGGAGGACTTGATTAACCGTAAGCATAATAAGCAACATAGGTAGGTACTCAGGAAATCGAGGAAAGTAAAAAAAAATCACTTCATTAAAGGAGACGATTGTAGGTACCTACCTATCCCATGCAAACGTTCCTATACCTACCTACCTCGACCAAAAGATGAGCGACCGACGACACTACCACCTCGCTCTCGGCCGGAAGTCATGGACGATATAAATACACATGGATCTTGTTAGATTCGGCGCTAGATGGCGTTAAAATCAAACGAACTATACTGTAGGTACTAATGCTCGATCTCGATCTCTGTCTGACTGGGTTGAATGGCTGATAGTATATTTGACGTAATTTTTTTTGGAAATCGGAAATTGTTAATTAATTTTGTTAAACTTGGTGAATAAATTGGTGGTTTTACAATTTGAAGTGAGTTTATAAGCAATTTAAGTGTGAAATATCTAAACAACTTTAGATTTTAGACAAAATATCGATCGATCGAGGTCAAACTTTGCAATGGCTGAAATTTGTGATTGTGGGTAAGTAATAGTTTCTTTTTATGTATATTTTTTGCACTATTTGAAGTACTGAGTACGCAAGTAGGAAGGATGATATTTTAATTAGTATGGTAGGAAGCTTTTGCGAAACAAAAATCCCTTCCCCATGTAAGTTAACCCAACTTCTGTCTGCAATACAAAATTTCTAGACAAGACGGCCTTGAGTCTAATCTTGTCAAATCAATGTCGATTGTAGGTAGATAGTTGTTTTATAAAATGTTAACCTTTGTATCCCAAAAATCTTCTTTGAATCCTACCTATTTTTCTGAACAAAACGTAGGTCGGTAGGCATATTAGGTTTTGTTGACTATTTGTACTCTGGTGAACCTTATACACTGCAGTAAACTGACATTAGTTACCTACATGGATTTCTTCTCCCTATTTAGGTAGGTATTCTTTTACGTTTAGTTTGGATCATTATTATTTTGAGAGTTTGCCCATCACGCGACGTGTTATTTATTATATACACCTTTGTCTGAGTATACACCGTCGTCACGTCTTCGTCTTCGTCGCCGTCGTCATCCTTCGTCTTCGTCATTCATTCATACTTACTCATTTCTGTGTTGCCAGATCCAATTTTATAAAAACCGTAGAAACTTCTATTTTGTAGATCTACAGACTTATTTTCAACGATATAGTTACTGTGACACCAAGAACAAGAAAATAAATGTTTATTTTAAACTGGTTTGGCATTAAAATACCTCTTGATTGGTAAACTAATTGAAAACTATATCATCTTTGAAGAATATCAATCATGCATGTTATGTAAAAAGAAGATAAGTCTGGTTTGGTTTTGTTTATATTGTATTTTATTTATTTTTTTACTTTGATTTAAATGGTTTATTATCAACTCAGTATTAATAACATTAAAAATACTCTCAGATACCTATCTTATGTAGATAGGCAGTAGGAGCTCTTTGTGATGGGCTTGTCCGGGGAAGTTTTACCATCATGTCTATTTCTGCCATCAAGCTGTGTTGCTGTGTTTTGGTTCGAAGATAGTGGGTGCAGGTGAAATTACCTAAACATGTCTTGCAGTGCATACCTTGTGAGCCAATGCTTTGTTATGCATAATTTTTATTACATAACTTCAGGTCGGCCATCTCATTGTTCCAAGTCAGTCATCTCATAGTTCTCATTAGCAAGTAAAAAAAAACTTGCCCCATACTAAGCAAAGCTTGAAATGAAATGTAAAGTAATAGTAAAAAGTTTGTCTATACAAGGTGTTCCATAAGTTGTGTATATGTATAAACTTCAGGGGGCTAAAGAACCCATCAATATATACAACTTTTTCTAAGGAACCAATACTGTGAACGCGAAAAAAAAACAGATGTTTCATACATTTTACCCTGGTAGGTATTGAACTTTTGTATGAAACAGCTGTTTTTTTTTTCGCGTTCACAGTGTTGGTTCCTTAGAAAAAGTTGTTCATATTGATGGGTACTTTAGCCCCCTGAAGTTTATATACACAACTTATGGAACAGCTTGTATATTGGTATTTTATATTTGTAGGTAATTTTTAAATAGTTTTGTCCAATAAATCAACCTATTCCTTTCTAATACCAAAATGGTATCAGGAACAGAAAATTTATGACCACCAAACAAGGAATAGATCAATAAATCTCAGTAGTTTCTGTGACATAGGTAGTACCTATTTGAGGGGTGACTTATGTGTTACAATCAATTTTTTCTTATACCTATTGTGGTTTGTGTTTGTTATGGTTATAAAGTCACTTGGAGGAGTAAAATTTGATAGAAGTTCTCAAAAAAATTCCCTTCTTGACATACCTAGTGTCAAACTAAAAATATTGGAGAAGGAAGGGAGGCCTTTGCCCTGCTGTGGGACATTAACAGGCTCTTAATAATAATATGGCAAGCAAACAAACTCAGACAGGGGGAGAGCTGAGCTTTGTTTTAAATTATTCCTTATGCTTCACTTGATAAATTTGTATTACTTTTTCACACCTTCTTGAACCCCATATTATCTTAACAACCCCTTGCCAAAATTAATATACCAAACAGTAAATTTCTTTCTCAAGTAGGTAGTAGGAGATGGGAGCTCTTGGATCGTTGGTTATCATAATTTTACTTTTTTGTTGTATCTCAAAAACTGGGCATCCTAGAAAAAATTTAAAAATGGTTTGGAATGTCCAATAGGTAGGTAACTTGATTTTTTTGTGTATTTATTTTATTTTTGCCCCCTTAAAAAACCCCATATCGTAATAACTCTTCATCTGATCTAACTCATATACTTACCACTAAATTTCTCAAGTACACGCTATCGACATACCAAATTTCATGCAGATCGGATCAACGGTTCAAAAGTTATGGCCAGACAAACATACATACATACATTAATTACATACATAAAATGCCAAATCGCCCAAGTTAACTTAGAGATTTTCGTTCGCTTTGCTCACTCAATCAATAAATTAGGTTAGGTAGGTACTAGAAACACTATCTTAACTTATCTATGGTTCGGTAATAGTATGGTAATACTAAGTTACTTAAGTTTGTTGGAATTTTGTCCAGGAATTGTCAGCACGCAGACAGATGGTGAACAAGGACATCAACAACTGGGTTAAGGCGCCATACTACGCTTAACCAGGTCGTCACTGCGGAACGAGACTCCGACCGAGGTAAGTAACAAACACAACCTTGTATGGTTTATACTTTAAGAGTCTCAACTGTTTCACAGATTCTAGTATTTGTGCAGGTGACTTAACTTTCTATCCAGTTTAATTGCGTAACATGTTTTGCACCCGTGGCGCTCGCTAGGAAGGTACGGTTGATGTATTACGAACTAAATCTAGCTAAGGCTGGGTGGGAGGATGTTGATGTTCCTCTTATCGTACAAATACATTGCTCCATTGCTCATATCTTTTAGTAACCAATAACTACTAATAATTATACACCTTAAATGCTTTTGATATAAGCCTTTTATGGAATTTTCACAGCTGTTTTGTCGTAATAAAAACTGTAAACAAGTCCGAATACATTTCCTATTGCGCTAACATAACATAACCTTCGGCAGTACTGCGTGTGTTTATAAACAAATGTAACGTGACAATGCTGTCGTGAATGTAACACGCCTCACGCAGTGCAGCTGTCTTCAACATTACATTGTAGTAGAGCATGACACGATGCATTCATTGTGAAAGCACACAGTTGTGAACTACGTACTACCGTTCAACGCCGCTTACTTTCATGATAAACTGTTTCCAATAGTTTATGTCAATAGGTCAGGTTCAAAGGCTTCAATCCAAACTGCTTTCTTTATCATCAATATTTTATCATAATCATAATCATAATCATAATAACTTTATTGCGAATATAGGTTGGTACATGTCAATACAGATGTCGGGGTTTGCAAATAATGTTCTTCCATATTCCACTTAAAAATAGCATGCAATAATTATACAATTTAAAAACTAATGAATTGATTGAATGATTAAAGAAATACAAAATGTCCGGAATTTAAAATAGAAAAGGAGATAAATTAACAATTAATAAAAAAAATAAAGAACAAAAAAAAAAAAAAAAAAACTTATTATATTGATTATTCTAAATTGTCGTTAAGATATTCCGTCACACTATAGTACACTTTTTCAATGAGCAATTTTTGTACGTTTTTCCTAAATACAGTGATAGAAGGAGAGGCCAGTATGGCATTAGGCAAATTATTATAAAGTCTTGAGGACATACAAAATATACTGTTGTTTAGTTTAGACGTTTTATTTTTAGGACAACAAAGTTTATGCATATGGCGTATGCTTTTGAATTTATCAAAGAGGTGTATATTTTGCCTGGCGAATAATAATGCTTCAAGAATATAGATTGATGGTAAGGTTAAAATTTTTAATTTAGTAAAGTATTGTTTGCAGCTGTCTGTCTGCTGTAGCTTGCATATGGCCCGCACGCATCTCTTCTGGGCCCTAAATAGTAAATCTTTGTCGGTAGAGTTGCCCCAGAATAAAACACCATACCTAAGAAGGGATGCCACATACCCGTGATAAGCTGTCAGCAAAGTAGACTCACCAGCAGTTCTTGACAGCACATATAAAGCGTAAGAAAATCGGGCTACTCTTGAGCATAGGTTTTCCACGTGAGGTTTCCAATTTAAGGTACAGTCAATATTTAGTCCTAAGAATTTCGTTACATCTATTTGATTAATTTTCTGGCCATTGTAGTTAATGTCAATGTTATTTATTTTAATTGCTCTATTCCTGAATATAATGAAATTTGTTTTTGCTAAATTAATTCTTAAGTTGTTTAATGTCAACCAATTTATAATCTTACTCAATGTATCATTCATGTCATTTTCAAGAGTAGTCTTATTGATTCCATTAAATAAAATTGTACTATCGTCAGCAAAAAGTGTCATGTGATGATTTGTTATTGTGGGAATGTCATTAATGTAAATTATGAATAATAAAGGACCTAGTACACTCCCTTGAGGTACGCCGTATTTGACAGTTCTGAATGGGGATGTATATTTGACCTGCTTTTTTTCTGTGGGGCATATCCTTGTTATCTCAGTTGCCTGCGTTCTGTTGGTGAGATAGGATTCAACTAGGCTTAATACATTACCTCGCACTCCGTATGCATCCAACTTATGCAGAAGTATCTGATGATCAACGTGGTCAAATGCTTTTGTGAGGTCCATGAAAAGTGCACATGGCGTTATATTGCGATCAAGATTATCCATAACGTTATGTAAAAAATTTAAAATAGCCATATTAATTGTCCTTTTTTTCCGAAACCCTGCTTGTTCTTCCGCAAACAAATGATGTTTTTCAAAGAATTGGTAAATGCTGTCATACATGAATCGTTCAAAAACTAGCTGACTCGTCCGCGTGTTATAGTGTTCTTTTCTTACCAAAGTTTGACAACCTCATAATGGAGCGGATTTCAAAAATCCTGTAACAACTGTTTCGTTCATTATTTTTGATGTAGAGCATTTAACTCGAGTTTGGAGATGATCGCGCCCCGTGTTTGGATTTTTCCTAGTAAAACTTTGACTCCCTGTTTCTCATTCAACACTTAGTTTCACCCCTCTGGGAAGATTTGATAAATCTTGAGTCGTGATATTTTATTTTTAATGTAGAGTATTTAAGCCATTTTATGAAATATATTAAAGTATGTGTTATGTGTATTACACATAACTAAACTTTAGAAAATTGCATTTAAACCCTTTAAAATTCAGAAGAAAGCTAAAAAAACCCTGAAGCTGACCAAATGCCCGACTGACAAAATAACTCTTCTTGAAACAAGCAACCTTCTCGTTTATACTGAAGGTCTTCAACGATGTTCTTTTGGTTGCCAACTGCGTTTCATGTCTGTTCGCCGTTGGCACAAATTTTATGAAACTGCTGTACATCAGGTGGTACATCACGTTTTGTACGGAGACATGAGAGTTCTCACACGCCCTATTATAGGGCACTTATTGCGGCTCCATACAAAACCTTCTTTTAAAACGGCCCAAAATAGAAAAAAACACGTACTTGAGCCTAAATATTTATCTTTCCGACTACATACATAAAACTATTACTTACTGCTGTAAGAACATACGTTTCTGCTGTAATAGCCACAAGCAGTACATACTAAAAGCGACATCCGCGACCGTAGGAATGCGAGCGGGTTGCGCAACTTGTTTTGACGGGCGAAACGATCGTTGCTTCATTATAACACAGACTTAACTTTCCAGTCGAAACGTGTCTTTGATATTTAAACAGCGATAAAGTTACAAACAGTAAGTAAATTCTGATTTATTGGTATAAATCTTCATGGTAATAAAGCTTCATAAGTAGGTATAAATGTACAACACATAAATAACATAAATATGAATGTTATTTAAGGCGACTAGATGGACCGACGACATCGTGAGGATGAAGAGGGCTCAGAATCCTTCTTCCTGGAAATGTATAGCGGAGGCTTATGTCCAGCAGTGGACTTCTTCAGGCTAATAATGATGTTGAATGTATATGTATTGTATATGCATATATATATATAATACCCATACCGGTTGCGGATAAATATTTACCCGCAAAACGGTATGGGTATGAACTCTTAGAGCTATGTTGGCGACCATTATTCTACGGGGAATACCTAGGTATCTAAGTACATTTTTTACTAAGTATGGCGAAGTTTGAATTGATTAAATAAATAGGTTGGTAACCAAACAGGCGCAAACCAAAATAATCTCAAGTTCCACGCATATTAGGCAGGTAGGTAGATCTCTAAGTACATAGTCCGACCGTAGTTTTTTATAGTTACTTGTGTGTGTGTGTGTGTGTATAGGTTACTTACCTAGGTAAATTAACGTATGGCATTGCACCATTTGCGTCATTCGACCGAGTATTATATACTCAGCTAGAGACGGTAGGTAGGTACAGGTACGTACTCGATACTGTTATTTTAACGGAACCAGTGGCGGTATAGGTACCTGCACAATTTGAATTGCCGGTCACGCAAGGCTAAAGAAGCCTCACTTATGAGCAAAAACACGAGACAAGTGATAGGTACTTTCATTATTAATTAACGGTCTTTTTGCTTTAAAAATATGTGCCTCTTGTTACTTACTCTCACAATCTGAATAGCTCTTGTGCAATAACGACGATTGCATTTATAAGAAACCTAAAATGAATGTATTCTGGCATGCAATGCCAGTTCAAGATTTAAGACATGTGCAACCAATCTTATTGAGATCCGTCCGGCGCGGTTGGCGGCGGCGTTTGGCGGTGTCGACAGCCTTGCCTGAGGCTATGTTTTTGCTAAACAAACAGTAGGTAGGTAGGTAAAGTTCCTATTGCAACAACCAGACGATTGACTCTCTCTTTCTCGTCATATTGCAAGAGTGAACCGCTCGCGCACTACAAAACCGGATAAGCCAGTGGACGTATACGTAACAAAGGTACAATAAATCTTTTCAATTAGGTATGAAAGTAGGCTTTTGATTTATCTTATCTAACACATCTGGCTGGGCCCAGTGCTTGTGCAGCTGGTACAAATTAAAAAGTTTTGTTATAATTGCTAGATAATCAATAATCATAGTCGACGTTGCCCTGCGAATCCTGTGATTGCATTATATTACTATACTAGCGGCCTGTCCCAGCTTCGCATGGGTGGATATACATTTTTTGAACATTTTAGGATAAACTTAGAACGTAGGTTAGAGTCTCGCGTGTACTTATTTCGCACGCCCTTCTCCCTGAGTGAGTAAAAACGCGCCCCTTGGAACCGCGAGTTCACTAATAATATTTTAAAGCGAGCTAAAATTTTTAATTTCGTCATATCTTTTGAATGGAATGTCCGATTTGTAAAATTCAAAAAGTAATCTATAGGTATTGAAACAGTCTTGAATACGAAATGATTTATTTGGATAAGGATTAATACCAAGGTACAAATAAAGAGCCTTTTCTAGCGGCGGCATTTCAATTATTTTTTTATAATAAAAGAACACTTATTGTGACATAACTATAATAGTTAGACATATGCTGTCGCGACATTTTTTGTAGATGATTACGTGTTCTACAAAATCGTAGTACATTATTTTGTCCTAACATCAATAGTTTTCGCAGCGCACACGATGTAAGGTTTAAAAAGATAAAATATATTTATTGTTTATGAAACTAGGTACATATTTTGGTGTTGAGGTTTGTTTGAGTCACATTAGTCCAGCTTAAAAGCATATAAACAGGCACAGATAAAAAAATAAAAACAATTTAAATTAAAATCATGCAAAATAAAAATAAATTAAGATAAAACAAATTAAAATAAAACACGGTGACATTAAAAAAATAAAAAATAAGTGAACTTAAATGTCAAGTTAGGTAGGTACTAATTAAATTTAGGGAAAAAATATAAAAATTAATGTCATGTTGTAAATTTGTCATTTAGAAAGTCATCAACCTTATAGTATACTTTGTCCACTAATAACTTAGTAAGGGTGTTTTTAAATATATTTAAATATATTTAAGGTGTTTTTAAATAAATTTTTGTTTTCCACCTTGGGTTACATTATTGGAGTTTTAGTAAGGATCCCTGATTTTTTTGAAAATATAATATAGCCTATGTTACTCAGGGATAATGTAGCATTCTAATGGTGAAAGAATTTTTGAAATCGGACCAGTAGTTTTTGAGCCTATTCGTTACATACAAAAATACAAACATACAAAAATACAAATCTTTCCTCTTTATAATATTAGTGTAGATGATTGAATTTATTCACGAATAAGTTTAATTTATATATCCTGCTGCTCCTTGCTGCTTTACAGCTGCTGTAAGGATTTTGACAGTTTGAACTTTGAACGGACGACTGTGAGAAATGGCGAAACTTTTGTTGGGTTGCTGGTCCTTGTTCACTGTAGCGACCTTAAAATAGAAGTGCCTACAAAATCATATTAAAACTTGCGTTCTTTTTGTTTTTATTTTCATATTTGTAAAAGAAATATCATAGGATACGTAGACAGTTCCGGTACCTATCTTATCTTGTTATTCAGGCTTATAAGATTTAAAAATGCGTGTGTAATTCCCAATGGAATACCCAGTGGAATTTCCAGTATGATAGGGTAAGGGATCGGATAGTAAACCCATACGTACCTAGTACCTACCTATACTCATACAATACACCTTTACATGCACTTCGCTGCGAATGACCTTGTCGCTCAAAGCTATTTCTTCCAGGCAACCTTACAATTTGTTAGTATTATACTTAACCCTTATTATAATATTGGGTATTTTTTTATATATACGTTTATATATGTTTTGTTGTATATACATATATCAAAAAAAATATAGGAAGAAACAAGACTTCTTGCCTGTTCTTCTTTTGGACTTCGCGTGGATCTGGCGCTGGCGGCGCCTAGATTTATCAAGTTTCAAGACGTTTCGAAGTGATCTTTGTGATTCAATAGAATATGCCTTTTGCCGGATCGGATCAGAGGAAGACATAGTTGTGCAAAGATATATTTTCAGTGACCAAGCCAGACAAAATGAGGATTAGCAGGAGAGAGGCGGAATGCTGCAGCGCAGCGCATGAATGTGAAACGTGTGCGTTGGACCTCTTTGTGGAAGGCGGCAGGCGTATTTAAGTAATTGAATATTGCATGCATGACATTCTCACGATAGATATTCGAATAATTTAATACGTGTACTCCACCGCAACACAGCGACAAACAACCTACATCGAGTATGTCGAAATCTTGTCACCACGGTTGTCTGTTGCGGGGCTTCACACAGTCGCGTGCCGCCTTTCGGTCGCTACAACAAACTGGGCTAAGGTCGCTAACGTGCATAATTCACTGCACATATTTTACATTTATCCACCTGTGTGATTGATAACGAATGCAGAACATACAAGTCGGCCTACACATACATTCCAGCTAAATCCATTCACGCATTCATAGCTAGTTTCGTAGATCCTGTTCTGTGCACTTCATCATAACTTGTAGGTTACCTATACCTTGTTGTTAATGTTTGCGAACCGGACATTTGGTTTGACTTTGCATAATTCTCAGAATAAAGGTATGTAGTTAGGTGCAATTAGGTTGGCTCGATTATTTATATTTTATTATAAGGGTTGTGTTGTTCATTTGATCTTTGGACATTTCAAAGCATCTGCTGCTTTGCCACTGAAAGAAAACCGGCCAAGTGCGAGTCGGACTCGCGCACGAAGGGTTCCGTACCATTATCTATAAAAACGGCAAAAAAACACGTTTGTTGTGTATGGGTGCCCCCTTCAATATTTATTTCATTCTGTTCTTTAGTATTTGTTGTTATAGTAGCAACAGGAATACATCATCTGTGAAATTTTCACCTGTCTAACTATCACGGTTCATGAGATACAGCCTGGTGACAGACGGAGAGCGGAGTCTTAGTAATAGGGTCCCGTTTTACCCTTTGGGTATTGAACCCTAAAAAATGGCCTAAACTGTCTAATAAAACTTTCATAGTTTCTCCCGACGGCACTATAAAATATTATCTCGATGGTTTCTCCTCGACATTTTAGTGTCAGTCTCGTGACCGTAGTTTGGCAACGTCGAAATACTATCGAGGTTAAAATAATTTGGCGGGCATCAGAACTGCATTGAAACGAAACATTAGCTACGCTTGGAATGTTTAATGGAATGTGCGGTGAGGTACGAAGGGAAAGGAGAAGCAGTGAGTAGGTAGAGCGCTTTCGAAGCGGCAATGCATGCGCTCCGGCCACGCCGAGAAACTAGGTCACTCCACACCTCACACGAGCTAACTAATTAAATTTGATTCAGTATGGATTAACTTTATTTCATTTAAAATAAATTGTTGATACTGAAGGTAACTAGTTGAATCCCGTACGCCTTGAATCTATTTCCATGTACAAACTTTGAAACCCTTTTTCAAACATTAGGCGTGCAAATTTGTAAAAATCTTTGAAAGTGAGCCCTCAAAAAGGCAAAGAAAGATAATTATTAGTGATGAGCGAGTGAACTCTTCTTTTATATTAGATTGTAATATTATATACAATTACCTTTTAAAATGCAAGATGGCTGCCAAGTCCTAGGTAGCTCAGATTGTTTTCGCAATCGTAAATAATCAGTTTTTCCCTTTGGGGTTTTCTGCTATGAGGGAAGTTTATAAATCCGAGTTTTTAATACGTTACTTGGTAGCTAATACTGTACCTAAAGGCAAGGCGGCGTTGATTGGCTTCGGGCGTCGGTCGTCGTCGGCGGCAGCGGCGGTATGCCTGCATGAATCATGCCTGTATCTCGTGCCCGACCGGCAGACGCACCCAATGTAGGTCACCTGCTCGCGATGGTTTGTTTGGGTCCCCCGAATTAGAATGTGTTAATAATACGATAACCTTTCCTTACCCGCTCCCCGCTCTACCCTCCTCTATTTTTACCGCAACTTTTTGGACGCATTACAAGTCCGATGCATTCTTAACAGGTTAAATCGCGATGTGCTCATTTAAATAAGATATACGAGTATCTTTATCCTGTCTGGCGAATCTCGGAAATGGTTAATTTTGATTTTCCTTATAGCTCGAAATGCAATATGACGTAACGTCGGATTGCTAGCCTAGAATATGTTTTACATACCATTGATGTACTTCGTCTTTTAATTAAGAACAGCTTAATTTCCTCAATTGAATCTTTGCGAGTTGCATTTCCTCGTGGAATAGCGGGAACGTCGTTGCATCCGGCGACCTACTCGTGGTAAATGGGTCAGTCGCTTACGTCAGTAGCTATCGCGTTTGTTTGGGTCCCGTTTATTGATCAAACTCTGCTCGGGCCACGCTGCGCTCGGAACCTGTGCGCAGCTCGCGTTATTGGGTCATGACGTTGGTGCACAATTTGTCCGGCTATTGTTACCTAATTTTTGGGAATACTATTTAGTTCCTTTCATAGATTCCTTTCCTGTGACAATTGTTTATACTAGAACCGCTATTGTTGTCAGCTCTATTAATAGAAACATCTCTAAACGGAAGGTAGTGTAGTATAGTAGTAAATATCTTTTTTTTCTAACTGTTGGTTGGTAAGGATTGAAATTGATACCAAATCTATTCCCAATGTTGTTAAAGTGGCAAAGATGCGGAAATTTTGTTTTGTTTGATGGTGTTCCACATAGATGGCGCTGCTTGTTTTGTTTGATAGAACGCGAGAACGCTTGATTGATGATCAATGTTTTATTCGACGTAGAATAAAAAGAAAATAAAATATAAATAATAATTACGCCGAACAGGGTGAAATACCCCTGTGAGCGATTTAATCTACACTTCTACACTAATATTATAAAGAGGAAAGATTTGTATTTTTGTATGTAACGAATAGGCTCAAAAACTACTGGTCCGATTTCAAAAATTCTTTCACCATTAGAATGCTACATTATCCCTGAGTAACATAGGCTATATTATATTTTCGAAAAATCAGGGATCCTTACTAAAACTCCAATAATGTAACCCAAGGTGGAAAACAAAAACCTTACATCGCGTGCGCTGCGAAAACTATTGATGATAGAACAAAAAATCTTCAAATATCTACGTCATCATCTACAAAAAATGTCGCGACTGCATATGTTACAAATGTATGAAATAAGTAGACGCGAGGCTCGAACCCACGGTCTAAGTTTATCCTAAAATGTTCAAAAAAATTATGACCACCCATGCGAAGCTGGGACAGGCCGCTAGTGTTATATATATATATATTTATATAATATTACTATTATAGTTATGTCACAATAAGTGTTCTTTTATTATAAAAAAATAATTGAAATGCCGCCGCTAGAAAAGGGTCTTTATTTGTACATTGGTATTAATCCTTATCCAAATAAATCATTTCATATTGAAGACGGTTTCAATACCTATAGATCACTTCTTCAATTTTTCAAATCGGACATTCCATTTAAAAGATATGACGAAATTAAAAATGTTAACGGGTCCACGGGTTACGCACGGGGTGCGATTTCACTCACTCAAGGAGAAGGGCGTGCAAATGTATGAAATAAGTAGACGCGAGGCTCGAACCCACGGTCTAAGTTTATCCAAAAATGTTCAAAAAATTTATGACCACCCATGCGAAGCTGGGACAGGCCGCTAGTAAAAAATAAAAGAAAAAGAATAGAAGTTAAATATGTTTGTTCCGCATTATTGTATCTTACCCTTTATCATTTTGCCTGTAAAAAATTTAATGCATGTAATGTTCTTGTATTACGCACGTGTAGGTATTTCGTACTTACCTACGCCAACATGTGGCGCTTCACCTGTACCACTATCAGAGATAAGTTGTAGCTCTGTAATAGATTCACGTATCGCTTTTCGACATTTATTTTATCAAAAATTGCTTGTTTTATATTAGTTGAATACCTCAAATAAATTTATTTGCTGCAACATAGGTAATACATGTTATTCTCGTTACATAATTTATTAAAACAGTTGAACAAATAATTGGGTACATAATCATGAAAAATATTTAAACTTTTATATACACGTTTAAACATCACAGTTTGTAGGTGCCTATACATAAATATTAAGCACCATTTACTTAGGACTTACTTTACTTAGCAATAATTGAAAACGTATAGAATGCAATCTTTGTGGTTCATTGTTTGCAGTATTAACTCAAATTTATCTAGCACACACGGCACGTGTAGTGCTAAAACCGTTAACTTATTGGTTGATATCCAGATTATGTCCAAACAATATAAACACTTGGCGCAGTGGTATGATGACTCTGCTTCTTACGCGTGTGATTTTGCTTAATGTGGAAAGCCCACCAATATATATTTTTAACAGCGGGTTTTACCATTTGTGAGTGGTTACGCTATCCGTTATTTAGATTAAATCAATTTCCGTCATTGTTTTTGAAGTCTGTAGTAGAGGTGGAGATATTTTTATAGGTAGCGTTACTCTGCGATGATAAAACTCGCTAGTAAATGGGTTCTTATGTATAATCATCGTTTATATATATATATTTTTATTTATTTAAACTGTTTACCACTAGACAATATACAAACTCAAGCAGACCGAACACTGAAAATCGCAGAAGTAAAAACTGTGTCGCGTTTGACAGCGTCCGATCTTGGTACAAAAATAAAATAAAAAAGGTAAAGCAAAAACACAGGACATAAGGCGATAAAATAGTTGGTCGAACACTGAAAATCGTAGTAAAAACTGTGTCGCGATTTATATGCACTTTAATACAGCTTTAGGCATAATGTTTTTGAAAATAATAATGAAATTTACTGTCATTTTTCAAAAGATTAGTTGTTATAATAGGCCCAGTGAATTTCAGACACGGACCACGCAAGGTAGGCTTTCAAAGTCAGTACGAGCACGACCGAAGTAAAATTATTTATCTTTGACGATTTGGCGTTGTATTTTGGGCATAACTGTCTAACCATTAATATGATCTAAGAGTACATTATGTTTTTGGATTATCCGCTTTTGTTCTGCGTATAATTTTATTGTTTTCTGCTACGGGCGTAGCACTTAAAACATGAAATAATGCAAAAGAGTACAAATAAATAATTTTTGGTAAGATGATTTTTCCAGTTAAGGTTGAGTTCTAGTGTTTTAGAAAAAGATATGATTAGCAGGATGTAATTAATTACTTAATAAATAATTAAAACGTTCAAAGACGAAAAGAGTGCTACGCCGTAGCATGACAATAATTTGTTTATGCACTCGTAGATATACTACTAGAGCAATAGTGTAGGCTCAGAGGTAATAGGTTAGGAAGATAAAGCTATGGCCACAAATGGCGGATACGGATATCCGGCACATCACGAGCGACAGTGACACAGTCAGCCATGATTGCTGCAGCCTTGCCTTGGCAGGTAGCGCCGCCGACCCCCCGGCACAGCCCGGCCATCTAGGCCACGGCTACTAGCTACTTGTTGTGCGTGATTCCCGCTCTTTTTACGCCATCATTATTATTTACTCGCTTGTTTACAGTGATATTTACATTTACGATCAACCTACAAAGTTTATGACTGTGCTTTGGTAAAATTATTGCCTACCGATTATACGTTGTAAGTATGATGGTGGCACTTCACATGGCATCCGTGTTCGCATATTGGTCTTATTTGCTAAATACGACGATGTGTAGTGACTAGTGACCCTATTCGCCTATATTTGTCTATTTTTCACGAACAAGATGACTACACTAAAACATGAGCAAATTTTTTTTTTTACCATAATAATAATAATTAGGACTCCGCCATAGGTCGCCACGCCAGCACTAGGCTTCTTATCTTAAGAAGCTTGACTCGCAAATTTCAACATAGGTATTAGGTACGAAATCTAGTAAAATATTTTTTTTGTACGATACCTTGTTTGGATAAAAATGTAATTTTTGCTGTTAAGTAAATAAAAAATAATATTCTTCAAAATGTTGAAATATGCGAGCGAGAAGGCGAAGGAATTTTTGGCGGTTTTCTGCGTCTTAATCATGCACGCAAAAATCATGATTTGTATGTAAGTACCTACCAAGAGCTACCGGTTGAACACAACTGCATATATGACGGCCGACTGGTTGAGACTAAGATGTTCTCTTCGTAATCAGGTGAATCTAGTCGTGTAAACTTAACCTACAGACTTTTGTTAAACACTCAGTAATGCACATATTATGTGCATTACTGAGAGTGTTTAACAAAAGTCTTTATAATGTGAAGTGATAGAGGAGAAGGATTTACACCAAACCCCACTCTGTTTTACAACAACGGAAAGCCAAATTCTTAGACAGTGATTATCTTCTGAAGTTTGTTTTTGGTTTTGTATTTACGAAAAACCAAGCATGTATAGAACTAGCTGCGATGAGGAAAACAAATACAATAGCAGGATTTATTTATTTTCCTCATTGACAGTATAGTAAATAGTAATCCATAACGAGGATGTTATTGTAGTAGGAGATGCATACTTCGATACAGACAGGCATATTCAAAGTTATGCACGCTTGCGCCGCGTGGTCTGCCTCATCGTTCGCCTTCTACCACCCCATTCCCCTGATCGATCGCAATACTTGGTATACCACCTACGTGAAACGCAACTCTAAGTAGGTCGGTAGCGGCGTAAGTGCGCGCGCAGCCTCCCACCACTACGACGTCATTATTGATCGTGCACGTGGCGCCGTAAATGACGTAGCGTCCTGATAGTACGCCCACTCCCGTGAACGACCCCCACCCGCCACCAGGGCCCACCGCCCCCGCACCTCGTGTTGCCCGTCTGACCCCACACCGACCCCTGCCAAATACTGTTATTTCATTATACTGCACCCATTTTCTAACCATGGTTAAAAAACATTGAAAAACTTTAGATGAGTTCTAATTCATCGTTTACCAGACTTTAATGAGTTATTCCAGAAAATCAATATAACACTATGCAATGTCCATAAGCTAAGAGTGCTAGTTATTGGAATTCAATTTACGTGCGTGCTGTTTGCATTCTTTGATTGTATTACGTAGAACTGATAAAATGTCGATAGATCGGCGACGTTGATTGCCTGGTATTTTTTGTTTGCTATAGAGATTGACGTCAAAGGGTGTGTTGCAAATAAACGCATGCATGGATAAACTCAATAAAAAAGTTTACTATATACACTCGCCCGCAAAAATAAAGGGTCACCTTTGAAAACAGCAATATCTTCAAGAAATGATCAAGATAACTTATTTTGCTTATGAAATTAAACCAAAAGAGGATACATACATTCAGCAATGTATGCAACCCTTCATTTAACCTTTTTTACTGTAATGGCATAAAAAATGCGTTTTATGTAAAACGACCTGTTTTCAAATTGTGATTCATTTTTCAATTTCGACGTCTTTGATTTTGATTTTTAATTTAGTATATATATGGGACTAGAAATTGATTTTCTTTATTCAATTAGAGTTATTTGTACAAAGTCATGCATTTGACTTTGTAAAGAATTATCACCATGGTAGAGTTTGGGTTTAGCCAGCGCAGAGTGGTGGTAGTTTATTTTATGCGTGATTAAATTTTCTTTCAGATACTTTTTAATTAAAAGATCTAGATTGTGTGGTTTCAAAGTTATTTGGAGTTAACTAGACCCTTTATTTTTGCGGGCGAGTGTAGTAAAAAAAACCTAACCATTTTATATATGTTTGTTTGTGGTTCATTCACACTGTGGCGGCATTTGAATGCCTGATAGATATAAGCGAGTTCCAGGTCACGGCTCTACATTACAGGCAAATTTTATCCAGGTTTAACGTCTTCATACTAATACTTTGCAGAGGCCATCCTATTGCATAAGAATATCTGATGATGTAAACAATGCTCTATAATAATGCGAAAGTGGCCCTGCTGACAATTCCACAAAATACTGGTATTTACATTTCTCTATTTCGAAGTATTATTTTATTTTGAAGGTGAGAGTCAATGATCTTTTTGTTTACTGCACCGTTATCTTTATTTTTATGCGAGTTTTCCTGTTGCCTCATGACATGACAAATACGCTTCTTTATACGACAACATCCATAGAAGATATATCGATCGTGTCATGCCGATAGCATTAATCGATGACTAGTTTCGTAAAGAAAAAATAGTTCAGAATTACATACATACTTTTAAATTACATATGGCGCCAATACGTTTTACATAGTACACACTTTTTAGTAGCTATAGCCATGCCTGGCCCTTCGGTTTAGGCTTTCCCAGGCTTACGTGTTCACTTCAGATTAAAATGAACTAAATTTTTAATCTCCGTTTCATTTTGGGTAAACCTCTGCAACCCAACAATTCGCCTTCAAATATTTGCTTTCCTTGTGGTTGCTGAAATAAAAGTGATTACATTCTGACGTACTAATGCGCTTATTCTTCTTAGTCCAAATGAAAATTTTCTTTAAAGCTAATTACACAATACTTGCTTTGTATTGCGTTGCCAGAATCGAATTACATGATTAGACAAAAAACTTTATATCATCGTGAAATAGCTATTTACCCAACCGACACCTTTTATTTATGTAATGAAAAATTAATGAGCGTCTGAAGCGGGCCGGTCGAAACCGGCTTCGGTCACGATAAAAGATACGCTGTAGAGCCAGACCGCACGAGACTTACTCGTACGTATGACCGTGGTGGAAATTGCGCAGCTACCAACAGTTGTGTGACCTTCGTAAGCGCTTCCAAAGGCTGTTTATAGGTATCGACTGACGTAGCACCCTGTCTATTTACGGCTAAGTAAAATCGTTTTCCACAGGGGTCGTCTATGCGTGGCCCTTAATGTTTTCTTAACGATTTTCATGAAAAACATTAGCTTCACCATAATATAGCTATTGTCTCTGAAATATCATACATAATAGAATTACGATTTAAAATAAATATAGAATTACTAACATTTGTTTTTGTGATTAATAAGCTATTACTATAATAAGTACTACTGTATGTAACCTCATTTTAGCTACCTTCGAGAAACATTAAGGTCAGTAGGTTATGCAATAGGCATCTGGGTACAAGCGCGGCGGAGGCGGTTGTTTGGCTTGGCTGGTAGTTGGCACGGGTTGCGCGGAGGCAGCAGTGCGCCAGAATAGAAAGGGCAGAAGGTCATAGCTTGGTGCAGTACAGCTGCAGTGAGGGTGGGAGGTTTCTTCAGGGTGGGTGGACTAGCGAGTGGGCGCGAAACCCACGCGGCCTCGTTACGTAAGCAAACCCGCAGCTGTACTACCCAGTGGAAGTCCGCTAATGTCGAAGGTTGCCGCGCATAAGGTCGCCAGTCTGGGTCACACGACACTACACAACATAGGTGAGGTGAATGTTTTTATTACTGCTAAGTTCATGCAATGCCTATAAATTAATTATGTTCTTGTTAAGCGTTGGTAGATAACGCATACTTAATATTAAAAAATAATTAATGATCAAATGAACTTACCCTGTACGTGAAGTTCGATCATTATTATACGAGCAGCTTAATTCGACGCGATTTCTTCTTTTACATGTTGTAGCTGAGTCCTAGGCATTGGCTTCACACACAGATTTTTAGAGAAAATAACTAAAACAAAAAACACATGTGGCAATACTAGGGTAGTTTCCTTCATAAAACTCACTCGGCGACTTGTCATTCTTGTTTAAAGCAGGTATCTGAAATACCTACCTACCTATATTGAATTGCATCTTGGAATGGTGTAGTAGGTACCCAATATAGAACCTCACACAAAGCTACTTTTTTCTATTTATTTAATTTTGTTCCCTGGGGTTGGGATATTTTCCTGGGAGGGTTGTTATTATCGCGTCGAATTAAGCTGCTCGTATAATAATGATCGAACTTCACGTACAGGGTAAGTTCATTTGATCATTAATTATACTTCACAGCTTAATTCGACGCGATTTCTTCTTTTACATGTTGTAGGATGTTTAGAGCTTAGTATCATCAAAATGAAAATAGAACAATAGTAGCGTTTATGGTTTTTATTGAATAATAATAAAGTAACATCAATTATCTTATTTTGATAAATTATTTATAATGCGTTTGACAAAATTGTATTGGCAAACAGATTTGGATCATCAATAACTTCTTTATTATAAAACTTTGCGAAAACCTTGGATGATTCTGACCAGCCAGCAGTTTTGCGGATGACCTCCAGGCTGACGCCGAGCCTGCTGGCCGAGGACGTGGACGAGTGCCGAGTACTGTGGCCAGTGAACAGTGATGTATCCACACCACTCTCAGTGAGTGTACTCTTGATCCAATTGCTAAGAGTCTGTGAAGTTACTTTTGAAAATGGTTTTCTATACGAAATAAATAAGTTTGTTGATGAATTACGTAGCAATTTTGTTTTATTTAAATACTCCACTAAAGATCTAGCCGGACATATTTCGGGTTTTTCGTTATAGAAAGGTAATTTTAATAAAGGTTGTAAAGAATTTACTCTTGAAGTTTTTATCAGATCTGGTATCGCTATTAGAATGTTAGTTTCTTGAATTTTGATATTATTAATATTTATAAGTGAGAAGGTTTGTACGCGATGGGCAGTTACAAGGGCAAGTAATGTTAGTGTCTTTTTAGATAACATCTCAAGACTAAGTAGATCATTTGGCCATTTTTTACCCAAATTTTCCAAAACAACACTGGGATCCCATGTAACATTATATCTAGGAGCAGGCGGTCTTAATCTAAATATGCCTTTCATAAATCGTTTTAAATCATCATCATTCAAAGTTTTCGGGAAAACAAAGTGAAGTGCCGATTTATGTGAATTTAATGTGCCATATTTAGCACCCTTTTGATAACAATCTGTTAAAAAATCAATAATATTTGAAACCGATCCAATCAAATAATCAAAACAATTTTGTTTACAATAATTGACCCACAGTTTTATAGAACAATCATACTGTTTATATGTATTTTCTGTTAAAGATGATAACATAATATCAATTGAACTTTGTGAAAATGATCTTAATTGTAATGCTTGCCGGACAATCTGACGGCAACCAATGTTAACGTTTGATGTAGTTTGTGCGACGTTCTGAAAGGAGATTTTAATAAATTAATATTTGGCTCAAAATATATTGGTTCTGTAACCATGAGTCTTTTTAAGATAGGGAACCAAGGTTGAGTGGGCCAATCTGGCACAACCACTATACCCTCGGACTTATCACTTATTATTTTCTGTAGCATCTTTAATATTAACGCAAATGGAGGAAAAGCGTAAAAATGTAATTTCTTCCAAGTTATTGTAAATGCGTCTATCGCGTAGGCGTCAGGATCGCTTTTCCAAGATATATAAACGGGGCATTTTGCATTGCAACGACTAGCAAACAAATCAATATCAGGTGAACCAAACTTTTGAATGATTTGATCGAAAGCACTTTCACACAATTCCCATTCCGTATCTTCAAACCTTTTTCGCGACAGACTGTCTGCTTCAAGATTAGCCTTAGTATTTATATATGACGCAAAAATTACTATCTTACGCTTCTCGCACCATTTCCATATTTCTCGGGCAATGTGGTTTAGATGTGGGTACTGTACTGAACCCATCCTGTTTATACAAGAGATGGCTGTGACGTTGTCAATTCTTAATAAAATGTTACATTTTTGTAAGTGTTTTCCGAATACTTTTAAAGCAAAAAAACTAGCTTTTAGCTCTAATAAATTAATATGTTCGATAATTTCATCCTGTTTCCAGTAACCATACGACTCATGGTTATTGCAATAAGCACCCCAGCCACTCTTTGATGCATCGGAGAAAATTTCTAATTTATATTCTCTGGATGTTAAAGGCTGTGTACAGCTGTCAACATTAAGTACCCACCAGTCTAAATCTGGTTTTGCCGCTTGAGGAATATCTATGATACTATCATAACTAGGATTATCCAATAAACTCAAGTACTTATGGCGCTCGAGTTGCTTAGTGTAACCCCATGCGTATTGAAGGGCAGGGGCAGCAGACACTAATAGACCAATCAAACGTGCGAATTCCCTTAGTTTACACGTTTGTTTTTTCTGAAAAAGTTTAACTTGCTCTCTAATTTTTGCCTTTTTAGTTTCTGGTAGTTCTAAACACATAATTACTGAGTCAAACACAAAACCAAGATATTTACATCGCTGATTAGGAATCAGACAACTTTTTTCATAATTTATGATAAACCCTAACTGTTCTAATAGTTTAATTGTACATTCTACGTTATATTTGCATTCTTGATATGAACTTCCTATGCAAATTATATCGTCTAAATATATAACGGAAATTAAATTTCTAGATCTTAAGAATTCCATCACTGGTTTCAATATTTTTGTAAAAACATACGGACATGTACTTAATCCAAATGGAAGACAGTTGAACTGAAATAAAATATCATTATAAATAAATCTTAGATATTTTTTGTAACTATTATGTACTGGCGTTAAGAAATATGCATCTTTCATATCAATTGTAGACATGTAACAGCCTTTTGTTATTATTTTAGAAACGGTTCTATAATCTTCCATTTTGAAGTGCTGAGAAATAACAAATTTATTTAAGCGTTTTAAGTTCAAGATGAATCTATTTGTGCCGTTTGGTTTAGGTACAAGAAATATAGATGACAAAAACTGTTGGTCATGAGGCGAACATTTCGAGATAGCATTAATTTGTAAAAGTGAGTTTATTTCACTGTCGAAAGCAAGACGTTCTTCTAACGTTTTAGAACAAAATGTAGGTTTAATATAGTCAACAGGCTCTGAATAGAAGGGAATCTTGTATCCCTGGATCCACGATAAGACGTTCGGATCATCAGTAATTTCAAGCCATTTATCTATAAAATGTTGTAAACGACCGGCAAAACATACCTCTACAGGCGCTTGCGTGGGCGTTGGCGAGGCGGCGGCGGCGACGACGACCGATCCCCGGCTTCCCGACGTTGATAGCCACTCCTCGACGACGTGTTGTTGGCGCGTTGATACTGGTACTGGGCTGTGCGTGTCCCTGCATCGGCTTTGCCCGTTGGTTTCCGTTGCAGGGGCCGCCAGTTTGACTGACCTTGGCCCTTATTTTTAATAAAATTATTTTTATTGAATTTCTGGTTACGGTAGTTGTTAAAAGCGGGTGCTTTTGTTTGCTTCAAATCGGTTCCGGATTTCTTGATGGTTTTTGCCGATTTTAATTTTTCGCTCACATTTTCTCCGAATAGGAATTTATCTCGAACTGTATCTGTCATAGTTTCTTTCATATCGCTATTAATTGCCGAGATCATAAAATGTCTACGAGTTTTCGTTTCATTGTAATGGCTGTCGCAAAGGATGCGACACGCATCGCTTATAGGTTTAAGCAATTTTTGTGGCGAAAAATCTTTTTCTATGATGCTATCAACAGCTTGTGATAGTGCAGCCAGAGCAGAACCTATTTGGTTTTGTTTCGATTCCAAAATATTGTCGCGCTTCACAAGATTTTCCGCGATAGCAGCTTTTGTTTCAGCATTCAGTTTTGGTGCCATTAGCATTTCACAGTTTGACGGTATAAGATAATCCTTTAATAATTTTTCTTTTACCTCCTTCGTTAGACCTTCTTTGAGAATTTCATTCCACCTAGCTGCAATATCTTTGTGAATTGGTTTTCCCAAAACGGTTTCGCTTTTAGGGGCATCTCCCAGTAGGGCAAGAATTTCGTCGTCCAAAGGTTCCGTCTCTTTTGCGGAAGCACATAAAGGATCCCCTTCTAACACATCGTCCGAGCTTGGTTGAGAAGTCTGGACATGTGTGACTGGCG
The DNA here is from genome assembly GCA_932294275.1 of Chloroclysta siterata. Taxonomy (NCBI): domain Eukaryota; kingdom Metazoa; phylum Arthropoda; class Insecta; order Lepidoptera; family Geometridae; genus Chloroclysta; species Chloroclysta siterata. Next base: position 21,954,266 of record OW028590.1, on the reverse strand, counting down.
AAATATCTTCATTATTGTGACCTGTAATATATTTGTAGGTAAGAAAATACCCAGAATACGTAGTTTTTTCAAGAACTAGTTAATCGCCAAATAATTGTGATTAATAATAAAATGAAGGTAGACATAGTCCCTGCTGGACTATGCGCAATTGAGCGTAACGGATACAACCTCGCTGGTTGTTCACATTACTTTATAATATTGAGTATCTAGTAATAGATGGTAGGTACCTATATAAGGTAGGTAGGTAGGTCAGACACAGTTCCCGTTGAACTATGCGCTATTTGAACGTGATAGAAACAACCCCGCTGGTTGGAATCGCATCACTTTTATAAGCTAACTTGTTTCAACGTGACAGAGACAATCCCGCAAATTGCTCGCATCACGAATCGATAAAATCAATTATGAAACATAGTTAACAATAAAGCATGTAGGTAGTTTTTTAAAACTTACGTTCTGTTATTTCGTCATCTGACGATGAAGAAGATATAATTCGACGACGCACTCGTTCCGATCCCAAGCATCGTACTTTCTGTCGAATTTCTTCCGAAGAATTTCTTTTCCTCTTGCTCATTGTTCACTTTTTATTGTCTGGAGTGAGGTAGGAACACTAGTGACGTGCGAAGCCTTTTCACACAGAACACAGAATGACAAGTCGCCGAGTGAGTTTTATGAAGGAAACTACCCTAGTATTGCCACATGTGTTTTTTGTTTTAGTTATTTTCTCTAAAAATCTGTGTGTGAAGCCAATGCCTAGGACTCAGCTACAACATGTAAAAGAAGAAATCGCGTCGAATTAAGCTGTGAAGTATAATAGGATACTGAGATAGGTTTACTGTTTTTTTTAAGTTGGTGCTGAACAATGGTATTATTACGGCTTCATTCAAGGTTTTTTACATCAGTGTTTATTGAAATAAGCAATTGGTTTAATTTACCAGAACGTACTTTTTCATTTTCCTTCGTATACTAACATAATGTATCTCCTTAAGACGAAAGGATACCGGCTCTTTCTCCATACAAACGTAGTCGACTGTTTCCTCCCTGCGGATAATGACACTAGAGCAAATATTTTTATACCAAAAAACCTTTAACTACCATGACCATGACATGTGTTTTGTCATTGCCGAGTTTCTTGCGCATGAACAGATATTTGTTGTGGTGAAAGAGTATGTCCAACTGAACGTTCCAAAACCATGTTCGTTCGTTCGTCGCCGCTGTCACTGTCATCAAAGGCTTAGTGACTCTGTGGTGAACGAGGAACGATCTTACTACTAGTGACTCGAAAAGACACGGTTACGTTTTGCAAAAGAAGAAATTAAAATATTATTATAATATTATATTGAGTGTGTGGAGTAATTGTGCTTGCCCGGGTATAGCTGTGGACCTGTGGATTCGTGGATGCAAAGGTACGTGGTTTTGGATTATTGTTGGTTCGTATTTCTCATCTCATCAAAACATTCATCGGAAAACTCTCGGCAATTAATCTTACTTCTTACTGTTTAATTGACCCCTGTTGCATGGAGTGCGATTTTACTATCCAGAAGTGCAACATTTTTTGGAGGCCCCGACGAGATATAATCGTCTAATTTCGATACTCAGCGATCGTTTCGATCCAACTACCACGTATCAAGTTCATTCCTCTTTTCTTTCAGTACACACATCTCATCGTAATTGCTAATTAATCATCTAATCGTCTCATTCTAATCTGTAATTAGTAATTTCTCAAAGTTACCCACTTACTTCATAAATCGCATGTACCTAAATTTTATTTTATCTTGTGTTCGAGGGTATTAGTACGGTATCGCATAACGACTAACGTTCATTCGTTCATTTTTCTATTCATTCATTTAACATTCACTAATTCACTCCTTCTTTTGTGATTCATTCTTTTCCATTCATTCATTAGAGTTGGGAACGATAGTAAAATAATCGGTTTAATTTCGGTTATTTATTAGTTATAGTATTATTGATTTAGTAGTCACATAACATCTAAAAATGACGTATAAGTTGAATCAACGGCGTAGCTCTTCCAAAAGAGGCAAATCTGGTTCGATTGATATCGTGACTTTAAGTGTGGCAGACTTGCCGGTTTTAAGACGCAAACGCACTTTAGCTCTGAATAGGTTGAAGCGAACCTTGGAAGTGGCTAGGGAAGCTAAGGAAAACGCTTCATTGTTAAATAATTTCTTGGCGCACTTCACGGAAGTACACAAATTGCATGGGAAATTCGAAGAGGCTCATGAGGATATTCTATCCATTATCGACAGTTCATCCGAGGAGGGTGAGGATGCCCTTAGAGCTACCTTCGATGAAGTTTTCTTTGATATTGTTGCTATCCACCGGGAACTTACTTCGACCGAGATCGACCGTAACAATGATTCCTTCCAATGCACTTCAAACAACTCCGCGATGAAGGTGAAACTTCCGAAGATAAAGATTCCGTCCTTCTCCGGCAATATTAAAGCCTGGCCTGAGTTTTACGATATATTCAGTTCACTCATCCACGACAATAATAGCTTGACGGACACAGAAAGAATGCATTATTTGATATCGAGCTTGTCTGGGGACGCGTTAGGATTAATTAAAACCTTTCCGGTGCAGGGGTCTTTCTATCGAGAAGCATTCAAGACTCTAGTTGCTCGTTATCGTGACAAGCGTGAACTAGCATTCACATGTTGGAAGGAGATGCTAATCGTCACTCTTAAACCGAATTCACCTCATGATTTTCGTCGGGTTCTGGATATGTTTCATGAAAACCTGACCATTCTGAAAGGGCTCGGGCTTCCTACTGATCAATGGGATTTTGTCTTATGCTATCTTCTTCTTTCAAAATTGGACTCGAAGACAAGATATGAATATGAACAGTCGCATCCATCTATCGAGCTTCCTCGTTATCTGGATCTGAAAGAATTCCTTCATTCTAAATGCGAAGCTCTCGTGAGAGACAGTCATTTTTCATCTCATGATCGTGCTATCACGTCTCGTGATTCGACGCAGCCATCTACATCTACCGCTTCGAAAAAGGCATCCGCCTTCGTCGTCACCAAGAACGATACAGGAAAGCGTGCTGCCGAGCCTTCTTCACAAGTTCAAAAGATTCCCGTTCCTCTGTCCTCTGTTATGGCAATTCCTAAATGCTCATTCTGTGACCAACCACATACGCTTCCTCAATGCGAGGTATTTCTACAAAAAACTACTGATGAGAGGATTGATTACGCTACGTCTCACCGTTGGTGTTTCAATTGTTTACGTCCATCACACAACCTTCGAGATTGCAAATCGATTTTTCGATGCCGCGAGTGTAATCAAAGGCATCATACACTTCTCCACAGATCATCAACAGTTGATGAAGATACCATTAAACCCGCAGCAACTAGTTCAACTACATCAACTCAGGTGGATAGCGTGCTCGCAAATCTAGGAGAAAGTGGCAATGTACTCCTTTCAACGGCTCAAATCGACATTCGAGACTCCGTGGGTCAATTTCAATCATTCCGAGCGCTTATCGATTCCGGGAGCCAGGCTCATTTCATTACTGATCGCGCCGTTGAACGCTTAGGACTTCATCGATCACAAACAACGCGTAAAATTCGTGGCCTTGGTCAGTCTAGGGCTTCCGTTTCAGGTTCGGTAAGTCTTGAGATTGGCTTCAACGGCAAAACATTCGTCCATATTAATGCCTTGTCTTTACCGAACATATGTGGAGAGATGCCTTGTGCCCGTTTGAACCCGGTATCGTGGCGCCATTTGCAGCATTTGACACTTGCTGACCCCAATTGTTATGAACCGGGTCCAATAGATATTCTCTTGGGTGCAGAAGTATTTTCATCGCTTCTTCTGCCGGGGAATGTAAGTGGTGGTGCAAATGAACCGTCTGCGATGAACTCAGTGTTCGGGTGGTTGCTTCTTGGGAATGTAGGTTGTGATGACGATAATGTCCTTAATTCTTTCGTGTCTCTCGAGGATACTCTTCATCAGGAAGTTCAAAAGTTCTGGGAATTAGAGAACATTCCAGTACTTTCTCATTCATCTCCTGAGGAGCTTAGTTGCGAACGATTTTACACCGAGACCACCTCACGCGATCGCAATGGTAGGTATATCGTGGCTCTGCCATTCAAGGATGGAAAAGAGTATACCTTTCTTGGTTCAAGGGACATTGCATTGCGTCGATTTCACTCACTGGAACGCAATCTCATCAAAAGACCACTTCTACGTGAGCAGTACGTAGCTTTCATGGAAGATTATCTGCAACGGGGACATATGAGTCGTGTACCTACAAACGACCTTAGTAAAGGGAAATACTACATTCCACATCACTGCGTTCTTCGTCCTGAAAGTGTGACTACAAAGCTTCGAGTGGTCTTCGATGCTTCTGCGGGAGATTCTACCAACACATCGTTGAACGAAAGAATGCTAACTGGACCTAAGCTTCAAGCTAGTATTCTGGCATTGCTCTTGAAGTTCAGAGTGCATTTCGTGGTGTTCACTGCAGATATGCGTCAGATGTACAGACAAATATTAGTGCGTGAGCCAGATCGTGACTTTCAGAGAATCTTCTGGCGAACAGATAGGACGTGTCCGATTCAAGAGTTTCGTTTAAATACCGTCACATATGGGGTATCTTCGGCTCCATTCTTGGCATGCCGAACCATCAACCAGTTAGTGGCCGACGAGGGTAATGATTTCCCACTAGCCCGTCAAGTCCTTTCAGCGGACGTCTATATCGACGATATCGTAAGTGGGAGTAGCACTCTGACCGAGGTTCAACAGATGAAGGACGAAACTATACAGTTGCTTAATCGTGGCCATTTAGAGCTTCGCAAATGGGCTAGTAACAGGCCGGAATTGTTAGCCGACCTACCATCTGACCATTGCCTTACCGATCCTCTTTCCATGGATATTGGGAAAACGATGGATGTTAAAATCTTAGGTTTACGATGGGATCCTGTGCAGGATGTTTTTACCTTCAATGTTGCACCACTGAACCTAAATTGCACGAAACGCACTATTCTGAGTGAATTGGCTCGGATATTCGATCCTTTAGGATTTCTCGCACCATTAACGTTTGTTGCAAAACATCTTGTACAAAAGCTTTGGCTATTGGGCATTGGTTGGGATGCATCACCTCCAACTGAGATCGTACTCCGATGGGAGCATTACTTAAGTCAGCTACCGTGTTTGACACAGTTGAAAATACCACGTTGTATCTCAGTCGCACATTCTGTGAATTCTCAGCTTCATGGGTTCGCAGATGCTTCGGAGGCCGGTTTCGGAGCTGTCGTTTACCTTCGCGCAGAAGATGACCAGGGTATCGTACACATCTCTATGCTTTGTGCAAAGTCTCGCGTTGCTCCAGTTAAATGCATTTCACTTCCGCGGCTTGAGTTGTGCGCAGCAGTATTATTGTCGGATCTCATGCTGTTCATTATGCAGACGTATGGTTCATTATCTGTGTTCAACGATGTATTCGCGTGGTCAGATTCAATGGTGGTCTTAGCGTGGCTCAGGTCACACTCCTCTCGTTGGAAGACATTTGTGTCAAATCGTGTGAGCCATATCCAAACAACCATACCAGAGGCACGCTGGAACCATGTCAGTTCGGCTGACAACCCAGCGGATATTCCCTCACGCGGCATGAACGCTGCAGATCTTGTTGAAAGTTCGTTATGGTGGTCGGGTCCGTCGTGGCTCTCCCTCTCATCGGAATTTTGGCCTTCTGTTCCCACTATCGACAATCCCACCGAAGATCTATGTGAGGAACGCACTCAATCTTTCCTTATTCAGGAGAAAAGCAACGCGCTTGACGCACTATTGGAGAGGTTTTCCTCAATTCGAAAGATTCAAAGAATCCTAGGTTACTGCTTCCGATTTATTGAGAACTCTCGCAGCAATGAAACCCAATCCCGCAAGCATGGTTTTTTCTTAAACAGATCTGAGCTAAATTCCTCTCTGACCTGCATCGTCAAACATATTCAAGCGCAACACTTCCAGAACGAAATCGAGCGTCTCAAGGATGGTCTGCCTCTCCCAAGACAACTTCGAAAACTAGATCCGTTTATGGATGGGCAAAGTGTCCTCAGGGTTGGCGGACGCCTAGCTCGCTCCGGACTCGAGTTCGAACATAAACATCCGGCGCTTCTCCCACGACATTCTCGGCTAACTTATTTAATCATCGAAGCAGTACATCTTGAGAATTGTCACGCCGGTGTGAATACCATGCATTGTTTGATCACACAACAGTTTTGGGTTCTCTCTATGAAACGTGCCATTCGACATTGTCTGTCAAAATGTGTGCCGTGTTATCGGACGAACCCTTCTCCTCTTGAACCATTCATGAGTAACTTACCAAAGGTTCGAGTCAATCAAGCCAAGCCGTTCTCGATTGTTGGCGTTGACTACGGTGGACCTTTTTCGATTAAAGCCGGACGACATCGAGGAGCAAAAGTTTCAAAGGCCTATCTGTGTCTCTTCGTGTGTTTCACTACCAAAGCGCTTCATCTTGAGCTTGCTTCCGACCTCTCAACTGAGGCTTTCATAGCCGCGCTTCGTCGTTTCGTTGGTCGTCGTGGGCGTGTCAACATTATTCACTCCGACCGAGGCACTAACTTTGTTGGTGCCAAATCGACATTTGACGCTTTTATGAGTGATGCTTCACAAGCAGAGCAAATCGAATTTCGTTTCAACCCTCCTTCGAGCCCACATTGGGGCGGTGTATGGGAAATACAAATAAAGGTGGTTAAATCGCATCTTTATCGTATCATTGGCAGTCAATGCCTTACCTTCGAAGAATTAACTACCTTATTCGTACAGATCGAAGCCATGTTGAATTCACGACCGTTGTGCCCTATAAGTTCTGACCCAAATGACATAAGCGCGTTAACACCTGGTCATTTCTTGACTCTAGAGCCTCTTACCGCAATACCTGATGAAAACTTAACAACGGTAAATATAAACAGATTAAACCGATGGCAGTTGATCCAGCGGCTTCAGCAAGATTTTTGGAAACGATGGAAGACTGAATACCTGCAAACACTGACACAACGGGCAAAGTGGACACAACATTGTAAACCTTTAAGAGAGGGCTCAATTGTCATCATAAAATCTGATAACTTTAAGCCATTATCATGGCCTTTAGCGCGTGTGCTCACACTTCATCCCAGCGCAGACGGTGTCGTACGTTGCGCTACAGTACGAACATCTCAGAGTACCTTAGTGAGGCCGCTTATAAAATTGTGTCCATTGCCTGATCAATGTGACACCAAAAATTAATATCGCAACATAATCATCAAGTCTTATAAAACCTAACAAAATGCTCATATCCATTTCCAACTGTTTTCGTTTCATTTTGTTAGGAACCGTATTATAGATTATCTATTTAAGTAATATGTTCCATCTACCGTTACGTTTCAACGACGTTGATTCAAATTATCAAACCGTTTCACATAATAATAAGTAGGTACCGTAGTTACCGTAGTTAAAACCCATATTCTGTAATTGTTATCCGTTATGCAAAACCGATCTACTAATTATCAACGACGTACAACACTATTGATTAACTATCCCATACTCATTCATAAATATCATTCTTTCATTCACCTCACTCATTTTCATTCATTAGGTACATCATTCAATCATACATCTTTGATTGCGATGCAACTACTCATACGGTTGCAAACGACCATTACTGTCCTGCTTTAGTTGAAAATCCAATCAAGTGTATTTTGGTGGCCGGTGTTTTGTCATTGCCGAGTTTCTTGCGCATGAACAGATATTTGTTGTGGTGAAAGAGTATGTCCAACTGAACGTTCCAAAACCATGTTCGTTCGTTCGTCGCCGCTGTCACTGTCATCAAAGGCTTAGTGACTCTGTGGTGAACGAGGAACGATCTTACTACTAGTGACTCGAAAAGACACGGTTACGTTTTGCAAAAGAAGAAATTAAAATATTATTATAATATTATATTGAGTGTGTGGAGTAATTGTGCTTGCCCGGGTATAGCTGTGGACCTGTGGATTCGTGGATGCAAAGGTACGTGGTTTTGGATTATTGTTGGTTCGTATTTCTCATCTCATCAAAACATTCATCGGAAAACTCTCGGCAATTAATCTTACTTCTTACTGTTTAATTGACCCCTGTTGCATGGAGTGCGATTTTACTATCCAGAAGTGCAACAACATGTGTTGGTTTTTTTATAGTCTAATTATCATAGGAAGTAGGAGTCTTCAAAAACTAGAAATGTCAGGTATCCTTTCCTCTTAACTCAATGCTGGATTAGCACCTCAACGCTTACAATTTCAAATAACACACATAATGCCGTCGAATAAAGTTCAAAACAACATGCGCTCTGCCGTTGTGGCGCCTACGACATATTATGTACCTAAAACGGTCTGAGCTGCAGTTGTCTCTTTCTTGCTAGGGGCGCAGCGGCGGCATGCAGCGAGACAGGAACATTTAATTCAAATACCTATTTTTCAAAAGTCTGTCAGGTATCCTTTCCTCTTAACTCAATGCTGGATTAGCACCTCAACGCTTGCAATTTCAAATAACACACATAATGCCGTCGAAATAAAGTTCAAAACAACATGCGCTCTGCCGTTGTGACGCCTACGACCACCACAAGGAACAAAATCGTTAAATACTTTGAAGAAACTAAACGATTCCCTAAATTTTACGCATTGAGACGCATCTTATGTCAGATATAGCTTTCCTGGATTTATTTTTACGTGCTTCATACATAATATCTACATCTACACTTCTACACTAATATTATAAAGAGGAAAGATTTGTATATTTGTATGTTTGAATTTTTGTATGTAACGAATAGCCTCAAAAACTACTGGTCCGATTTCAAAAATTATTTCACCATTAGAATGCTACATTATCCCTGAGTAACATAGGTTATATTTATTACTAGAAAGAATTAGGGATCCCTTCTTAAACTTCAATAATGTAACCCAAAGTGCAAAAAAATTGGCCATAATATCTCTTTCATAAAACTATTGACGATAGAACATAAAAATGTTCTACAATATTAAAGAACACATCTATATCTACAAAAAACTCAGCAATACCATATGTCTAACTATCGTAGTTATGTTACTATAACTTCTTTTTTACATTTTTAAAGTTGATAGAAATGCTGACCAAAATCAGACCATGTTATCCATAACTTTATATTAATTCTTATCCGAATAAATCATTTCGTATTCAAGACTATTTCAATACCTATGGATTACTTCTTGAATTTTTCAAATCGGACATTCAGAAGAGGACAGGGAGAAGGGCGTGCAAATGTATGAAATAAGTAGACGCGAGACTCGAACCTACGGTCTAAGTTTATCATAAAATGTTCAGAAAATGTATATCCACCCATGCGAAGCTGGGACAGGTCGCTAGTCTATATTATGTTGACAGCCTTCAGCTCAGTTGGTAGTAGCTCTGTCTTCTGCGCAGTAGGCCGTGGGTTCAATCCCCACCGAGAACAAACATTTGTGTGATGAACATAGATGTTTGTTCTTTGTCTGGGTGTTATTGTATATTATAAGTATGTATTTACAAAGAAAAGTATAAATATATTTACTACATATATCAGCTATCTAGTTCCCATATTACAAGCTTAGACTTAGTTTGGGGCTAGATAGTTCTGTGTGGAAAGTCCACCAATATTTATAATTATTATTTACTAGCGGCCTGTCCCAGCTTCGCATGGGTGGTCATAAATTTTTTGAACATTTTAGGATAAACTTAGACCGTGGGTTCGAACCTCGCGTCTACTTATTTCATACATTTGCACGCGCTTCTCCTTGAGTGAGTGAAATCGCACCCCGCGCGTGACCCGTGGACCCGTTAACATTTTTAATTTCGTCATATCTTTTGAATGGAATGTCCGATTTGAAAAATTTAAGAAGTAGGTATAGGTATTGAAACCGTCTTAATTATGAAATGATTTATTTGGATAAGGATTAATACCAAGGTACAAATAAAGACCCTTTTCTAGCGGAGGCATTTCAATTATTTTTTTATAATAAAAGAACACTTATAAAAGAACACATATATAATAGTTAGACATATGCTGTCGCGACATTTTTTGTAGATGATGACGTGTTCTACAAAATCTTAGTACATTATTTTGTTCTATATCTTCAATAGTTTTCGCAGCGCACGCGATGTAAGGTTTTTGTTTTCCACCTTGGGTTACATTATTTAAGTTTTAGTAAGGATCCCTGATTTTTTTGAAAATATAATATAGCCTATGTTACTCAGGGATAATGTAGCATTCTAATGGTGAAAGAATTTTTGAAATCGGACCAGTTGTTTTTGAGCCTATTCGTTACATACAAAAATACAAAAATACAAATGTTTCCTCTTTATAATATTAGTGTAGATGTAGATAATAAATTCCGTTACGTATGTACCTAAGTAGATAAAATATTGAAGTATAAATAGAATCTTTTCCAAATAATTAAAAAAATACTTCGGACTTGTCTTTGGTTGTTAGGATTCAGAGTGTTAGGTAGTTGAGTCTTAGTAACTAGTTATAATCACACACTCGACTTTGAGCCGCGTGCACAAACAAAACGGGGCAGCACAAAAACCCATAACTTGTTTACTGTTTATTTGATAGTGTCTCTTGTGCCTATAACGTGAATGAGGTTATCAGTTGGTAAATTACTTGTGATAATATAATGTTATGGACTTTTACCGCCAATAGTAGAGCAACAATAAATACCCACTTACAAGTACTTGTATTTTTATGTTTATGAAAATTGTGCGCAATAACATTTAAGCTGAAGTCCATCAATCAACCGTTAACCGTTGGGTGCTCTTAACCACGGGTTTAGAGATGACAGCATACAATATTATTTAAAAAAAGAAGATTTGCTTAAATTGATTTCGAATATTACAAAATAACAGCTGTTGAATGGCCGATTAATATGTTAACCCCCACCATGTGCAAGAATACATAAAGCAATCATTTTTGTTTTTTTTTATCACAAACCAAACTCTATCCACTATATATTTACATATTTCTCGGAAAAAATGCATCATACTGCAGTTTTAATAATCTACACTAATATTATAAAGAGGAAACATTTGTATTTTTGTATTTTTGTATTTTTCACCATTAGAATGCTACATTATCCCTGAGTAACATAGGCTATATTATATTTTCAAAAAAATCAGGGATCCTTACTAAAACTTCAATAATGTAACCCAAGGTGGAAAACAAAAACCTTACATCGCGTACGCTGCGAAAACTATTGAAGATAGAACAAAATAATGTACTACGATTTTGTAGAACACGTCATCATCTACAAAAAATGTCGCGACAGCATATGTCTAACTATTATAGTTATGTCACAATAAGTGTTCTTTTATTATAAAAAATTAATTGAAATGCCTCCGCTAGAAAAGGGTCTTTATTTGTACCTTGGTATTAATCCTTATCCAAATAAATCATTTCATAATTAAGACGGTTTCAATACCTATAGATTACTTCTTAAATTTTTCAAATCGGACATTCCATTCAAAAGATATGACGAAATTAAAAATGTTAACGGGTCCACGGGTCTCGCGCGGGGTGCGATTTCACTCACTCAAGGAGAAGCGCGTGCAAATGTATGAAATAAGTAGACGCGAGGCTCGAACCCACGGTCTAAGTTTATCCTAAAATGTTCAAAAAATTTATGACCACCCATGCGAAGCTGGGACAGGCCGCTAGTCTTTTATATGTTTAACCTTATACATTTCCTCCAAAATTTAAAGTTCAACAAAAACATGTGCGCTTGTTAAATGACTTTTATTGGTAGGTACATACATTAGTAGTCTATAGTCATGCTCTCTGAATGTTTCAATGAAAGCCTCGTACAAACGCCAATTGTTCAGTCCTGCTGATCGGATTGGAGCTTATACCTAAAGCTGAGTACTGACCAATTTTACGAGGTGTAATGTAACATTCGCATCGAGCATGTTACGCATTGAGCATGTTCGCTATGTTCTAAAAATCGGCGTAACATGCTCATCAAAAATCTGTGCTCATTCGCCAGCCACTCTCAGTCAAGATGGCCGACTTGTTACAGCGTACTGACTGAACCGCGTAATAGTCAAAGGATTCGCTAAAAAACCGACAGCCGGGTCACGTAAAAAAGCCGTAAAAAAACGAGCACTTCTAGCGAGCTACGAGCGGCTCGTTGCTCGCTGGTTTCCCCGTACAACTACGTACTGTAACATATTTTCCTATAACCTAGGGGTAATCTAGGGTAAATAAACACAACTATATTTACTAAAAATAATACAAGCTTTATTTTTATTGCCTAAGTGTTTTTATGTACAATTCTTGTTATGAAAAGATTATGCATATGATGTTAACATTAATATTAGTGTTCTGAAATCCTAAATACCTGGGGGAACACAAAACTTATAATTATAGTGTGTGTACACAGTAAAATACAAAATATGATATGGATTGGTGAAGCGTTTGGTCAGAGCTAGGCTAAAACTTACTCTCTAGTATTTATCTGAATCGATGGCTCTTATACGAATGATATACCGCAACCAGGCGAGGTAGAACGTCGACGAATTTCACGCGGGCATCGGAATTGCCTCTGACTAACCTTTTGGGGAATATTAAATGGGTCCTCGGAATGAATGTAGCTACGAGGTAACTATGTGTAGTCTACCACGAAGATAGTAAGAACTTGGCGGGAGCAACCACTTCAATCCCGAAGCAGCTTGGCGAAAGGCAACTGCCGGCGTCTGAGGTATCTGAGGTTGGCACCGAAATGCGCCGACACACGACTGGGCAGGAATTCAGCCTCAGGGTACAGCCTTTTCTGATCGACCAAACATAAAACTTGAATTAGAACTGACTCACAGAAACACGAGAGGGAAAATCCACATATATCACAATCTCAACTTCACAACTCACCAGGCTTCGAAGTATGATCACTGAATATAATACAACGACGGCGCGTTGTCGGACAATTAAGTCTCGTGCGTCTCGTAATCGACGACGGGTTATTTATTTAGTAAATAACAGAGAATTAAATACTATTCTCTGACGATTCGAATATATCGACCATCTATCCCAAAAATATCAGTTATCATTTGTCGTGTCATGTCTGCGCCATAGACCTCATAGACCATTCATCTACTCAACTCGATCGTACATGACCGATTCTATAATTCGGACAATCGAGATACCCGATGAAACAAACGAACAAGATTACGTCAATTCGGTCTTAATGAATCAAATTAAAAATCCTTATAATCCTCCAGGAATGATCCCGAGGAATCCAAAACAAGTTAAAACTGTATCCAACCAATAAAACTGAAAAATAATAAAACGCGATTAATCGACTCGATATAATTGTTCGAAATCGAAAATCACTATCTAAAAAAAAACAACATACCATAGATTTTTCTACACTCTACTTTTTCAATTAGGCTTGCCAGCAACTGAACAGTAATTCGCTCAAATCGGATGATCGATAATCGATCGACCGAGGGAAAAAATGATTTGAATGAATAAAAACGATATATCTGCCTGACTTGAGTTTCCACAGAGGGTCGTGAACAAAATGCAGTGGATTACTTAGTATTACCCTTTAACTTGAGAGAACATATCTAATTATCGATACAATCAATATTCGACGCTCGCTCGTGTAACACGGCAACACCAGCCTATCAGCTGTTTCGTACACAACAAAATTATGACAAACTCGTTAGACAAAATGGTTTTTATAATGGTGATATAACGTTATAAAATGGTGTGTATAAAATTACAATGGCTCGCGACTGAGTTATGTGTCGCGCGAAGCGCGACACATAACGAATTTTCTGTTTAAGGCGCCAAGGTTCACGGATGAGTTCTTATGGTAATAAAACTATCTCAATGAAAGGAGTATTCAAAATACAATGGCGCGTAAGTTGAAAAATCTATGAAATTTTATATCTTCTATATTAATGGTTTTCAGTAAAAAAACGGACGTTACAGCACATCTCCCCCCGGGTAAGAATTCACGTAGGGAATTCGCCGGATGCCCTCGTCCGTACTCGCGAAGCTTAACTACCATCTAATTATTCACAATTCTACACAAAATAATAAAAAACAAGAGTCTACATAATGAAATGAAAAAAAAAAGGAAAGTAAAAAAGAAAAAAAATAAGTAGTACCTAAGTATGATTCCGCATAATGACTTTCATTAATAAGATTGATCTTCAGATCGACATAGTATATCATTCGGATATTCCAGGCCAGAAGATCGCGGTGAACGTCGGCAAATATTTACGACCTACACAATAATGCACCGGGTAATGTTAGCGGGTCATTAACGGATGTGTATAACGAGTTGCCGGAGTTCGTATTGAAAATAATGAAAGAAAAAATTACCCTAAAAATTGGGGTAACTCGTGTGAGTTGGTATCCTATGTAATAAGGAATGGAATCAAGTCTTTGGCACTAAGCATCGATCGATAATCGATTGACTGAATAAAATTAAAATGTTTATAATTATAATCGATTAAGCAAAATAAATAATGGTCAATCGAAAAATGAAAGCTGTTGATGATGCTATAATATGCGTCCTGAATCGCCTTCTACGATAAACCTGGAACTATGTCATGGCTGTTGGACTATTCTAAACCCGGGCCAACACGGGGTATCTAATAGAGTAGGGATTAGTTTAAAGTATGATCTAGATTTTTGAAATCTTTAATATGCCATTTTCCTATAAATTTACCCTTGTCATCTTCAAGTTCATATACTAAAGGAGACAGTTTACGAATAACCTTGCAACGCTCATATTTAGGGGCTAGTTTCACCGCGAAATATTTATGTGCCGCACTCTGTTTGTACGTCCTTTTCCATACAACGTCACCTACGTCAAATGAAATCTCTCTGCGTTTTTTGTTATAGTATTTCGCGTTTTTATCGTGAGCACTTCTGAGCGACTGCTGTACGTGGTCAAAAATCTCCTTCAACGGTCCCAAATTTGCAACATAGCTATCGCGTGGTTTAAAAACAAGTTCGTCAATATCTTGGAAATCTTTATAGATACTGCCATCGGTGACCGCCTCCCTACCGTGTACTAGCATAAATGGAGAAAATTTAGTAGCATCATTGACTGAGGTGTTGATTGCAAATTGAACCTTGTTAACGTTTACGTCCCAAGTCCTGTGGTCATTCTCGACGTAAGAGGACAGGGCGGTCATGATGGTACGGTTATAACGTTCAACGGTGTTAACCTGAGGGCAATAAACTGGGCCTAGGTGCACCTGTGGTATATTATATTTTGCATAAAGAGCTTGAACTTCATGACCTACAAATTGGGAACCGTTGTCAGAAAGTACGGTCTGGGGTATCCCATGAACTAAAAAAACATGATCTTCGAGACGCTGGGCTATCACTTTACCAGTGGCTCGACGTAGAGGAAATAATAGACAATACTTTGTAAAACAGCATACAACAACCAGTAGATAGGTGTTCTGTTGTCTCGACATTGGCAGTGGACCTACTAGATCTATGCTGATACACTGGAAAGGTCGAGAACAGATTTTAGGTTCTCCCATAAAGCCTGGGGTTGCTTGTGTGCTGTGCTTGTACGCATTGCAAGTAGAACATGATTTAATAAACTCCACGGTATCCTTATACATACCGGGCCAAAAATACCTTAGTTTTAAACGTTTATAAGTTTTCGCTACCCCGAGGTGGGCAGCGATGGGTTCAGAATGATTATCGGTTATGACACCTTCCCTAAACTCCGAGGGAACAACTTCCTTCCACTGAAAATCACCACTGAGCTTGTTATTACTCTTAGTAAATCGATAAAGTCTACCGTGTATAATCTGAAAGTTCGGACACGCACTTGGCTTATCTGTACAGCGCCTAACGATATTATTATACCAAGTGTCGGCCGTGTCTTCGGTGCCTATAGCAGCTATGGGTACGGATCTGGACAAAGCATCTGGCACAACGTTCTGTACGCCCCTCCTATGTTCAATTACTAAGTTGTAAGGCGAGAGTCTACATCCCCATCGTGCTAAGCGACCAGTAGGATTTTTGAGATTCAAGAACCATTTGAGGCTAGCATGATCAGTAATTACACGGACCGGTTTACTCCCTTCGATGTAAGGACGGAAATGTTCTACTACGTGAACCACTGCCAGGGCCTCCCTCTCTGTGGCCGAGTAGTTGCGTTCCGCTGGGGACAGGGAACGGCTGCAATATGCTATCGGATGCTCTTGTCCATCTATAGTCTGGGTAAGAGTTCCTCCAATACCGAAGTCTGACGCGTCGCAATGTACTGCGAACGGTAGGCAAAAATCGGGGCAGGTAAGAACGGGAGAAGTAGTAAGAGCTAATTTTAAATCGTTAAAAGCCTTATCGGCCTCGGGTGTCCACTCGAATGGAGGGGCACCCTTGCGAGTAGAGGTAAGAGTATTTAAAGGTCCCGCCCTATGACTGAAATTATTTATGAAGCGTCGATAGTAAGATGCAGTGCCTAAAAATCGTTTGACATCTTTACGACAAACAGGTGTAGGGAAATCTACAATAGCTTTTACTTTGTCGGGGTCCGTGCGCAAGCCGTACTCGTCAATGACGTGACCTAGATACTTTAACTGCTTCCTAAGGAATTGGCATTTGCCCATATTAATCGTGAGTCCGGCTTCGTGTAGCCGATCCTTGACTCTCTTGAGTAGCCTAACATGATCCTCAAACGTAGAGGTAAATAATATTATATCGTCTAGGTAAATAAATACTTTATTATCGAATTCAGGACCGAACAACCTGTCCATCAACCTCTGTTGTGTACTGCCGGCCGACGTAAGACCGAAGCACATTCTAGTGTAGTGGAATAGACCGCGCCCCATCACTGTAAAAGCAGTTTTTTCCCTGGACTCCATCGAGTCCAACGGAATCTGATGGTAGGCCGCTTTTAAATCTATAGAGGATAGGTATTTAGCGTTCCTAAGCTGATCCAGTATATGGCTGATGTAAGGGAGTGGGTAAGCGTCATGCTTCGTTACTTCGTTCAGCTTCCTGCTGTCCAGGCAGAAGCGGAATGTACCGTCGGATTTCGGAGCTAGAGTGACTGGGCTACTCCACGCGCTGTTGCTAGGTTCAATGACACCGTCCTTCAGCATCTGATCAACCTGCCTGTTGACTTCGGCTAGCTTCTCTGGTGACATCATGTAGTAGCGTTGCTTGATCGGTGGATGGTCACCAGTGTCAATCTTGTGGGTCACGAGATGAGTCATTCCTAAACCTTTCTTCTCTGCAGAAATGTCTTCGAACTGACGCATGATTTCCTTCGCTTGCACCCGCTCCCTCTCATTCAAAGAACCAAAATCTCTTAAGTATCTATCCGTTGTAGCTATAGTATCTACATGTTCAGTAGGATAAAAATATTCGCTGTCTTTCAACAACGAGAGAACGTCTGGCGCTATATTAAACGCTTTCCAAAAGTTTATACCAAAAATAAGCTCAGTGGAGACTTCAGGAACTATGTAAAACTTAACAATAGCAGTTTTCTTTGCTACCGTGACAGGCAGAAGAATATAGCCAGTCACGGGTGCGAAAGAATCATTAGCAGTTTTAATATAATTTAAATCAAAAGAATCATGAATAGTAACTAAATTTTTGAAGTGTCTGATAGCGTCACTACCTATAATAGAAATTTCAGCACCAGAGTCCATTAGGCCTCTGTATTCAAGATCATAAACTGATATAGTAAGAAAAGGGCGTTTATCATCACTTTTTATTTCGTGAACCAGCGGCGGCGAGGATTGCTCCTTGGAAAAGAAACGTGCAACAAATTCTAACCAAGCTTTCCAATCATTAGCATGTCTACTACCCACTGGATGTGCATCAGGACGTTGCTGGTTCACTTCCTCAAGTTTTTTGAGACCGCAGACCCAGAAGCTTTGTCGGTTGAGCATTTCGGACAAGTTTTGAATGTTGCTCCCTTTTCTCCACAACGATAACATACTAAACTAAAAGGAGCTTTGCAACTACTCAGACTATGACCATTTACTCTACAACGGACACAGAAATCATCATTAGACTGAACCGCTGCCACTCTGGGTCCGGGGTGCTGAGATGAGTTTTTATAACCTAGATCTGGTGCTAAAGAGAGATTGTTACTCCGGGGGGGTTCTGTAAAAACTTCAGAGCGTTGCTTAGCATGCTCTAATAGCCTGCATTTGCTTTTCAATTCCATCCATGACTTGACAGGGCTTAGCGCCAATTGTGTTGTATAGAAAGGTCTAACATTGTAAAGAACTATATTCAACTTTTCCTCATCTGAGATAGACTTTGATAATCTTGTAAAAAAGTTTTGCATAATGCTTAGGTAATTAATAATACTTTCATCTCTACCTTGGGTACGCGATCTGATTTCCTGCATGAGCCTGTGATCATAATCAAAAGGTAAATACTCCTCCAGTAACAAAGACTTCAATTCATACCAATCATTGACATCTAGTCTGACAGCACGGTACCAGCACAAGGCCTCATCAGTGAACAGTTCAGATGATGAATTGAAAAGTTTAGTATCAGAAACACCTCTTGACAGACATAATTCCTCCAGTCTTTGCAAGAAAGCTTTAACACAAGTCTTCCCATTAAATTTAAGATTCAAGGTGTGAATAGCAGAATATTTACTACAACTTGCATTACTGGTTGATTTTATCTCTGTTTCAGGTTTAGAATTTGAAGCGCTATCATTAGCTATGTCAGAAGGAGCTGATGATACTGCACTCTTGAAATTGCAAAAGATATTATCTAACTTGTTCAACAACCTTCCCAAACGCTCCTGCAAAGTTGTGTATGAAGACAACAACTCATCAGTATCACATGGTGTAACCAAACGCCCAAACCTATGAAACAGATGGTGGCCTAAGGCTTGTACTCTATTCAAAATCTTCAGGGAGCATGGCTTCATGGAGGCACCAGCAATCAAATCATTGAGACTATCTAGTTTAGTACGAATTACTGCAAGTTCAGAAGAAATCTCAAACTCAGTACTAACAACTTCATCAGAAGGAATTTCCTTATTCAGGTCTCGAACCTGAACCCTCAAAGCGGTGACGGTATCCCCCGCTGGTTTAGCGCCCCTGATTTTAACTTCGTATTCCAGCTCATCCTTAGCCAAGACATTGAAAGCAATTGGTCTTTCTTCCAACATTATGAATGTATAGAACAAAAAATATTAAAATATTAAAAAAACTCAAAATTTTTGAGGTAATGTTTTAAAATAAGATTCAGTATAGGTAGCTAGATAGTAATAGAACTCAGACTGACCAAACTTACAAGAATAAACACACTTTTACTATGATAAAAAATAAAATCTGAGTTTTCATTCAGCCTAGCCCGGACCAATTATTTCATGAGCTATATTTGACCAGAAAAAAGACTTTTTTTTAAACTTTTAGCCACGCAATCACCAGTCCCTGTTCCGGGCGCCATTATGTAACATATTTTCCTATAACCTAGGGGTAATCTAGGGTAAATAAACACAACTATATTTACTAAAAATAATACAAGCTTTATTTTTATTGCCTAAGTGTTTTTATGTACAATTCTTGTTATGAAAAGATTATGCATATGATGTTAACATTAATATTAGTGTTCTGAAATCCTAAATACCTGGGGGAACACAAAACTTATAATTATAGTGTGTGTACACAGTAAAATACAAAATATGATATGGATTGGTGAAGCGTTTGGTCAGAGCTAGGCTAAAACTTACTCTCTAGTATTTATCTGAATCGATGGCTCTTATACGAATGATATACCGCAACCAGGCGAGGTAGAACGTCGACGAATTTCACGCGGGCATCGGAATTGCCTCTGACTAACCTTTTGGGGAATATTAAATGGGTCCTCGGAATGAATGTAGCTACGAGGTAACTATGTGTAGTCTACCACGAAGATAGTAAGAACTTGGCGGGAGCAACCACTTCAATCCCGAAGCAGCTTGGCGAAAGGCAACTGCCGGCGTCTGAGGTATCTGAGGTTGGCACCGAAATGCGCCGACACACGACTGGGCAGGAATTCAGCCTCAGGGTACAGCCTTTTCTGATCGACCAAACATAAAACTTGAATTAGAACTGACTCACAGAAACACGAGAGGGAAAATCCACATATATCACAATCTCAACTTCACAACTCACCAGGCTTCGAAGTATGATCACTGAATATAATACAACGACGGCGCGTTGTCGGACAATTAAGTCTCGTGCGTCTCGTAATCGACGACGGGTTATTTATTTAGTAAATAACAGAGAATTAAATACTATTCTCTGACGATTCGAATATATCGACCATCTATCCCAAAAATATCAGTTATCATTTGTCGTGTCATGTCTGCGCCATAGACCTCATAGACCATTCATCTACTCAACTCGATCGTACATGACCGATTCTATAATTCGGACAATCGAGATACCCGATGAAACAAACGAACAAGATTACGTCAATTCGGTCTTAATGAATCAAATTAAAAATCCTTATAATCCTCCAGGAATGATCCCGAGGAATCCAAAACAAGTTAAAACTGTATCCAACCAATAAAACTGAAAAATAATAAAACGCGATTAATCGACTCGATATAATTGTTCGAAATCGAAAATCACTATCTAAAAAAAAACAACATACCATAGATTTTTCTACACTCTACTTTTTCAATTAGGCTTGCCAGCAACTGAACAGTAATTCGCTCAAATCGGATGATCGATAATCGATCGACCGAGGGAAAAAATGATTTGAATGAATAAAAACGATATATCTGCCTGACTTGAGTTTCCACAGAGGGTCGTGAACAAAATGCAGTGGATTACTTAGTATTACCCTTTAACTTGAGAGAACATATCTAATTATCGATACAATCAATATTCGACGCTCGCTCGTGTAACACGGCAACACCAGCCTATCAGCTGTTTCGTACACAACAAAATTATGACAAACTCGTTAGACAAAATGGTTTTTATAATGGTGATATAACGTTATAAAATGGTGTGTATAAAATTACAATGGCTCGCGACTGAGTTATGTGTCGCGCGAAGCGCGACACATAACGAATTTTCTGTTTAAGGCGCCAAGGTTCACGGATGAGTTCTTATGGTAATAAAACTATCTCAATGAAAGGAGTATTCAAAATACAATGGCGCGTAAGTTGAAAAATCTATGAAATTTTATATCTTCTATATTAATGGTTTTCAGTAAAAAAACGGACGTTACAGTACTGACTGCATGAATGCTCGCTGTGTAACATGTTACATTAAACATCGTAACTTTGGTCAGTACTCAGTACCCAGCTTAACCTACCATCTCGCTGTGGACTCAATAATCATGACGCAACTCGTTTTGCCAGCTGCACTTAGTCACTGCTTAAAGGCGTTTCGCAAGAAAGGTGGCGTGTCCTCGTTTCACTCTGTAAACAAACATTAGATTCTAGCCTTAGTAATTTTCCAAAGAAAATACAATTTTGTTTTTGTGGTAGGTGCTCCCTGCATACTGATGATAAGCGGTGTTGCTGTTGAATCACGCAGTACATTTTTTTAACCATTTACTAAAAAGTTCTTATAAATTTAAACCCGTTATGTGTTGTTCCTTCCTTCCGTCTCTCTGGATGCGCGAGCACCTCCAAAACGAAAGTGTCAATTAGGTTTACTCTGTAAGAATACTGATCACAATTATATTATTTCGCTAAAATTCGAATATCATCGGCGCATCAGCCCATTTCAAGATCAGCGCAGCCCATTCAAGTATTTTTATAGGGATGACTGGCAATATGAAATTAACCCCTTGAACAATCTTCGGTGTATCTTCCCGGATCACTTTTTAGTCCGGTAGGTATATGACACGTATAAAGGCCTTGCATGCAGGCTATCGTTTCGAGCGCCTATTTAAATAACATAGTAGTATTATTGTAACTCTTACTACCATTTCCATTCATTCATATGGTACGGCTGTCTCACTCGATCATTCAGCGGATGTTTTGTCGATTCGATGCACTTATATGCTTATCAGTGATCGTGTTTGTCTATCTTCTCTAAACAACACGATCGTCGTCCAGCCTACCTACTTATCCGTATCTAATCGTCAATTGTTTTTCGTGTAGATCGATTGTTTAAAGCCGATGTGCGTACGCATAAAAGGATAATACAAATCCACCATTCAATGTCCGATACAGGAATAATTGAAAAAAATAATTATTTAAATCCTGGGTATTCTTAGTGTGGGAATTCCCAGCATTTTATCGAACTTTTGCTTAACATGCATTGGCTAATTATATATGTATGTATCATACAGAAATGCTGTCGGTTTTCCTAATTAGCAAGTAATTTTAAAAATATTTAAAATTACTTGCTTACTAGCTATATTTAGTTCGGTAAAACCCATAACAATTTTATTGTTTCTCCTCAATATGTTTTAGTTAGTAAAGTATTGTTTATGTTAACAACGTGCAAAAGGTTATCCTAAGTGTTTATCTCATTTCAGTTTTATATTTACTTTACACAACAAAGTAAATAAAAACAATTAATTTTGATAAGTTATGTTATTGTTATGGTTATCTATCACGCCGTTTGGGGAATAAATACGTACTTTTAAACCTATCTTCTTAATTTTTTTATTTTTCATTTAAGTCAAAGTCAACAACAGTTTTGGAGATCAGATGCTTTGTACATATGGGGGAGCACAAAGTGAATGAATGAATGAATGAATCTCTATCTAATTCGATGTAATAGCTGAAATGGCGAGTGACTTGACATCCAATTAGTTTTGATCGAGCTTTCAGATACCGGCTACTTATAGGGCTCGCTAATTTCGTATCTAATATCAACCAGGATTAACTAGTGATTTTAATCCGATGTCATGTTTCGACTATACCCCTAGTCCCCCATCGTGTAAGCGAATCTAGTATTAAAGAAAATACAAAATAGGCCAAGATGCAAGTAAACTTGCGTAAGTACATGTGGCATAGGGCTAAAAATTCGCATCGTTACCAGCTCGCCTCTTTATATAAAAAACTTGTTGCTCCCATTTAAATTAATTTTAATGGCGCTATACTTCACAATAGGTAAAAGTAGTTATTTAGTTGAAAAAAGTTATTTAGTTTTTCCAAAACTGGACAGAAACACTAAAACCGCATCAGAAATAATCGCGTGTAATACAGACGTCTAGTCGACAGTACTTACCCAAACGAGGTTTTGTCTAGACGGCTATTGGCCCCATGAAGACTGTATTTTTGCTTGTGTACCTAGTCTACATACTGTTAGGTATATTATTTATAACCGTTTGATAACACACCAAACGAAAGAAGCCGAACAACACGGGTTCCGACAAGTAACCATTATCGTTAAAATTGTTAGAAGAGTTGTGAAGTTGTTTTCGTTGTATAGCGATTAAGTAAACGGGATTGTATTGTTATCACGACCTTTTGACTTTTCTCTTGACGTATTATAGGAAATCCTAAGCTGACTTTCTAAGTTTGTTTGGGAAGCCACGATCAATAAACCCCCTCTTGCGTAAGCTACGCGGACCGTATTTAAACGCTATTTCAGCAGTTTACAGCTAATATGGCAACATTGGTTTTAACGTTCAGATAGGCGGAACAACTGTATTATAAAGTCCTGTTATTGTGTTGATGAAACCTAGGTTACGTCACGTACGAGTGCTTGCTTACTATCACGTTGCAGTGTAGTGGTCGGAATATTGTTTTTGCGATCTCATGACCGACGGCTAATTAGTTACGGTGGGAAATTGTATAGATTGTCATTGAGTACTGAAAAGGTTATAATGGCGTCAAACCCAAAGATTTTACGTCTACTTCATCAGTACGTTTATTTTTCAGTAGTTGTTTTTTCGAATTTCGGATTTCTTATACGAATTATCGAATACGAAGTCCGAAATTCGAACAAATAATTTGTCAAAACTTAGAATAGACCGGTTACGAGAGTCTGATCAAGTGTTGTCGCATAATGCGAAAATGTCAGACGTCACGTCGGCAACACAAAAACAATCTGTATTAAGGCATGTTTTACCATCCCGGAGTAGGTAGGTACACTACCGTCGTCAGATAATTTTTTTTTATACCACTAGCTGATGGAACAAGCAGATGGTCCACCTGATGAATATATTCGTATCTACTTTGACTTCTAAATATAAACAAGAAAATATTCGTTAGATACTTACCTGCCCTTCATATTCGTAGTAGGTTAGGTATGGTATAATTTTTCATACTTCATATATTTAAAACTTAATTATAAGAATAATTCTTGCCGTTTTAGCCGTTAGCTAGTATAGATAAGATTTACAACTAAGCTAAGGATACAACCTTTTCTATATTTCATAAATTCTGAAAACACGTTTTCATCTCCACGAGGACGTGGTTAACATTCTTGATCAAAATGAAAATTCATCATGCTTATATTAGTATACGCTCGCGATTCTGCTTGCGTGGTACCAACACGCATAAACTGTCCCTGGCGGCAAACAAGATTGCAATTGAAGACAACTTTATGTTTGTGGAACACGCCTGCGGAAAGATGAATTATTTGTATGAAAATTACATTTTTTAGGCATCTAGGTATAATGGTAATGCCATTTTCATAAAAAAATTCTTTCTGCAGACGTGGCAAAATTTTGGTGTGGAAAAAAAACGACCATCTCCCCCCTTTTGGGGAGTTTACCAGGACCAATAATGTGTTAGACCAGGATAAAATCTATCTTATCTTATTAATACACCTCATATAAATCCGTTCAGGCACTGTTGTTACGGAGACGACTAGAGCCTTATGCTAGATTGTCCTTCTGTTCTGATACGGACCGTAATAAATATACTCACTTACAAACTTTCCTATTTATAATATTAGTGTGGTGTGATAATAAAATTGTGAATACAATACGTTTTGCGTCGATGTCGGCGGCGCCAAGGTCGTGGTCGTTGAACCCATTTACTTACGTCTTTCAGAAAGAGGCGCCGCGTCGCTCCGCCCGAACCAATGCCCCGGCGCGTCCTCCCTGATGTGCCTCGCACATATACAAACACTATCATATCGGCCGCTTAATATATGTAAATAACATAATATCTAAACACTTTTAATCTAAAGGTAGGGTACCTTCTTGTTTTATCATTCGAAATACTTCAGTATCTGTGTAGGTATTTTCAGATTAAGATAATATTAGGTAAATAAACTACTTATATTTTCCATGAAGCTCCACTTTACGACTGTAAAATTGTAGCTTTTCCTTATTTATTAAAATGATAATACATAACATGATCTCTAGTTTTTCAGAAAATTATCTTTATTAGGTACTAGCGGCCTGTCCCAGCTTCGCATGGGTGGTCATAATTTTTTTTAACATTTTAGGATAAACTTAGACCGTGGGTTCGAGTCTTGCGTCTACTATTTCATACAGTGAGTGAAATCGCACCCCGTGCGTGACCCGTGGACCCGTTAACATTTTTAATTTCGTCATTTCTTTTGAATGGAATGTCCGATTTGAAGAATTTAAGAATTAATCTATAGGTATTGAAACCGAAATATGAAATGATTTATTTGGATGAGGATTAATACCAAGGTACTACATACAAAACAACAAAAATACAAAGCTTTCCTCTTTATAATATTAGTGTAGATTAGTGTAAATTAGTGTAGATTTTGTCCATCACCAAAATGTTTGTTTCGTCAAAGTGGTTTTCTATTGTTGATTTTAGCCCAGTCATTGTAGCTCGATACTTTTCTCATTATAAAAAGTATGAAACAAACTGACTAGAAAATGCTGTTGTATAGTAACGTCAATAATAAAATGTCGCTGAAGTCTTTCTTGGATTCATTAGGTATAGTGAACAAGTATACCATCAGGTTCGTCTACGTACGTACAGGTACGTTCTTGAACGTTTTCTACGGATTTTAAAGGACTTTTTTGACCGAAATGAATTATTATAAGAACATAAAATTTTTAATGTTCAATTCTTTGATTCAGTGGCTCAATTTGTTCTTATTTGTACAGGTAAATGTAGGAATCTGTATATCTGCCCAAGGTACCATTTATTTGCTATTCAAATCAGGTCTTCATCGTGAATATGTTTACCGGTATCCGGTGCATTGAAACGTAGTCGATTATTCCATGTCAATTGTATGTAACGTTCACAAATAATAAGGATGGCTAATTAACATTTATTTGACTGCAAAACACATCTTTTATCACTTGGTCGGTACAACAATATTTGAGTGTTCAATGAGCTGCTTACAATAATGTCTGTGCTATTTTTAAAACAGAAAAACTAGATATCCTGGAAAAACAAACAAACAGCTTGAAGTATATGTATGTAAAACAACATATCAATGGATAATGGCATGAATATTTTAGGGCTGTTTCAAATAAACCGCCCTTTTCTTGAATATGCAATTATACCAGGCCGCGTTTGTTTATTTTTGTGGCATACTTGGTCAGTATCACCGTATACCGGGCGGGCTCATAAGCTTGATCCAATCGAAAAATGTGTACTGGAAAAATAGGAAAACATAATATTACTTAGACCTTGGACCAGCTAACCGGTACGGTGATTGACCGTCGCGTTGCCGGTTACTCACATCACCCGGAACCGCAAAAACTCAACTCACTCGGCGAACACACATCCAATATTTTATTTATAAAATATGACAGTGAGCATGTGACTCACAAAAACAATGATTTTGCACGCTTTTGTAGGTACCTGTTTGTTTACGAAATGCTGTAAGATTTGAACGGCCTTTTTAAAATCTGTCAAAAGATAAACAATGCTACGAGTAGCTTTAGGTACGGATAAAAAATATATATTTGCTGAACTTTTGTAATGTTATTCTCTGAAACTTGGTTGTTTGGGATTTTTCATAACCTTCAGTGATTTGGTATCTGCCAAAATGTTGAAATGTGAAGAAGCTGGTTGATGGTTGTCAAACTTGACAACCACTTGAACTATTTCCATCTTTTAATAAAAATAATAAAAGCTTTATTTTCCATCTTTTACTAAAGCTTAATGAAAAACAGGGCACATTTTAAGCATTATTTAAATTTAAGCAGAATTTATAAGTATGAGGGTAAATATTTAAACTTTTTTGTGCGAATTGTTACAACATATTATGTTATTCACGCAGCTTGTTTTTTTAAACCACAAGTGTCAATATTATTGTCCTCGGCTCGTTTATTTTTTAGTGTTGACTAATACGTTGTATGTGCATGCAATAGTATATAGCACTTAAAATAGTCGTAGAGCTAGAAGAGATTAACTGGGCCTTCACAATGTTGCAAGTGGTCCTACCTGGCCCCCCCATACCGTATGACACTCGTACTTCCTATCACCTTGTATATGCGTACTTTGTGTGGTAACCCAATTGTAATATTTAGAGGCTCAACATTAGGTGGTTCATTTTGTATGTTCCATAATTTTAACGGACTTCTAAAAAGGAGGAGGTTAGCAATTCGACTGTGTTTTACTGCGCTTTTTGATAAAATAATTAAAAACAAAAATTGTATGCACATTATGACGTTTTGTTTTGTGAATCCTTTTAGCAAAAGTTTTTGTTTTATGTTTTTCAGTGTCTTTAAAGTCGTTTTTTTTACGAAACGTTTATATTATTTGTTATATAAACAAGTAATTCAGTATTTATTCTAGGAAGACAAACATATTCTCCAGCATGTGACTCAAATGAAGTGCCAAAAAGTTTTACTATGAGTAATGGTATAGTTCCTAGAGGTACATACATTACACACACAACGTTGTAGTAAAATGTTTGTATGATCACTTGCGCTTCAGTATTTGTGGTTGTGGTGCAAGCGGCCGGGTATTTCCGGTTCTTACCATATTCGTGTCAGCGAAATATTCTCAGTTGTTTACAGCAGTGAATCGTATTAACTGCAACCACTACATCGTGATTCTTGCACGTGATTGACCAAACATAGTTAAACATCTTTATGGTAATACAAAGTAGGTAAATAGTACATTTTATGTAACCGCGCGATTTCTTTTTTCATTCTGTTTTGCATGTTATGTATAGCCGAGGTGATCTGTTTAAAATTCAGAGCCATATCATTTTCAATGTTCTTGCACATAGCTTCAAAGCTATGTGCAAGAACATTGAAAATGATATGATAATTTCCACGTTAAATAATAAATATTGTAAATAAATAAATATTGGTGGACTTCCACACATCACTATCTAGCCCCAAACTAAGCCAAAGCTTGTAAAATGGGAACCAGATAGCTGATATAATACACATTATACTTTTTTTTGTAAATACATACTTATAAGTAATATTTATATAATAAATAACACCCAGACAGAACAAACATCTATGTTTATTACACAAATGTTTGTTCTCGGTGGGGATCAAACCCACAGCCTACTGCGCAGAAGGCTAACTATTAAGGGGCTGACAACTATCAAGCAACTTCTTCAGTCTTATTATAAAGTCTTCAAGATATAAAATCACTAAACTCATTTTCGAAAAATCGCAATCAACCATTTTGTGTGCAATTACATTGCACACAGTTTAGTAAAAAAATCATTTCGATCTATACAAGTTTTCCTACTTAAAAGTTTGATTATGTACGAAAACTAGTAAAGCAAACTTTAGAGTAGGAAAACAGGTATCGATCAAATTTAAATTTTTACTAAACTGTGTGCAATGTGATTGTACACAAGATGGTTGATTGCGATTTTTCGAAAATGAGTTTAGTGATTTTATATCTTTAAATATGTCGAAACGTGCGAGCGAGAGTCACATTAGCTCTTGTCTTCGCCTTAACTGAGCCGTCGAAAAAAAAAACATTATTTGTTTACGCTCCTCAAGTTAAAACTTCAAACTAATCTAATTCATTCAAGAGGAATGTTATAATAACTGAATTACGACCTCCCGAAATAAAATCATAAAGTGTGAGTAAAAATTGGGAGCCATCGTTATGTTTACAAACATGACGTTCCGATAATGGGTAATTATACGCAAACACACACCGATTCTCTATTATTAACCCGATGAATGAATGTGTAGTAAAAGTATTCCAATACCTTAGTTCGTTTCTGTTGAGATGACGATACTGTTTTGCTGTGAGGGGAATTCTAAGAATGAAACACTATTATTGTAAAATACACAGCGGCGGCGTTCTATTCATAGTGGATGATGAGATATTTGATGGACGGATGACGCGGCCTCGCCGGCGACGACGACCGGCCGCCCGTCGCGTCTCTTGTTGCAACAGAGTTGTCAGTGATCTTCTATTGTGGAGGATTTATCTTACGTAAATCAGGTAGTATCTAAATATTTAAATCCAATACGAAATTCGAGGACTAGATAAGATACAGTTTTTGTTATATAAAATGTGATATCTACACTAATATTATAAAGAGGTAAACTTTGTATTTTTGTATTTTTGTATTTTTGTATTTTTGTATTTTTGTATTTTTGTATTTTTGTATGTAACGAATAGGCTCAAAAACTACTGGTCCGATTTCAAAAATTCTTTCACCATTAGAATGCTACATTATCCCTGAGTAACATAGGCTATATTATATTTTCAAAATAATCAGGGATCCTTACTAAAACTTCAATAATGTAACCCAAGGTGGAAAACAAAAAACCTTACATCGCGTGCGCTGCGAAAACTATTGAAGATAGAACAAAATAATGTACTACGATTTTGTAGAACACGTTATCATCTACAAAAAATGTCGCGACAGCATATGTCTAACTATTATAGTTATGTCACAATAAGTGTTCTTTTATTATAAAAAATTAATTGAAATGCCTCCGATAGAAAAGGGTCTTTATTTGTACCTTGGTATTAATCCTTATCCAAATAAATCATTTCATAATTAAGACGGTTTCAATACCTATAGATTACTTCTTAAATTTTTCAAATCGGACATTCCATTCAAAAGATATGACGAAATTAAAAATGTTAACGGGTCCACGGGTCTCGCGCGGGGTGCGATTTTACTTACTCAAGGAGAAGCGCGTGCAAATGTATGAAATAAGTAGACGCGAGGCTCGAACCCACGGTTTAAGTTTATCCTAAAATGTTCAAAAAATTTATGACCACCCATGCGAAGCTGGGACAGGCCGCTAGTTATTATATATTCCTCAATAATCACCTCCGTGGACCAGTTTAATAGGAAGTAATCACGAAAATATTACTTAAATTACACAAAAAATCAGAACAGTAACATAAATGCTTCAATTTCTAAATGATTTCGGGTAAATGATTTTGGATATGATATCACGAGGCTTCTGTTTTGGCGCCGGACTTCGTCGCTTACGCCACCTACTCAGCTTTGCCTCGTCACTATAGATCACGAGGGCATACTAGATCATAATAATAGATGCTTGTATCTATGTTTCTATGTTTCACGCATAAACTACCTCAAATGATGACGTTTTCATGCGCGTCGCGTAACAATGATGTAATGCAATGCTGTTCGCTTCACGAGGAACATTGTTCTGTGAAAACAGTCAGCTGACAATTTACGTAACCATGCCGTTTTTCGTTTGTTTTCTCGTATATTTTTATACATTTATTTAAAAATACAGTACTATAAGTTGGTATTTAATGTTTATTTAATTATATGACTCACGGTTGTTGGTCCTTCGACTTCAGCTTGACTTTAGTCTTTCGAGTTCAGCTAAGGCGAAATGAAAACATTGGTAAGTTAAGTACCTATTATTTTAATGAAATTATAAATCAGATCTAGATTAATGAACAATTTAGTTAGAAAAACATGACTAATCGATAATAACTAATCCTTAAACCATTTGCAAATGTAGCCCGATTTATTGAGCTCGAGCCAGAAATAAGAGCGCATTATAAGACAAACCACATGATGGTGTCGCGCATCGGAAACGAGAACAATGCACATTGGGAATGCTAATGAGTTTATTAATAGGGCTAGGTTGAAAACGGATCGAGTCATTGCGGCAGGACAGGACCGATTTGGTTACGGCGCGACGCGGCAGCGAGGCGGCGACGCCGGCGGTGTCTTCGCCTACGCATCTCGTGATTCATTCGTTTGGCTGAGCAACGGTAAACATTATCCTAATTACACTAGGCCACTGCAATGAGATTCCACAGAGCATACACAAACTTCAATTCATTCTATTTGTATACTTATCTAAAAAAACAATATTCCCGCAAATATTTCCTGGTAGGCTAGTAATAAAGTGATATGACTAAAAAGCAATAGATATCACGATGAACTACCTTCATGGTTAACCTTCAACAAAATAAGGAAGTCAAGGCGGACGGCTTCGAATAGATCACGGCGCATTTACCAACGCACCGTGCAATCATTAGCTTCGACCCTTAAATTGCGCCTAGTTAATTGCCGGTGCGTCAGACTGAACAATTGGTGATGTAACTCTACATTCTTGGCGGTGTCGTGCAATGACGCAAGCTGAAATTTGTCGCAGAAGGTCTTGTTCAATTTCGTCATTGCTTATCGCAAATGTTGTGTTGATACTGAATCTACCTCCACACCGATGACGTCGATTATACTTATAATATTTATATAGGTAATATAATATTTAACACTTTTTTTATATAATATATATATATTTGATAGTTTTTTTTAAAGTTTTAATTTAATTTGCCTTGTGTTGTGAGTTTCCTTTATGTTCCCAATGAGATAAGACCACACGAAGTTGGTGGCGGTGGAAAACTTTTTGTTAAAAAAGTTTTTGTTAATTTAAGAGTAGTAGTGCTCTTTGTGAAGGGCTCGTCCGGGGAAGTACTACCACCACGCCTTTTTCTGCCGCCAAGCAGCAACGCTGTGTTTCGGTTTGAAGAGTGTGGTTGCCGGTGTAATTACAGGCACATTAGTCTTAACATCTGTATGCCTCAAGTTGATGGACGCAGGGCAGTGCATCGTAGGGCACGTTCCTATCGTGCGTGACTTACGAGGCAATGCTTTGTTATAGGTGATGGTTACCACTTAACATCAGGTGGGCCATCAGCAAGTTGTATAAAAAAAACTGATTTAAACGCCCAATCTGATAATGTTGGTATCAGCAGTTTTCTTCGTAAAAAATCTATAGAAATTTGAACTTTTAGAGACTATTTACTAAACTAAATTTGAATAACCGGCAGCAAACAAATTTTAAGACAAATAGGTGAACAGACAGGAAGGAACATACTGAAAAGCCTTTTGAAGTCATATCCGTTCTTCTTTTCTTACCTCCAACTAAGAAGGGCGTTAGGTAAAAATATGTAATATACATATAACTTAAAGCTGAAATTATTTGATCAAAATTTGATTTTTTTTATGAATTTAGTTATTTTTTTCAGGAAGTAAATTTAAATCTTTCATAGGAAAATTTAATAACGATATGTTTATTTAGATTTATTTTCAACAATACAGTGAGTTTTATAAAAAAATATGTTTCTTACAAACATGTTATTCCAAGTATAAATGATAGTGATCAGTCTTCCCACAAGAAAACTTCGTCGTATGGTCCGTACCGTTCGCCGCATCGATTTGTCTTGCTTAGAGCTGAAACGTGTCACAGAAATCTCACACTATTGCCTGCATTTTTCAACGTCTTTGTAAAATTACGAAGATAGCAAACAACATCTTATCCAGTAAGTCCACAAAAAAAGTGAAAAACATTTTTCAATAGATCGTTAACAAACAATATAGTGTACTGCGGTCTTCCCTACACATTTTCATACTTATTAGGATTAAATTAAGTAACAGGAATAAAAAGGTTATTACGTTGTTTAATTTATAAAGTGCCATGTACAATAATTACTTTTCATTAACCATTTAATTATACAATAATAAGAAATATTCTCATTTGTAGTTTAATACATACATACATAAAATCACGCCTGTTTTGCCATAGGGGTAGGCAGAGACCACGGATTTCCACTTGCTACGATCCTGACATAGTTCAATGATATTAGCAATAGGTGTCTTACAGAAAACATCAGAACTTTTTCATAATCCACTCCATTGAAAGACTGCAGAGATACGGCACCGGCCGGCGGACATGACTTTCACTAGTCTTTGTGTCTATTTCCAAACAGAATGAACTGAAATGCGAAGATCGTTTTCCGGACATGCTAACAGATATACGTGATATCTCTTTGATATTTTTATTGTTTCTTTCGTGTCTCTTTGGAACATAATGTATTTTAGTCAGATTGATGTCCAGACGGCGCAGATAATGCGATATTTACAACTGGTTTATTTCTGCTTGCGAATCGATGTTGTTTGTTTGCATTTACTTCTGCGTGCGACTCCGCATTTAGATGCAACATGAGCCGCCAGAGCCGCACTGCCGGAGTGCGGACGCCGCCGCCGCCGAGTCGCATCACGCATCTCGTTGCCAGCGCCAACGTCGCCCGCCGAGGCTGCCGATGCAACGCGCCAACAATAGGACACCAACTATATTATTGTCTTTTTCTACATTTTAATCATACGGACACATGATACTACTCGAGCGTCGAGCAAACTCCTCCTCTCACCAGTATCCACTCTATTTTGCGCCAAATAAATTTTTGAGTTTTAATGGTTCTGAAGTATTGTGTAGAACTTATTATTCATTTGCTGCCCTCGCGGGTGTACGAATCCCGCAAAAGTTTCATGCTACGAACAATTCATTTGTGACAAAATCAACTTGTACCCTAAAAAAACACAATTCCTAAAAGAAGACTTATTTATAATGTTTATTAGGTAAAGCAAACTGAAAAAAGAGATCGTTTCAGGATTTGAGATAGGTGTATCATAAAAAAACATCAAATTCTTACATTTAGGGCAACCCCTAAAAGATGCAGCAAGTGCAGCAACAAATAAAATAACTCTTCAGCGTACACAAATGTAACAGCAGGCGTTCATCATATTCTAAAATAAACATATAAAAAGTTCCACGAAAAATAAGTCATTTGCAATAAAAATATGTTATGCTTTTGTCTTACGATACTGTTGTCTCCATCTGCCCACGAGTCCGGCGACTGAATGAAGAATATAAATAACGCAGACGTCGCGCCCTGCTGATCTGTTCTCAATCCCATAAATAATGTACGAATTGAAATGAATATTTTGTAACTGTCACTGAAATCATATTTTTGAAACGTTTTGTTCGTGCTCGTAAAGCCAGGGACCTAATTAGCTACAAAGTAAGATACGATGAGAGAGAGAGGTCAAGGCTTAATTTGATTTATCTCAACCTTAAATGGTGTCTAAAAATAAGCTGTTGATAAACATAGCCATAATCGGATGTGCACATGCGTCCAGCAAACGTGAAGCACAGAGGTGATTGAATGACCCTTCGCCTTCCACGTGCCAGTGATCTACGTCGTCGTGTTTGTTTTCATTTCGTATAGCTCTACAGCGATAATGGAAAATATTCATTGGTTTTTCGTGCTCACTATTTATTGTTTCATGTCGTCGATAAGCGGTTAATGTGGCAGGGTTCATTGTATGTAACTAGCGTATGCACCGCGCCACGTGTAAGAAGCAGGGTTTTTTAGGGTTCAGTTACTTATAATATAAAATATACATTGTTTTATTTAAACCAAACAAAAATTAACAAATTAAAAAAAACTTGATTAAAGTGAGCCTATTTTTACTATATTAACAAGACTGGCTTACCAAGTAAAATTATAGTTTAAATGTACACGTATGTAGTTTTAATTCAACAATATCCACTAATGATTATGCGAGATCCACGAAACCATAAAGTCAGACTTTGTTGTCCGCCCGCACTGGTTTCCAAACAAACTACCTGTGGTGATATCTTAGTTAAGACTTGCTTTAAATACAGCACTAATGGTTCGCCCTAAACTGAGATTTCGCGACTCTACCATACTTGTACCTGTCTCTGACTATCCCATAATAACTTAAATAGTAAAGTTTCAGCTAAATCGACCTATTTGTTGAAGAGTTCCATTGATTGATCTTGGCTCCATCATTAACTAGCTCGCTGTCACCATTCTATTTCTAATAGACACTTAATTTAATCCACTTAATTTATTACCAAAAAAGTACTAAGTACTTTTTAAGATCGCAAATAAACTTAACAACAAGTGAACGATCTTCGTTCGCGTCGTTCACTCGATCAATACTAATATAGATAGAACATAGATTTCCAAGAAAATTTAATCTACGTTTCTGATATATCAGTTTTTGAGAATAAATTCAATTTCTAATGACTTATCAAACTGATTTGTTTGGTGATAGGCCCCTCGACGCAGTAGTTCTTACACGTGCCGAAGTTAAATACTTAAATAATACATGCACTAAAGGTATTATTCAATACAGATTAAATTTTATAGGCTTTACGAAACTATACAAAATCGATAAACGCAGCCTACGTACGAATAATGCCTCTTATCGGTTACACGTGCTTCGGTTTACTATGCTTATTCTTACTATACATTACCTTACACATTTCGTGGAATTTTACAAATCTTACATTATTCGCTAACTGCTGAAAACCGTTACCATGCTGGTTTATGTTTTAAATACTTCACTATCGCATCATTCAATGACATATACAATACAATATGTAATTGTTAGGTAAAGGTAATAAATATCTCATTGTATTACATAATTACTGTGAATACATGTTTATTTATATAAAAATATAACGGTTATTATGACCGTGAGTGATACATTTAAAATGCGACCATTTTAATATCATTCAACAAATCAAAGGTTAGCCTGAATGTAGTTAAGCCACATAAGTATAGATAATTACATTCTTACCACACTTAACAAAATAAATTTATAAATCAATACAATCTTAGGTATTTGTATTCATTTTATATAATTATTTCATTATTGTGGCTAGGGTAGTCGTACCAGTGAACGGTACCCAGTAGATGAACGAAATCTAGTTTTTATATAATTATAAGAATTACGTAGTCGTACCAGTAGATGAACGGTACCCAGTTGATGAACGAAATCCAGTTTTTATCCTTGCAATACTTTTGATCGCCATTTAACACTTTCGTTCTCTCAGAGCTAGATCAGAGTGCACGCATTTACGATGGTATCGATTTATATGCAGAAGGCGCTAAGGTTAGTCAACCCCTTCTGTTAAACATGTTGTTAAACATCAGCCTCCAAGTATGTATTTCCTCACAAACTAGACTATTATCCTAAGTAGAAAACCAAAGAAAATAAGTGATTTCCTATCTGGTTTCTTAAAAATTTACCGGTTTAAAAATCACGCATATGTATTAATTATGAACGAGTGCTTAGAATTAACTCCAAAATTTGTTTTGACATTGTGGTATATTATTACGTATGACTCTTCGATGATATTATAGGTTTGTTTAAACCCCATCCGTCTTATTATAAAAATATCAGTTAAACTAGGTTTAAACCTGGTACCAACTAGTCTTGGTTTAACCCGGTGTCAAAGTTGGTTCCTGGTCTAAACTCGTTCGTATTACTCCGCCTTATTATAAAACGTGGCCTAAAGATAAATCAAAGATGTTACTATACTTAGACCATGACTTAGACAAACGTTATTATAAAACGTAGTTTATCTCATAAACCATTGTTTGCCTATGGTCTAAAGATAAACTCGATAGACCCCTAGTTTAAATATGGTTTAACTGGTAAAACTCGTTACTTTGATTTTCGTTTTTTACTATGTTGTGTGTGATCAATGTTATAATATAACAATTTATGTGAGTCCTGGTAACTAATAAAAGTAGGTGATTGTTTTAATTGTTGTATGAGGAAAGTATGAAATCTGCCTTTTTTTACTTTAACTACTGTTTTCTCCTGTTTTTTTATTGGTGAGCTGATGTTTCATGTCACTGACCGCCACCACTCTGACGCGCTTTATTAGACGGCGTGATCGAATAAATCCATTCGACCTATGTGATGAAGATTTTCGATATAAATATCGTTTTACAAAACGTTTTGGCGACAAAATTGTAAAGCTAGTGCGTAACGATTTGCCCCACGATCCTCGAGGATGCCCCTTTAGCCCTGAAATGCAGGTGGTTTGCGCGTTACGCAACTGGGGTCGTCATGAAGTAAGTTAACTTTTTAATAGTTTTTTGGCAGTTCTTCTGGTAGGTACCTACGTTTCAAGAATACGTACCTACCTACGTAAAAACAATCACAAACTAATTTCGGGGAATTGGGTTCCTATAAAGAATTGCCATACTTACCTTACTACCTATTAAATCTTTTGACATTGACTTTTGATATGAAATGCCAAAATATGAATTAAGCTAAATGCAAAATTTTCATGCAAAAGAGTCAAGAAATATGCTAAATTTAGCACTAAAAATGCTAAAACAGCAACACTGCGCTCTACTCCGATAAACGCATCCGTACCCCAAGTATGAGTTTTGCTTACCATATATATTTCGTTTTTCGTTTTTGTTCCGTGTTCATTGCGGGTTTTGTAAAGTTCCATATCGGTATCCCTGTCGCGTCTTCATACAAAACCCGCAATGAACACGGAACAAAAACGAATCGTTTTTGCTCCGTGCTCATTGCGGGTTTTGTAAAGTTCCGTGTCGGTGTCCCTATCGCGTCTTCATACAAAACCCGCAATGAGCACGGAACAAAACCGAAAAACGAAATATGGTAAACCAAAGTCGTACTTGGGGTATATAAAAAAAAATCGTGTGAAATATAAATTCTAAACTAAATTAAAAAAAACTAAATAAATATTTTAAGAACAAATTGATTAATATTGTACTTAATTAAAAAAAATCTTCAAAAGACATCATCTGTAAAGAAAATATCAACACCTCATAGACGGAATGTTGCATCGGGATTGTGCTTGAATGACTGAGAAAAAAATACAACGAAAACGTGGTAACAACTAGTCTTGGTATCAAAGTTAATTCATAGTCTAAACTTGTTCGTATTACAAAACACAGTTTAATCAAGGATTACATAAAACCAGAGTTAGTCCATAGTTTAACTAATATCCACAGATATTATGCAGGCTATAGTCATATAATCATACTACCTCGTCTTTCGTTGTATTTTTCCCTCAGTCATTCTACCACCAACAGAGTTGTTTGATGATATTTTCTGTATTTTGATGTTTTAGATATATTTTTATAAATAAAATATTATTCAATTTGTTGTTATAATAACGTTTTTTTATATCAAGCAAGCACCATTTAGTTTAGAACTTTTTACACACAACCTACAATATTACTATCTGACTGATGCGTGAGGATGCGTGTAACGGAGAAGTGTTGAGCTCGCTCCATTTTAATAATATTGATACGATATCTACTTATAAAAAAGCACGCAAGATATAACTGCAAAAATAAACAAAAGGAAAAAAAAACAAAACGTAAGACTAGGTGGTATGGTCTTAGAACTATAGCCTGCTCCGAAGAAAATAAAAAAAAACCATTTTAATAATATTGAAAGAAAAAGGAACAAAATTCTCCACCGAGCATTACCGAGAGATAAAAGAAATATGATATAAATACTTACTAAATTTATCATTGATGGGACAGAAATACGGATCCAAAATCCTGAGAAACCTGTAGCCCAGCAAGCATCATGGAGCAGTTACAAGCATACCTAACAATACATTGAAGATGCTAGTTGGAGACACACTTGGAGGTCTACTCTACAATCATATTGCTTCCCTGCGTATGCTGGTTCAAGTCAATTAGCGACAGACAAATGTAGAAAGAAGTGACTTATTCAAATTGTGTGAGCCCGGAGACAGTATCATAACAGTCGGAGGTTACAATATTCAAGATCTGTTTATTGGAAAAGATATTACTACATTTTTAGAAGGAAAGGCTCTATACCGGATTTGAAGTGATAAAAACTTGTTAGAGAAGAATTACATCACTATTCTGTACCCCTCGCATCAAAAAACTATTTTGTGTGTCTAATGTGCTGCAATTTTAGGTTCAATAAATGAAACTATTTAAATACATTAATTTGGTTTTATTACAGAATAATAGTCCTTGTATAGGTAAGTATTTAAAAATTGCTGGTTTTAATTATTCTACATATAAAAGGATATTTTAAAATTTCTTTGGGAATACTGTTGGCTAATGCCTGCTTGATGACTTCCAGATAAGGCATATTGCTGCCCG
This sequence comes from Chloroclysta siterata, assembly GCA_932294275.1. NCBI lineage: Eukaryota > Metazoa > Arthropoda > Insecta > Lepidoptera > Geometridae > Chloroclysta > Chloroclysta siterata. The sequence goes on along the minus strand of OW028590.1, from coordinate 21,915,177 downwards.
AGGTGCTAGAAAATCTTATTGCTAAATTTTGCACATAGACTTTATAATTGTCTTCTTCTTTGACTGGGTTATAGGTATATTACTTTCATAGACTTAGACCGCTTGCTATGTAGCACATGTGATGATTTAATCAGGGAGTCATTCCTTTAGGCGGTACTGAAACCTGAAATAATGATTAACAACTTAAAACAGCCCTGTAATTCTAATTAGTGGTGAGGGAAAGAGATCTGCACGGACATCCTGCAATGGGGTGTATTGTGCATTGCTCAATACATGCTCACAGCTCAGTTGGTAAAGTTCTGCCTTCTATGCTGGAGGGTGTGGGTTCAATCTCCACCAAGAAGGAATATTTGTTCTCTGTCTGGGTAGGTATTATAAAATATTATGAGTAGGTAGTTATTTACAAAAAAAATATCCAAAGATTATATCAGCTATCTGGTTCCCATAGTACAAGCTCTGCTTAGTTTGGGGCTAGATAGTGTTGTATGGAATGCCCACAATATTTATTAGTTTATGATATTCTATTATTATACGATTTCCTCGCAGCATTTAAGCAGATATTATCTTTTAGCTTTCTGCAAACTTTTGAATGCGATGTTTTGAAAACGCCGACAGATTAGTGCTTGCATTTCGTCCCTAAAGCTATCTAAGGCAGGAAATTCCGGAATCTGATCGTCCAACTCGTCTTCTACTCCATTAGGATTGTTCCTGTCGTACGAATTCAGCCTACAATGACAAAAAACAGTTGGAATAATTGTGATGAAACTTAGCCTCTGATTATTGATAGATGTCTAGATATTTACCTTTTCTATGAGAGCGCCTTTTTTACCAGTGGTACATGCTTTTCTTTTCCGTAGCTCATCCTTTATTTGAAGTGCACTCCACTTCGAATACATTTTAGAGATCTTTAAACCTACAATTAGGTTTTTGATTTGACAAAAACGTAAGTAAACAAATCATATCAGCTGTGCTGTGGCGGCCATTTTACCAGATAAACCATTGTTAAACCAAGGATCTATCAGGTTTATTTATACTAGATAAACTACGTTTTATAATAACGTTTGGTCTAAGTCACGGTCTAACTATAGTAACATCTTCGATTTATCTTTAAACCACGTTTTATAATAAGGCGGCATAAGATTTATGAATTAATAGTTGAACGGGGGTTTACTACACAAAAATCGTTGTTCATCGTTGTTTTTATAAAACTGTTCATGATTATTCCAACAGCCATATTAATGAACGAAGAGTTTTTTTGGTACATAATTTGATACACAAGACCAGATAATGAAAGAACATTCTAAATTTAATGTTTTACATATTATGTGTAGGTATTATGATTACTATTTGTAAACAATTATTTGCAAAGGTTACTTTTGCCTCGACGATTATTGATCGAGTGAGCGAAGCGTGATAAGCCATGCCATGATAATAACTTTTGGGACTATATTAAGGCAGATTTCGTTCAGAAGTAGGTCAAAACTATTCACAATTAAGGCCAAACCCACTTTTTCGATGTTTTCACTATTTAGGCATAGTAAATATTAATTGTTTTTTTTTTTTTTTATGCCAAAGCTGGCAGACGAGCATACGGGCCACCTGATGGGAAGCGGTCACCGTCGCCCATAGACAACTGCAACACCAGAGGCGTTACTGATGCGCTGCCGGCCTTTCAAGAGAAGATAAACCCGCCTTTTGAAGGACCCCATGTCGTAGCTCCGAGGGAAAACTGCAGGAGGAAGATCGTTCCACAACTTAGTTGTGCGTGGCAAAAACGACCGAAAAAAACGAGTTGTCGAGGAGAACCACCCATCCAGATGGTGAGGATGGAATTTAGTTTTGTGGCGTGTGGTGCGGTGATGAAAGTTAGCCGCGGGCACCAAACCAAACAGTTCCTCAGAACACTCCCCATTGTACAGACGATAGAGCACGCACAGAGAACCTACGTCTCTCCGTAGACTTAAAGGCTCCAGATCGTCTGTGAGCTTGGAGTCGTCGACAATCCGAGCTGCCCTGCGTTGCATCCGGTCAAGTGGAAGGAGTTGATATTGAGGCGCTCCAGCCCAGAGTTGGGAACAGTACTCCACATGCGGTCGAACTTGTGCTTTGTATAACATAAGCTTTTGGACCGACGTGAAGTACCGACTCGCCCTGTTGAGGACGTCGAGCTTCTTAGAGGCCAGGCCGGCTTCCATTCCTAAGCTCTTAGAAATGTTAAGGGGAGTGTCCTGGAAATTGGGAGCAACGACAAATGGGGTTTTTTTTGCGGAGAACGCGCAAACTTGAGTCTTTGTGGGGTTGAAACGAACTAGGTTTCGTTCCCCCCAGTCTGAGACCTGCTCCAAAGAAGTCTCAAGTGCAGACACTAGTATGTCTCGACACTCTTCTGTGCGTTCCCGAGAAGTGTTTGCGCGGCCTGTATATTGGGCGTCACCAGTACTGTCATCTGCATAACAATGCATGTTACTGACGTGTAACATGTCATTGATATGCAAAGTGTTGGTGACAGCACTTAGCCTTGTGGGACGCCAGCGTTTATGGGCTTTAAATCTGAGCAGGACCCGTCTACTACAACTTTAATGCTACGCTCCGATAAAAAACTGGCTGTCCAGCTGCATAACTTCTCAGGTAGTCCGTATGCTGGTAGCTTCGAAAGAAGTGCCTTGTGCCAAACCCGATCGAAGGCCTTTGCGATATCCAGGCTAACCGCAAGAGCCTCTCCCTAAACATAAACTCCCTGATACATAAACTATTCTAGAAAAAAACAATTCTAGAAATTTACTATTCGATACATGATTTATCTACGTAGCCATACTAAAACAATACAGTAAAAAGTGCGCAGGTGATATAGAAACATGTTCAATTCCGTTTAGACGTTCATCTATTGGTACCAATACCCTACCCGCATCTATGTTGCATGCATGCCGTGAGAACATATAAATTAAACAATTGGTCTCATATCAATCCAATTACTAGCAACATACTCCTCATGTGAATTGCCTACGAGTCTGGCACGACGCGACGCTGCGTGGAGTTTACAAAATATTCGTAGTGAAAGTAAAGAAGCGGGACTTGCGCGGCTGAGATATATGTCGACGTTTTACGTTAATATTTAAATGAATCGTTGTTAGATATCGTCGGATGTTGTCTCGATTAGGGTTCACCCAAGGTGAGCAGACGGCGCGGCGACGAGCGAGACGTACGGCGCGGCGACCTCTATGCCCGACTTACTGGTTTCTAAATTAAAGCTTGTCTTTGATAGTCTGTATGGAAATTCAATACTGTCTGGCCAACACAATGGATTTACAAAAATGATAATAGCCCCAGTACTTTAACATACTAAAACTCAGAAATTGAATAGGTAGACTGGCACACACGAGCATTGAACATCGTAAGACCTTCACATCTTGATACGATCTTTAAAATGTGGATCTATAAAATGAAACTAAATGTCATCATCATAATAACACACCGTGAGCTTGCCAGATGGAGTAAACATGTTCCTGTTTTATTGGCATTCTTTCTACATAGACTAGTATTAATTCACACAGTTATCTTTGTTTAAGAATTAGATAAACTGCACGGACGTGACCGCTCCGCTAGGATTTTTAGGGATTACAATATCGTCGGTCGGATTCATTACCGGAACATTTCCGAAATTTCGTGATTTGAGCTAAGTATGCAGAATGGTAGGAAATGGAGTACTCTTTCCAAATCATTAACGGTACAACTCAAATGTTGGTTCTAATTGACAGAAAACTACTTAATCCGGTAAAGAAAAATTGGATTTAGTAATCTCTTCGTTTCAGTATCAGTTTATTACTCAGAACAGTGTAATTTTGAGATGTTCCATTGCTGTTTCCGACCGACGATATAGTATTTATGATTTTATTATGTTTGATGTCGCGGGCGCTACTAATATTTGGATGAATATGTGGACGTACGTCGTGACCTTATACAGAATCTTGATCATGATTCAAAACTTAAATAAAAAAAATCTGTTGTTATTATCAGCGGCTGGTGGTATGTAGACGCTCGCACTCCTGTCTCGCCTGTGGCGCAGACAGAGGGGAGAGGACGATATTAAAGTATTTAGAGAGTCCCGCTGAGGGTTGGCCGGGTAAGGGCGGCCAACGCACTACGCGGCTATGACCGGGGTGCTCGGGTTAATGTACTCTGTGTCGCGCACCCTATGCGTTCTGTGCGTAGCGTGTGTAACGTAGGACTTCGGTTCTCGTTCTCAGACCCATATCCGATATCGATGCATCAATCCTCGGGAATTTAAAACTGCAATGAAACGATCAAGCTCGCGTGCATTTGAAGTAATATATTCTTTAGTATGATGGACCTTTTTCGTAAATTCATAGTAAATATATATAATAAAATTATATATTGTCAACGTTGATAGGAAAAAAAACAATGATTCATGGAAGGAAACATACAACAAATACAAACGATACAACAAAGTATACCTATTAGAAGTTATTTATAAGGAAGCATCAATTGCAGTTATCCCCGTCTATAAATAAATTGCATGTTTTAAACTGTAATGTCAGATTTACCTATAGGTATATAATCTTAAGAGTAAACATGTTGATAATAACTACGAAGTCTACGCCACCCCATACAGTACCTACACCTACCCTACAAATAAACAAGATAATAATAATGATAGTACATACAAGATAAACAATTTTCCAAATGACTGTGTAACGAAGTGACTTGTTTGTTTGTCTGCTTACAAAGCGGAAATGCACCAGTGTCACTAAACTAGGCTAGTTCTATACATAAATAGGTAGGTGCTGCATTATCTACACTAATCTACACTAATATTATAAAGAGGAAAGATTTGTATTTTTGTTGTTTTGTATGTAACGAATAGGCTCAAAAACTACTGGTCCGATTTCAAAAATTCTTTCACCATTAGAATGCTACATTATCCTTGAGTAACATAGGCTATATAATATTTTCAAAAAAATTAGGGATCCTTACTAAAACTCCAATAATGTAACCCAAGGTGGAAAAAATAATCCTTACATCGCGTGCGCTGCGAAAACCATTGATGATAGAACAAAATAATGTACTACGACTTTGCAGAACACGTCATCATCTACAAAAAACGTCGCGACAGCATATGTCTAACTATTATAGTTATGTCACAATAAGTGTTCTTTTATTATAAAAATTTAATTGAAATATCGCCGCTAGAAAGGGTCTTTATTTGTACCTTGGTATTAATCCTTATCCAAATAAATTTTCATATTCAATATGGTTTCAATACCTATAGATTACTTCTTGAATTTTTCAAATCGGACATTCCATTCAAAAGATATGACGAAATTAAAAATGTTAACGGGTCCACGGGTCACGCACGTCGTGCGATTTCACTCACTCAGGGAGAAGGGCGTGCGAATGTATGAAATAAGTAGACGCGAGGCTCGAACCCACGGTCTAAGTTTATCCTAAAATGTTCAAAAAATGTATGACCACCCATGCGAAGCTGGGACAGGCCGCTAGTGTTCAATATATTTCGCAGCAGTGGTCGTTGCCTAATATGCGCTTATGCGGCATTCTCATGTAGGAGGAAGGCGCCAGCTCCAGCGCCATAAGTACACTACCCCGGCGGCGAGCGGCGGCGGCGAAGCCAAGAGCATCAGTACGATAAGTAGTAAAGAATGTGATTTTACACAAAATGGTTGATTGCGATGGCGAAGTATCTTTTTTTTTCATTTTGAATTTGAAAACATCGTGAGGAAACCGGCATGTCGTAGAAACTAAAAAGTTCTTAACATGTGTCAAGTACTCGCAAAATCCTCTTTAAGGCTTGCTTAAAATACTTTCAACTCACTGTTTCGAAAGAACTTGTGACAAGACAAGAAGAAGAATTTGAAGTTAAGCAGGACTCAAGTAATACCAGCGCACTGACACACGTAAAAAACCACCATCCTCCTTTCATAAAACAAATAGCTTACCAATATAACGTGGGCTGACGTGACCATTTTATGTAGAAATTTGAAAAAATGGAAATATTACTTTCTTATCAACGTCAACGTCTTAATTAAATAAAGTATTCGTAATAAAAATAATTACCAACAAAATATATAATGAAAGTTCTAAAACTCTACAGACTGATTGATAAAGATTGTAATATTCAGAAATCAATGCAGAAACTGCAAACCGATATACCTACCTACCTCTGAAGTCAAACCTACCCCATTTAGAAAACTGTACTGTTGTGTTTGAGGTACCGAGAATTTTTTTATAAATAATTATGATTGGTTTTGAACACATTGGAATAGCCGTACTGATTGAATATTAAGATACTAAACTAGAACAATATTATTTTGCAATATTTCTAGGGTGTGGTAACCCTAAGCCTTAGGTTCGTGAATGAGAGAACAGAGGGCCGCAGAAAGGCGCGCGCGCCTCCTTTGTTGAGTGCACTGACTCACACAGACCACCCACGCAATAAAACCGCCCTCAGTTCCCTATTATCGGAATTCTAATAACGCTAATTTCACAACGCTGTTACACAATCAGTTAGAGCCTTACATTTTTATATTTTAATAAGCTACCTTGTTGCTTTGCAAGAAAACCATGCCAATGTAATTTGCCTTACAGATCGGCTGGTGGTTGCTCTGCCTCTGTAGCTATCTGGTTCCCATAATACAAGCGTTGTTTAGTTTGGGCACTATCTGTGTGCTGTGTGAAAATTTCACCAATATCTATTTATTCACAAAGAAAGTATGTTAATGAATGATGATTTTAGGGAAATAATGTGTTATAAGTTATGATTTTTAAGGCACTTTGCTTTTATATATACATTACTTAGAACTTTATTCAATTCGTTTAAAAAATCATAATTTTTTCCATAAATCCTTTGTAAATTTCATATCAGCGATCAACGTTGTCTCTCGACTGGTCTCGACAACCGACCGATGTTTCTTAGTCACCTTGCTTTAACCAGTTCAGTATAATAATATGTTAGTATTCGTGTTTGACTTAACCTATAATTAATCTATACATATAGATTAACTTGGACTTACTAGCATAGTTTTTCACCGGTCGGGACGAGATATGCCCGGAATGTGAGAAGGCAGGCATCTGGGACCACAAGAAACTTGGACCGCGGTCCCAGTCACCTGATTGCATTTTTTGTTCTGCCATTTGGGACCACAACCTGTATAGAAGTAATTGTACAGTCGCCAGAAAAATCAAAAGCTAGCACGCGTTTTTTTTTAGCATTATTATGATCGAGTGAGCGAAGCGAACGAAGATCTTAGTTTTAACTTGGGCTATTTGGCATTTTATGTTTGTATGTATGTATGTATGTATGTATGTATGTATGTATGTATGTATGTTTGTCTGGTAATAACTTTCGAACCGTTGATCCGATCTGCATGAAATTTGATAAGTCGATAGCTTGTGCTTGAGAAATTTACTGGTAAGTATATGAGTAAAATCGCTTCATCCGATTTTACTCATATACTTACCAGTAAATTTCTCTTAGGTTATTAAGATATGGGGTTTTTTAAGGGGGCAAATATAAAAAAAGTTACATAAAAAAATCAAACTACATGTCATATGAAAGGGCTTTGTTTGGACATTCCAACACAATTTTTACTTTTTTTCTGGGACGCTCGATTTTTGAGATACAACAAAAAAGTTAAATTAAGGTAACTAACGATCCAAGAGCTCCCATCTCTAGGAATTTCGTTGACATCAAGGTTTTTCTACTGGTCGCCCAGTTAGTTTGCTTTTTCTTATTTTTTTTTCTTGAAATAAATTAAGAAGGTACTCAGTTCTCATAAAATGGTGATAGCGACCAGGTCTGATGATGGAGTCAAGGTCTGTTCAAAGGAACTCTTCAATAAATAGGCCAATAGAGTTGAAACTTAGTTACCGTACCAAGTTAGTTAGCGGTAGTCAGAAAAAAGTCCAAACATATGTTTGGACTTGCCTCTGACTACCACCTACTTAAAGTTTTGGTGCGTTTGTCGGGTTGCATCACGAGACCTCAGTTCGGGGCGAACTACTTGTTTTACTAGCATCATATATACTAGCGGCGCGTGTCGTTGTAGGTCCAAGTAGATCCAGTAGTTTTTATAAACATATCTATGTACAATAATTTAAATATTATAAATTATCTGGTATTATCTGGTTAATTATCTGGTTAAAGGTTGTCTGGAAGAGATCGCTCTCAGCGATAAGACCGCCCATTGTACTTCACTGAAACTTTTGAACTTTATTTTTGTTTTTAATGTGTTAAATGTCCTTGTGGTGTGCAATAAAGAGTTTTCTATCTATCTATCTAATAGATAGGTATGTTTATAAATCATTTATAGTATACCGATGTAAGACTGATTTTAAAACACGTTATTTTATTTTTAATTAATGTACATATTTATAATTGTTAGAATATTGTTTTATTGACAAATAAATATTTCACGACAGATTAGTTTTTTTATTTCATATACTTTTCCTTCTAACTGTACTTAAATTCGGATTAAACAATAGATTTAGTGGTAATATTGCGAGTGGTCCCAGTTGCCTGAGGAAAAGTAATTAAATTAATGAATCAGGCGACTGGGACCGCGGTCCCAATTTCTTGTGGTCCCAGATGCCTGCCTTCTCCGGAATGTGGCCACAGTCGCGTCTTGTGATCAGCGATGTAACTTGCAATGCAACGACCATGAGTAAACCACTAGGATGGAATGCAACTATTGCGAACGTCCGCGACAAACTAGACACGCCCGCCCCGCCCTAGCCACTACATAACGTCGTCAGACGTTTCTATATTTTTGTTTTATTTATGATCTTATCGAACTGGCTTACAATTGATTTCTTTAGAATCCGTGTAACCTCACCGTTGTTGAGTCAAAATAATCAAGGAAAAGTTTACATTATGTTTACTACCTGAGGTTCTGTTCTCAGAATGCTTTAAGGAAAATTTACTGACTTGTAAATCGCAAATCCGCAATCTTATAATTTAGACCGTTTAAAAAAGCTTGGATTAATAGCGGAAAGAATGATAAGGACGAAGGCACACAGTTTGCCAGATTTTCTTCTAAATAAATTTAAGTTCGTATCAACTTAACGTTCAGAAACATAAGTACTTACGAATGTAACAAAAAAAAAATTTCTGGTGGGACCATCACAGCCGTTGTTGCACGCTACAAATCAAAATCAGGAATGTGGATTCGCCGTTCCACTTCAAAGGTCCAGATTCACAGGTATTCGAGATCGTAATGATGTATCAAAGCTTTTTGTCTCACGCTTCTGAGTTCAACGGCCAGACAATTCGGATCGTTGAATCGTACGCTTCAAAGCTTTACTTTTCTTACTTATAGTTGCACTTTACTGTGGGTTTACGAGTATGTTTACTTCTTTCTTACGTTTGTCAATGTAGGTAAGAAGTACCAATGTTTATTATGAGCAAAATTCTATCAAATTTATCTATGGGGTAGTGACATGTTCTAATATAATATTTAAAAAACAGCGGTTCATGTCATGATCACAGATTCGAACGTCAAGCGCGACGTCGCGTCGTCGCAAGGCGAGGTCTGTATAATTAAACCACGTGTCAGTAGACTCATCTCAAGGTACTATCGATGGGTACTGCGAGTATTCGCAGTATTCATCTCATCTATCTGAAGGGTACTGCGTATATTCGCATTTTCAAATGAAACGGTTAGCGGCGGCGCGGCGCGACGTGGCGTCCGCGTCGGAGTCGGTCGGCTAAGCAAAGTTGAATGTATCGGCAGGCATCTCATCCTTCGTGGAATTTGCACCCACACATTCTTAGGACTGCACATTTAATGCCGCCACCGCGCCGCCCCGCCTAGCCTGTGCCGCCACTGGCTCTCGCTGCGTCGCGTCGCCTTTGTATGTTAGGTACCTGAAAGACGGTTCAGGTACCTAACATACAACCTGTTTTCTTTTCATGTCTAATTATTTCGAGGAAGGCCATTCGCAAGTATTTAAGTGATTAGCAGAACAAATGATATTGCTTCAGGGATATTGTTTCAATAATATATTTTTATTACCTAATCAATTAAACATTCTATTATTTGTTAACAACATTACTTCGTCAATGCCGTTAGCCGCGAATTTTTTAGGTTTGCTATGTAATCGTGGTTTGTTACTACGTTAAGTGACGTTACGTAGATAAGTAAATCTCAGAAATGGTTTTGCCTGTTATAAATTTTTACCAAGGTATTTTATAATGTGATCGGTATCAACGTGGATACTTCCTACGTGGATACTACCAACTACTACGTAAACTACAAACACGACCACGTGGTCTTCAGCCGCCATTTTGAAATCGTTGTACAATTTGGCGCGAAATTTATGTGTACCGTCGCGAGCGTCGCGGGCGGGCTGCGGGGCGGCTGCGGCAGCGTGGGGTAGCGGATAAGCTAGGCAGGCACCTAAAATATCGGTATCATCTGAGGAAAAACTATTGTTTTCCATCTTTGCTTGTAGTCGTAGCGATGATTGCTACTAAAATGATTATTTAGCAAATTTGGAATGTAAGTTTTAACTTTGATTATCAATCTGATAACCTATTAAGTAATCACCTACATATTATTACATGTAGGTAATAATAATAATTTATTAAGGTAGTATTGAATATTACGGAGCTACTAATAAATTATATATATTTTTAATATATTTTTTAATGGTCGTTTGTTAACATATCTTACGCACGTCACTTACACGTAACCCACTTCTATACAAATACCTGGGCTTAATCCTGTGTGCCTAAACGGACGGATGTTCCCGCCAAAACATGGCGTGGTAGGTACCTACTACTTCCACTTTAATGGCCGCGTTCATTGCGCCCGCCTTAGGTGTATTGGCCGCTGCTCTGCTCACAACGCGCATCCTGCCTACTACGACCATTCTTGTATCCCACTCGCACTCATCTCCCGTGTCCGTAAACAAACGAGACAATCACTTCACGTGCAGCAATTTTGGTGCCATAGAAGGACGCAACGCGAGATCAATGCACTTTCCGAGGACAGCGAGCCCGTTTTTATTTATCGTTAGTCTACCACTGCCTTCGAACCAATATGGATCTTACATGGTAGCCCTAAGAGTTGGTTCGGCGAAGTTAAGACAATGATATTAGAGGTCGGCGTCTAGACGCGCGGGAAGTGATTAAAGTTGTGAGAGGGAAGCATCCCGCTCAGGGCTGCGTCTTACATCTTGCTTGACATCGTTGCTGTACAAACAAGACCAAGCTCAAGCATATCGATCGAGGGATCGGATGGCTAAAAGGTCGGTTACTGCAAAATTTTGCAAAGTAATTGTTGAATCTATGGAAGGTAGATTGATTGGTTGGAAATGGGAATAAGAATAGGTACATAATTTTGTGTCGATCTCCACATATTGTGTGACTAAAACTGTGACCATAATGTGTTGACTCGTTCACGTCTTCGTCTGCGTGTTTAAGTATGTTCCTTCCTACCAACATGATGATAGGATTTCTAGAATATTGAATTTTATAAAAAAAAATACCTTTTACTCGCCACTGTAAGGATAGATTTTAGCATTTAGTGTGTGGTTTTACCTTCATTCTAAAATTCAGATTTATGGTTTGAGCGCTCTACTCATTCCTTATTTTATTCATCCTTGGCACTAATAATCAATCTAATTTTATTGAAATGAATGACATCGGTGTAGATTTTCATTAGTTAGACCCAAATTTAACATTTTCACCTCATGTTTTATTTGCAACATTCAGTTAATCGTATACATTTTTGAGCTCACTGCAGAGTCAATTTAACAGTATAGTACTGTTTCAAATAAAACTATTTCAGTCGATAAAAATATGGCTTTGAAAACAGCTTCACGACTTTGGATCCCCAGGCACGCACGGTAAGATATCTCCTGAGATCTAGAACCAAGTAAGAACTCCACATTCTTTGAGGATGTCTAAGGGGAGTACCTAGTCTTGGTTTTGTTTAGTAATAATACGAAATTCAAAGCAGGCAGTGTACTGGAAAGTTAGGATTATACCTACTGCCTTTTGTTTTGCTTGCCCTGCATACGAGTGCGAATTTATATTTAGCCCGCGTAATAGTTAAAATAGAACTCCATTTACAATGTTAGATACTTATCTCATGACTCGTGCACACTACGAATCCATGTTTGTACAAGAACGTTCATAAAATAGGTACGATTATGTAATCAACTTAATAACACCCATATTCATAAGGGAACTTAAATAAAACATTCCTTAAAATTTCCTGTTACTGTTTTTAATTTTTACATATATATTATTTTTATATTTGTATACATAACACAAATTATAACTTTCCTTTAAAGTTTCATCACAACACCATCCTAACCGTTTTTCCCCGTTCTGGGATTTCCATGCCTACCTTGTCAACATTAGATTTCTAATGTTTATTTATCTTCGTTTTCCTTAGCTTATACTCATCGTGTTATTGTCGGTTACGACATAACATGCTTTGATGTATGTTTTAGAGTGCAACGATAGCGTTATGTTATCTATTCATACATTCTTGTACTTTAACCCATTCTGTATAATAACGCTCAAAGTGTGTGTATAATGTTGTAAGAGTAAAAAAAAACTCATTAAAGTATAATAATAGTACGCAGTAGTATTGGTATATTAATACTAGGTGGGACAAAAGAAATCACCCTATTGGAAGATGCTCTCATTTTTGCAAATGGCCGCCAATGTCAAATCTGTTTTGACATTTGTGGACTGGACAGATGCAGAATACAGGTGAACAAGCCATGGAGCGATACACTTCCTAAGAACGCGGAATAATTGCGTTCCCGGCATTCCCGGGTCGCCTCATCTCTCGTTTTGGCGCTTTGCAATGGCCCGCAAGATCGCCCGATTTAACCGTTTTAGACTTTTTTTTGTGGGGTTTTTTGAAGTCCCGTTTATACGTGAACAAGCCCGAGACTCTGGAAGCCCTCAAGGACAACATTCGACACGAGTGCGAGAATCTGTCGCCCGAAGTTCTCGCTGAAGTGATGAAAAATGCCATAAAACGAGCCCGTATGGCAATCAATTGTGACGGCGCCCATTTTGCCGACATCATCTTCTCGACTTGACTTGACCAATACAATTCTAAAGGTTCAAATAAACATAATCAAAAAACTGAATCGAAGTTCTTCATTTAAAAAAAAAAGAGAGCCAAACAACATCGAATGACTTCTTTGTAGTACGCTCGTGGTCTAACATAAACCTACTTCAGAAGTTTTGCTTTTGAACTAAGTTAAGTAGTTTCAAAATAACTAGTGGTTCGCCCCGAACTGAGATCTCGTGATGCGACCCGACGAACGCACTAAAACTTTGAGTAGGTGGTTCAGACTACCGCTTACTAACTTGGTACGGTAACCAAGTTTCAACTCTATTGGCCTATTTATTGAATAGTTCTGTTGAACAGACCTTGGCTCCATCATCAGACCTGGTCGTTGTCACCATTTTATGAGAACTGAGTACCTCTTTTATTTATTTCAAGAAAAAAAAAAAGAAAAAGCAAAGGAACTGACCGACCAGTAGAAAAACCTTGATACCAACGAAACTCTTAGAGATGAGAGCTCTTGGATCGCTGGTTATCTTAATTTAACTTTTTTGTTGTATCTCAAAAACCGAGCGTCCCAGAAATAAAGTAAAAATTGTTTTGAAATGTCCAAAGAAAGCCCTTTCATATGACATGTAACTTGATTTTTTTATGTAACTATTTTTATTTTTGGGCCCTTAAAAAACCCCATAACTTAATAACCCTTCATCCGATTTTACTCATATACTTACCAGTAAATTTCTCAAGTACAAGCTATCGACTTATCAAATTTCATGCAGATCGGATCAACGGTTCGAAAGCTATGGCCAGACAAACATACATACATACATACATACATAAAATGCCAAATCGCCCAAGTTGAAACTAAAGATCTTTGTTCGCTTCGCTCACTCGATCAATAATAATCATCATCATCATAAACAGATTACAGCCTACTGCTGGACATAGTTTCTCCCGTGGCAAGCAATTGACCCGGTCTTTGACTCTCCTCATCCAGTTGCTGCCCCACACACTGAGCAAGTCGTTAAACGCTTAAATAACTAGTAGTTCGCCCCGAACTGAGATTTCGTGATGCGACCCGACGAACGCACCAAAACTTTGAGTAGGTGGTAGTCAGAGGCAAGTCCAAACATTATGTTTGGACTTTTTTCTGACTACCGCTTACTAACTTGGTACGGTAACCAAGTTTCAACTCTACTGGCCTATTTATTGAAGAGTTCCGTTGAACAGACCTTGGGTCCATCATCAGACCTGGTCGTTGTCACCATTTTATGAGAACTAAATACCTCCTTAATTTATTTCAAGAAAAAAAAATAAGAAAAAGCAAAGTAACTGGCCGACCAATAGAAAAACCTTGATGCCAACGAAACTCTTAGAGATGGGAGCTCTTGGGTCGCTGGTTATCTTAATTTAACTTTTTTGTTGTATCTCAAAAACCGAGCGTCCCAGAAAAAAAGTAAAAATTGTTTTGGAATGTCCAAACAAAGCCCTTTCGTATAACATGTAACTTGATTTTTTTAAGTCACTTTTTTTATTTTTGCCCCCTTAAAAAACCCCATATCTTAGAAACCCTTCATCCGATTTTACTCATATACTTACCAGTAAATTTCTCAAGTACAAGCTGTCGTCTTATCATATTTCATGCAGATCGGATCAACGGTTCGAAAGTTATTGCCAGACAAACATACATACATACATACATACATACATACATACATACATACATACATACATACATACATAAAATGCCAAATCGCCCAAGTTGAAATTAGAATCTTCGTTCGCTTCGCTCACTCGATCAAGTATGTACCTTAAATTTAAGATTATTGAATTAAAACTATAAAAGTTCATATTTGAATCTAAGTGAGTCAATACACCTGACCACCAGAAAGATCGAACTATAATAGTACTAGTAGTTCGCCCCGAACTGAGATCTCGTGATGCGACCCGACGAACGCATCAAAACTTTGAGTAGGAAAGTAGTCAGAGGCAAGTCCAAACATTATCTTTGGACTTTTTTCTGACTACCGCCTACTAACTTGGTATGGTAACCAAGTTTCAACTCTATTGGCCTATTTATTGAAGAGTTCCGTTGAACAGACCTTGGCTCCATCATCAGACCTGGTCGTCGTCACCATTTTATGAGAACTGAGTACCTCCTTAATTTATTTCAAGAAAAAAAAATAAGAAAAAGCAAAGGAACTGGCCGACCAGTAGAAAAACCTTGATGTCAACGAAACTCTTAGAGATGGGAGCTCTTGGATCGCTGGTTATCTAATTTTAGCTTTTATTATTTTATCTCAAAAACCGAGCGTCCCAAAAAAAAAGTAAAAATTGTTTTGGAATGCCCAAACAAAGCCCTTTCATATGACATGTAACTTTATTCTTTTATGTAATGTTTTTTATTTTTGCCCCCTTAAAAAACCCCATATCTCAAAAACTCTTCATCCGATTTTACTCATATACTTACCAGTAAATTTCTCAAGTACAAGCTATCGACATATCAAATTTCATGCAGATCGGATCAACGGTTCTAAAGTTATCGCCAGACAAACATACATACATACATACATACATACATACATATATACATACATAAAATGCCAAATCGCCCAAGTTGAAACTAAGATCTTCGTTCGCTTCGCTCACTCGATCAACTATAATATATCTTAGTGCACTAACGTCACTAAAGCTATAAAGTCAGATTGACGACCCGGATTTGAAGAGTTTTTTTAGTTTGGTAGTTTAAATTGAGTTATTTTAATAATGGTTTTACTTTACCAACAAACTGAAATTATAATTTTCCTGTAGGTTTTTTCCTGGTATCTATGTATTTGTGCGTTATTATGGGACTTTGTATTATAGGCATTTTCAATGTATGTTTTTGTTCACAATCCTCTGGGCAGTTATTGCATGCCATTCATAATAAAAATGAATCATGTTTAGAAAACAAAGCTTCTCTTTAGCAGAGCGCATTGACATGACACATTGTGTTTGTTTGTTTATATTGTTCTAGTGACTGCATTGAGTTCCGAGAAGTTATTGTATGGGTTATTAGGTATAATAGTTTTTAGATAAACCAAATAGCGAACCTCTCACCGCCCTATTTATTAAGAATACGTGCTATAAAGAT
The DNA here is from genome assembly GCA_932294275.1 of Chloroclysta siterata. NCBI lineage: Eukaryota > Metazoa > Arthropoda > Insecta > Lepidoptera > Geometridae > Chloroclysta > Chloroclysta siterata. Next base: position 21,898,974 of record OW028590.1, on the reverse strand, counting down.
ACTTAATAGATTGTTTACCAATCGTATCTAACATAACAATATACTTGTAAGTGCGCTCTTTAAACCTGATGCAAAATTTTCAATTTCCAAGTAAACAATGTCGTGCGTATGCAAGGCGTCGCCGCTTTCTGACACCGACCGACCGATTACGGTGTGGAGGTATTCAGTTAAGTTCGTATTAAAACGCACACCTTAGTCACCTTACTGTGGGGCCACACTTCGAAGGTTATCAGAAAAATAATTGGCCCTTGAATCGTGTTTTGTCGGTCATCGCACCCCAGACATACTACGTGTCGCCAAATAATGATATCGCTGAAAGGCTGTGGAATTAATAGCACATTTTTTTTTAATTATTATGATCCTTGCGTTATCGGTGAGGCCACAGATTATTCTAACTTGACGTGAGTGAGTATAAACACTAGGTAGGTATAAAAAAAAAACAGCTCCACGACTTTGATCCCCAGGCGCGGTAGATATATTATTTACTTTAATTAGACATTAATTGGTACTTTTTAGTTTAGTAGTAAGTTGGTAGGCATCAAATTCCACGGTGAGGGTAAGAACTTGAAAGACACTATTTACCTAATATAAGTACACACACACATATAAATTATTTTGAAAATTTCTCACTTAGCGGTCAGAATATTTTATTTAAGTGAAAATGCAAATTTTGCATGTTCATTTGAAGATTAGCTTAAGTACTTATCGATATGCTGAAATCAGTGTCCTAATAATGTATTGGTTGCTATATAATGTTGGATCGGACTTGTGGGGATGCTAACCTCATAACTACTAGTGCTCTTTGGACTACTCATAACCTCAATGAGCTTGATGGGAAAATTCCTCAATTGGAATATCATAGTGACAACTAGGCAGGTGCTCTGTATAATTATTAAAGGAAATTCCATGCATAGTTTATATTTATATGAAACATATAACAGTAAATTAGGAACGGGCAGGTGTTCTGCTTGATTTAATTGCGAGCAATCACCTTTCCTGCACACCTGAACAGCGTATGCTTCTTTCTTAGTAGTTCTCTTCCAATCTTGGACAAAAAATGTTGAACCTTTTACTTTTTCTATACTTAATATCAATATTTTTGGCCTAGGCTCGTTGATATGATAGCAATCCTATAATTATTATGGCTGTGTGGTCTAGCGGAATGTCATTTGGTTTAAATGACTCGGATAACTATTTATATAATCTACACTAATATTATAAAGAGGTAAGATTTGTATTTTTGTATGTTTGTATTTTTGTATGTAACGAATAGGCTCAAAAACTACTGGTCCGATTTCAAAAATATTATATTTTCAAAGAAATCAGGGATCCTTACTAAAACTCCAATAATGTAACCCAAGGTGGAAAACAAAAACCTTACATCGCGTGCGCTGCGAAAACTATTGATGATAGAACAAAATAATGTACTACGACTTTGCAGAACACGTCATCATCTACAAAAAATGTCGCGACAGCATATGTCTATCTATTATAGTTATGTCACAATAAGTGTTCTTTTATTATAAAAATTTAATTGAAATGCCGCCGCTAGAAAAGGCTCTTTATTTGTACCTTGGTATTAATCCTTATCCAAATAAATCATTTCGTATTCAAGACTGTTTCAATAAATTACTTTTTGAATTTTACAAATCGGACATTCCATTCAAAAGATATTACGAAATAAAAAATTTTAGCTCGCTTTAAAATATTATTAGTGAACGCGCGGTTCCAAGGGGCGCGTTTTTACTCACTCAGGGAGAAGGCCGTGCGAAATAAGTACACGCGAGACTCTAACCTACGTTCTAAGTTTATTGTAAAATGTTCAAAAAATGTATACCTTTTACCATATTTGAATGACCCAAATGATCTTTTTATAAAACTGACAAATTTAATAAATGAAGAACATAATGATACTTTTCAACTTAAAACATGTAAAGCTAGTGTAAGTGTCAAGTTCGCTGACTGGGCAACTCCAGGTATTTACAAAAGTAGGAATAAATTATATGACCTATACGCTGCTAGGGAGTCAATGCTGAATGACCCAACGTTTATTCTACACACTAAAAACTACTCTAAAATTTTCAAAAAAGTATGTCACGCGGCAAAATCATTGCATATAAGAAATAAAATTGAAAAATCGACAAATAAAATTAAAGCCACTTGGAAGGTAGTTAATAACGAAACAGGAAAATCAAAGATCGGTAATAAACAGATAAATTTAAAAGTAAACAATAATGTTTTTACTAAAAATATTGAAGTCGCCAACGCGTTTGATAGTTTTTTCTCCAGTATACCTAAACTTGTGACTTCATCCCTAAATTCCTCAGCTGCTGAAGCGACAACACTATTAGAGTCTAGCGTTAAAAAATGTAATGATATCTTCAGTTTTAAATATATTAATGCTGATAATATTGTGAAAACTTTTAAATCCTTAAATATTAAAAATACTGAAGATCTATGGGGAATGTCCACAAAAGTTTTAAGCGCTATTATAACTGATATTGCACCATGTCTAGCATACATTTTTAATAGATGTGTAGATGAGGGCGTTTTCCCTGATTTAATGAAACACAGTAAACTCATTCCCCTGTACAAGTCTGGAAATGAACAAGATCCTGCGAACTACAGGCCTATTTCGGTACCGCCTTCGTTAAGTAAAATTTATGAAAAAATTGTTCTTACTCAGTTATTATCACATTTCAACGTCAACGGCATACTTCATAGTCATCAATTTGGATTTACTAAAGGTCGATCAACGACAGATGCCGGTTCGACGCTCCTGAAGCACATTTATGATGCTTGGGAACACTCACAAGATGCGATCGGGGTATTCTGCGATCTGTCCAAAGCTTTTGACTGTGTAAGTCATGCCACCTTAATATCTAAACTTAAACATTACGGCATCATAAACCAGGCAATTGGTCTTTTACAGTCATATTTAACCAATAGAGTGCAAAAAGTTGATGTTGGCGGTGAGAGGTCGTCTGGGTCGGTTATTGATATAGGGGTACCTCAAGGTACAAATTGGGTCCCTTTTTATTTCTAGTATATGTAAATGACCTTCCACCTTTTGTAAAGGATTTATGTGAAATAGTTCTATTTGCTGACGATACCTCTTTAATATTTAAAGTCGACAGATTGAAGACTAACTTCGATGACGTTAATGCATCTCTGTCGCATGTACTTAACTGGTTTACTGTTAATAATCTTTTGCTCAATGCCGGGAAAACGAAATGCATTAAATTTACTTTGCCAAATGTGGTTCAGCGTCCAACCAATATTGAATTAAATGGAGAATCACTTACCCTTGTCAATTCTACTATTTTTTTAGGACTTAATATTGATGCAAAATTGCAGTGGGGTCCACATATCAAATCACTTGCTGGTAGACTGAGTTCGGCTGCATACGCAGTTCGCACAATAAGATGGCTTACAGATGAAGCTACAGCTAGGCTAGTATATTTTAGCTACTTCCATAGTGTAATGTCTTATGGTATTTTGCTCTGGGGGAAAGCTGCTGATGTACAAAGTATATTTGTACTTCAAAAACGGGCGATACGTGCCATTTATAAAATGAAACCACGCGAGTCATTGAGGGAGCGATTTAAAGAAATTAATATTCTCACAGTAATTTCACAGTATATTTATGAAAATCTATTATACACTCATAAACACATAGATAGCTTTAAGAAAAAGAGTGATGCACATAACGTTAACACTAGAAATAAAAACAAATTATGTATTCCTAAATTTCGACTCCAAAAGGTAAATGGCTCGTTTATGGGGAACGGTATACGCTTCTATAATAAACTTCCAGAAAGTGCCACTGGGCTTCCTATTAGAAAATTTAAAGCATACATTAAGAATAATCTAATAAGTAAAGCTTATTATACTTTAGATAGCTATATTGATGATAAAAGTGCGTGGCCCGATGTCCCGGTCGCTCTGCCCATCGGCAGCTAACATGTCTGCAATGTCTGTACTGTACCTACTATTGTGTGTTTTATTTTTCTCTGATTTAATAGATTGTATTTAATTTTATGCATTAGGTATTATTAGTTTGAAGCGTAGCGTGTGCTGTCTTATAAATTTGATTATGTTTACCTTTTTCTGTATGCCTACGCCTCACTTAACTTCAATAATATATTATATTACATTGTAAAAGGATCATACAAAAGAACGGTAGGAACCAAGCCGTAAGTTTGTTGCCTGTTCTTCTAGGCTTTGGTCGCGTGGAACTGGCACCTAGAGTCACCTAGCTTTAAGACGTTTCAAAGTGATCCTTGTGATTTTATTGAATAAATACCTATTGACTTTGACTTTGACTTATATCCACCCATGCGAAGCTGGGACAGGCCACTAGTCTATTATATATAAAAATCTATGAGATATTGATGAAATTGGTATAGTTATTCATTTGCATTAAATATCTTGATTATCTCATAAGTAAAACCTGCTAAAAAATATACTGCAGACAGGCACATCCTTAAATATTTGGTTTAGAATTGGCGAGATATCGTAGAGCACTTGTATCAAGGACTTATTTGGTTGGTTACTTTCTCTTTAATTGAGGTATAAGGTAGGTACGGAAAAGTTTTGTGTTTTTCTCATTCCCTTAAACGATTTAGATATACATAAACAAGTGCAATGACCACATTTTAATATTGAGAAAAAAAAACACTTGGTCATGTGTAAATTTAATGACCGCTGATAAGTTTATTGCTCACGTTGTGATCACGACCGTTTAAATATGCGAGGGGCTCTCAAGCAGGTGGTATACATATTGAGACGGCGGATGTTGCTTACAACGTAGGGTCAAAGGACTATTCGAGGCCGCGCCCGCAACATTTAGCGTCAATATCCTCTGCTAGGCGCCTCTGTTCTCACTAGCTATCTGCTTCCAACAAACACATGGTACATTCAAACCAAACTAGGTATTTTACAAGATTACGTAATCGATAAAATCCTAATAAAAGTATCGTATTCGTGTTGATTTATTAGGTACTTATTATCGAAATAACTTACCTACAATTAATGGCGGTTGAATTAAGAAATTATGGATCTGTTTGGTAGTCGATGAAAATGGGTTGTTCTAGTTGCAGTTCTCCCGGTTTTATAGTTTTGGATCAAGTAGCTCTGAGTCTGAAGCTTCTGCAAAGACTTTTAACCCTTAACTGTAGTGGTGAAAAATAGTCACGCTTCTATAAAATAACTGAAAAAAAACCAGTAAAACCAATACCAAACCATAAACCATAACCAAAGTTAAAAAGTAACGCATCTATAGTTAAACATCAATACTCACCTATAATAAGCAGCAGCAACCGAAGAGCTTCCGTCCCCCTGTGAGCCTTGGCTTGCTGTCGGAAGGTACCTAGGAGCTGGAGGTGCTGGGGCGCACGACGTGTTTTTTACAAGAGTTCGAAGATTGAACATGGGTCCATTGGACTACAGTTAATGGTTAAAAACTTAAGGCTTAAAGCCACAGCTCTTATAATTTATACAAGTTTGATCAAAATAATGATATCCAACAAAACAACGATGAACGATGTAAACACCTGTTAAATCGTCTGACTGCACTGCTGCCCTAAAACATCTGTCTGTCGCGCTGCTCGCGCTTCGCGGTGTATTTACGTAAATGAATACATCTCAATAGGTAAATGTATTTTTTTAAGAGGGTAACATTTTCCAGGTATAATATTATGAAATGTAGCTTTGACTCTGGTGTAGCTTAGACGGCATTGATGCATTTTGATAAATGAGATTGGTCTTCATTGATCTAGTACCATTGAAGTATCAAAAAATAAACATGGTACCCGTTCGCTATGAGTATAATATAATTATAGTCTTACAAAAAAGCTTTAGATTTTGAAAATGTCATAAGGAGGACTCATTTAGGGGAGGTCAATATCTAGCAGTGGACTTATTCAGGCTGATGACAATAATAAAGGAAGTTGTGTGACGGGTGACAGCCTCTTAACGAATAATTTGTAAACAACTTTTAATAGTATCTTACCTACCTTTAAAATTTAAATGCAGCATGCCCCAGACAGATGTCATTTGGATATCATGTCATGACATCACAATAATACCATAAAAACTGCCAGGTGGCGGGTTCGATAAACGAAGTTGTTTTCATTTTGTTTCAAAACGACAGGGGTTGGACTGTAAAAAATAATTCAAACACCTGGCTTGTCTCCTGCCAGCTCTATAGAAGGTAAACAACATTAATTTGTAAACAGTTTCTCGAGTTTATCATACTTAAGCATTGAAAAATAAGTTTCAAACCAAAGCTGATATTTAAAGAAAGAAACAAACGAAGTCATAAAGTTAATACTACAGAAATAAATCAATGATTTGAGCACGAGCTTGGAATGCTTTTCTAATTGATCGAGTGAGCGAAGCGAACGAAGATCTTAGTTTCAACTTGCGCGATTTGGCATTTTATGTATGTATGTATGTATGTATGTTTGTCTGGCGATAACTTTAGAACCGTTGATCCGATCTGCATGAAATTTGATATGTCGATAGCTTGTCCTTAAGAAATTTACTGGTAAGTATATGAGTAAAATCGTATGAAGTGTTTTTGAGATTGGGGTTTTTTAAGGGGGCAAAAATAAAAAAGTTACATAAAAAAATCAAGTTACATGTCATATGAAAGGGCTTTGTTTGGACACCCCAAAACAATTTTTACTTTTTTTTTGGGACGCTCGGTTTTAGAGATAAAATAATAAAAGTTAAATTAAGATAACCAGCGATCCAAGAGCTCCCATCTCCAAGAGTTTCGTTGACATCAAGGTTTTTCTACTGGACGGCCAGTTCCTTTGCTTTTTCTTAATTTTTTTTCTTGAAATAAATTAAGGAGGTACTCAGTTCTCATAAAATGGTGACGACGACCGGGTCTGATGATGGAGCCAAGGTCTGTTCAACGGAACTCTTCAATAAATAGGCCAATAGAGTTGAAACTTGGTAACCATACTAAGTTAGTAGGCGGTAGTCAGAAAAAAGTCCAAAGATAATGTTTGGACTTGCCTCTGACTACTACGAACTCAAAGTTTTGATGCGTTCGTCGGGTCGCATCGCGAGATCTCAGTTCGGGGCGAACTACTAGTTATTTTATTGAAGAGAACAGCATACAACATGTACATGAACATGTTCCAGGTAGATATCAAAATTTTACAAGGTAAAGGAGTTTTTAATGTTTTTCATTACCTACATGCCTAGGTAGGTTATCATTTTATAAAAACATTGGGACGGTGACGATGACGTTAGTAGTTAATTAAATGTTTTTGTATGGAGATTCGTGAGTTCTCAGCACGCTCGATAGAGGCGCTGATCGAGTCTCCCTACAAAAACAGCCTGACGATACGAAAAACAAAACTCAGACTTGGAGTACTGTGCTAGGTTGAGCTACTCACGAAGTGCACAGATGTGTGTGTTCGCCATAACTTCTGACGTAGGCGGGGTGGCGCGGCCCGTGCCTTCTGGCGCAGAAGGCACGAGCTGCACAACACGTGCCGTGGTATAATAGCTGCTTTTCTATAACCTTTGTTATTTAATTTTAAACTAGTAGTTCGCCCCGAACTGAGATCTCGTGATGCGACCCGACGAACGCATCAAAACTTTGAGTACGTAGTAGTCAGAGGCAAGTCCAAACATTATCTTTGGACTTTTTTCTGACTACCGCCTACTAACTTGGTATGGTTACCAAGTTTCAACTCTATTGGCCTATTTATTGAAGAGTTCCGTTGAACAGACCTTGGCTCCATCATCAGACCTGGTCGTCGTCACCATTTTATGAGAACTGAGTACCTCCTTAACTTATTTCAAGAAAAAAAAATAAGAAAAAGCAAAGGAACTGGCCGACCAGTAGAAAAACCTTGATGCCAACTAAACTCTTAGAGATGGGAGCTCTTGGATCACTGGTTATCTTAATTTAACTTTTATTATTTTACTCAAAAACCGAGCGTCAAAAAAAAAAAGTAATAATTGTTTTGGAATGTCCAAACAAAGACCTCTCATATGACATGTAACTTGATTTTTTTATGTAACTTTTTTTATTTTTGCCCCCTCAAAAAACCCCATATCTCAAAAACCCTTCATCCGATTTTACTCATATACTTACCAGTAAATTTCTCAAGTACAAGCTATCGACTTATCAAATTTCATGCAGATTGGATCAACGGTTCTAAAGTTATCGCCAGACAAACATACATACATACATACATACATACATACATACATAAAATGCCAAATCGCCCAAGTTGAAACTAAGATCTTCGTTCGCTTCGCTCACTCGATCAAAAAGTATTCTAACCATAATAATATATAGATGTCTCCTTTCATTCATTAATTCCACAACAATAACAACCTTTTTGGCTAGTATTATGAATAGGTGACCACCTGTAAATACGAAACCTTCAAATTTTATACATATACATAATATATAAGTTTTAGGTTAGGTGGTTTTTTTTTTTGACTTTTGCAAAACGTACTAAATTGCATTATTATTAACTGCTCTCAATCATACAAAATATAATTCCTTTTGTATCATGTTAAATACATATTAAATATTTTAAGTTAATAATGATGATGAATAAAACCACGTGGTTGCGCACATGGAGCACAGGTACAAAACAGCGCATCCATAGCGCGCTACGCTCCGCCAGCGCTACTGCGTACCCGACAGTGTATCGGCGGGAAATGCATATCCGGCATCCGCCCAACATGGCTCTGTTCTGTTTATTCTGATAGGACAGCTAAACTTGTCTGTAACTTTTTACAAAGACGTATTTGTTATACCTAGTGCCTTGTAATCCCGTCGGTCTTCGCGCCGCACCGTGGCTCCACGTGCTTATCACGCCACGTGCTTTCGACCCCCTTAAAACCACGTTCAATAAATCATACCACCCCATGTAGTTTTTTTTACTAAATACAACCACGTGGATTCCACGTGGTCTTTAAAAGGTTTGGGAAAAGTTCTGTTTTCATTAATATAATACCTTTGTTAAACAAAATAATTATGTAGTTGAAGCTTTTCATTTTTTGTAAAGTAAATTTTACTGAAAATAAAATGAGGTCAGGCCACACACGCTTCATATAATATCCTACTTCATCAGAGGGCACGGTTGGAGGGTAGACAGGGGTAGGGGTGGCATGGGGGTGAGGTAAGGGAATGAAAGTACTTCGACTCTAGCAACGGCTAGGCGCGACGCCCGAGGAAGAAGCGTCCCGCTGCACCCCGCCTCGCCACCCGGGCGCTCCTCTCCACCCTGCCTCCGCATCGCACACCACCGCACCGCCCGGGGCGCCGCGCCGCTTAAAACGCGCGATTATTCTGTCTAGCGGCGAGCGGGGAACGTACGTAGTCAATGCCTTGCTTACGTCCGTCAAGCAAGACCCCGCATTGGCTGGCTCTCTCGTTCTGTCACTTTACTTTAGTTAGTCCGCAACGTGCCGTACATCGGGACGGCCGTACGCTCGCAATCTTAAAACCTGCGCTGTTGTTTATTAGAACAGCATTTCACATTCTTACGAAATAAAATATTTTGTTTTGTTTTCACGTTTAAAGTTAATCACTAAAGTTAGTACTACGGAATTTGAAAAAAATAAATCGGTAACTTCATGTGTTTTTGATCGTTTCGAACAATAATAAAACGGTACTTTATAAAGTGTGAGACGGGCCGAAATGAGTGGATTGACCACAAGAGCAAAGAGAGGATCGCGAGGCAGTGCCACTCTTCTGGAAGCAGCCAACAGAATTCTGCGATTAATTGGAGTCACTTCAGCAAAGCGCGGGAAACAACCCTCCCCCAAATCTAAGGTAAGGTCAATGACTCGGCGTGTCTGCTTTTGTAACTTTACTGGTTGATTTGTTTGTGTCAGACGACCTAGGATATGACACTACAACAACATCTACATATTAAAATTGAATTTTAACTATAATTGTTTTGTTGCGGATTTGTCTTACCAATATTCAAATTCCTTCAATTTCAATTCAAATAAGTATCAAAAATACCAATATTCAAATATTATTTATTCTATAGATGGGTGAAAGTAGGTAGGTAGTTCTCATCCAAATTTTCTTTTGCTCTTTTACTTGTTTCAAAATGATGCGTACCTACCTTAGTTGTTGAAAGTTTATCTTTGAATGGTGGTCTTGAAGTTGAATGAAATTTCACCTTTTTTACTACATGCCTGCGTAGGGTTGCTACCTTTTTTGACCAAATTGAGTAGATTTGTTTGTTTACTTTGCGAAGGTAAAGTAAAAGATAGAGTTAACCTTATTAGGTACCTATTATTTTCATAAGTTTAAAATAAAGTAGGTACCTAGGTACCTACCTATTATTTATTCGACGGTGCTATAATTTTTCATTTCAACCTACCTTAGTAATTGAAGCTATCTAAAGGAACTTCTCCGAGTATTCGTTACTACTAAAAACCCTTACAGCAGCATACTCACAATTTATTACAAGCAATTCATAAAAAAAAATACCTCTTATGCTTTTTTTATTAAGTATATCAATAAATATTTAAACCTTAATAAATGTGAATGAAAAAAATAGGGCGCCATCGAATTTCAGTAGAAAATGAGTTTCTGAATCAGCAAAGATACCTACATGCTTTTCAGACAGCATCAACAACAAAACTGGTAGATCTGATCTGATATTATCTGAAAAACTAAATCAGTGCTCAACAACAGTTTCATTGCGATTCGTTCCGTTACACGCAATGCTAGTCAAAATAGGTAAAAAAAGAATTTTAGCTTACATACTTAATTTCTCTCAACAAGTAAAATAAAATAAGTTACCTAAATAAAAACGGTCATTATTCAGTACAAGGATCACTTTGAAACGTCCTAGGTATACGCCAGTTTATACCAAATAAATAAGGCGTACAATACTTTAGTACGAGTGGCACTGGCAACCCTACAAAAGGCATGCAGAAGATGTCGTACTAATTATGGCATGTAAAAATTACGCTGGTAGTGTAATAAACTTTCGCTGCAGGTAGTAGACATACACCTACATAACTGACACGAATCGTGGCGAAGTACCTATACGCGTACTTTCGCCGTGTTTTCCTGATTTTTCATTAAAACATTGTGGCTCCCTTTCGCATCATGGCGAACGTCTGTCGTTCGCTGCTAAGGTTTCGAATGTTACGATGCAAATACAGAAATATGCAGTCGTGGCGGCCGCGGCGCCAGCGGCGCGTGACGCGGTGCGGTTTGTTTGGCGCATGAATGGCATGGCGGCGGCGCGGCGGCGGCGGTAACGGCGCGTCACTTGTTTGTTATTTGTACACGCGTTGTCGGCGTGACCACCTTGTTTACCACTAGCTGCGGACGATTCACGATAAGCATTCAGTAAAGTAATGATACAATATAAGTCAATTGGCCAAGAGCGTGTCGGACCAAGCTTAATCTCGAAGTCAGTATCTTCGGTTTAGTAGGCAAACCGTTAGAATGTGGGTTAGGTTTATCCCTTATACCTAAATGTGTCGCTTAGAAACATCTCTCGCTATAAGTAAATTTCAGTTTTACAAAATCGTTGACTGAAGTATGAAACTGAAGTTTTTCTAGCATCAAAGGAGGCGACAACTATTTAGTAATCTGTATATCAATTATAAAATTTATGTTGCCTACGTATACACAACATACACTATTTACTGAAACAATTAAGTAGGTATAAGTATTTTGCATTTTGCTAACAAAAGAAAAATGACAAAATTAATAAGTAACGATTTTTCTAGACTCTGAAATTAAAATACCTAGGTGTTGGTACTGGTACCTACGTAATATAAAATCGGATGTAATTTAATAAATGTAGCGAAATGCACCAAGATGTGTGGGATTGAGGTCGGCTCGACTACGTAAGTAAGTTTGTACCAAGGTACAGGCAGCAACAAAAGTACTAGCTTATGCATATCTTGTTTGTAAAACTCAAAATACTGCCTGTGGGATCCGACTTGACTCTATAACTATCTACAAACTGAAGTTTGCAATTCCTGAAAGCAAGAATTCTGGATCTCTGAATCTCATTCTGAATTTTGCAAGGAAAAAGACAAACTGAACATTGTGATTGTAGTTTAGTCGATACGAGTTTTGTTTGCTCACTACTCGCAGTGCGGTGTACGGAATGTATAGTTGGACGGAATGCGCGCTGTGTGCGTCGTGCTGTGGGAACTGGGAATGCGCCGCCGCGCCGCGGGTACCGTTATACCATTGCGTAGACGTCGTCGGTCGTAGTCGTCGCTGCGGAATGCGAGACCTACTTGTGGCCTGCTGCTTTATTAGTGAGTGACTCATTCGAAACTTCAATGGACCTCACTTGATGTTCGGATACGGAATGTTAGCTCATGCTGTTATTCGTTCAAGGCCACTGACTGGAAATGGCTAGAAAAGGTTTTAGGTACCTTACCTGACTTACACATCCTATAATTAAATTTGTGTTTTATCAAACTGTTTTTTTTTTACATTTATAAATTTAGAAAAATTAACTGTACCCCATGAAGATAAGGTACCAAACCTACCCACCAATTATTTTGTTCGTGGTCGTATTTATCTAGTGTCGACTGTCGAGATTGTTTATCTCACTCGTCACAAGCCCACGTTATTAGTTGTGACCTAGTGGTAATTATAGTATGCATCCTACCCTCTCACGTCCAACGGCCATAGCGCGGCGCCATGGCCAGATGTCTGTTATTTTCCACTAAAGTACTCTTTACTAGTCCTTCCTTACCTATTAAATTACTTACCTATTCAAGTTGAAAGGTACCTCTTATAACTAACAAGGCTATTGCTGCTATTATGGGGGACTTCAAATTGAGAAAAAAATACGTTAGGTACTAGGTACTACATCTAAAGTTTTATGTAAGAAGCTAATAACAATGCGAATACACCGCACTTGTTCTTTTACTCTGAATAATATATTGCCAATTACTATTTATTAGGTAAGTAGGTATGTTTGTTTTGGTCATTAATCAATCACGAACAATACATACTGAATGAAAATGTGCCTAGTATTTTTTACTCTCGAAAAAAGCTTCCCCAGGTACCTCAAAGGTAAACAAAAACACGAGCTGCACACTCAAAAAAAAATAGATCATCGAACCGTGGCAGGTGTAGCCGAGCACCCGCGCCGCGCTGCCACGAAACTTAAGGGGCTGACAACCATCAAACAACTTCTCGCTCGCACGTTTCGACATGATAAAAGATGTAAAATCACTTAACTCATTTTCGAAAAATCGCAATCAACCATTTTGTGTGCAATCACATTGCACACAGTTTAGTAAAAAAATCATTTCGATCGATACAAGTTTTCCTACTTAAAAGTTTGCTTATGTACGAAAACTAATAAAGCAAACTTTAGAGTAGGAAAACATGTATCGATCAAAATGTTTTTTTTAGTAATCTGGTTGGAATGGTTGATTGCGATTTTTCGAAAATGAGTTTATTGATTTTATATCTTTCAACATGCCGAAACGTGCGAGCGAGAGTCACATTAGCTCTTGTCTTCGCCTTAAAGAAAGCAGGCAGACGAGTTTAAAATAATAATCAATGGTTCTTTTGTATTACTAGGTATTCAATTATTATTGTATTTACCCATAGGTAAGTACTAATAGACTCATTCACAACTGTAGTCCACAGGCACGATAGATATCCCGTTAGGCTGGATTCTTTTACCTTTTTAACAAAAACCGCTTGCGTCATAATTAGATATTGTCTTAAGTTAATTAGGTACATCGACTTTAAATATAACTGCTGAGGTAGGTGCTCCTTGCGATGCGTCGCGAAATTATGACGATTCACGGCGGCAATCCGCAAGGCGATTGGTCGGTCATTCATTATTCACCCACGATTTCGTAAACAAGCCTCGTTGTAAAAGTCACTTACCAACAATCTCCATTGTTACAGATTAACAGCCTAGCTGCTAGTGAGGTTCGCGCTCCCATTGCTACAGCGGATACGGTCACAAGTAAGGTTCGAGCTCCTATTGCTGCAGCGGAGACTGTTACCGAGACCCCGGTGAAGATGCAAGCGTCGTCGTCGGCAGCCACCGCGCCGCCCGTGCCGGTACCTTCAACCTCGCCAGGGCCCAGTCAGTCGACCATGCCTTCCAAAAGAACGCACGAAGACTACATATTTGGCAAGCTAATTGGCGATGGCTGTTATAGTACTGTCTTCCTTGCCAAAGATAAACACAGCGGAAAAGAAGTTGCAAGTGAGTGTTCAATCAGTAGTATTTACGAATTTATATTTTTAAAATATGTGGGCATTTCAGACAACGCTATCTAGTCGAAAACTAAGGAGAACAACCATATACAAGGTGTTCCATAAGTTGTGTATATAAACTTCAGGGGGCTAAAGTACCCATCAATATGAACAACTTTTTCTAAGGAACCAACACTGTGAACGCGAAAAAAAAACAGCTGTTTCATACATTTTAGCGTACATACATTTATACGTTCACAGTGTTGGTTCTTTAGAAAAAGTTGTTCATATTGATGGGTACTTTAGCCCCCTGAAGTTTATATACACAACTTACGGAACACCTTGTATATTATGAGAACCTAAGTGTTTGAATAGTTAGATATTTTTTATAATACATAATACATACATATACCTAATACAATATAACAACCAGTTTGGATCGAACCGACAACCTACAGCTCAGAATAGAGCTCTACCTAATTGTTAAGTATTAAGGTAATTACGTAACGTACATAATAAGGTATCTTTTATATATCATTTATATACCAATTAAATAATGAACACCTTTTGTACCATTAGTAATATCGTTTATGTCTTTCCAGTCAAAGTCTGCGAAAAAAAGCACATCATTCGGAAGAGGAAGAGAGAATACATTAGACGTGAGAAAGAAGCCCTAAACTTGCTTTTCAACGTACAGCATGGATTCATCAAACTGTATTGCACTTTCCAAAGTAAACATGAATTATTCTTTGTGCTGTCGTACGCTAAACATGGCGAACTTTTGACTCACATCAACCGAGTTGGCTCTTTCGAATACAAAGTAGCTAAACACTACGCTGCTGAGCTTCTAGCAGCATTGGAAAAAATGCACGCCAAAGGCATTATTCATCGTGATCTAAAACCAGAAAATATTTTATTGGACGAGAATATGCACTTGAAGATTGCTGACTTTGGAACAGCGAAGCTGTTGGACCCTAAACAATTACGACCAACTACTGATGAAGATAAAGAAGAAGAAGCACAAGATGGACGTTCCAGAAAGATCAGTTTTGTTGGTACTCCACAGTACGTAAGCCCGGAGTTACTGCATGACTGCGTAGACACGCGTGCGTCTGATCTCTGGGCGTTTGGTTGTATCGTTTACCAGATGATCTCCGGCCTTCCTCCATTCCGAGCTGCAACAGAGTTCCTTACGTTCCAAAAGATCCTTAAAATGGACTACTCCTTCCCAGACGAGTTTCCTGCTGATGCTAAGGATCTTGTTGAAAAGATTTTAGTTTTGAATCACGCACAAAGGCTCGGATCTAATGACCCGGGAGACACTTATGAAAGCATTCGCAAACATCCATTCTTTGACGGAATCAACTGGGACACTCTATTTGAAGTAACTCCTCCCGTTATTTGTCCGTACCTCCCAGCTTTTGAAGAGGAATATAACGTGCCAGACGACCTTGAACCAGGCTTCGGGCGAGAACAACTCAGGCGTCTTTGGGAAATCGATTTGAATACTTCAAAAGGTAATTATTGTCTAGAATACTTCTTAGCCTTAGTTCAATTTAGTATTTTCATAAATGATACAGCTAACTGTTTCTGCGTATGCAGTTTATGTGGACTCGAGCGAGTGCAGTTAAGCGGCTAGTAAGAGGCAACCGGTGCGTCCGTGACCCAAATTCTTAGTAAAACACCAGTCTTGTTTCATAACTGTGCCAAGTGATTAAATTGTTTTGCGATTGTATCACTTAAATCAACGATTGTTAAGGTCTGCATGCAATGTATTTCCTTACTGCGTAGTACTTACGTTACTGACTCTTCTCGAGCTTATGTTGCCCAGTCATCGCGTTCAGTGTTCATTCACAATGCAGCGGACGTCCTTAGTACATGCTTTGTCCTACGATTGGCATGATGACGTCAGCCTTCCGGCACACTACCGGCGCCGCTCGGCTCTACTCTACGATCCGCCTACACTGGCATCAGCATGAATGAGTCTCATCGCACATCTGTACAATCAGCTGACAGTACCATGTGGCGCATCACATGAATCATTGTATTACATTCTTGGCTAACCTACTTAGTGTATATTTTTTGAATCTTTGATCGAATTAAAAACTAAAATGTTGTTTTCTCTATCTTTTTAGGACTACTGAGCATAAGCTCCGAGGAGAAACGGCGCCGTATCGAAGAGCAATCACAAAATAGTCAATGGCATCAATTCGTGGATGGAGAACTTATTTTGAAACAAGGCCTGATAGATAAGAGGAAGGGGCTATTCGCCCGAAGACGCATGTTGCTACTGACCACCGGACCTCGACTGTTCTATGTGGACCCGAGCAACATGGTACTCAAAGGAGAAATCCCTTGGTCACGAGAACTACGTGTCGAAGTAAAGAACTTCAAAATATTTTTCGTCCACACGGTAAGTTATCAATGTAATACTTTGCTTCTTAATAATCATAACTGAGTTCAAGTTTGTGGAGAATTTACTAAATTGATCATAAGCTGTAAGAACATTTTCAGCGGGGTGCCAGGGTATATAAATTAAACCTGATTTTTTTGTTGAACAGCCGCACCGTACATATTATTTGGAAGACCCGGCCGGGTTCGCCCTGGAGTGGAAGCGCGTGATCGACGAGGTACGCATCGGCACGTACGGGCGAGACACGACCTAGGCGGCGGCGTCCGCCCGCATCATATCGTAACTGCAGGGCTGAATGCACACTTCTAGGATACTATTAGTCTCGATTTGGTGACATGGTGACCATCCTGACAGAGTGGTATCGCGTCCGCGACGACGCCGACCGCGCCCGCCGCGAGCCGCCCGCCCGCCCCGAGGCGTCTCCGGTGGCTGTGGCTGTGGTGGGGGCGGTGGCGGTGGCGGTGGCGGCGGTGGTGGCGGGCGGCTTCGTGCCGTTTCGCGAGATGACGACATCAACTGCCGATCGATCACTGTGGACATTGACTGATTCCTATTCATAGTAAATACCCCTAACTATCATAAATTATTACTCTTATTAAGTTCCTTAGTTAATGTGAATAACCGCGATGTGTGTAAATATTTTTGTCGTAAATTATAATATTTGCGTTCGCTTAATGTAGTACCTATAATGAAACCGTGGGCCCACGGGCCTAATATGAACGGACTTGATATTCACCACCCGCGTGTTCACAAAGGCCATTCCGATTGGTTACTAGGCAATTTGTAGCTAAATTTAATATTATTTATTTAATTAACATAATTTGCCAACGGAATGAGACTGTACATACATACAGTAATCAATACTTAGAAAAATATATCTGGCGGTTTTATACTCTGAACCGAGACGTCGCTCGTCGTTGACAATGAAGCTAAGCACATACCTAGTATGTTATGTAGGTATTAGGTACATACCTACTTTACTTTTAATGTTCGTCCCAGGACCGATCTCAGAGGAGTAGAGTATGAAGCCGCCCGCAGACGAGAAGGGTAGCTTCTTTGTTGCGCAGGCGCACTCCGATCAGCAGCATCGTAGAGAGCGCCACGCTTTGTGCACTATTAGTTTTGCACTGTTATAAAATTATTGACTAACAAGGTTATATACAATATACGGTTAAAGCCACTATAAGGTGACAATTTTCAGCTATTGGATTGCTTATTTCACTTAGAAGTAGATGATTATCGATATTGTATTTGTTATGAAATATTTTTGTAGCAACGATAATATGGTACCTACCTACATTGTAATGCTTGTTTTATGTGAAATTATATTCTAAACAGTTTAATTATTATGTATACAAACGCTAGGACATAGTGCCAAGGGACCTAGTTTCTTACGTTACCTTCATAAATGTCATTGGTTAATCTCTACCTTAAACCAGGTACGAAATACCTACATTGTTTAACTTATTATGTTATAATTACCTCCTGTTTTTAGTGAAAAATGTTGTTCATTAGGTACCATTATTGTTTCAAAAGTTATACATACTTATTTATTTTGCTGTCGTTAGGTACTAGGTAGGTTTTTATAGAATTTATTAGGTACCTACCTAGGTGGTTATTTTTAATGCCTAAAACTTGCCTGTATCTAATACCTATTCAATTTAGGGTTCATTGTAACAAGGTATGTAGTACATCTATGTAATATATTCCAGTTTGAAATAGAACCTTGGTAGGTATTTAGCTAATTGTAGATAAGTATTTATTGGATACCTTTATCAACTTTTCAACTTGTCTGTTGTAATAATGATTCCCTTAAAACAGTGATACATAATTTTTGTCATTTTACTAAATCAGATTTTTCCATTTTCCATGACATTGTTAATCAAAACTGCATTTAAATTTAACTGTTTACTTACATAATATTGCAATTAATAATATTTTACATTGTATTGCGTAAATTCCAGTAAGTAACAAAATAAGAAATTGAAAATAAATTGAAGTTGATTTTTATAATTTTTATTTATTTCCCTGAGAGACTGCAACAGTCTCTGCTTACCCACAGTGCTCTGTCTATACTCAGCAATCACAGATGTAGGTACAGGTACAGCCATCAACGGATGTAATGATTTAAGGGACTGACAACCATCAAACAACTTCTCGCTCGCACATTTCAACATTTTGAAAAATGAGTTGTTTGTCGGTTGTCGGCCCCTTAGAATCTTAAATAACTCCCATAACTTCATGGTCAAAGATTGGCCAATTTTTGAGGATTTGCCATGGTTCATAAAAATTTCGAAAGCAATAAGTAACCACTTATTACTTAACACGGAGAAAAGGTGTTTTACTCAGCTTCCGGACCTCCACACGGTAGTCATTGTGCTAGATAGCGGCCTCTTAGTGCTCCCGTCGACTTTAGGGCTTCAGAAAAAAATAATACAATCCTAATTTACCTGTTCTAATGATGTAGTATGATAGCCTATATAATGAAGTTTATTTTTAATGTACTGTTTAGTGCTAGAAGCTTATAGTTATTTTTATTTTTAATTAAATCCGGAAAAATGCCAAAAATTCAGTTTTCGGCCACAAATTTCAGTTTTCGGCCATGAAGTCTTCTGTTTTCGGCCACCTTATAAAGACGGATTTTAAATGAATTTTTAAATCTAAAGTAACATAAAATCAACGTTTTTTTGTGGGTTTAACAGTATTTTTATTATGTACCTATATACAAAATTACAATCAACATAATACCGGATTTTGAAACATTTTGTCACACACTAGATAAATATTTTCGAAACAACATCAACTAAGTTTATCTTTATTATTTCTTAGGTAACAGTTTAGCTATAGCGTACCGACTTATCAAAAGAATCATCATCAAAGAATCATCAACTCAGGCGCAAAAACAAAAGACATTCGTGACAAAAAAATATCGTTACAAGAATTTTGTCACCACTATGGAATTCTAATGTGTACCATACAAGACAGAATTGCCGGAAAAACGACGGATAGTATTAAAAATCTAGGACCCGATCCAGTACTAACCCACAGAGGTGAAAAAGAAATGGTGGAATGGCTTATCAACCTGGCAAAGTGTGGTTTTCCTTTGAAAAAGCAGAACTTCTCGACGCAGTTCAGAAAGTTATTGAAGATACAGACAGGTATACCTAATAACTTGAGATTGAAGATAATTGCCCAGGGAAAACTTGGTTTAAAAAAATTATGAATAGAAACCCAGAAATTTCCCAAATAACAAGGAATAGACAAGGCGAGAGCACGGGTAACAGAAGAATCAATCTGACTATGGTCTCGTAAACTTCTCGTGTTTCTTACAGAGTCAAATAACCAAGATATACTGGAATCTCCAGAACGCATATTTAATGGCGATGAAAGTGGGTTTGCCTTTTGTCCAAAAACTGGCAAAGTTCTTGGGCCAAGAGGGTACCAGGGTGAGTAAGAGGGTGAAGAATAATGCCCATTTGCACGCACAAAGCAGCTACTGGCGGCGGGCATAACTGTGCGTTTGCATTGAAAGTCACCAGAACAGTTACATTATCCTTACTGCCCGTTTTTATTTTATAAAGGTTCCGGCACCCTCTTGGCTCAAGAACTTCGCCAGTGTTTGGACATAAGGCAAACCCACTTTCATCGCCATTAAATATGCGTTCCGGAGATTCCAGTACGTCTAAGTTATTTGACTCTGTAAGAAACACGATAACTTAACGGAACCAAATTCTGATTAATTCTTCTGTTACCCGTGCTCTCGCCTTGTTTATTTCTTGTTTCTTTCAAGTTATTAGGTATACCTGTATCTTTAATAACTTGCTGAACCGTGTCGAGAAGTTCGGCTTATTTCAAAGAAAACCCAAACTTTGCAAGGTTGATAAGCCATTCCACTATTTCTTTTTCACCTCCGTGGGTTGGTACTGGATCAGGTCCTGGATTTTTTATACTATCAGTCGTTCTTCCTGCAAATCTGTCTTGTACGGTACACCTAGGAATTCCATAGTGGCGACAAACTTCTCTTATCCACATCTTTTGCCTGAGTTAATGATTCTTTCGAATATTGAGTTCGAACATTTCTTTTTTTCTTTATCTTCTCCACAGCCGTCGGAGGAGAATACACCTGAAGAAAATAATGTTTTTTGAAAGAACATAAATAAATATCATTTTAGGGAATGTAATCAAGAGGAAATTAGATTTGTGTAGCAGGTGGTCGAAAACGTACAATAAGTTTTAAGCCGAAAAGCCAGACAGACATACTACCAAGTAGGTTAATAAAAGCGTGTAAAATACGTAACTATCATTAGATTTATTTTCAAAATAAAATTATTACTTATCTCAAAAAGATAAAAAATATACAAACATTTTTGCTTTAAGGCCGAAAACTAACAGCGACATTCAGTTAGTGGCCACATGATTTCAATACAATTGTCGGTCATGCCGAAAACTGAGGTGCCATTTTATCTATGGTTGGGTTTTCGGCCACCCCCAAAGTAGTCATTACTATTACTCCTTTTTCATTATGAATGCCACATAATTTGACGGCCGAGAACTAATGGCTAGGGTCTTCACATATGTTACTATCGTAAAACAAAGAGTTGTGAGCTAAAATCTTGAACCAATTGAGTAAAAGAGACAAAAGTGTAGACGACTCGATGTACTACATACCGGCCCTTAGGCCGAAAACTAAACTTTTGAAAAAATTCATATGTTGGATCGCGGCCCCCATATTAATTGTTGTTTTATACAATATTTTGCAAAAATAATGTTAGTAGTATGTTGGTAATTAAGTTTTGAAGTGACTTAAATGCCTATCAACAATGTTTGCTTAGAAAAACAACACATAACTTACCTTGGAGTGAAAGGCGCGTCACTATTTTTTTCCTAATGTCCGCACGCTGCGATACCCGCGATGACCGCCGCCGATCTGAATAATTCGCTAGAAATCACTCGTAGCTTGTTTCCGACCAAAAATGTTGTCAAAAACAAAGCAACTAATCTCAGATGTCTTGATAAAAAAATCTTTAAGATATTGCATTTCAAAACGATAATATCTTAATTTTACTGCATCAAGTACGCGTAAAGGCCGAAAACTGAAGGCGGCCGGCAAACCGGCACACATACCCTACTATTAGGGAGCCTCACTAAGCAAAGCTTGCAAATATAAACAAATACCTACATAGTCCATCCATGTACATAATATTATGTTTGTAATGTACCCAGGCAAAGAACTTAATACATTTACATAATAATACTATGTTCTAGACACAATCATATTCATATCAAATCATTTATTGTACGTGAATCTGGGTTTTACAAAAATATATGATGGTTGGTGTGGTGTAGCTTAGACGCAGTATTTCCTCCACGGTGTGTAGTTTCGAATCTCCAGATCCTGCTGCTTAGCATACAAACTAAGATACAAACAGATAATAGGTTCGTTCGTCCGTTTCCAGTGGTTTGAATGGGAATTGGGAGGCAATAATGTACGGCCAAATAATGTACAGCATGATATTGCACAGCACGATAATGCACACCCAGATAATCCGTGTCCACTGGTTTGAATCTTAGACTAAGTATCATATAGACGTAGTGTTACGGTTTTTCGGCGTGTCCGTTTTTTGTTAGTTTGTATGTATTCGCGTGAGTGACTAGAGAAGGGACAACATTGACTAACCTATCGATAGAAAAAGAAATGTATGAAAAAGGCGTTTTAATTGGAATCCAACTTTTTAATTTTAACTGGTTGCTGACTTTTATTGCGAAGGCCCAAAACCATTATAGACACTGGAACACTATCATCGTCAATAATGTTTCCCACATTGCCCTAACCGTGAGAGCGATGTCCATCCCACTCGATACAATTTCTTATGGCCATTTCGTCCATGCATAAGAACATTTTGTAGGCTTTCAGTTTTCACGACTAACAGCTTTTATCCACTCCCGTCTTCATTCTGGGCATTTAAGAACCTAAAAAAATAATGTAAAATTTAACAAAAAATGATCCCTCGCGAGACGCCTATAAGGTGTGAAAAATTGAAACTACAACAGAACAGCCGGTCTGACCCACCGCATTAGATATTTCATATCAAAAACGGAAACTTAAATATTATCGATAAAGCTAAATTGGTCGGTGGAAGTACATCTCTAGAACAGAAGACTAAAACAATGCATTTTATTTTGCAATAATTAATGGGTTTACATCATTTTCACATAGGAAAATATGACTAGTACTAATAAAATGTAATTCCTACAGTCTTTATGGGAGAAAAAACGTATTTTTTAGCATGAAAATAGAAAATGAATATTACGTATCAAATGACAATTCCGGGTCTTTAACTCCTCCTTTTGTTGTTTTTGATACACAAAACACAGCTTCACAAGACATACTTTCACCTTTTCAAATATATTTTGCCTAGACAATAATAATTCTTTAGAATTTTCACAATTTCTTCCGCTTCACGGCAATGTTGCTACCGACTTTTTCTAGAACGTCAAAACAAGATCAAAACATTGCATCAACTGACGGCCACGATTTACGCAGACAGTGAGTGAGTGAGATGGAGTGAGTGAAGTTACACCTTCTTTTCTTTTACTCGTAGCTAGGCTACATGGGATGAACAAAGATAGATGATCACTGTTTGATACACAGTTGTAAAAGGTTGTAAGTCTTATGGCTCTCTCCAGTATGATTAATACCTCCATGGTTTGAATTATTGGGTGTACATTATCATCCCGTACAATAACATGCCGTGCAATATCGTCACGTGTCAATAATCAGGAGAACCGCACCTCCACATACACACTCACATCCTTCTTATCCTCATGCACATACTCTCATATCCTCACACCAACCCACTGACCTCAATAAAAACACTGGACAGGCGGCTGGCAAGATAGATTTGTGCCTATTTGATTTACGCCATTTTGGCGCTGTAAGCAAATACGAAAGTCCATGGAACTAAAGTTAGTGATGCACGCAAGTCGACATTTAATGTTTTTATCGATAGCTATACGCTCATGGTTTGTATGTAGCTGTGCTGTGGGTGACTATTATGTACTTGTCACACAATTTGTGGAAGAAGCTTTTTATCACTTAAAAGGTATCTAATAAGGTTCTGTGCGTCTGAATAAATTGACATTATTCTGATTTATCGAAGCAAGCAGGTATCTATTGAAATGAAGAATAGTATAATAGCTGGTTGACTTAATAATTCTTTATTATAAGATTATTCATTATTTAATTTTTAGTTTCAAATATCTGCCTACATTTAATTTTCCAAAAAGTTTAAATTACTTATACTATAGATATGAGTAAGTATCGATACTTTTCAGGTACTCCAGTTAGTAGTATCGCAAGACGATTTGAGTAGGTATCGATACTTTGCGTTTGGTGGTATCGGAACATCCCTACTTCTATGTAATTTACCACGGCAGCCATTTGCAATATACGTCACAATTAGTTCTAGGGACTTTCGTATGTCAAAAGTGGCGCTTCAAATTGGCACAAAAAATTGCTGTCATTCTAATGGTGAAAGCCTGTCCAGTGTATTTATTGAGGTCAGTGCACCAACCACACAACTTCACATCTACACATTTCCACGCTTACATGACACACACATGTTTCACCCATTACTGTCGACACGTACGCATATTCAGCACAGTTTTTTAGGATTATAAAATGAAAAGCTAGGGAAAAAAAATATAATACGAATTTCAGCCGACGAACATCTGTCGCGCATACTTAGGGGTATACTGAAAATCAGCGCTGAACAGACATTAACATGTCTGTCAGCATTTTTGCTGAGTATACCCCCATAGCCTGAACTTTTTAAAGTAAAAAAAATATGTAATGTTGTTATGTATTTAAGGTTTAAGATAACAAACGCTTTTTCTTTCTTTCTTTCAATAATGTACACCCAGATAATGTACACCCAGATAATGTACAGCATGATAATTGGAAGCCACTTTGGTACCGTAAAAAATAATTTCTGGCACTTCGGCGGCCGCTGCCGCGGCACGCTCGCTTTGCTCGCTCGCCTCGTGCGTATGGAGATATTTCATAAGCACAGCCTGGAAAACACGGCCCGGATTTCATGTACATTTTGTACATGAATTCCTGGCTGCGTATTCCGGGCCGTGCATTCCGGGTTGTACATTCTCGGGCTGTGTAATACATGATCGTACATTAACCGGACCCTACATTATTGACACGTGACGATATTGCACATCCAGATAATGCACACCCCGATAATGTACACCCAGATAAAACGAATCCAAAAAGATACCAAAGTGGAATCCAAATATCATGCTGTACATTATCGTGCTGTACATTATCATGTCGTACAATAACCGGACTCGTTTGAATTATCGGGGTGTACCCGTTTACAAACACAGTTGAGTTACGAGGTTGTTATTGTTTGGTTTTATGGTGTAATAAATCTCAGTGAAGTGAAACAAATGGTGTTTAAATATGAATGGGTAAGTAATGAACAGTTTACAATGCTTAGATTGTGTATTTGATAAAGATTTTAGGTAGAAATAGTCATTTGAAAAAACATCGTCTCAAATTTTGGCAAACACAGATGGCGCCACTGCCGTAAATTTTCGCTAGTTACTAATAAATTAATTATAAATAAACTAAGGATAGAAAACTGTCGCAAATACGTGTATTACATACCTATTGAATATAAGTATAAAATATAAAAATTATCTCACGGAAGTTGCATAGCGTTGAACCAAAAAAATACGCAACAAAAACATCAAAAAAATCATAAAAATCATTCGTTTTAAATCTTGATTTTAGAAATGTTTTAATAATGCAGCATATCTTATTATTATGCTAATCGATTTGTAATTTTATCATAGTGTAGGATAAAGATTTGCATCAAAAATAAATTCAACAGATGTTATCCTGTGACCCAAAGTTTGAGAGGGTATTTTTTGCGCTCGATTTCAAGTGCTTTGTTTTTTGTTCGATTTCTCGTAAACTAAACACTTCTTACAGCTAAAACTCTTTTTGCGATAATATAATGAACCAAACTTTAGTGTAAGTTAATTACCTAAGCCGCTTGAGCTACTGTGTTCTAAAAATAGAATTTTAAAGCGACCGTATTTTTTGTCCGGTCGGCCGGGTTCGCGTTCCGTTTTCCGGTTTTGTAAGACTAGTGTGGTGAAAAAAATGTATGGGGAGGTAAGTTCTTTTGATTGATTAATGTAATATAATGTATCTTTATGTCATTAAAACAAAAACTGTTTGAAATAATGGTTCATTTTTTAAATTATAGCTACTTTTGTACAATAGCCTGGATAAATTTCACTCGGCCTCATTTCAAGTTACAATTATTAATTAATTGCAAGGCAAACTAGAATAAACTATGCAGGATATGTTAGCTTATTTCAAAAGACATGAGTTTTACCTAGAACTCCCATGAATTCTATGCAAAATAAAGAGATATCTTCATTTTAATGACGCGCGCCCTTGGTTTTTTTGTTTCCCGCCGAGGTCTCCGAGACCCCCGTCACAGATCCCTATTTTTTTTCAAAATGGCTGCCACAGAGGAAGGGATAATTAACTGGGTGTTATCATTATCATGCTGTGCAATAACATGCTGTACATTATTTGGCCGTACATTATTGGCTCCCAATAAAATGCTTACTTCTTTCTTTTTTAAATGTCTCAATAATATAATAACCATTGATCTGCCTTTGTTTATCACGCCAAGACGCGTTAGCACACGCAGCAGTCGCACACCACGATCTTGGCCAGCGAAAACCCCGAAAGAGCCATCTGGAAGGCACCAAAGACGGCTGAGCGCCCCGTGACCCAGGGATCGTAAACGTAGATAATATTAATCATTGTAGCAGATTATTTATCCCTTCCAATAGATACCAGGGCGATCGGTCACTCATCCGAGGCCCTTACCTGTAACTCCCAAAGCGAGCTGTAGAAGACCCATAGAAGACCGGATTGATAGGGATTGATTGATGGTCTGCCTGATAGACGTTGACATACCAACATACATTACATCTTTCAAAATGACGGAAAGGATCCCTTGTATGAGCGAAGAAGAAGCCACCATTTTCTTCAAAACTACTATACTGACTACTGACTAACTATAGGAGATTCATTTTCTGACATTTTTGGAAGCAACATAGCTTTTTCATTTTATTTGTTTTTCTAGTGTTATTTTGAGTTGTGTTGTGTAATTTCGGTGGTATTTTAACCAACATTACTTGAGGTCTTAGCACAAAGTGTAAACATTTGAAATGAAAGTGTAATATGTGATATCCTGATTTGACCGAAAATGTTTCCAATGTTTTGAAGAAAACCGCCACCATTTTCTTTAAAACAAAATGACGGCCGACTTGACTATGGACTGACTTGACTAAATAGTATTCAATACAAATCACTTGACACTGGCAAGATTGTCTGTCGAATGACGGACAGGAGCCATAAATTGAGAGAAGAAGAAGACTAACTATAGACTGACTTGACAAAAAGTATTTATTCAATACAAATCACTTGACACTGGCAAGATTGTCTGTCGAATGACAGACAGGAGCCATAAACGGAGAGAAGAAGAAGAGCTAAGGAGAAGATTGTACGGGAGATTCCATGGGAGATTCTTTTTCGTAGCCATGGGTAACTCACTCAAAAAACATGATCTGCAGCGCATCAGCTCATTTACAGTTTCGAGCCGGAGCTGAACCGCGGTTCAAACGGCTCAGAATTTCAGGGCCAATTTATTTTCATGGTACCTTCAAAGACTCCAAGCAAGCACCGATAAGACTTGGCAAAAGGACTAGACGCCAAAACAAAAAATACTACTATAAAAATAATTATGTAGAAAAATAAACGAGTCCTAAACGGAAAATAAACAGGAAAAAATCCTTGAATTTGTATGTTAGCAATAACTAATAAATATTGCTAACAATGAACGACGGAATGAAAAAAAATTAAAGTAAAAGTTCTACTATTCAAAATGAACCTTACTTGATTAAACGATAAATCGGAAAATATTTATGCAAAATAAGACGAGCCTAGAACGCAAAATATCCTTAAATATGTATGCTAACACGCGAGCGCATCCACGGGCTGTTGCTAAAACAACTCAAGTTAATAATTCAAATTCGTAACCCATACCATTTAAAAAATGCTTTTCTAAAAATAACCCTATTCCTTCAATTCATCCTAACTCCACTCACTCACCCGCGCAGATATTACTTTAAACGATTCAACTGTTCGAGTACGTATTGAACCTCTCAATGAATCAAAACAAATATTTTACTCGAACGGTTCAGGGTTCTGTTTATCATAAAGCCAATCTTTGAACCGTTTGAGTTGTGTATCACATTTTATGAGTAGACCTGAGAACCGCTCGACAGATGAGCGGCTCCAAAAATGCAGCATTGGAAATTAGATCTTATTATCTAGACGAAACAATTCAAATTCATTTAGCAAAATTTTTGATCTGGATATCTTTTTTCTAAAATAGACCCTATCCACCTAGGAAAACAATTATATTATATTAGGCTGGCATGAGAGCTTTTGAGCCGCTCCAAAAGAAATAGAGCCGGTACTGACGTACTCACGACGGTATGAGCCACTCCGACGCGTACGTCTGACTCCTTCTACCCACGGCTAATTTTCTGACATTTTGGGAAGCAACATAGCTTTTTCATTTTATTTGTTTTTCCAGTGTTATTTTGAGCTGTGTTCTGTAATTTCGGTGGTATTTTAACCAACATTACTTGAGGTTTTAGCACAAAGTGTAAACATTTGGAATGAAAGTGTATTGTGATATCCTGATTTGACCGAAAATCTTTCCAATGTTTTGAAGAAAACCGCCACCATTTTCTTCAAAACATAATTTGTTTTGAAGAAAATGGTGGCGGTTTTCTTCAAAACATTGGAAAGATTTCATGACGGCCTACTTGACTATAGACTGACTTGACAAAAAAGTATTTATTCAATACAAATCACTTGACACTGGCAAGATTGTCTGTCGAATGACAGACAGGAGCCATAAACGGCAGTGTTGCCGTTTTAGCATTTTTAGTGCTAAATTTAGCATATTTCTTGACTCTTTAGTATGAAAATTTTGCATTTAGCATATTGCATATTTTGGCATTTCATGGCATTTCAAATCAAAAGTCAATCTCAAAAGATTTAATAGAGATATGGCAACTCTCTAAAGGAACCCACTTCCCCAAAATTAGTTTGCGACTGTTTTTACGTACCTATTCTTAAAACGTACCTACTTGAAGAAGTACTAGGACACATTCGAGGAGTAAAAGATACAATTATTACCGATGAGTGTGGATGTTGAAAGTGGTCCATCAACATCACAAGCCCAAACTGACGAACATGACGATGATTTAAGAATATTGTTTAATTTGGATTAAAATGATAAAAACAACCAAATGTTCTATAGTATTCACCTTTCCTGTCTTTCTTATCCTAATAACATCAGAAATGTGGCAAATTGTGTAAATAGGTACGTATAGTATTTTCGTTACCACTTGGCGCTGAAACGGATGAATGATGGATTTAGCTAACATTTGGTGTGTAACGATACCTTAGAGCCTAGAATAATATGTGAGGCTACTGTTATACCTAAAAAGTATCTCGCACAGCACGCACGCGTTCGAAATCGTGGGCAATCGTAGGTTGATAGCAAAATTTTAATTTTAGCATGTTTTTTAGCATTTTTGAAAAGAGATTTAGTATTTTTTAGCATTATCTGGAGCAACTTCTAGCATTTTCTCAAAATAAAAAACGGCAACACTGAAACGGAGAGAAGAAGAAGAAAATTGTTAGACATGGGCGTTTTCGTTTTTTCCCGCAAACGGTTATCTAACCGATATACAGTTTGCATATCGATATAGAAAACGGTTTTCTGATATCGATATCAGCCGTATGGGTTGCAAACGATAACATGATATTTAGTTATGGCAAACTAACAACGAAACGACAAACGCAAACTATTTGGCTATGATTACGTCATATTCGCTTCATCTCTTTTTTACTAGTAAAACATTCATTCTTAGAAAGGGAGGTAGCGAATATCAATTGGTTTTTGTTTCATATCGTTTGGTTTGTGAAGTTTTCGTTTTGTTCGTGTCTATTACGTAACAGTTGAGGTTTTGAATAGTTTTTATGATATCGGATATGTTGATATGAATATCGATATGGTATGATATCTAACCCATATCCGATATAAGTTACGTTTTGATATATCCGACTCATGTCTAAAAATTGTACATTGTAGATATTATAATATATGTATTAAAATTATTAAAATAAGTACTTAGGAAAATAAGATTTTAATATGAGTTCTACGGTTGTAAAGTACATTGGACGAACGACAGATTTCAAAGGGAAATCTCTATGGGAGATAGTTGGGAACCTCAAAAACTTCGGCGTTGGAAGAGTTATTGTGCGGTCCGTCTTTCAGAGATATCCTGAACCCAGTTTCATGAAAATAGTGAAAGTAGAAACATATCCAGACGAGGTCTGTTACCCTTACTCGTTACTAAACCTAAAAATACTTTCTGTACATCTTACAGAACATCTGCCCATGTGATTCTAAATCCTTGACTGAGTTCCGTTATGAAATTACAGGAACGCCGTAGAGTGCGTGTGTGGGTTGAAAAAACGTTTAGAGGCCGAAAACTCCCAGCTCTCACTGAAATTTATAGAACATCATATAAACCTGATTATCAACTGTTATCAAAGAAAGAAGAGGCTTCATTATTGGCTGCAGTCAAGGAGTACAACATTACTGATGAAATCCTTCCTAACAATATAGAAATGCCACCACTTATGAAGAAATTTATTGAACAAGAACATTCAAAGAAAGGATTGGAGGTAAAACAGTATTTGATGATAAAGGTTATTAAGACCTCTCGCTACCAACAGCCTAAGACTGTCTTGTCCAGGAGCTTTAGTTCACGAAATTCAATTAAATGTTTATCAGGCCTGGGGATTACAGTTGTAAACCTATTTCTATTATCTTATATCTATAACCTATTATCCTATCTTGTATTCAGCAGCAATGCTGTGTTTTGGTTTGAAGAGTGTGGTTGCCGGTGTAATTACAGGCACATGAGCCTTAACATCTGTATGCCTCAAGTTGATGGATGCAGGGCAGTGCATCGTAGGGCACATTCCTACTATGCGTGAATTATAAGACAATGCTTTGTGCTGCTTGTTCCATCAGCTAGTTGTATAAATTAAAATGTTATCATTATGTAAATATCATCTTGGTCTTGAAAGAAACAAGATTTGTGTCAAATATCTTGAGATTCACAAAAAATTTTTGACTAACAAAATTACCTAACCTGCCAATGACTCCATTGATGTGTCTACTCATTAAAATTCTAACCTACCTCATTCAGTATGTTCTAATAGTTGATGACATCTGTTTCATATAATGTTTTCAGACAATAAAGGATTACACAATGCCTTTGAGGTACAACAGCAGCCCGAACCGACTGAAAAGGGTGGCAAAGGATGGTGAAAAACCCACTATTCAAATCACCATGGGCCTTGGAAAACCCAGCAGCCCATCCCTTTACGAAGGAGTACCACTTAGTTAAGCAAGCATATAGGTACATTATATTTGGCAAGTGTAGAATACTATTACTCATATTAAATAGAATAGATGGTTTTGTTGATCTATATAAGCTTTTATTCATATTTTGATCTAAATGATCTAAACTCTGACCATTCTCCAATATATCTAGAAATAAGTGAACAAATTTTACAAGTTCAAAACGCTCTGACCCTAGTAAATAAGTATACTGATTGGGAGAGTTTTAAGATAGAACTAGATTTTAATATAGATCTTAAGGTTCCACTAAAAACACCGGAGCAACTTAACGTAGAAGTAAACAATTTTACAAAACTTATACAACAGGTTGCCTGGAATAATACACCAGTAAACAAGAAAAGAGCCACAAGAAACAACTACCCTTATGATATCCTACAACTTATCAATGAAAAAAGGAAACAAAGAAATATTTGGCACCAAACTAGATTTCCACAAGATAAAAAGAAGTTGAATAATCTAACAAAACAGCTAAAAAGAAAAATCCAACTCTTTAACGATGCGTCAACTGAAAAATGTCTCCAAAACCTCACCAGCGACCGTAGTACAAACTACTCACTTTGGAAGGCAACTAAAAATATGAAACGACCCGTTACCCTAATTCCTCCAATAAAAATAGGACCAGGGAAGTGGGCCGTTAGTAACGAACAAAAAGCTGAAAGATTCGCAGAGCATCTAGAAGAAATATTTAAATCTAACGAAGGCCAAAGCAACGATGTACCAACAATAAACGAAGTTTGTAACGAAACACTAACCATAAAGCTGGTATCACCCAGAGAAGTTTGGAGTGAAATAAAACATCACATAAGCCCAAGAAAATCTCCTGGATTTGACCTTATAACGGGAGTGATTTTACATAACCTCCCAAGAAAAGCACTAGTCAAACTGACAACCCTAATCAACGCAGCATTCCGACTAAAGAGTGTACCAGATTTATGGAAAGTTGCTGAAGTTATAATGATAGCCAAGCCAGGAAAACCGCCACATGAAGCCTCATCGTACAGACCGATTTCCCTGCTACCTATCTTGTCAAAACTATTCGAAAAGTTGTTACTCAAAAGACTCAAGCCACTCATAAATAATAGAGGTATTATACCAGACCACCAATTTGGATTCAGAGAACAGCATTCCACAATAGATCAAGTTCACAGGATTACAGATGTCATTGAGAAAACACTCGAAGAAAAAAAAGTTTGCTCCACTATCTTTTTAGATGTAGCACAGGCATTCGACAAGGTATGGCATGAAGGGCTATTACTGAAACTGAGGAGAGTACTACCTTCAGAAATCGCAGATGTAATAGAATCCTATTTATCAAATAGAGCTTTTAGAATAAGGCAAGAAGACGCTTACTCAGAACTTAAAAAAATAAAAGCTGGGGTGCCACAAGGAAGCGTACTAGGCCCGGTCCTGTATCTTCTTTTCACAAGTGACATTCCCGTGCTACCAAATAACACCATTGCAACCTTCGCTGATGACACTGCTATAATGGCTGTCGGAAGCACTCATGCAGAAGCTGCTGAAAAGGTACAAGCAGCAGTAAATGAAATCCATGATTGGACTATAAGATGGAGAATAAAGCTTAATGAATCCAAGTCGGTTCATATCAACTTTACTAATAAAAAAGACAAGTACTATGCGGTATTTATTAACAATAAAATCATACCATACGAAAACACAGCAAAATACCTAGGTATGACGCTTGACGCGAAGCTGCGCTGGAAAGCACACGTCAAGAAGAAAAAAGAAGAGTTAGAACTACGCTACAAAAGGATGTACTGGCTGCTTGGAAGGCAATCCGCTTTGTCAGTGCATAACAAGCTTTTGTTGTACAAACAAGTCCTGATGCCAATATGGACGTATGGTATACAGCTGTGGGGCTGTACCGTTAAAAGTAACATTGAAATAATACAGCGATTTCAAAATAAAGTGCTCAGAGGCATTGTCAATGCACCTTGGTACGTGAGAAACGATGATCTACACCGGGACCTCCAGATTGAATTCGTTGATAAATTAATTAAAAAATACGCAGAAGCTCACGAAAAAAGACTTCTTCACCATGTGAACGTCGAGGCCATCCAGCTCCTCGACAACACAGACAAAGTGAGAAGACTCAAAAGAACCAAACCTTTTGAGTTAGTGCAGTGATAAACCTAATATTGTGTAGTGATAGTGCTACTTATAATGAACACAATAACAAAGTGTAGCCTTAAATAGACTGTAAGAAAAGTGCCAATGGACACATTCTTAGTAATATTATTTCTATAAAATTAAGTCAAAGCAAAATTACTCAATAGCCTACTTGGCTAGATTGTAATGATATTAGGGTATCGCATAACAAGCGCTACACTAATATAGTAAAAAAAAAAAAAAAATATTAAATAGAATAGATGGTTTTGTTGATCTATATAAGCTTTTATTCATATTTTGATCAGCATCAGTATTTAAAATTTAACATAAAAAATGATTCATAGTTTTACAAATGAACCAAGCATAATAAACTAGAGGTTCCCCCCTAACTGAGATCTCATGATGCGACCCAAACACTCCAAAACTTTGAGTAGGTGTTAGTGAGAGGTAAGTCCGAACATGATGTTTGGACTTGTTTCTGACTACCGCCTGCAGTAACTAACTTGGTATAGTAACCAAGTTTCAACTCTATTGGCCTATTTATTGAAGAGTTCTGTTGAACAGACCTTGGCTCCATCATCAGACCAGCTTGCTGTTACCATATTATGAAAACTAAGTACCTTCTTAATTTTAACAAAAAAAAGAAAAAAAAAGCAAAGCAACTGGCCGACCAGTAGAAAAACCTTGATTTCAACAAAACTTAGAGATGGGAGCTCTTGGATCGCTGCGTTGTTTAACTTTTTTGTTGTATCTCAAAAACCGGGAGTCCCAGAAAAAAAAGAAAAAATCATTGGATCATTGGTTATTTTAACTTTACTTTTTTGTTGTATCTCAAAAATGAAGCGTCCTAGAAAAAAAGTTAAAATAGTTTTGGAATGTGCAAACAAAGCCCTTTCATATGAAATGTAACTTGATATTTTTGTTTTTGCTTTCTACCAAATGTTGACTTTTGTTAAGGCTATTGTTTTTTTCTTGAGCTAGATTCAGTTGCAAATCTTTTTGCCAAGAAGGGATTTGTATCAATTTCTGGGACATGGCGTTCCACCTCCAGTTTCTGAAAACAAAGTATCACATTATTTCATCATGAATTAGAAGTTTCTTCTTTTCATATATTATGTAAACAAAAAAATACAAAGCTCTCTATAATTTGATCGAGTGAGCGAAGTGAACGAAGATCTTACAATCAACTTGGACGATTTGGCATTTTATGTATGTACTAGTGGCTTCCCGCGGCTTCGCACGCGTTGAAGTGGTGAACCGTGATTGAACCACAAACATCCAAACATCGTAACTTTCGCATTGATTTGTATATTATTAGGGTAGGATTTTAAATACCTACGTAGGTATAAACGTATACCTATAGGCGTACATTACCTATATTAGGTAGGTAGGTATAGGTACTGAGTTTAGCACAAACATGACAAATACAACAAAGACAACCTTACACGGAAAATATGTACTTATTTGTTCCTAGTTTCTACCCCAAAAGCAAACGAAACGAAACAGCTTCACGACATTGATCCACAGGCACGGTAGATAGGTACCCTCAGATCTCTTCGTACCAACTCAAGATGCACGTTTTTAGAACATTGACGCCTCGTTGTATTCTTTTTACTCGAGCGCAACGAAGGAGGGTAACGTCTTTATGTTATTTATCCACAGAACACATTTTCTTTTAGTTTGAAGTTAATTACACAGTTACAGTTAAAAATCTCCCATACAAACCTTGAAACTTTGCAGGGGTAGTTTTAAAATATTGAAAACGTGATTTTAAATTATTTATTGTGGAGTATATTTACTTCAAGTTTGAAATCAATCGCACTATGCGTTAAAAATCTCCCATACTAACTTTTACAGTCATTGATTGATGAACCCTTTGCAGGGGAATTATCAAAAGTTAAAAGGGTCATTCATTATTTATTTCTTAGTATATTTACCTCAAGTTTTAAGTCAATCGCACCACGCGTTAAAAAACTCCCATACAAACTTTGACATCCCTTTGCACGCTTATTATGGGTAGTTTAAAAAAAATAAAAATGCCTTTCCTATTTTTTTGCCTAAAAGTTCATATACTCCAAGTTTCAAGTTTGTAGGTTCAAGGTATACTATTTTTCATGCAAACGTTTTCAACCCTTTTACACCCTTAGGGGTTGAATTTCCAAAAACCCCTTCTTAGTACACCTCTACGTCATAAGACATATGTACTCTTCAAATTTCAAGTCTCTAGGACCATCGGTTAAAAAACTTCCATACAAACTTCGACATCCCTTTGCACACTTATTAAGGGTAGTTTTAAAAAACAAAAAATGCCTTTCCTATTTTTTTGCTTAAAAGTTCATATACTCCAAGCTTCAAGTTTGTAGGTTCAAGGTATACTATTTTTCATGCAAACGTTTTCAACCCTTTTACACCCCTTGGGGTTGAATTTCCAAAACCCCCTTCTTAGTACACCTCTACGTCATAAGACCTATTAAATTTCAAGTCTCTAGGACCATCGGTCAAAAAACTCCCTTACAAACTTTTACATCCCTTTGCACATTTATTAAGGGTAATTTTACAAAACTAAAAATGCCTTTCCTATTTTTTTGCTTTGAAGTATATGTACTCCAAGTTTCAAGTTTGTAGGTTCAAGGAATACAATTTTTCATACAAACGCTTTCATCCCTTTTCACATCCTTAGGGGTTGAATTTCCAAAAACCCCTTCTTAGTACACCTCGTCATAAAGTCAAAGTCAAAGTCAAAATGTATTTATTCAATAAAATCACAAGGATCACTTTGAAACGTCTTAAAGCTAGGTGACTCTAGGTGCCAGTTCCACGCGACCAAAGCCTAGAAGAACAGGCAACAAACTTACGGCTTGGTTCCTACCGTTCTTTTGTATGATCCTTTTACAATGTAATACTAGTAGTTCGCCCCGAACTGAGATCTCGTGATGCGACCCGACGAACGAACCAAAACTTTGAGTAGGTGGTAGTCAAAGGCAAGTCCAAACATTATGTTTGGACTTTTTTCTGACTACCGCTTACTTACTTGGTACGGTAACCAAGTTTCAACTCTATTGGCCTATTTATTGAAGAGTTCCGTTGAACAGACCTTGGCTCCATCATCAGACCTGGTCGTTGTCACCATTTTATGAGAACTGAGTACCTCCTTAATTTATTTCAAGAAAAAAAAATAAGAAAAAGCAAAGGAACTGGCCGACCAGTAGAAAAACCTTGATGCCAACGAAACTCTTAGAGATGGGAGCTCTTGGGTCGCTGGTTATCTTAATTTAACTTTTTTTTTGTATCTCAAAAACCGAGCGTCCCAGAAAAAAAGTAAAAATTGTTTTGGAATGTCCAAACAAAGTTCTTTCGTATGACATGTAACTTGATTTTTTTAAGTCACTTTTTTTCTTTTTGCCCCCTTAAAAAACCCCATATCTTAAAAACCCTTCATCCGATTTTACTCATATACTTACCAGTAAATTTCTCAAGTACAAGCTGTCGTCTTATCAAATTTCATGCAGATCGGATCAACGGTTCGAAAGTTATGGCCAGACAAACATACATACATACATACATACATACATACATACATACATACATACATAAAATGCCAAATCGCCCAAGTTGAAACTAGAATCTTCGTTCGCTTCGCTCACTCGATCAAATATAATATATTATTGAAGTTTAGTGAGGCGTAGGCATACAGAAAAAGGTAAACATAATCAAATTTATAAGACAGCACACGCTACGCCTCAAACTAATAATACCTAATGCATAAATACAATCTATTAAATCAGAGAAAAATAAATAAAACACACAATAGTAGGTACAGTACAGACATTGCAGACATAAGACCTATGTACTCTTCAAATTTCAAGTCTCTAGGACCATCGGTCAAAAAACTCCCTTACAAACTTTTACATCCCTTTGCACATTTATTAAGGGTAGTTTTACAAAACTAAAAATGCCTTTCCTATTTTTTTGCTTTGAAGTATATGTACTCCAAGTTTCAAGTTTGTAGGTTCAAGGAATACTATTTTTCATACAAACGTTTTCATCCCTTTTTACACCCTTAGGGGTTGAATTTCCAAAAATCCCTTGTTAGTGCACCTCTACGCCATAAGAGCTAAGTACTCCTCAAATTTCAAGTCTCTAGGACCAGCGGTTTAGGCTGTGCGTTGTCTATATGTCAGTCAGTCAGTCAGTCAGTCAGGACTTTGATTCTTATAGTATTAGAGATTCATGTCACGCCATAACTTGATCCGATCTGCATGAAATTTGATAAGTCGATAGCTTGTAGGTACTTGAGAAATTTACTCGTAAGTATATGAGTAAAATCGGATGAAGGGTTTTTGAGATATGGGGTATTATAAGGGGGCAAAAATAAAAAAATCACGATATATGTCATATGAAAGGGCTTTATTTGGACATTCCAAAACAATTTTTACTTTTTTTCTGGGACGCCCGGTTTTTGAGATACAACAAAAAAGTTAAACACGCAGCGATCCAAGAGCTCCCATCTCTAAGAGTTTCGTTGACATCAAGGTTTCTACTGGTCGTCCAGTTCCTTTGCTTTCTCTTATTTTTTTCTTGAAATAAATTAAGGAGGTACTCATCAGGCGGTAGTCAGAGGCAAGTCCAAACATAATGTTTGGACTTGCCTCTGACTACCACCTACTCAAAGTTTTGATGCGTTCGTTGGGTCGCATCACGAGATCTCAGTTTGGGGCGAACTACTAGTAAATAAATAAAAATAAAATCAATTACCCTCCAAAATTCACGCATCTCTTGCACTTCATCTTCTCTCTGCACGAAGTATTGACGGACTGTTTTCTGTATGACCGTTGCTGCATAATCTTCAGGCCATAGCCATGATTTAGGGTAGTAAGGACGAGGTCTGTAAACGTATGATTTACTTATATAATTCAACATGGTTGATTACGTCTTCTTTCCAAAATCGCTTATAGAAAATCTACTTAGACGTACTTTTCATTTAGATAGTTTCGTATCCATGGTATGTTGAACAGATGCAATTTCTTTACTTTACGTTCTGGGTAACGTGGATTATTGTTCCACAGTAGCTACAACATGAAGCAAATCAATTAGTAGGAACCTACCTAAGTCATACATCTACTTAGTCACCTAGGTATCTACCTATTGTCATACTTAGCTAGATCATAGATACAAATTATACATTCTACCTGTACTATATGGTCAATTCCATTAAAAAAGCACTTCTGTCTTACAAGAGCTTCCCAGATCTTAGCTTTGTTCAGGGTTTCTTCCAGTGCTGGTATGAGGTGGACGAATACTTCGCTTTTTATATAGTCGCATTCTGTTTCTGAAAATAGGATAGGTAGGTAAGGTAGGTTAAGTACTTAAGGCGAAGACTATCACTAAACTCACTAACTCATTATTACGGAACTAAACTCACTAACTCACTATTAAGGAAAATCACTAAACTAATTTTCGAAAAATCGATATCAACCACTTTGTGTGCACACAGTTTAGTAAAAATTTCATTTTGATCAATACATGTTTTCCTACTCAAAAGTTTGCTTTACTAGTTTTCTTACATAAGCAAACTTTTAAGTAGGAAAACTTTTATCAATCAAAATAATTTTTTTACTAAACTGTATGCAATGTGATTGCACACAAAGTGGTTGATTTCGATTTTTCGAAAATGAGTTTAGTGATTTTATATCTTTCAACATGTCGAAACGTGCGAGCGAGAAGTTGTTTGATAGTTGTCAGCCCCTTAAGTACTAGCATAGGAACTTTCGACATGGAGACATTCAAAACAGCGAACTTACTTAGAAAAGGCGGCTTATGAACCTTCTCCTGTTTGCTTTCTGCATACTCTACAATTTCACTGAATCTCTGATTGCTTTCCTCAAGAATTTCTTGCCAATTGGCTGTAGTAGACTTCTTTATCAGAACAGGGAACTCTATTTCTGAGCACGGTAAACTGTCTGGCAGTGTGAAGGTAGCCAAATTGTCTGTTCGCTCGTTAGCCGTCGATTTTAAGTCTTTGCCTTTGCCCTTTCGATCGGTATTCTTCCCGGCCATCACGCACTTTAAATCGAAATACTTTTAGGATACAGTTACCAGCTACAGTTGTTTTGGTTTAAAACTGTAAATATTTGTAATATAGTCAATTCAGGGATTGATTGTGTTCAATTCAATTCTTGTTTGTATGTTGATTTGTCATGAATTAATGACATCTGACAATAAACCGATTTGAAGTATCGAGGCCAAGTTTTTTAGTATGGGAAGCATACTCCATACTTTCTTCTAAACATTACGAAGTATTTAGGAGGGCCTTCCTTCGAACTTCGTGTGAAACGGTGTCTTCTGTTGGGTCGTTGGCATAGCCGGGCACCGTTAATCAAATAGTTAACTTCGTTAATCGTTAATCCGCTACTCAAAGTTTTGATGTGCTCGTCGGGTCGCATCACGAGATCTCAGTTCGGGGCGAACTACTAGTACCTATCTAGAACGTGATTAGCTTAGTTAAAACTCAATGCCTCTGCCTTCTGTGCTTTAGGCCATGTGGGTTCGGTTCCCCTACGAGAACAAATATTTTTATGATGCACACACATTTTTATTATCTGTCTAGGTATGTATGAATCAGAAACATTAAAACATACATGGACCAATAAAATGTGAAAACATTTCTTCAAAGTCCGAATGAAAGGTTGAAAACCAAAGAATACTAAAAACGTGCGCTTAACACTATAGTGGGAGGGATGTGGGAACTTTTGATATTTTTTGAACAGTGTCCATATGCGATGTTGATTGTTTATTAGGTATAAGTATGTAGGTATTTATAAAAAAAATGCTATCTGTTTCCCATCTACAAGCTTTGCTTAGTTTGGAGCTACCAATCTTTATTTAGGTAGGTAGGTATTTATTTTATTCAATAACTCCTAATTTTTGATCCCAACAAGTATCCCTACCAAAAATATTGTTTTACTAGTTTTCGTACATAAGCTCTTGCCATTTTTCATAAATTAGTTCATTGATTTTATATCTTTCAAAATGTTGAAATGAGCGAGGGATAAGTTGATTGACGATTGTCAGCCCCTTAATATTTTGCTTTCACTGACCGATATAGCGGATCCACGGAGCAGTGGGTGTCATACTACGAAGTCCTAAGAATCTAAGTCTGAAATGGAAGTTAGGTGATTATGGAATGGAGTGTCGTATGTAAGGTTGTAAATATAAATAGACGCACTCTTATTTAGAAAACGTTTTATTATGTCATACAAAACCTGCATAAGCAATTACTGGGATTCTCTGGATATTACCATCCAAAGCTAAACAATAAATTAAAATAGGCATCTAAAAATAAATTATGGTATAGCATTCAGTTCTCAGGCTCCTCCGCTTTCTTAAATTAAACTTGTAATAATATCACCATGATTGTGAAAACATTAATAAGGAGAGAACCTTCCGGTAATCTGCGAGATCCAATCTAGGTAATGTGCTACTTTGACGTAGACGCCGGGAACACCGACTTCTCCGCAACCGATTCCCCAAGACACGACGCCGACGAGCTGCCATGTGCCTCCACGCTCACACACCAAGGGACCGCCGCCGTCACCTTTGCACGCGTCCTTGCCTTCCTCCCCACCGGCGCAGATAAAACCAGGGTTCAGCTCATAATTATAGCCCAACCTCGTCTGCCGTAACTGTTGCTGGCACTGCCCATGTCCGAACACTGGCACGTCGACTTCTTTCAGGATGTTCTGGTACTTTCCTCCTTGCCCGAAAGCGTCCTTACCCCAGCCCGTAGTCCAACACCTCTGACCGGCATACTCTGTATACTTGTCAGGCAGACAGGCGGGGCTGATATGAGGGGTCTTTGTCCAGTCCACGGGACGGTCCATCTTTAGGATTGCTAAGTCGTTGTCTAAAGTGCCAGCGTAGTACTGAGGGTGCACATGAACGGAAACAATGTCTCGTTCGACGTAAGGGAAGAATTCCACATCGCGGTTCACATCCCATTCACCAAGGCGCACTCTAAGATCGAAGCCTTTGTGCCTGCAACAAAAAACAGACTTATTAATATACTTTTATTACAAACATCAAAGTAGACAGATTTAATGATAATGTTAGTACCTATACCTACTTTTTTTTCATATTTTGAATGACAACCAGGTACTGTTAATACTCATTTTTTTCTCATAATATACCTGTCTATCCCTAATCATATAAGTGATATACAGAGTCAACTTACGATTTGATGCAGTGAGCTGCCGTCATAATATGTAAGCCATCGATGAGGGTTCCTCCGCAGACATAGACAGCTTCCTTAGGATCCTTCTTCAGTATAGCCACTTGCCAGGGGTATTCTCCGAATTCACTTTCGCCATCGACGTATTCGGGTGTCTTGATCCTTCCATTGATTCCTTGAGAGTGCCTTATCCCACATTGGCCACGGTTGGCAGGTTGTGGAGTAAGAGGTCTACGGCAACAAACTTGGTTTGGTCGGCATTGATTCACAAAAGGGCGGTTCGAATATCCTTGACGCTGTAACAGAAAATACTCAACATTTTAATAGCTCACCTAATCATTCTCAGACTAAATTAGACTTGGTTAGGTACGTGCGAGTAGTGATTACCTCTTCTATAGTTTTGCTAAGGATTTCTACGTTAATTTCTCTCTTCCTGCGGTTGTCGGGGAATCGGATAGTTTGGCCTCCCCGGTTTGCCCCAGGTTTCGAAGGAAGGGTGAGGGATCGGGAATATGCGTATCTATTGGCGTAGCTACCCTGGTTGTTACTAGAGCTAGCGTTTGCTGATCTTTCGAAACCGGAATTGTGGTGTCCACTGTGTGGATTGTAATAGTCATTGTT
This sequence comes from Chloroclysta siterata, assembly GCA_932294275.1. Taxonomy (NCBI): domain Eukaryota; kingdom Metazoa; phylum Arthropoda; class Insecta; order Lepidoptera; family Geometridae; genus Chloroclysta; species Chloroclysta siterata. Next base: position 21,856,756 of record OW028590.1, on the reverse strand, counting down.
ATCATCAAAGTTATTGCCGCCTTCATCATCGTAATAGTCCTCGTCAGTTGGTGAATTTTCACGGAGGCGATAAGGGTGTGATTCAGGGTATTCCGGTTCATAATGTGTATAGTGAGGAGAGTACACTGGTGGTCTAAAGTGTGAAGGTTGATGGTGAGTAGGTGGGTAGTGGTGATTCGGTGGGTGCGATGGGTATTGGTGGATCGGCGGATGTGATGGGTATTGGTGGATCGGTGGGTGTAAAGGATAGTGACCGTGGGGATGTTGGTATGGGTTGTGATGGTGGTAATGCTCATGCTTATTCAAAAGATAAAGCTTTTTTTCGTGAAACAAGTGGCCAATTTTGTTGACGACGTGCTCATTGGGTGTTACATGTAAATTGACAAAGGGTTTGACTACTTTTTCACCGTAGTCGTTTTTGGTGACTTGAACAGATAATAGAGGATTAACGGAAAGGAGACCTAAATTAAGACCGCCTCCATTGAGAGCCGGACCATACGGATTGTAAATGGGATTTGCACTGAAAGGATTGATGGGGTATCCGGAATGGGAAGGCTGGGGCAATCCAAAAGAGACACCAAACGTGGGCTGCACTTTTTTGTCGCCGCCAAAGCCGCCATTGCCGCCGTAGCCGGACAATCCAATGAGGCGCTGCGTGACATTTATTTCAAGTAAATCATTTTATTTCTATCTTTATGATGTGTTAGGTTTTGTCAGTGCCCATTGTTTAGTTCTACTTTTGGGAACTGTTACAATTTGACTTCAGAGAAAATTATTAAATTAGTACTCATATTTTATTTGTGGGTGCTAAGTATCTATTCGAGTCAAATTGTAACAACGCTGCCCCAGTCTCAAGTGCCGTGTGTAAATGATGCCAAAAGTATAATGTTTCATTATTAAATGATGATTGTAAGTGCTGGTTGGTTGATAATCAGTTTAAGCAGATTTTATCGGTAAACATGAATCATCAGTACAATAAAAACTTACCGGTTCTGCTTCTTTTGTCGCTTCAGGCTCTTGCTCTGCTTCAATCTCCCGCTTGCTGACTTTCTTTACTTCAGAATCAGTTAGATTTTGTTTTTCATTGCTAGATACTTCCGTTTTGTTAAGGCTGTCCAATTGTTCTTCAGTCAACGCTGATATTTCGCTGCCCTTGTTACGTGGGTCGATTGGTAAATATAAGTCGTCTCTACGCCCAATCACTTCTTGGGCGGGACACTGGTCGTAATTTACACAAACGCATTCGAATCCTTGGGCTTTTCCAGAGTGATAATTTTCTTGATGAGCGCTCGATTGACCGAACGTTGCGGGTCCTTGGTTGTACACATTATTTGAGGATCCTTGATTGTAAATCCCAGAAGACTCTTGATTGTAGATACCAGAAGATCCTGATGATCCTTTGTTGTATAAGCTACCAGGGCCTTGATTGTACAAGTTGTTACCAGATCCCACATGCAGTTCTTTCTTGTAAAACTCAGAATTTTGAGTGGCATAGGATCCTAAAGAGTTTCCATATTTTTGGTCTTCGAATGCATTATTTTGGTAATGGTTAGGTAACGATTGCGACAAAATACTTGCTCCGCCTTTGTTAAAACCATTATGACCGTATTGTGATCCATATACTGTGTCTGGCTCGTAAACTGGTCCAGGAAGAGATCCAGTCATAGGCTTAAAGCCACCTGAAGAAATAGAACTAAAATCTCCCCCCGAAGCGGTAATGATATCGGAGGAGTGCTGGGCGTTGAAATTTTGTGATGCCAGGTGTCCTACGGATCCTACGGGAATAGCAACAGGCTTGATGATTACTTTGGGATCCTTGTCGGCATCGCTGTGTACGTAGTGATGGTGTACGTGTTGCTGGACGATTTCAGGTTTGGCACCTGATGGCGATTTATTGTGATTAGGCTTAGAGTTTTCATAGGCATAAGGTCCTTCGTTGGCAAATACGGGAGGCTTGGTGACAAAGTTTCCCTCATAACCACCATAACCGTTGCCGTTACTGCTTTGGGAAAACTGGAAGTTGCTGCCGGCTACACCGTATTTCTCTGAGAATCCTGGTCTAGGATTGCCTCCATAGGGCCTTTTTGGTGGTCCTTTTATCGGGCGTGACGGGTAGTGCATAGGTTTGGCTGGGCCGTAAGCTCTTGGGGGGCCTCGGACCGCAATTGAAGCTACAGGCTTTCCAATAGGCTTGATATCGACTGGTTGCGCGTAGATAAGTTCATCGGGTGATAGAAAACGTTTTTCTTGTGTGTCTTCATCTTCGCCTTCACACTGAAATAATTACAATAAAGAGCAATTTAGTAACTACTAAAAACAAAAAAGATCGTCGAAGAGTTGTGACTCATAGGTATTATATTTACTTAGGTGTTTATATTTTCGTTAACTTACTTGTATAAGTCCTAAATTACAGAGTCTTCCTTTAATTAAGTTCCTTGCTTCAGCATCATCACCAGCGTCCAAGGCATCCTTGATCGTGGGATCGTCGTACACATCATCGAAATCGCCTCTTAAGCTTCTGCCTTGTTTGTTGCTGACCAGTCCATCAACAATTTCATCGACCGAAGTGCTTTTAGATTCAAAACTCTTTTTTTCAGCTTCGGGCAATGTTTCTCCCTCAAGAAGTTCAGTAGGTTTTTCAGCTGCTTGTTCCTCCGGCTTGTCATTTGCCTCTACCCCCCATGCCCATTCCGCTGTTGCACTGGCTACTATTAGTGGTAGCAGAATAAGGGTTATTTTAGGCCACCGCATGATCTGGAAAAGAACAAAGAAACGTTGAGTAATTTAATAGGACAGATTTGATCCTTATTCAGTCGAGCCGTCATTGTTTCGAAACCCGGTTGTCGGAGAATTACTTTTACTTTCGCGGACAAGTCTGAGTTGCATAAGCCTCCACTGTACCGGCAGTATTGGCTAAGTAACTATTATGAGATCTGTGGCTGCTTCGCGCGCGGCACATCGACCGTATGCAGCTGTTCTGTGTAGGCAGGGAAAGCACTCTCACGTTGTGTTCTTGGGTATGTACAGTATTTCCAACGTATTATGACATCATGTTATGATTTCAAATCAGAGTGTGATGTAAACGAGCGAAAGCGTTGAAAATGTTTATGACGATTAGTCTAATCTGGATTGAAATTGAAAAATGTCTATTTAGGGGCATATGATCTATGCAGACACATAAAAATGTATTGAGGTCACTCATTGTTGTCATTGTGTAAGAAAGTGGGGGATCCATGTCAGTGTCGCGATGTTCGATCCAAAACGGGCACACTAAGTTTCATTGGTATTCGGCTTCTGGTCGATGTGTCATAAGTTCGGTAACAGCGTTATGCAATTTTCGAGGTGGGTCTATCTTGTTTACGTATTTTTATTTAAACTGTTGAGCGTAACGCTCGTTAGCCACTCATTTGTTTTAATAATAAATAATAGTATGCGTGAGGAATCTATAGAAATTTCTCCTACCATTGTTTGTTATATCGAAAACGAGATCCAGAACAATGTAAAGTAACTGTGGGAAATCTACACCGGATTCTGTCATGGTTGGCTGTGTATGATATAAAGTTCGTTATGAAGGCTTTCTCCATTCTAGTGTCGCGATGCAGTTAGATAGGGCTTCTAGGTAACAAATCTCTGTACTATAACTACTTAGTAGGTACTTATTAACTTTTAAATTATTTTCTCAATTTCTTTTTAAACTGCTTGCTGATAGAACAAGAATAGGGTTAAATGTATCTGGTAGCCTTATAACAGAAATGGATAAAATATCAGTAAAAGTAAAGAATGTCAAGTAAATGTAAATAAAATATTCTGAGCACTGCTCAGAGAATAATTATTTAAAATAAAATGAAAATGTTCCCTTCAATCTCAAATCCATTTAGCACATACTCTTGATCAATCGCTAAAGAAAGTGTGTTATGGGCTACTATTTTATATACTGCACCTTCCGTTATAATATTTTATATTTAAAAATACGAGACTGATGTTTGCAACATGTCTCGTCTGATGTTTAAAATTCAGAGTGAAAGCAATATTAATTCATTTATGTACATTGTACACTGTGTGTTAAAAATATTAATTAATATGAAAATATCTTAAAATATTTTCTAGACGGAACCAAAAGTGTTAAAATATAATTGTAATGTTTTTTTAGTAGGCAAATGTGAACCCAATCGAACACCAACACTCCTAGCATTTAAAGTGGCATCAATCACACTATTCATCCACGATCACGTAAGCAGATCCATATTTTGGTAAACACAAAACACTTTTCATTGCACTAATTAGTAATAATATATAAACTTACTATTGTTTAAAAGCTCTTATAAATAATAAGGTAATTTTGTAAAATCTAAAATTTCACTTCTTCACCGGTGCACTGTTTGCGTCTGAATGGCGGTTACATCCACCACATCGACGCTTTATACTTCGACCAACTCAAAGATGCATACGCTCCGATTTTGTAAGACGATTGACGCAGACTCTTACCACTGTATACGGATATTTTACGATAACGCACTCAAGTTGGTCAGCTTTCCTCTTGACTAGCGATAGATCTGCAGTCGCGTTGTGTCATTGGTACCGAGGCATGACGTTTTCAAATGTCATTGATCAACCCTTGCTCGTCTCATTCACAGGTTCTGAGTAGTGGTTTGGCAATATGGGTTTTATTGAGGTCGCATTTAACGGATCTATTATGCTATGAATTTTAACTATTCCGTGATAATAAAGATTCATATAGCTTAGAGTTGGGATAGCCTAGTGAAAACCAAGTCTCTGATCTGATGTGATCCTATATGCCTGGGTTCAAGTTTGGAAAGTGCAAGCTTGAACCAATGACTACCTATTGTGGCTAGATTGAGAACCAAGCTAGTATTCCTTTTTTATAAAATTAAGGCGTATTCATACACCATACGAATGCCAGTGAATTGATGCACCTGATTTCAGTACAACATACTGTTAGTCAATTTCATTTCTGCATTAGATCCAGCATACATACTACTTGTAGCTGAGAACCCTTCGGATTTCATGGTACTCGAGATCCTTGCGGATATCGAAAAGATCGAGAGATAGAAGTCCAAACCACACATAATGGACCGCCACAGTCTAAATGCGGATACAGGAATCCAATACAAGTGACAAGTAGATGTCCATGTCTTTTTTGAATACACGACTGAATTTTAACGCACAGTCTTAGGCGCAAAATGCAAGGATCTCTACTTCTCTACTAAAAGACTACCTACACCAGGTACAGAAAGTTTTCAAGTAATTACTTGTAAACAGTACATCGTAGGTAATTGAAACAAATCTGGTCTGATTGTTAGACTTGTGGTTTTTATCAAAATCCTTACTGTCTTCAGCCCGCTTATTTAGCGGCTGGTGTGCCAATAGTTATACAACAGTAATGGGCTATTTGCGCCCACCAGCTACGGAATACGGCCGTTCTGCCAAATCGAGCTCGTGGGCCACTTTCCCAGGCACCTCATCCTTCTAAGGATTAACATTTTGCTAACTAGGTAACAAATTAAAACTGTTGCAATGACTTTAAAATGACAATAATGTTTAGTGATCCTCAATCGACATGTTTTTTCTAGGTTGAATAATTTGTGTTTATAGTACCTACAAGGATGCATGTGAAGTGAGTAAGTGGAAAAAAATAAAAGCGCGCATGCGTGCTATTGCAAAACTATTTTAACCGACCCTTGGTTCCTCTTAAATGGTTGAACTGACCAGGATGGGGTTTTCTCGGAGTTGGAGTTGGAGTTACTTATGTAGATAAGTAACCCGTTGTGATCCCTCACGTTCATTGGTTAGTAATATGTACCAAATTTTTTTGCAAAAATAATACCCAAAAACGTTTATAAACTTATTTGTAGATTGAGTGAGCGAAGCGAACGAAAATCTTACGGTCAACTTGGGCGATTTGTAATTTTATGTACCTATGTATGTTTGTCGGGCCATAACTTCAGAACCGTTGATCTGATCTGCATGAAATTTGCTAAATCGATAGCTTGTACTTGAGAAATTTACTGGTAAGTATATGAGTTTAACCAGATAACGAGTTATTAAGATATGGGGTTTTTTGGGGGGGCAAAAATAAAAATAGTTACACAAAAATATGAAGTTACATGTCTATGAAAGGTATTTGTTTGGACATTCCAAAACCCTTTTTACTTTTTTTTTAGGACACTCGGTTTTTGAGATACAAACAAAAAAGTAAAATTAAGAAAACCAACGATCCAAGAGCTCCCATCTCTAAAATTTTCTTTGACATCAAGGTTTTGCTACTGGTCGGCCAGTTACTTTGCTTTTTCGTATTTTTTTTATTTGTAGTAAATCAAGATACTCAGTTCTCATAAAATGGTGACAGCGACCTGGTCTGATGATGGAGCCAAGATATGTTCAACGGAACACTTCAATAAATAGGCCAATTCAGTTGAAACTTGGTTACCATACAAAGTTAGTAGGTGGTAGTCAGAAACAAGTACAAACACAATGTTTGGAATTGGCTCTGACTACCACTTACTGTAATTTTCCGACCCTTTGATCCATATGCATGAAATTTGGTAGGTCGATAGGTTGTACTAAAAAAATATATATGATTTTAATCGGACAAGGGGCTATTATTATTAAGATATGGGGTTTTCAAAGGAAGCAAAAAAATTGTTACACAAATATACCAAGTGAGGTGTCATATGAAAGGGTTTGGTTTGTACATCCCAATACCATTTTAAAAAATTCACTCTATGACGTATGTATGATTTTTGAGATACAATCGGTTACCTAGAGGCCAAATATTGTGTTTGGTATCAATGTATGACTGGAGCGGACATCACGAAATCTCAGTTCGGGGCGAACCACTAGTTTACAATAATGTTACTCAAGTAAAATGCAGCTCGGGAACTTTTGTTGTTTGCAGTTTGCCGCCTTTGACGCGCGCATGCCGTTACGTTCAATACAAAAGACATCAACGCGCTCGCGTGCTACAATAAATTGAACCAAATTGTATAATCTCATGTAAGATTATTTAGTATTACAGATTGTTATAAAACAACATTGTTACTAGATTGTTACTGATTCCAGAACTTATTTTGATCTGGGTATAATTTTAGTTGTAATTAACTAATGCATATTCTAAGCATGATATCAGCTTTTCCGATTCACCAAATTCTTGCAGACATATAAAATTGCATAAAAATATAAGGGATTATGACTTTACATTCATGCATGGACATTCTCTTTGTTTGATGATGTGTTGCTTAGATCTCCAAAAGAGGTCTAATAAGCAGTCTGAGGCAAGTCAAACTATGGCACATGCTGCCTAATTCTTCCTAGCAAGATAGAAACATTAATTCTAATTTATAAGCCCTAAATCTGAATCCATGAACTCAGTTATGTCTCGCGTCAGCAATGCTTGGGACGATTAAGGGAGAAAACGTCTCCTGAAACAAAGTTTTTAACTATTTCGGAGGGCTGTGGATACCAAATCAGCTCAACTTCGCAGTTAATGATGCAAAACATGAGTCCTAAGTTTTGATTAAATAACGGTTGTCTGGAAGAGATCGCTACTTGCGATAAGACCGCCAATTGTAGGACAAGCTCAATGTACATTTACGTTTATAACTTTTTCCATTCTGTCCTCAATAAAGTTATTATTTTTGTGTAAAGATTCTTATCTACTCGACTTACTAGAGTCGGTGGATTAAATGATGAGCACGGGCCTAAGCCAAGCCAAGTGCATATCATTAGGTCCAGTATTTTTTAATTTGGCACTAGTACCTACAGGATCTGTATCGGCATCGCACGCTACGCCGCGCAGCCGGGCTGGCTTGCACAAGGCGGGCTTTCCAGTACAGCCGGACCTGGCGCTGACGATGCGTTTACGCAATAGTTCGGTGAACCACTTCGCTAGCTTGAACTCGCTTGCGGTTTGTTGATAAATAGATGAGTATATACATTTCTTTGTGTATATGCATTTTGAGTATAAAACTGAAATTGCCAAGATAAAGTATCTTTGTCGGCATTTATTGTAGTTGAAATAGTTAAGGCGTGATTGAGCCACAAACATCAAAATATCTATACCAAACAGCTCGTGACAGTCTGTGACAGCCTCCAGTTGACAAGGCAGAGCAGAGGTGGGTTCGATCACCACTGAGAAAAAAGATTTGTAACGTCTATTCTCCGTCTGGGTGTTATTACAAAAAAAAAGTGTATAAGTAGCTATCTAAGTCCCATATTACAAGCTTTGCTTAGTTGGGGCTAGATAATGATGTGTGTGGAAAGGCCACCAATAATTATAACAATACAGAATGGATTTTTTTAACGCCACCTGAATGGAAAGTACTTTATATACTGGAGATAGATATTTTTTCTCATAAGCAACATTCTTTTAATTTTAAAAAGAAAGAAAACTGCATTCAAAGATTTTCTAAATTTTGCTTGCCACCCCGGGAATCGAGCCGACAAAAATTTGTAAATTAACATCCTGTTCTTTTATGGCATCGATCGTTAGGGTCAATAACTTGGACACAAACGTGGTTACGCATTCAGTGCCCCTAACGCACCTGTGCGTTTTTAGCACACAAACTATACCTCTATGCCCGCGGCGCGTATACGCGTTCTTTACAAATTTCCTAAACCATCCTTCAGTGCCCCGGAACGCGTCTGTGAGTCTATTCAATTTACCTAAACTGCCCTTCAGTGCCCCGCGACGCGTATTTGCGTCTATTGTTATCAAGCATATTCGTGTTTTAAAAAACCACGAAATCTAGAATTCTAAATTCAATGAGTCTAGGTAATGTACTTTACTCAATGGTCCTTCAGATTACTTATGTTAGTAATCTCCATTATTTAAAGTACTTTCCCTTCAGGTTTAAGAGTAGTAGAGCTCTTTGTGAAGGGCTCGTCCGGGGAAGTACTACCACCACGCCTTTTTCTGCCACCAAGCAGCAACGCTGTGTTTCGGTTTGAAGAGTGTGGTTGCCGGTGTAATTACAGGCACATGAGGCTTAACATCTGTATGCCTCAAGTTGATGGACGCAGGGCAGTACATCGTAGGGCACGTTCCTATCGTGCGTGACTTACGAGGCAATGCTTTGTTATAGGTGATGTTTACCACTTAACACCAGGTGGGCCATCTGCTTGTGCCATCAGCTAGTAGTATAAAAAAAAAAAAGGTGGCATTAAACAATTCCACTTGTATAAAAACAAATAAGACGCCAAAAACCGTCAAAGAACTTCTAGCTCGCATATTTCAACATTTCATTATTAAATATAAAATCACTGAATTAAGGAAAGTCGCAAACAATCAAGTTTTAGAGAATAAAATTACACCAAAAGAAAGATTTTCTAGTCTTCCTACTTAATCGAACTTTTTAGAATGAAAACTTGTTAGGGTCATATTTTAAAAATAATATTGTTTTTGAACCCTTGCTTGTGATGTTATTCTCCAAATCTTGGTTCTTTGAGAGTTTGCGACTTTCTATGCAACTCTTTATTATAGTTCTAAAATGATTTACCCACCCAATCTATAAAAGTTAAGTTACAAGGCTATCTAACTGGAGAAATACGTTGTATGCTAATAGCAACATTATCGCTTTCGTAAGCAGATTTTATGTAATACACGCTTTCGAGAGGATGATGGTGGAAAAAGGAAGGGATATAGAGACGGTTATCTTGGAGGATACCTTTGTTTGCTTAGCAGTGGGACAAATAAGCTGAAAAAAAGAGAGTCTCTTAAAACAAAATTTTAATAAGTTAATAGGTAAGTAAGTAGCAATAAGTCTTACTAATATAAACGATCGGAGGTGTTACTAATATGAAGGACATCAGAGGCACTTTTTGCAAAAGTATTTTCCGTTAAAGATTACCTACGCTACAGAATCAACTTACACAAGTGTTCGTAGTTGGTTTTGTTATGAAAGTACATATAATGTGGCTAGCAGTTTATTTACAATATAATAATTATATGGTGAGTTAGGTAAGTATAGGTAGTTAGTTGGTTACTTACTAAAATACCGGAACGAAAAGTATAATTGTTCTGACTTGTAATACTAGGCATAAAGTTGGTAGAGAAACGCAAAAATCTTCGTTCCGGCAAACACTACACGTTAAACTTGTTTATTTACTTACATACAGAGCACGCCTACTAGTGAATCCCAACATTGCGTTACTTACTCATAGGGACCAAAATACTACCCAGTAGTCTGAGGAAGGTCCAGTTTATCTATGCAAACTTGGGTTATACACAACCTATGGAGAGAGCTACGCTATTAGTTTCACTACATGATTGAATCAGAAATTAGAAAATCCTTAAGAGTACTAAGTATACCGATATGGCTTGCTGAATTTGTAAGATTAAATGCAAATAGGCAGGTCATATAGCCGCAGAACCGAGAACCGCTGCGGAAAAAGTTCCCGAGTGACGACCACGAACCCGAAGACAAAGTGTGGGACCTCCCTTGGACCGACAACATTGTAATAATAACAAAAAAACTCCGTTATTATTTATAATTATTTTCAGATACTTTCAAATACTCAAGCTACTAGAACAGTAGTACCTAATACGGCTAGCATGAAACTTCAATTACTTTTATGTTGTAAATGTTTACAACTCCTACTAGGTACTTCCTGGTCAGAAGTTTACTGACACCAACCTGCCATTAGCTCTTGCATTGGCCAACAGTGCATCGAACCGTTCCCTTGTTGACCATTACAAAGAGAAAACATACTCAATGAAATCTAAACTTTAACCAGTTGTCTTTGAATCTTCTTTAGAACACGCCGAGGAGTCTTCTCAGTACTTGAGTACTGGTTTGTCCATCTTCTGAATGCGTTTACGTTTTTTTGCTAGTTCTCCACGTGTTAATATGATTGTGCACCTACTTCTTACGTAACAACCGAGGTTGTAGAGCAATGACTTTGCCTGGCTATAGTACTATTATTTCTTCTGTGCCTGGCTATTACGATGTAAAATATGTTTCATTAGTAAATAATAAATTTAAAATAAAAAATGCATCTCTCTTGGTTAAAAAAATCTAATATAGTATTTTTAATTTTAACTAAAATAATCCCGTTCAAAATAAATGTGTACATTTAAAACGAAACAATAAAAATGTAATTTTATCGTGCCATCCTAACTTATCCATATAACTGGCTAACTTATCCACTGGAAAACTTGGAAATTGGAAAGTATTGGGTTGTGTTTGCTAATGATAATTTTCAGCCACCTAAATGTCGATAGATTACCAAGAAATGTTGTATTGCAAGATCAAGACAAACCGGGGTTTTCCGTATTGCGACTATTGCAAGTTTGCAACGCGCTGGCGGAGGTCACGCACGCGAGCCTTGTTGACGGAACATGAAAACTGTAGAGCAAGTATTAAAACAATTCCTAAATAACCAGCCTAAATTAGCGATACCATACTGAAAATATTTTCATTTAGTTATTTAAACGCCTATCCGCAATTTGTGCTGCTCGTGTGCGTAAAAATAATAATAATTCGCTATAATAATATTAACGCACATGAGTGTCCACCATATATAATTTTATAATTCTAAAAATATCATCTAGGTACGTCTAATGTTTACGGCACTGTGCATTATAATAAGTGTTAGGTAAGATTATACTTTTTTTTTATAAAAACTATGTTATAGGTGTGATATTTACAATGATAGTTTTTGCATTGACAGTGATACATAAACAACCTTCCTTTTGCCAAGTTTTTTCATCTGCAATGTTAAGAACCAAAATAATTGTATGAAAAACTTTTAGTGCTGATGCAGCTCATGGATGTCTCTGTGCGATTGAATCAATGACCTACTTCGATGTACCGTGTTGTTACTCATAGCTGCTCGTTTCGTTCCTTTGGGCTTCCCTAAGGTTCTTGTCAAGGACTCCCGAATCGTTATGACACTGCTCCTGGGGTTTTACTTGTTACAAAGACAATTGTGGTCATCATTTCTAATAATTTCCTGCACGTGGAATAAATGTATCTATCATGTTATCAAGCAGCTTTACGGCCACATGTGCCTGTAATTTCACCGACTTGATGTCTATGCGTCAAGTTGATAGAGGCACGGCAGTGCATCGTAGGGCACATTACTAACTTATGAGGCAAAGCTTTATTATAGGTGATGGTTACCAAACAAACTTACGGCCGGTTTCTGATAGCTTGATCAAAACTAATCGGATGTCAAGTCACTTGCTATCTCTATCTAATTTGAAGTAAAAGCTGTAATGGCGAGTGATTTGACAGCTGATTACGTTTGATCTAGGTTTCAGAAACCGGCCGTAAGTTTGTTTGTTTGGTAACCATCACCTATAATACGAGTAAAGTTTTGCCTCATAAGTTAGGAATGTGCCCTACGATGCACTGCCCTACCTCCAACTTGACGTTCCTCACAGATCAGTTAGTAGTAGCTCTGCCTTATGCGATGTCGGCCGTGGGTTCGATCCCCACCAAGAACAAATATTTGTTTGATGAACATTGATGTATGTTCTATATCTAGGTGTTATAAGTTTGCATTTGCAAATAAAAAAATAAATCAGCTATCTGGGTCCCATAGTACATTAATTTGAGGCTTAAATATACAGGTTGTTACAATACCACTGCTGAAAACTTCAGGGGGCTAATGTACCCATCAATATGAATAACTTTTTCTAAGGAACCAACACTGTGAACGCTAAAAAAAAACAGCTTTTTCATGCAAAAGTTACCTACCTGGCTAAATATAGTGCTTTCGTATAGTGCTTTGTATAGTGTCCTTTGCGCCATCTAGCAGTCAGTCAGAACAGGTCAGAACAGTCTATTAGCACACGGCTACGATAGTTGAGTGTTGTGCCTCAGCATAGTGTATCTATCCAGTCTACCACAAACCAGCTACTATAAATGTGCGCCATCTAGCGGTAAAGACACGTAGTCGTAGGTACTCGTAAGAGTAATAAATGTCGTAGCAGTGCGCTACGAAGTCGTAGCTCCGTAGAAGGTGTGTGGTTTTAGTTATTATAAAGTCAAATAGGTGGCGCTGTGCTTTACTGAATAAGTAATATAATAAATAATACTAATAGTAATAATAATTGTATGCGAAATGCCTCGATCACTCCTCGAAACAATAAACTCACTAACACTAACTGGAGATTAATCACGATTGAGATGACAAAACAAAGGTGTAACTGATGTTTGGGTGTGAGACAAGAGATGCTGGTTTGATTTCCGCAATGGCACATAAAAAAACACAACAATATAAACGATGGAAAACCAAATAATGTTTGCGTGAGCTGTATTTATTTGTTCAGTCTGGGAGATGTAGCAAATATACCGTAATACGTGATGAAACGTGTACCCTACTCAATGAATATATTGTATATCGCAGCCATGAAAATAGTGTTTCGCGTGGCTTTCATCGAATGAAAAACTAGGTATAAATTCAAAACATTAATGAAAATATATTAAATCTGAAGTTTTTCTGCTGACTGTGCTTTACTCGCTTTACTTTATCTATACGTATCAAGTTAGGCAAGCGACCTAGTACAATTAGGTAGGGTAGGTACACTAAGGTGCCCAGGTAAGTTATTCTGCCTAAATACCTGCCTCTTGCATCTGATCTGACCATCTGAATGTCCATGTATCAGAGTGTTCTACTTATACCTCTTAATTTAAACATTCACAATTTTTTATTCAATACGACTTTTAATAATATAGACTCTTAGACAAATAAACAGGTCATAATAAAACAACCAACACGCAATTCATTTTTGATTGGTCTCTTAGCACATGTATGACGATAATGTACCTACGTACTTTGTGTTTACCAGCAGGTAGGTGCCAATGTTAACTGTCGGAAGCTGTGCAGAATGCCCTGGGGCAAGGTTGGTTACTTTCACAATGACACTTTGACATTGCTTTTTCACTACCTAATATCAATCTGGCATGTTAAATAATAATAAAATAATTACTCATTTGAGCGCGGTCGGTATATAAGCGCCGAATAAGATGGTAATCGTATCAGTCGGCCGAGTACGGTTTGAAGTGATCTAGTTCGTCAGATAAAAGCACAGACCACGTAATAAGAATGAATACGCTGGTGGTGTTATTCGCCGTAGTGTCCGTGGCATGCGGCTCGCTGGTGCAGGTGGCGCAGCCCGCGCATCACCCCGCGCTGGTGCTGGACCCGCACGGCCGGCCGCTCGACACCGCCGAGGTGATCAACGCCCGTAACCTGCACCTGCAGGCCAAGGCTCTCGAGCACGCACACGCGCCGCTCTACAGCGTGGCGCCGGCTCCGCTCGCGCACTACGCCGCGCCCGTCGCCATCTCGCACCAGTCCCGCTACGACGTGCACGCCTCTCCCTTGCTGGCGCACTCGCACTCCGCCCTGCACCTGCTGAAGAAGCGCTCTCTGGGAGTGGTGGCGTACGCCGCGCCCTCCGCCGTGTCACACCAGTCTCGTGTGGACGTCATCTCCAGCCCTGCAGTGGTATCGCACGCCGCCTACGCCGCGCCCGTTCTGTCGCACGCCGTCGCCGCCGCGCCGCTGTTCGCCGTGGCACCCGCTGCCGTCTCGCACCAGTCCCGCGTCGACTACCGCTCCAGCCCCGCCCTCGTCAGCCATGCGTACGCCGCTCCCGTGCTCTCCCACGCCGCTCCCTTATCTTACTCAGTTTTAGCTAGTCCTTACGCTCATTCTTCCTTGTCTCATGGGCATTACCTGAAGAAGCGTTCGCTGTCGACCATCCTGGGCTCCTGGACTCACGCAGTGCCAGCTGCTGTTTCCCATCAGTCCCGTGTCGATGTCCGTACCAGCCCCGCTATCTACAGCCACGCGGTCGCCGCTCCCGTGGTGTCGCACGCCGTGTACGCCGCTCCCGCCGCCGTGTACGCCGCCCCCGCAGTGTACGCCGCTCCCTCCGCAGTCTCCCACCAGTCCCGCGTAGACGTAATCTCGTCAGCTGCACACGTTGCACCCTTGGCCCACAGTGTCGCCTATACTTCCCCCATCGCACATTCGGCTCATGCGTCTATCTGGTGAAGCAAAATATGACGAACAACGAATATTATTGTAGTTTCCGTTTTGATAGTTTTATATAAATTATTGAAATGAATAGACAAATAAAATAACTTATACGTACAAAATATTACTTTTATTTTATCTCATTACTTGAATTCATAGAAATTCGATCATAAAGCCAACCTGCCACAGAGGTCACATGGTTCTACTGCATCATGTATATTGTACAACGAAGTAGATATTTTGGTCAAACATAAATAGGTACTTACAAGTTTCCAGACATGCAGTTGCCATTAATATTACTTAGATGCCAATGCATTAATACTGAACCAATGTTCAGTATTCATTTACGTGTGGTAGATTACTTATATAATTACTTACGCATTCATGTTAGTATTAAATAACTCCTCGAACTGTGATCTCGCTGTGATGTCCGCTCCAGTCTTATATTGGCCAATCTACCAAACACAATATTTGGCCTCTGACTAGCACCTACTGACTAAGCATGATAACCAAGTTTCAACCCAATTGGCTTATATATTGAAGAGTTCCGCTGAACAGATCTTGGCTCCATCATCAGACCAGCTCGCTGTCACCATTTTATGAGAACTTAGTACCTTTTAAAGTTATTACAAAAATAATTAGAAAAGGCAGAAAAAGCAAAGAAACTCGTCGACCAGCAACACAATTCTAAAGATTCGTTGGTTATTTTAAATTTACTATTTCGTAGTACACAAACAATAATCAATTTAAACGTAGATAAACAATTTTTAGATAATGCTTGGCCATCTCTACTGCACTGTCGGTGGCCTTGTAAGCTCGTCCCCTGTGCAGGTGTAGGGGCACAAGAGGCAGGTCAGTAAATGAGCCATGGCCTGTGTTAGGGCTCCGCAATCGCAGCCACAGTCAAGTAGGGGTCGCTCATTCCCCATATGCACAGGTTTTCTCTACAGCGGCCAGCTTGGCTTCGGAGTCGGTTGATGGACTTCCAGACTGGCCACGGTAGATATGACCTGGGGGCAGGTGTTCTTGAGGTTGTTTAAAATCCTTAGGAGAAGGATGTTTCTCCTTCCACTGGCTAACTCTTAATACGGCCGGATGATCTTGAGAGGCTTGTGACGTCATGCGTAACTAGTTGAGGTGGGTCGGCTTCAAGCAACCAGTGATTGTGCGGAGTGTGTCGTTCAATGCGACATCGACATGCTTTGCGTGTGCGGAGCGGTGCTATACAGGGCACACGAATTCACCAGCAGAGAAGCATAAAACCATACCGGTTGTTCGAAGAACCTGCTACCCATTTCGTAGTGGTAAATTGTTACCTGTGCTTACTTATTTTAAGCTTTGTCTTAAGGCAGTGGTGTTTAAAGTGAGCTTTAAACACCACTGCCTTAAGACAAAGCTTAGAGTACGATCCACAGTAACCCCAAGGTACTTTGGTTGGGAACAGTGTTCAATTGGGGTACCTTGCCAAGTTATGGTGAGCTTTCGACTAATAGCTTCACGGCTTCTCAGATGTAAAGCAGAGACCTAGGTTTTGGAGGGATTAGGCTTAAGACCATTTTCGTCGTAATACTTGGTAAGCATATCGAGAGCTCAAGATTTTCTTCTGCCTCTCCAAAAGTTTTTGTCTAGGTAGCCCATGCCAAGCCATCTGCATAAAGAAATTGGTTTGTGC
Source organism: Chloroclysta siterata (assembly GCA_932294275.1). NCBI lineage: Eukaryota > Metazoa > Arthropoda > Insecta > Lepidoptera > Geometridae > Chloroclysta > Chloroclysta siterata. The sequence continues at coordinate 21,840,075 of OW028590.1, read as the reverse complement.
GTGGGGTGCTGGGCTGGTCATTGGTATAAATATTGAAGAGTGCAGGAGCTAGCATACTGCCCTGAGAGAGGCCTTTTTTTTGATTTCGCCACCGGCTTTTGTTTGCATGCAGATGAACTTGGAAACGACGGTTGTATAGAAATTCACCCAGTATGCGTATGAAACCGGTGTCGTTTATCATTGTTGCCACCTTAACAAGAAGTCGTTTTATGTTCACAGTGTCATACGCCGCAGATCCGCAAGGAGAGCAAGATCAGTGATTTTGTTTAACTCGTACCAGTCTTCAATGTGCTGCTTTAGTTTTAGGGTTTGGCTGGAGTACTTTGGGGTAATATCACCGACATCAATAATGTATTTTTGTTGCAAAACATATGTCTGAGCTGAGAATAATTCAGAACTTAGATATAATGAAAAGCTGTAGACCTAAAAAAAGAAAAAACATTAACATTACCTTGTCATTTTGTAAGAACTAATTCATACCTATTCCCGACTCCACTCATCACTCTCATCTTACTCACGAACCCAAAACCTTAGACCACGAAATAGGCTAGCTCGACCTACATCAACATTACAAATGATACATTCTGGACTGGGTATATAGTAAGTGTGGGATTCTTTAGATCCATTAAAACACAAATATATTAATAAACGAGGTTATGCCCTCCGCCCGGCCACGCCGTCCAAGCAAGTGTCGCCAGCATGTCGCTAGTGTTGCCAGCGCGACTAGGCTAGACACCACATCCTCATCTTTATTAAAATTTACAAATTTCAGAACACTTACAGTAAACCATATTTGTAAAAGAGTCAGTAATCATGAAAGTATAAGGCACAGTTTAATAGTTATGGATTAGTTTATACTTTATATTATTATACTTTGTATATAACACATTTATAAACAAAGCAAACCACAACTTATACAGGTACACAAAAATGTATAAAACACACATGATGCAATGGAGCATTTGTAGCTCTTTGCAAACGCTATTATTTATTACTTACATTTTAGATTGTATTGTCACCATTGATTTCCTTATTTACTTACCCATATTCAATACATATTGTAGTATGTAAGTACATACCTAAATTATTGGAAATGTAGCATAGGTTGAACAAAGATTAAACACGATGAAATAAATAGTAAGATTAGTTTGTATAACAGTTATAGTATAGGTATAACATTTTAAGTCAACACTAACATTTTCAAATATTTTGGAATAGTTATAGGTATTATAAATAATAACTGATTAACTCTTTCTTTTTACTATCACTACCTATATTCCTTCCCCTTATCCTTTTTTTTTTTTTTTATCCTTAACCTTAAACTAATACCAGGTAATAGAATAAAATTTGACCGATTCAAAATGTTGAACGTTCCGTTCGCCATTCTATTAATTTGCGGCCTTTAGTATTGAACATTGATTAACATATGGAATTTTAAAATTTCAAAAAGTTAAACTACTGGTAGAACTTACAGGTTAGTCAAGGCACTAATATTTGTTTATCTGTGGTCAAGGCAATCCATTCGTGCTCTTTGATTGAATTTTACAAATTCATATTTAATAAACTATACTAAAAGGAAACTAGTTAAAATAGTTGGGTGAGACATCATATAGAAATCATGCCGATTTCACCTCTTGTTACTTTTATTTGCTGGTTTAAATCTAAAAGTTCTTACATTGTATCAGCATGAAAGATGCTTTAATTGTTATTATTAACATGAACATTTTTGTAGGTACATTTACATATTTAATAATTGAACGAATAGATTTCAAATTCATCGTATTAGTAGAAGGATATTTCTACAAGAATAAAAGCATAATTCTTCATAACTCATAAATCTTGTCTGATGCACAACAGATTTTATAAAGAAATAGAATAATATCATTATCATAACATTGATTTTGTCAGTCGTTTTCAAATTTGAATGTAACCTCTTTAGTAAGCTGAAAGAACAATTTAGCCTAACTTGGTTCCTAGTAGTTTCTTCATAGCTCAATTCAATTCAACAGGCGATTCGTTTTCTGACAATTTGGGAAGCAACATAGCTTTTTCATTTTAATTATTTTTCTCATCTGCGTCTAAGGTTTTTCTAGTGTTATTTTGAGTTGTGTTGTGTAATTTCGGTGGCATTTTAACCAACATTACTTGAGGTCTTAGCACAAAGTTTAAGCATTTGGAATGAAAGTGTCTGTATATATGATATCCTGATTTGACCGAAAATGTTTCTAATGTTTTGAAGAAAACCGCTACCATTTTCTTCGAAACAAATGATGGCCCACTTGACTATGGACTGACTTGACCAAAAAGTATTCAATACAAATCACTTGACACTGGCATGATTGTCTGTCGAATGACGGACAGGAGCCATAAATTGAGAGAAGAAGAAGAATTCAACAGGCAGAACATTTACCTCCATGGGCAGAACAACTCAGCTCTTGGCGTTTGTTTTGTGTTGATTAGCATAATCTAGTTCTTGCCGGAATAGGTACATAACATCAAGAAGAGGTCAATCCACCGGTCTGATCCAAGATCCGTGCGGATACAATCGATCATACTTTGAAGCAGTCTCTAATTACCCAATTATCAATTTACCTAACCCATTGAAGTATGTAATCACTGATTGATTCTGTTACTCAGATACCCCCCATTTTCCAGATAGGCAGGTACACCAAAATTTACAAGTTTATACAGGACCTTTAGAACAGCTAGGGACTAGGGGTATGTAGGTATAAGAACTGACCAAATCTACCACCAATCCAATTGATAATGTTCTCTAGGCTATGTATAACTTTCATTAGGTATCCATGGCAGTATCAAATAGATTATACTTAGGTCAGGTTTCATCGCCCCTACTGCAGCCGGCAAATATGAAGTATTTTAGATAGTACCTAAAACACACTCAAGGTGAATATAGGTCCGCCCAAGCAGGAGGTGTGAAAAGACGTAAACATTTAAAACAAAGATGAAGATCTAGATTTCATATTTTGTCTCTTCACTCTCAGACCATTAACAGACATATCATGGAAAACCAAGGTTCTTTCAAGATAGGTACAATGTTTAAATTTTCATAATAAAACCTATTATCTCTTTGAACTTCTTGTACTTAGTAATTTTACCTTGTTTTAAGTATGTACCTACCTAGGTAAATAAGTAACATAATTTATTTATTCATCATCATCACCCTTATTCTAATGTAATAATGGTAGTATGTACACTTACTATATGACTATAAGGTATTGATATAGGTTCAATTCATTAATACAGTTGATATAGCTTTTGGTAGAATCCTTACCAGAAAAAGACACGCTTTGATATATTCAGCTTGTTCATTAGATGTCTCATGCCTTCAAAGAGTCTAGTAACTTTTATAAGTCAGCACGTTCTTTTTACAGTTGCTCACTACCAGTCTGAGTGACCAGTAGATTTTATCAACATTATCAAAATCATACAACACATTGAAAAACTTACTTAGTGACACATTAAGAACTGTGTGCAAGGCCAAAGTTAAGTTTTAGTAGAGATAAAAAGTACTTTTTCTCCATTATCAGATAAAACAGGGTAAAATACCAATTTCTATCAAAATGTTGCTCAAACATTTATTTTTAATTGTTATGTTTTACTGTTATTTTATTTCTATTCAAAACCAGTTTTTAAACTGTACTTTGTCAAGTTTAGTTAAACCAATGTAATTCTTTTCCTTTTGTTTACTTGATTATTATATTAATGTCTATTCAAAATCTTCATTTAGTTCACTTAGTAATAAATACCAAGGTAGGCAGGTTGAATGTTCTATTGGCTTTTGATAAGCAGATAGGTTATTTAATACTTACTTTCACACATAAAATTGATGCTAATAGCATTCTCTATCAATCATCCAGGAAATACAAGAATATAGTGAGGTATGACTGTCTCTACCTAAGTATATAGGCATCGGTACAATAATTTTACTTTTTACGTGGATGTTCCATCCATACACCATGTTTGAACATAGGCACAAGTCTCTTTTGCTGCTGTAGCTACAGAATGCAAACTCCTACTAACACAATTTCTGCTTTTGTTTCCATCATTCCTGTAATTATTATTTTTTAGAAAATAAATAACCTTTATTTTATTTTCGTAAATGCTGTCGACGTTTCTTTAAATAGATCAACCACTTTTTAAACAGTTTGATTTACGTATGGCTGTTTTGAATTTATATAGTGTTCTACAATGTAGGTAGGTAGCTCAAAAATCTCTGAACAAAATATGCAGTTATGATTACCATTCTATTGATAGTATAAGTATATAGTAAGTATTTATAATAGCTACCAAGCAGGTCGGTCGATTTTTGGAGTGTTCGTACCCGAGTGGGTTTTACCGCCTTGTTTGCTGTAAATGATGATGGTCTATCTTACATATATTATACTTAATACACAAGCAGTTCGAAGGAAGGCGCTGGGGGTCAGGATACAGAATCTCTCGTCTGATCCCCAACACACTTCACCTAATTTCTCTGTTGAGTGCCTACCATAGTTAAAGCATCTATTACCTATTTAAGAATATAGTCTTGTATCTATAATAAGGTATGTACTCAATGTATTTTTTTTTTCTTTGCACAATAAAATAAAAAAAAAAAAAAATTATATTAGCAGAGTTATAATAACATAATTAGAATAAATTGTCAAGGCATTTAATTATATTATGTATTCGTGCATATTTATGCATATTCGTGGCGTTATCAACTGTTAACAGTTGCATTGCCGTGTTTGTGTAGGTTAAGTTTCTTCTTAATTTCTTGTTACATAATACCTACTCACATTTTAATAATGGGAGGTAGTTTGATATTCTATATTATTACGGAACAAATATTTTTATTTCTTTCTAAAGATGCGGTAATATTATTATAAATTGTGAAATTCACAACACACATAAACTTTTGACAGTAAAGCAACCACTACGAATAATCAACGAGGTAGATTATACCCACCCAGTAGATTAATTATAATGATAATGGTAAGTATATAGTATGTTACAAATGAAACGGAAATCGAGATAATACCCAATAATCTTCCTGTGTTTTGCCTGCCACACCTGGCATTGGTATACTATAACACAGGGTTATTCTAGTTTGGGTACAAATGTTGTTCGAACAGGAAATATAGCAAATGTTTAACATAAACCCAATTTAATAAAATACTATAATGTTTGTTAACGATTTTAAATAAATAAATTTCATTTCATCTTAAAACACTCAAAAGCTAAGTATTATTAAATATGTTTGTGATCCAGTTTCCGATGCATATTTAACAAATACGAATTATTCATGGCCTTTAATTTTTATTATATTGTCACATGTGATCACACACAGTGCATTTGATGATTTTTCATTTCTTTTGCTTTTTTGTCATTTCCGATGACCATTTATTAAATGCATGGCTTTGTTTTCCATCTCTGATGAAATATTTCTTGCATGGCTTTTTGGTTATCTTTAATAACATTATACATAGCCTTTATATCATCTCTGATGACATTAATTACATGGCCTTTACATCATTTCTGATGAGATTAATTACATAGCCTTTCCGTCGTCTCTGATGTGATGACACTTATTGCATGGCCTTTATTTACATGACCGGTATTTGGAGCCTGTAACATAACATTTTTCATATTAGATATTGTTTATTCATTTTAGGCTGTGGCTCATGCTCAGCGCAACAATAGTATAGCTACTTTGTTGCATTGCCCTTAAAACTGGTGCTGGTTTTTCAGTCTAGATTTCAGTTGCAATAGGTAGGTATAAAAGATATAAAAACCATTCACCTAATTGCTAATAAAAAATAATAGTAAAATAGCAACAGCCTCAAGACTTTGATTCCCAGGCACGGTAAATATCCTCACACATCCCTTAGTACCAAATACTTTTAACATTTGGCACAAACCCAGTACAGGTACAGTAGTTGGTATTCCATACACTGTAGTACCTGGTGACGTGGGTCAAGACGTACAGATATGGTTGATGATGATGTGATGTGTCGTCCAGGCCGATTTTGGCTACGGCAGCATTGTTAATGCTAATAATTTTCAAAACATTTCTACCTTCATAGTGATCAAAGTAAAAATCTTTTCTTTCACAGAAGGTTTTTGTAGGTTAGGGTAGTGTGGGATTCTTTAGATCCAATGAAACACAAATATATTATTATACGAGGTTATGCCGTCCGCCCAGCACGCCCGCACCAAGCAAGTGTCGCCAGCATGTCACTAGTGTTGCCAGCGCGACTCGGCTAGACACCACATCCAGGCAGGTAAAATTATTATGCAGCGATAAATTTTTCTAGATCTTTTTCTAACAGGTATCTCAATTACGTAAGTAATACTTTGATCTAATATACGGTACCCTCGTACTGTACATGTTAGTTCAACGTAGGTTTCGTACCTTGTTTATTGAATTGGAACTTGAACTTCAACTGCAAAATAATTACTTTGGAATGCCATCTATCCCTTCCTTTTCAGTAAAATGAGTTAAATTACTCACGTTCTCCTCAGTCGCCACTTTGTGGGATTCTTTAGATCCATTAAAACACAAATATATTAATAAACGAGGTTATGCCCTCCGCCCGGCCACGCCGTCCAAGCAAGTGTCGCCAGCATGTCGCTAGTGTTGCCAGCGCGACTAGGCTAGACACCACAATAAGTATAATTCCTGATAGCATTAAACATGAATGTAATGTAAAAAGGTTTAAAATATTTTAAAAAAGTACCTAACTGAAAACTGTTTTTATTCATTACCTTTTTTTTTTTTTTTTACTCATTACCTACATGAATTCTTATTAATTAGTCTAAGAATAATATGTAAAACTAATCGAAGTATATCGCCCCTAGTGAAATATTGCTGTGCCCTTACAGGGTTTATGTTTGAAACCCGGAATCTACTTTAAGATCCACATTATTATGTAACAACATAATAATATTATATAGGATACTGTACAGTCGCATACAGTAAGGTCTTCATCATTTTCAACAGAATGTTATTTTTGTCACGCCATTCACGTCTGGCAGATCTACTGAACATAAAAGTAATAGTTTTTAAACTCTCGCGATCATAACACATATTTAAAAGTATTACACGGGTATTTATCGCGTTTACCTTTATTATTTTCCCGACGTTTCGGCTATGTTACGGCTATTGCAACATACGCAATACCCGTGTAATACTTTTAAATAAAAGTAATGATATAATCTACCAGAAGTGAAGTGTATATCTTAATGCATACAACCTACCATAGAGGCAAGATATTTTAATGTCTGATTTAATGGTAAGAAATAAAATGTATTGTGTATGTATAAGTTATTTTATTTGTCTATTCATTTCAATAATTTATTCAAAACTATCAAAACGGAAACTACAATAATATTCGTTGTTCGTCAGATATTTCGCTTTACCAGATGGACGCATGAGCCGAATGTGCGATGGGGGAAGTATAGGCGACACTGTGGGCCAAGGGTGCAACGTGTGCAGCCGACGAGATTACGTCTACGCGGGACTGGTGGGAGACTGCGGAGGGAGCGGCGTACACTGCGGGGGCGGCGTACACGGCGGCGGGAGCGGCGTACACGGCGTGCGACACCACGGGAGCGGCGACCGCGTGGCTGTAGATAGCGGGGCTGGTACGGACATCGACACGGGACTGGTGGGAAATAGCAGCTGGCACTGCGTGAGTCCAGGAGCCCAGGATGGTCGACAGCGAGCGCTTCTTCAGGTAATGCCCATGAGACAAGGAAGAATGAGCGTAAGGACTAGCTAAAACTGAGTAAGATAAGGGAGCGGCGTGGGAGAGCACGGGAGCGGCGTACGCATGGCTGACGAGGGCGGGGCTGGAGCGGTAGTCGACGCGGGACTGGTGCGAGACGGCAGCGGGTGCCACGGCGAACAGCGGCGCGGCGGCGACGGCGTGCGACAGAACGGGCGCGGCGTAGGCGGCGTGCGATACCACTGCAGGGCTGGAGATGACGTCCACACGAGACTGGTGTGACACGGCGGAGGGCGCGGCGTACGCCACCACTCCCAGAGAGCGCTTCTTCAGCAGGTGCAGGGCGGAGTGCGAGTGCGCCAGCAAGGGAGAGGCGTGCACGTCGTAGCGGGACTGGTGCGAGACGGCGACGGGCGCGGCGTAGTGCGCGAGCGGAGCCGGCGCCACGCTGTAGAGCGGCGCGTGTGCGTGCTCGAGAGCCTTGGCCTGCAGGTGCAGGTTACGGGCGTTGATCACCTCGGCGGTGTCGAGCGGCCGGCCGTGCGGGTCCAGCACCAGCGCGGGGTGATGCGCGGGCTGCGCCACCTGCACCAGCGAGCCGCATGCCACGGACACTACGGCGAATAACACCACCAGCGTATTCATTCTTATTACGTGGTCTGTGCTTTTATCTGACGAACTAGATCACTTCAAACCGTACTCGGTCGACTGATAAATTTGATTTGCCCTCTGCTATATTTATACGGACCGGATATAATAAGTATGTAAGGCAATTTTTTAAGTGGTAAATATTATTATTATTAGAACAATGTTGGTTGTCATTAAAGAGTGGGTATGACCTCGACGTGTGCGTGGCGGTCATACGAAATAATTTCGTGGCCGGAGTATGTAGTGCGCAATAATGTCAGCAAAATCTACAGTGCGATAGGTAATTTAAAATTTATAAGTCAAAGTGATTTATAACAATTTTCATAATATAATTCGCATTCAGCTGTGATCTCGCGATAACCGCATTGATAGCGCTACCTCCTCTAGAGAGCCAATATTCATTGAAACTATTTTAAATTCGGATTAGTTTTTCAAGTTCGATTATGTTTAGAACAAAAACTGATTTAAAATTAATACAAACATCGCTATTTCTGTCGAGATATTCCGTGTTATGAATACACAGAAATTTGTTAAAATCGTTAAGTCATGTGAATAAAATAGTCATGAACTAAACGTATTTGTAAAGCTTAAAGGAATACCACAAACGTAAATCTTATTAGTCAATGAGACCAAAGCTCATAATTGTCGTCATGTTCTTCTTTCTTCTCTTTTTTTGGCCTCGAACTCAAGGGCAGTGGCGAACATATATTTTAGTAATCATCTCTGTGGCCGAATGAAATCACATTCTGACCAGTAAATCTTAATAGAAAAAGATCTTTTAAAACCTCAGTTTTGCCATACACCACTTAGTCTACGCGGTTTTGGTGATTTTGCGATATAATAGTCCTACTGTATAAGGCAACCAACAACCGATGGGGAATAAAGGTTCTAGAATAGCGATCACGAACCGGGAGACGCAACATAGGACACCTCCCTACCCGATAGACCGGCGACATTGTGAGGAGCGTAGATAGTCAGTGGATGTAGAGAGCTTAGAATAGTTAGTCCACTGCTGGAAGAACTATTCTAAGCTCTCAGGCTGTTAATGATGATGATAGTAATCGGGTATTAGATTCAAGCGTCACAAAAAGCGTAAACAAGTATGCGCACGCGTCTATGAAAGGCTTACGCTTGGTCAAGCATATCAGTGTTCAAGAGCACGGGAATTATTAGATTACTAATAGCTACATTTTAGTTCCGTGTTCTTGTTTTACCTATTCGAAACATGCGATACAAAAACGTGCATACTCCTATTTAAATTAAAAAAGGTTTTGCTAAGTCATTTGTTGATAAAATACCTACCGTTGCACATTATATATTGTTAGGTAAATGAGCTTAGAGCGCGTACCTCTTTGTCTTTTTTATACATGGCCCACCTGTTGTTCAATAGTCTTAGGACACCATGCTAGGAGGTAATCGAATCATAAGTATACTAGTAGTTCGCCCCGAACTGAGATCTCGTGATGCGACCCGACGAACGCATCAAAACTTTGAGTAGGTAGTAGTCAGAGGCAAGTCCAAACATTATCTTTGGACTTTTTTCTGACTACCGCCTACTAACTTGGTATGGTAACCAAGTTTCAAGTCAATTGGCCTATTTATTGAAGAGTTCCGTTGAACAGACCTTGGCTCCATCATCAGACCTGGTCGTTGTCACCATTTTATGAGAACTGAGTACCTCCTTAATTTATTTCAAGAAAAAAAAATAAGAAAAAGCAAAGGAACTGGCCGACCAGTAGAAAAACCTTGATGCCAACGAAACTCTTAGAGATGGGAGCTCTTGGATCGCTGGTTATCTTAATTTAACTTTTATTATTTTATCTCAAAAACCGAGCGTCACAAAAAAAAAGTAAAAATTGTTTTGGAATGTCCAAACAAAGCCCTTTCATATGACATGTAACTTGATTTTTTTATGTAACTTTTTTTATTTTTGCCCCCTTAAAAAACCCCATATCTCAAAAACCCTTCATCCGATTTGACTCATATACTTACCAGTAAATTTCTCAAGTACAAGCTATCGACATATCAAATCTCATGCAGATCGGATCAACGGTTCTAAAGTTATCGCCAGACAAACATACATACATACATACATACATACATAAAATGCCAAATCGCCCAAGTTGAAACTAAGATCTTTGTTCGCTTCGCTCACTCGATCAAAAAACTAGTAAAGCAAACTTTTGAGTAGGAAAACTTTTATAGATTAAAATGATTTTTTTACTAAACTGTGTGCAATGTGATTGCACACAATGGTTGATTGCGATTTTTCGAATATCGGTTTTGTGATTTTATATCTTTCAACATGTTGAAACGTGCGAGCGAGAGGTACAATATTTATTTATTTATTTGATCACCTTTGTAACACATTGTAACATCAGTACATCGTTACATGCTTTTAAAAACATTGATGTTATTAAATTAAATGCCACTGCAGTTACAGGCGAAGACATCATGCTAACATAAAATATTGAGACAATTAACTAAAGCCTAAAAATAAATTATTACAATTAAAATTATTGGAATAAAAAATAAGGCTAGATTACGCAACAAAAATTAAAACCTTATAGTAAACTTGCGTAAGTTCCACGTTAATTTGTCGCAGTTCCTGTATTTTAGCATAACGGATACAAAACAAGCAAGGTAGAGTACATTTATTGGAATTTCAATGAACAGTGCGTCATATTTTTTTTGCTTAGTGTACCCCACCTACTAATAGAAAAACTAACTGCGTTCTATTTTTGATCGCAAAATTTAAATTAATTACAAACTTACCTATATATTTTCCTTATGATAAAAGAAAATAATATAAAGTCTAGGTTTTATATTAATTATAATTAAAACTTATATTATATTAATTATAATAAGCTATATGGTGATGGATATCCTATCCTACTAATATACAACATGTAACATAATACCCCTACAAACCCGGAAGCAGGATATTCTACAGGTCATAGCAAACAACTGTAGTTAGAAGACTTTTGAAATTTCGAAGTTTTTCATTCATGAAATGCCTCATAATCTTTCCTCTAAAATGAAACTAACACAACATGACGCAGCCCTATTTACAGCTGTTTTTTGACCTTTAATTGTGAACTGTAGATAAAATAGGTAACAGAACTGCCACCAATTAGTAAACGCAAATAGCGTATATACCTAGGTCACGTACACATTATCAGGGTTGTTGCAAATTTCAAAGACAATATAATTTTTTCTTTTAAATGTGAATTTCAAAAACTAAGTTTTTAAATTTTGCACACGTCAAAGTATTCCAGTGCTTGGTCAGATTTCTTGATCTCTGGCCGTAAAGGGGTATTATGTTACACGTTCTATACAAGGTGTTCCATAAGTTGTGTATATAAACTTCAGGGGGCTAAAGTATCCATCAATATGAACAACTTTTTCTAAGGAACCAACACTGTGAACTCGAAAAAAAAAACAGCTGTTTCATACATTTTAGCCTGGTAGGTATTGAACTTTTGTATGAAACAGCTGTTTTTTTTTTCGCGTTCACAGTGTTGGTTCCTTAGAAAAAGTTGTTCATATTGATGGGTACTTTAGCCCCCTGAAGTTTACATACACAACTTATGGAACACCTTGTATAAGCGAATGTTACGATGTTAGGATGTTTCTGGCTCAACCACGCTCTACCGCCCACAGAACCGATCAAGATGAAACTTAGAACAAATATAGTTCGTAATCTCTAATACTATAAGACTCAAAGTCCTGACTGACTGACTGACTGACTGACATATAGACAACGCACAGCCTAAACCGCTGGTCCTAGAGACTTGAAATTTGAGGAGTACATAGCTCTTATGGCGTAGAGGTGCACTAAGAAGGGATTTTTGGAAATTCAACCCCTAAGGGTGTAAAAAGGGATGAAAACGTTTGTATGAAAAATAGTATTCCTTGAACCTACAAACTTGAAACTTGGAGAACATATACCTCAAAGCAAAAAAATAGGAAAGGCATTTTTAGTTTTTTAAAACTACCCCTAATAAGTGTGCAAAGGGATGTAAAAGTTTGTATGGGAGTTTTTTGACCGATGGTCCTAGAGACTTGAAATTTGAAGAGTACATAGGTCTTATGACGTAGAGGTGTACTAAGAAGGGGTTTTTGGAAATTCAACCCCTAAGGGTGTAAAAAGGGATGAAAGCGTTTGTATGAAAAATTGTATTCCTTGAACCTACAAACTTGAAACTTGGAGTACATATACTTCAAAGCAAAAAAATAGGAAAGGCATTTTTAGTTTTGTAAAACTACCCTTAATAAATGTGCAAAGGGATGTAAAAGTTTGTAAGGGAGTTTTTTGACCGATGGTCCTAGAGACTTGAAATTTGAAGAGTACATAGGTCTTATGACGTAGAGGTGTACTAAGAAAGGGTTTTTGGAAATTCAACCCCTAAGGGTGTAAAAAGGGATTAAAGCGTTTGTATGAAAAATTGTATTCCTTGAACCTACAAACTTGAAACTTGGAGTACATATACTTCAAAGCAAAAAAATAGGAAAGGCGTTATTAGTTTTTTAAACTACCCTTAATAAGTATGCAAAGGGATGTAAAAGTTTGTATGGGAGTTTTTTGACCGATGGTCCTAGAGACTTGAAATTTGAAGAGTACATAGGTCTTATGACGTAGAGGTGTACTAAGAAGGGGGTTTTGGAAATTCAACCCCAAGGGGTGTAAAAGCTTTGAAAACGTTTGCATGAAAAATAGTATTCCTTGAACCTACAAACTTGAAACTTGGAGTATATGAACTTTTAGGCATAAAAATAGGAAAGGCTTTTTTAAATTTTTAAAACTACCCATAATAAGCGTGCAAAGGGATGTCAAAGTTTGTATGGGAGTTTTTTAACGCATAGTGCGATTGATTTCAAACTTGAAGTAAATATACTCCACAATAAATAATTTAAAATCACGTTTTCAATATTTTAAAACTACCCCTGCAAAGTTTCAAGGTTTGTATGGGAGATTTTTAACTGTAACTGTGTAATTAACTTCAAACTAAAAGAAAATGTGTTCTGTGGATAAATAACATAAAGACGTTACCCTCCTTCGTTGCGCTCGAGTAAAAAGAATACCTACAACGAGGCGTCAATGTTCTAAAAACGGGAATCTTGAGTTGGTACGAAGAGATCTGAGGGTACCTATCTACCGTGCCTGTGGATCAATGTCGTGAAGCTGTTTCGTTTCGTTTGCTTTTGGGGTAGAAACTAGGAACAAATAAGTACATATTTTCCGTGTAAGGTTGTCTTTGTTGTATTTGTCATGTTTGTGCTAAACTCAGTACCTATACCTACCTACCTAATATAGGTAATGTACGCCTATAGGTATCCCTTATACCTACGTAGGTATTTAAAATCCTACCCTAATAATAGTACGTATTTAAAATCCTACCCTAATAATATACAAATCAATGCGAAAGTTACGATATTTGGATGTTTGTGGTTCAATCACGGTTCACCACTTCAACGCGTGCGAAGCCGCGGGAAGCCACTAGTGTGTAATATGCATATTTGATCGAGTGAGCGAAGCGAACGAAGATCTTAGTTTCAACTTGGGCGATTTGGCATTTTATGTATGTATGTATGTATGTATGTATGTATGTATGTATGTATGTATGTATGTTTGTCTGGCGATAACTTTAGAACCGTTGATCCGATCTGCATGAAATTTGATATGTCGATAGCTTGTACTTGAGAAATTTACTAGTAAGTATATGAGTAAAATCGGATGAAGGGTTTTTGAAATATGGGGTTTTTTAGGGGGGCAAAAATAAAAAATGCTACTTAAAAAAATCAAGTTACATGTCATATGAAAGCGCTTTGTTTGGACATTCCAAAACAATTTTTACTTTTTTTTTTAAACGCTCGGTTTTTGAGATAAGTCAAAAAAAGTTAAATTAAGATAACCAGCGATCCAAGAGCTCCCATCTCTAAGAGTTTCGTTGACATCAAGGTTTTTGTACTGGTCGGTCAGTTCCTTTGCTTTTTCTTATTTTTTTTTCTTGAAATAAATTAAGGAGAATACTCAGTTCTCATAAGATGGTAACGACGACCAGGTCTGATGATGGAGCCAAGGTCTGTTCAATAAATAGTCCAATAGAGTTGAAACTTGGTTACCATACCAAGTTAGTAGGCGGTAGTCAGAAAAAAGTCCAAAGATAATGTTTGGACTTGCCTCTGACTACTACCTACTCAAAGTTTTGATGCGTTCGTCGGGTCGCATCACGAGATCTCAGTTCGGGGCGAACTACTAGTTTATCTTTTCTTTACTTTTCATACCAAGAAAACTTGAACGAACCCAACAAAGCAATGATGGCCACAATTTTAATGTAATTAATCACAACGAATACGTGAGGGACGCTGGCATTTATACGAGTATGTATACGGGGCGTCCCAAGACTATGCGACATGAAGGGAAAGTATCTTAAATATAAAAAAACACCCCGTATTTTGATTGCCATCATAAAAATACAGAATGTTTTTTTTCACATTGGAGGCGGTTCGATTCCCAGACAAAGAAAGCAATTTTGAGAATTTTTTTGTATGCAGTAATACTAACTTTTAAAAATAAAATAAAGTTTTCTATTTAGTAAAATATCCTATCTACAATATTTAAAGTACTTTCCCTTCATGTCGTATAGTCATGGGATAGGTAGGTACTATACTAGTGAGAGTTGCAAAGCAAGATGAACTGTGAGATTTCTTATCACAATTCTACGTAGGTATTGTTTTTATGTCATCGGCTGATGTTGAATCTGGTTTACTGCGGTCAGTACAGACGACTCCTCTGAATTTAAATTCAAACCTTTTCCTTGGGTCAACAACCTCAAGAGGTAGGTACACATAGATTACATAGGTTACCTTTGACCTTCCAAGGATCACACAAGAAAATGCTAGGAACAACTTTGTTAGTTTCTTACCAGGATTGGTTGCTTGGAACTTGCAATAATTCACCTAGTTTAGAAAACGTTTCAAATTGACCCTATTTACATTTTGACTTCGACTTTTTAATGAATTCTAGGTTTAATCAAACAAGAGCTACTTTGTGATAAGAAATAAAAGCGGTGGTATGGTTCGATGAGCTCTTCAATTTTTACTATACACATAACTAAATTAGATCGCCAAATACGTTTAGAAGAGTTGAGTTTTCTGGCAGCAAATCTTTGAGGCTAAGGTAATAGCTTTTATGAATGAGTTTTTACCATCTCACTCAGCTACTTACTACTACTAACATTTTGAAGACTAAGTCGTTTCATGTCTGTTCTTAAAAAAATTCTAGCCTTGGTTAGAGGAACTGACTCTTAAATTAAGTTTTACATGAAATTCAGACTCTTCAGAATTCAGAATCCTTGCTTTTCGACTTGACTAAGACAAAGTTACATACACCGAAGTTTACCTACGCTCAGTACTTATGTTAAAAAGTTTCGATTTACTGTGAAATGAAAGTTAGGTCGTTGACTCCAGAGAAACTGAACAAATAAAACAATATTCGTAATGTGTAGGCTCAGCGCAATTGGAGCGCTCTAAATGAATTAGGGATGGCGAGGACTCGCGATGTTTTCGGAAATATTACCTATCGTAGCAAATACAAATACAAATATTCTCAGATTTAGTATTATTTTTAAGATGTAGATTTAAGTATATGATTATTCATTGGGGTTCTAAGCCATAAACATCAGCCTGAAGTAGTCCACCGCGAGATACAGTTTTATTTATGTATTACCTATTCCATATTTTCCAGGAAGAACGATTTGAAGCCCGCTTATGGGGTGGAGTATACCTACCTACTTTAAAATTAGAATAGGTATCTATATTAATTAAGCCCACACAAGACTCTCCCCCCTCTCTTTTTTATGTTCAGTCCTGTCCATCCCAAGGTTGCCTGGAAGAGATCGCTGTTAGCGATAAGGCCGCCCATTGTATTACTACAATTGTTAGCTTTTAAGTAAAAATGTGTATATTAATTTGTTGTGGTAATCAATAAAGAGTTATCTATCTATCTAAGTTGTCCCTACGTTTCATCATCCGCGGGTCAATTAACTTAAAACAAGTCGCGACAGCAGTATATCAGTAAAAGGTGTCGTTGCGTGTTGAATAAACAAACCTCGCCGCTATCGCTATTGCTGTTTGACGTGCTAGTCGATTGTCGTGTTGTCAAAAA
Organism: Chloroclysta siterata; assembly: GCA_932294275.1. Lineage (NCBI taxonomy): Eukaryota > Metazoa > Arthropoda > Insecta > Lepidoptera > Geometridae > Chloroclysta > Chloroclysta siterata. The sequence goes on along the minus strand of OW028590.1, from coordinate 21,823,530 downwards.
GCTTTATCTTTAGTACTTAAATTTTCAATTCGGAATGTTTAATAATTAATCAACGATTGTTCTTAAATATTAGCCCCGCCGGTGGTGACCACTAGGTCACTATCCAAGAAACCTTTGATTCCCAGCGGTAGTTGGTGGTTTAGCTATAAATGGCCTGCCCTACCTATTTTCAATTCTGAGTAGGTAATACTAGTAATTAATACTTCTAAATTCTTCAGGCTACAATGGCTACGTCTATTGCGTTTTCTTTAGATTGAGTTTTCTAATTGTTGCAAGAAGTATTCGTGTACACTTTTAGCCTTGCTGTCACTTAGCCCCAAGCTCGGCAAGTCTTTTTCTGAAAAGTATTTTTATTTACCGTATGCCGAAAAAGAATATTCTAGTCACGACCGTTTACAACAGTCCCCTTAAAAGGCAGTCTTGAATACCCCAAAAACTCTCAACGAGCGTTAGGTAATAACAAGACGTGACATATTTAGCTATTTGCAGTCCAGAAAAGGATTTATTTGAAGTCGTTCCTGATGCAAGGCACAAAGACATTTCATCAGCTGACTTTGCGCAAACCGATCAAATAGATAGCTTATCGTTCGCGCCGTATAGTACTTTGTAGTTAGGAAATAATTAAAAATATAATGTCGGTGCTAAGTCATTGTAGTATTCGATCTATTTAAAGGTCTGCGCTTGCTACATCGCATGCAATATTAATTTACGAATGTTAGTTTCGTTTTGAACTTTTTAATATCGTAAAACTCATATACCACTTACTCACTTTTGTGTTAGGTTTTAATCGTGTAATGAGAAGTTCAATTCTCTCTAGAGCATTAAATGAGTTAACGTTCATAAACTAATTAGGTAATTATGACAGCCCTCACAGCCCAGTTGTAGGCAGAATTACAACCTAGTTGGTAGTAATTTAATTACTGTAAACCACTAAGAGCACTGGTGGTCTAGTGGTAGCGGCCCCGCCATCCGATCCTAAGGTCGTGGGTTCGAAACCGGCCGTGCATCGATGAGTTTTTCTGTTCAAAAATTTATGTGCGCAATGCCAGTACTCTCAAACGGTGAAGGAAAACATCGTGAGGAAACCGGCATGTCGTAGAACCTAAAATTTCTATAAGCATGTGTCTTATTATTATTATTATTAACTTAAAATTAAAATTAAAATATTAAAATTATTTCACCACACTATTTCGAAAGAAACTAGTGATACGACAAGAGAGAGACTGTAAACCAGTAAAAAATATTTAAGTAATTAACATAAATGTTTGATCTCTTTCTGTCTGGGTGTTATAAGTGTGTATTAATAAAAAGTATATAAGTATTATCTATCTTGTTCCCATTGGCACCGGCACTACCTAGTGATGTTCGCATTGCTGTGTTCCGAATAACTGCTGAGTTTGCTTTGCTTAGATAGTTTGTGGTAGGTCCACCAATATTAATATATTTATATAACTACATAAGTGAAATCTTGTCCATCTAAAAGTGAAATCTTGTCCATCTAAAAGTGGAAGAGATCGCTCTCAGCTATAAGACCGCCCATTTTACTTCACTGAAACTTTTGAACTTTAATTTTGTTTTTGATGTGTTAAATGTCCTTGTGGTGTGCAATAAAGAGTTTCTATCTATCTTAGTTTTTGAATTCCAGATTGAATTCGTTGATAAATTAATTAAGGCGAAGACAAGAGCTAATGTGACTCTCGCTCGCACGTTTCGACATGTTAAAAGATATAAAATCACTAAACTCATTTTCGAAAAATCGCAATCAACCATTTTGTGTGCAATCACATTGCACACAGTTTAGTAAAAATTTCATTTTGATCGATACATGTTTTCCTACTCAAAAGTTTGCTTTACTAGTTTTCGTACATAAGCAAACTTTTAAGTAGGAAAACTTGTATCGATCACAATGAATTTTTTACTAAACTGTGTGCAATGTGATTGCACAAAAAATGGTTGATTGCGATTTTTCGAAAATGAGTTTAGTGATTTTATATCTTTCAACATGTCGAAACGTGCGAGCGAGAAGTTGTTTGATAGTTGTCAGCCCCTTAAGAAATTCGCAGGAGCTCACGAAAAAGACTTCTTCACCACGTGAATGTCGAGGCCATCCAACTCCTCGACAACACAGACAAAGTGAGAAGACTCAAAAGAATCAAACCTTTTCAGTTAGTGCATTGATAAACCTAATATTGTGTAGTGATAGTGATACTTATAATGAACACAATAACAAAGTGTCGCTTTAAATTGAGACTGTAAGAAAAGTGCCAATGGACACATTCTTACTAATATTATTTCTATAAAATTAAGTCAAAGCAAAGTTACTCAATAGCCTACTTGGCTAGATTTTAATCATATTAGGGTACCGCATATCATGCGCTATACCAATTTAGTAAAAACTTAGTTTTTGCTTGTAGTTCATTTTAGATGTGAATCGAGCTTCGCTAAAAGCGTGGGGGTTGCAACAAACGAACAGCTGTGGTAGGTAAAAGACAGGCTGAATCTGATAACGGCCGATGAAGGCGAGAGCTGCCATTTCATTATAACAATAAGAGCAGAACAAGCTTGCCTGAGGCCTGCAGTTACACCGCTTCGTAACATTACAGGCAGGAAATAATTGATATTTGTTAATGTATTCTGTATTTTAATTATTAATATATGTAAATACCGAGGTATAAATCGCATGGTATAAGTTCACAATTAATTTCATCATATTTTTTAATTCATTATCATCATCATCAGCCTAAAGATGTCCACTGCTGGACATAGGCCTCCTCTATACATTTCCAGGAAGAACGATTCCGAGCCCTCTCCATGCACCGACTTCCCGCGATCCTGACAATGTCGTCAGTCCATCGGGTTTTTTTAATTTCACCCTATATAAATCCACGGGGACATAAGGCTCCATACATTTATTAAAGTTAATTTTGATAAAAAATTTATTATAAAGTTACAGTTCTCTGTAAGCATATTGATGACCGCAGAATTAACTCATGAGACAGGTGAGGATGCTGCTGCCCATACCTTGGAGGCTCCGGCAAGATGGAGCATCGATCTGCGAAATTAAGCTGGCAAGCAATGGATGAGAAGAGAAGACAGGGCTTAGTGGCACGTCTTAAGGGGGCCTACGTCCAACAATGGACAAACATGGTTGTTGATGATATCTTGTTGTCTCTTAGTCTCTGTCTTGGTGTCCCTTAGTTGTCTTTTACGTCATCCACGAGAGAAGATGGAGGATGATAAAATTTAATTTTTGCTGCTGATGATGATATTGATGGCTTCAAATAAATAAATAATAATTTCACAAATCAAACATAGTCACATAATCTTGATTTGTATCCAAATAATCACATTAGTACGTTTTGAAATTTATTTCAAATCATTGCCAAAAGTAAACTCTCCTTTATCTTTTATCTATTTGAACACCAGTATCCTAGACACAATACAGTTTGTATAGTTCTTGATATGTGTAGAGCTAGTAAGTTTCAACAGCTTCAACATTCTTTAACTAAGAAATACCGTGAAGTAAGTTTGTAAAGGCAAGTAAGTTGGAAGTAGTTCATGGAAGGTGTAACCTACGGCCATCAACTGACTTCCTAAAAGGAAGCAGGTATCAGACTTGTATTGTGGTGGAAAGGCGGCCACTGACGTCATACAACATTATTGATTTAACATTTTCACAGGGGTTATTAAAAAAGTTCGTTCAGATGCAAACAGCCGTCATTGACTGTTGTCTTAAGGCGAAGACAAGAGCTAATGTGACTCTCGCTCGCACGTTTCGACATGTTGAAATATATAAAATCACTAAACTCATTTTCGAAAAATCGCAATCAACCATCTTGTGTGCAATCACATTGCACACAGTTTAGTAAAAATTTCATTTTGATCGATGCATGTTTTCCTACTCAAAAGTTTGCTTTACTAGTTTTCGTACATAGGCAAACTTTTAAGTAGGAAAACTTGTATAAATCAAAATGAAATTTTTACTAAACTATGTGCAATGTTTGCGATTTTTCAAAAATGAGTTTAGTGATTTTATATTTTTCAACATATCGAAACGTGCGAGCGAGAAGCTGTTTGATAATTGTCAGCCCCTTAATTTAGGATAGAGAAAACAAAAATCCCATAAAAAACTCTGTCTCTCTGTCTCTGAGAGAAGAGATTTTAGATGTACACTATACATGTTTTTCTAGGCTTAGTCTCGTGGAACTAGCACCTAGATTCACCTAGTTTTAAGACGTTTCAAAAGTGTTTTTTTTATACAACAACCAGATGGAACAAGCAGATGGCTCACCTGATGTTAAGAGTTAACACTTACGAGGCAATGCTTTGTTAAAGGTGACAAAGCATTGCCTCGTAAGTCACGCACGACAGGAACGTGCCCTACGATTAACTGCCCTGCGTCCATCAACTTGAGGCATACAGATTTTAAGCCTCATGTGCCTGTAATTTCACCGGCAACCACACTCTTCAAACCGAAACACAGCAACGCTGCTTGGCGGCAGAAAAAGGCGTGGCGGTAGTACTTCCTTGGACGAGCCCTTCACAAAGAGCTCTAATACTCTTAAAACTCAACTGAATAAATTCCTTATGACTTTGACTTCGACTACGTGTACTTCGAGGCTATGTGTATAGTCTGTTAACATTATCACATCTTGCTGTCATACCTTGAAACCGATGATCGTTTTAAAAATGCAAAGCAAGTTGACAAAAGCTTGTAAATATATTCAGGTACCTACTTATTCGAAGTTCAATCTCTGGATATTTTTATAACCGTAAGTATCGTGCTTACGGCAGCTGGTTTTACTAGATCAAGGCAATCCACGGATATAGGTACTACAGACTAAACATTACCAGCACTACTTCAATTGTTGACATAGCCTTGCTGCATTTATTTCAATTGCTGTGTTAGTATAGTTACGGTCGGTTTCTGAAAGCACGATCAAAACTTATCAGATGTCAAGTCACTCGCCATTTCAGCTATTACATCGAATTAGATAGATATAGCAAGTGACTTGACATGCGATTAGTTTTGATCGAGCTTTCAGAAACCGGCCGCGAGTCTCAAAGAAGTTATAAAAAACATTGGTCATAAACAAATCGAGTATCGAGTATCGACTATCGGCTTTATTTTATTATCCTATGAAATACAAACAGGCATATAAAACGACAAGACCATGCTTAACTTTGAACGTACGGAGTCAAATAGTGGAGTAAACACCCAGCAGCGTATGTATGGGAAAAAAAGTTGCTAGTTTGTAGTAGCACAGAATAAATTATAGATTTACTCGCTAAATGGAATTAAGGTAGCTGGGGCCTTATGCTCACTTCGACAGAGATTATCTCACGATGGAGATGACGTCATAACTCGTTCAATAACTCGTTGACCTTGAGTCTCGCATGAACTTTGTATGAGAAAATTGGGGAGTTAGATAGTGAGAATGGGGATAAATAGTTATCGAACGAGATATGACGTCATCTCTAACGTGAGATAATCTCTGTCGAAGTGAGCATAAGGCCCCTGTACCTATGTAATATCCATTTTAATCAACTTCCGGTGTCCAAACTCACAAGTTTACTTTACTTGTGACAGACACCAATGCAAACGAAATTTACCTAATCATGAGTTTGAAGTTGCAATGTAGGTTAACTTTATGTTAATTTGTTAGATAGTTGTACAAGAATGCTATGTTAATTATAAATACTGGTTAATATTGTCGCTGACCAGGGACCTTGATATGTTCCTGTTTGTTGACTGAGTCAGTTTGCTTTAGACAAAGAGATTACTCGTATAGATCGGTTATTATAACTTTGTATATTGACTAATAGTTGAAGTGGCAATGGGCAGGTTATATAGCTCGTAGAATCGTCAACTGCTGGCGAATAAAGGTTCGGTAGACGAAGCGTGGATCCCCACCCTTCCCGATGGAACGACGACATTTTAAAGATCGTGGGTAGTCGGTCAGTAGTGAAGACCAAGAGTCGTTCTTCCTAGAAATGTGTAAGGGTATGTTTAGAAGTGGACTATTTCAAGCTGATTTGACAGGCATTGAGTAAGGACTAAGTCAAAGTCAAAGTCAAATGTAATCACTATCACTACATAGTATAAAACAAAGTCGCTTTCTCTGTCCCTATAACCCTATGTATGCTTAAATCTTTAAAATTACGCAATGGATTTTGATGCGTTTATCTTATAGAAAGAGTGATTCAAGTGAAGGTTTATATGCATAATACAAGCATAATCTCTTAAGATAACCCACAATAACCGTGCGAAGCCGGGGCGGGTCACTAGTTATTCAATAAAATCACAAGGATTACTTTGAGACGTCTTAAAGCTAGGTGACTCTAGGTGCCAGTTCCACGCTACCAAATCACTAGTGACTACTACGATCTTTCAACGCTTCGCCTCAGTTACTTTAGCTCTTCTGAGTGTCGTATCATGGAATTTCAACTGACGTGTTATCCATAATTTACACAAACTTAAAGTTCACCAGTTTTTATTGACTTATAATAAGACGTTGTTCAGTAAACTTGGTATTGACGATTTACTTTTTAGCAATATTATTGGTAATCTTAAAATATCTACTGTCTTCATAATAACTTTAACTTCATAACAACATATAATTTATTTATAATTAGACAAAAACTGTTATAATTGATGAAGGGTTTCACCTTCTTTTGTCGCTGTTGGTTACATTAAACTATATAATACAAGGTGTTCCAATACTTGTATTTAAAACTTCAGGGGGTTAAAATACCCATCAATATGAATAACTTTTTCTAAGGAACCAACACTGTGAACGCGAAAAAATAACTTCTGTTTCTGTGTAATTATTGCACATGAGGCTTAACATCTGTATGCCTCAAGTTGATGGACGCAGGGCAGTGCATCGTAGGGCACGTTCCTATCGTGCGTGACTTACGAGGCAATGCTTTGTGATGGTTACCACTTAACATCAGGCCAGCATGTTCCATCAGCTAGTTGTATAAAAAAAAAACAATATCTGTGATTTCTTAAAAATAAAGTTTTAACTACCACAGGACAAGAAAGACCACGTAGAAACAAATTCACGAGCGCTTTCTGGTAAACACGAGTAGGTAGGTCCTTAATAAAAAGCTACCTCCTTATAAAAGAGAGTTCGGTGCCCTGGTATGGTTCATTGCTTTTATTTCTATGATATATCTTTCCAGGATAAAGTAATCGAAAACGTGGCTCCTATATACTCCCAATATTTTATTGAAAAATGTCTATAATGTGTAATTGTATGAATTTAAAGGTCGATCAGCCGCTTGACTAGTTGCCGCTTGGCTAAGTATTCTCAAGTGTGTTCTTTTGTTATAAGCTTATCAAGTTATCTATGGTAAATGGTTCTTACGCTGCAGTTTCTAATGATAGTAAAAAAAGACTATATAGAAAGAAAGAAAGAAAGAAACATTTATTTCATATATCAATAGTTAGTACGACTATATCAATAGTTATAAGTTAGTACTACCACTATTAAACACTAGCTGGTGCCCGCGACTTCGTCTGCGCATATCGCCATATTTTAGACAATTCTCACAATACCTTTATAAATTGTAGTATTGTAAAGTTTCATTTAAATCCATTCGGTAGATTTTACGTGAAACAGTAACAAATATCCATCCATCCATCCATACTTACAAACTTACGCGTTTATAATATTAGTAGGATTATGGAAAGCGTTTCTGTCAAACTACATTGTATGTAGCTACGTCACAACGTGTCCGGCCACTTGCCAGTTGAGTACCTATATGATCTATCAATTCAAGTTCATGTATCACACTTGGTGGTAAGAATTACACCGTATTAAGGTGTAAGCTATAACAATATGCCAAACAAATAAATATGGACATGTTTATTAAAGTTTAACAATATAATTTGATTGTGATCCAAATAGTCGAGGTTATTAATAGGCCTCCGTCGATACATTCAAATTAGTATAAAATGTTCAATATTGAAATTGCAAAAAATTATCCCTTTAAAATTTTTATAATAACAATGGAAATGGGTGCGTTGACCCGAACCAGTAGGAAGCGACGCCATTAAAAAGCCTTCTGTGAAATATGTCCGTTTTCAACTTAATTGCCAAACCCACTGATGTGTGTTTTATGATCACGAAATTATTCATGCAATTAGGTAGGTAAGTTATGAAAACTGGGTCTCTAATACATTTCACTATAGTATTATCTGTATTTTTTTTGTAAATGTAATTTATAGTCATGATTTACTTCAACTATGGTGGTCGGTTTGGTGCACGCGGCCGCGGCGCGACTGTGACAGGGACAAGGATGGTGCTAGGTGGCGACTTGTCACACTTTGAAACATAATTGTGGTTAGGCTGTGTTTACTGAAGTGAACGGCCCTTATCAAAATGTTCAAGGCGAACTGGGAAGCATACATTGATTCTGGGACCTATCCCTTTTGTATAGAGTCGAATTTGGCTGAAGAATGAATGAATAATGCACCGGTCGGGCAGCCTCTGGCGCGGCGCTCACGCTGCCCTGTGGTGCTTTTCTTTCTATTACCGATAGCCAACGCCCTATTGCATATTTAGACAACGTCACAAAGGTATCTGGAATAGGTTCGCCTACGAAATTGATTTGGTATAAAAGCTAACGCGAAAATAGCAAATGTATCAGTCGTTTTTCGATTAGAAAACAACACAGACCACAATGTTCAAGCTGGTGGTGTTGTCTTCCGTGCTCGCCCTGACGGCAGCCGCGCCGAGTGGATTGGGTCCGCTCGGACTGGGCCTGGGGCTCGGCTGGGGCGGCGCGCTGGCCGGCCACTTGGGGGCTCCTCTGGCGGCACCGCTCGCTGCGCACTGGGGTGCTCCCTGGGCCGCTCCTCTGGCGCTTGGACACGGAGGAGTTGCTGCCGCGCCCGCCATCGCCGCCTACAATTACAGAGGTCCTCTGTCCCTGGCTCCGGGACAGCCCGCCAACATCCTGGCTAGCGATGGCAGGCCGCTGGACACCATCAACGTGAACTTGGACCGCGTTGCGCACCTGACCGCGAAGGCACTGGACCCCGCTGGCGCATACGGCGCTCACCACCTCGGCAAGCGGTCCGCTCCCCTGCTGGGCGCGGCGTGGTCGCACACTGCGCGCATCGACCTGCCCGCCGCGCACCTGATCGCTAACGCTCCTCTGGGCGTCCCTGGTGTTCCTCTAGGTCTCCACGGCGGTCTAGGCCTCGGGCCGGTCGCGCCTTTGGGTTTGGGAGCTTGGGGTCATGCTGGCCATTTGGGACACTGGGGTGGCTGGTAAACATTGTAGGAAAATATTAGACTGTAACAAACACTATGCCTACCTACTATAGTTTTAATAAAGAGAGTTACCTATAAATACTGTTTCTTATTGACAACTTAATCTACCATTTACGGTAAACATTACGTTTTAGGATAAACTTAGACCGTGGTGGGTTAGAGCCATTTGCAGGATCTTCTACCTGGCGCCTTCTACTAGTATTCTCTTATCTGTGCTGGCGCCTTGCCCGCGCTGAGTGAGAACGCGCCCCGTGACCCGCGCGTCGCTTAATTTTTAAAAGCTTTTGAATGGAATGTTCGATTTGAAAAATTCAAGAAGTAATGTATAGGTATTGAATATGAAAAGATTTTTTGGATAAGGATTAATACCAAGGTACAAATAAAGAGCCCTTTCTAGCGGCGGCATTTCAATTAAATTTTTATAATAAAAGAACACTTATTGTGACATAACTATAATAGTTAGACATATGCTGTCGCGACATTTTTTGTAGATAATGACGTGTTCTACAAAGTCGTACATGTTCTATCATCAATAGTTTTAGCAGCGCACGCGATGTAAGGTTTTCTTTTTCCACCTTGGGTTACATTATTGGAGGTTAAGGATTTTTTTTTTTTAAATATAATATAGCCTATATTACTCAGGAATAATGTAGCATTCTAATGGTGAAAGAATTTTTGAAATCGGACCAGTAGTTTTTGAGCCTATTCGTTACATACAAAACAACAAAACAAAAAAATACAAATCTTAGTGTAGAAGTGTAGATGTAGATAAGTAGGTACTTTTTATTATGGACCACAGCCATTGAACGGCCGTTTAATAGTAAAGGTTCAATAACACAAAAAGTATTATTACTACCTAGTCAGTATATTCTCCATATTTTTTAGAATACAAAAACGTTTGACGATCATCATTAAAAAATATTCTACTGACTTGATACATAACTCACGAGTTTGCAATACAGAAAACTAAATAAAAACGGTACTGATTTTGGGTAGTAGGTAAACGTAACATCTAAACACGATGTTATGTTAAATTAGGCATGTAATATTTAGTTTTTTACGTGAAATAAACCTTCATGCACCTGTCCGTCATTCCTCCCCATCTTCTCGCTAAAAGTAAATTGTCGAGAGAAATGTAGTAATGAGTAAGCGAAAAAGGTATGCCAAGGAAGTGAACCTGCTTTTACGCGCCTCAAAAGAGATTTTGCGGTATCCCGTTATTAGGTACCCGGTACGGAAACCCATAAATATCCTGCAAACATTTCAAACATTTTGTCTTTTGCGTTGTAAAAATTTAAAATTCCTCAAACTTTTGACAGAAATTTCGAAATTCATTTCATTATTCAGTAAGTTCACCAGTCGACTATCTGTACGTTTTTTATAATTTGCACAACAATATCTTTTATAGAAAGATTTGAAAGACAGGTAGTTGATCGAGTGAGCGAACTTGGGCTATTTGGCATTTTATGTATGTATGTATGTTTGTCTGGCCATAACTTTCAAACCGTTGATCCGATCTGCATGAAATTTGATAAGCCGATAGCTTTTACTCGAGAAATTTACTGGTAAGTATATACTTACCAGTAAATTTGAGTAAAATCGAATGAAGGGTTGTTAAAATATGGGGTTTTTTAAGGGGGCAAAAATAAAAGAAGTTACATAAAAAAAATCAAGTTACAAGTCATATGAAAGGGTTTTGTTTGGACATTCCAAAACAATTTTTACTTTTTTTCTGGGACGCTCGGTTTTTGAGATACAACATAAAAGTTAAATTTAAATAACCAGCGGTAGTCAGAAAAAAGTCCAAAGATAATGTTTGCCTAACATACTCAAAGTTTTGATGCGTTTGTCGGGTCGCAACACGAGATCTCAGTTCGGGGCGAACTACTAGTTTTATCATAATTTTTTATAATACAGAACACAGAAATTATATTTAGGGTGGATTCGACATAGATAGGCTATGCTAGAATTCTAATGCCGGAGCGAAGCGAAGTGGAGTGAATATTTTTTACAGTATTCGTTAAGCACCTCTATCGGGCGAGCTGAGAACTCGAGGCGAGATGAGTTCACCATACAAAAAAGACTTGACGTTACGAAAAACGAAATATGGTAAACAAAACTCAGACTTCAGGATACTGGATATGGAATGATTTCTTTTGATTTGAATTGATTTTGTGAACTCAAAGTGAACAATCTGGCTTTTGTAACTTTAGTGTCCAAATTTCTGCTTAATCAAGGGTTTTTTTTATTTTACTGTTTTTTTTTCTTAAAAGAAGAAGAAGATTAAGGGAATTTTACTTGAAATAACTATTTAAGGCAGATCCGATATGAAACAATAAATACACGGTAAAGTTAACAATCTGGCTTTGGTATAATGTTTTAATAAAAAATCTGGATTTTCTTGCTATGAAAATTGAGGGTCGTATATAATTTTTCGAAATTACGATAGCTATTTATGTTGTTGCTACAAAACGTGACGTGATATCAATAAACAACAACGCATACTTAATTAAAATAACATACATACCTAAAAGCTATATCCAATTAATATTAAATTCGTAGCACTCGCAGCATTAATGACTGCTACGACTGCTACGCACTCTACGAGTTATGTCAGAAATTGCATGAACTTTTAATATTAATAATGGTACCTAATCGAAAAACTGAATTGCTATATTTTGTATAGCTGGTTTTCTAGGTCCACATTTTAATGCTTGCATGGCTGTGTTCCGATTTGAAGATGAGTGGCGGATCAATTACAGGCACATGTTACTGAACTTCTTTAGGATGCAGAACAACGCCCTCTATGGCGCTGTAGAGTATAGACATTGACTTTTTCTAATAAAATAAAATTCACTGTGGATATTTTTAGGACGAAACATTTTAAATATCTTGGTTTTTAACTGACTTCAAAATAAGATGGCTATCAACTTGTTATCTTTGGGAAAAGTTAGTTTAAAAAGCTAGATCACTTCTCGTTGTCATACATAATAATAAATCATATAAAATTAATAATAAATATGGCATTACTGCAATGCAATGTAGTCTACCTCGATAGAAAATAATGTTATTCAAGTAAGGTGAAGTTTCTAGCTTAGTTCCTATAAAAGTAGGTTATTTTATACAGCAGTTGAGGTGTTGACATTGTTAGATAGGTAATTGAAATGTAGGCTTTTCATGGTCGCTAAGACGATGCGTTTCTACGATACACTTCAAGATGCAAGTATAAAAGCTGAATGCAATCTTAGAAGTGCATCAGTCGTCGTCGAGTTATCAACACAGACCACTTACACAATGATTAAGCTGGTGGTGTTGTCTTGCGTGGTGGCCGCGGCCTCTGCCATCGGGCTGTGGGGCGTAGCTCCCTACCCGTACGCCGCTCCGCTTCTGGGGAGCAACTACAGGGGACCGCTGTCGCTGGCTCCAGGTCAGCCCGCTAACGTGCTGGGATGGGACGGCAGGCCCTTGGACACTCTGGATGTGAACTTGGATCGGTCGGCGCACCTCGTCGCGAAGGCTTACAGCGGAGCCCATTTTCTGAAGAAGCGCTCAGTGACCCCCCTAATTGCACCCATCGGTGGCCACGTCGCTGTGGCTCCGGCGCCGCTGATCGCTTCCCCCGTGCCGTACGGCCACATCTCCCCCTACTACGCTCCCTATACATCCTTGGCTCACCTTTCCCCTTATGGCCGCTGGGCGGCACCCTTCAACCACTGGTAAATAACCCATTTTATCCTCATTCGAATATTGGACATAATGTAAATAAACAAAGATGAGTTACATTTTATGTTTTTTAATTTCTCCAGATAATTGTGAAACCCTACGTATTTAAAAAAAAAGTATTTTTAAATTAAAAAGCTGGTAAATATATAGTGCTGGTGCTGGTATTAGTAAATATAAAATGGTAATAGCTTGCTGGTCCGATGATGGAGCCAAGATCTAGTTGGTATGATTATCAACGGAACTCTTTAACAAATAGGCCAATTGAGCTGAAACTGAGTAACAATAATAACAAGTAGGTAAGTAGGGTGAAGTCAGAAGCCAGTCTAATATTGATACAAAAAAATATCGCAACATTCTGTTTGGCATAAATAGAAGAAGCGGACATCACGAGATCTCAGTTCGAGGCGAACCACTAGTATTATTATTAATATTGAAGGTAGATCGAAAAAGAGAAAATATGAATATTTAAGACACTGAAAATCAACAAGTTACCTTTACAACTTCACCATGCCTTCTAAAAACAGAGTTTGCATTATTTTTTCTGTAATATTTACATACGTTCGGAAATATTGGGAAGGGGAGAAACATGAATTTTTTGAACATTTACCATCAAAAATAAAAACTATTCATCATAGTTTTGAGAATGTACATAAAACTTAACTAGTGATTCGCTCCATTGAATTCAGTCCAAACATTGTGCCAAACACAACACGTGGATTGGCTTCTGACTACCCGCTACACTTGGTATGATAACCTAGTTTCAATGGGCCTGTTGTTGAAGAGTTCCGTTGAACAAATTTTGGTTTCATCATCAAACCAACTCATTGTATATTTACTTAATACCAACTAAAAAAATAAATACAAAGAAAAAGTAAAGGAACTTTCCGACCAGTAACGGATAAACGAAACTTCGAGATAAACGAAACTTAAGAGATGGAAGCTGACGGATCAATGGTTATTGTACCTCAAAAACCTAAGTTCTAGAATAAAAATTAAACTAGTTCTAAAATGTAAAAGCCTACCTACCTATTGTTTATGTGTTGCAAAATAGGAATTATTTTTATTCGATTGCTCGAGTCTAAATTAAATAATTAGACCATATTGTACCTACCAGTACCTATCCTTTTGGGTGTCTCATGAAGGTTTATAATAATAAAATGTTTTTTACACTTTAATGGCTTTATTTACAAAGTATTATACAAGGATGTTGGAAATTGTGCATGGCGTCTGTTAGGTTTAGATGTTCACCATTGAGTAAACACAGGTGCTCCGTAGTGGGCGATGGGTGTAATATGGGAGATACGCGCGATCGGTACAGCGGGAGTGATCAGCGGCGTGTGGGTGTAGGCGATGCGGCTGCCGAACACTGGAGCGATCAGAGGAGCGGAACGCTTCTTCAGAATATGGAAGCTGTTGTCAAGAGCCTTGGCAGTCAGATGAGCAGAGCGGTCCAAGTTCACCTCTAGAGTATCCAAAGGCCTGCCGTCTGAGCCCAGGATGTTGGCGGGCTGACCGGGAGCGAGTGACAGAGGCCCTCTGTAGTTGTATGGCTGGATCAGGGGAGCACTGTACACGATGGGGGAGTAAGGCGCGATCAGAGCAGCGGAGCGTTTCTTCAACAGATGGAAGCCACCGTTAGCGAAAGCCTTGGCGGTGAGATGAGCAGAGCGGTCCAAGTTCACATCCAACGTATCCAGGGGCCTGCCGTCCGAGCCGAGGATGTTGGCGGGCTGGCCGGGAGCCAGAGAGAAGGGTCCTCGGTAGTTGTACGGCGCTAGTCCGAACGGAGCGCTGTAGGCCAGAGGCGCAAAGGGTGCGTACAACCCAGAGGCCGAAACCGCGGCCAGCACGCAAGATAACACCACCAGCTTCATCATTGTGTAGTGGTCTGTGTTGATATCTCGACTCGACGACGACTGATGCTCTCCAACAATTGGGATACGCTTTTATACTTGCAGGGAAATATTATTAAAGCTGTCGTCGTCGGAACATATCGTTGACATTGAAAGGACTACTTTTAAGAAAATAAAGTCAACTTTACTGGATCGTTTTTTGTCGTATTCTTTGTGGACGTTTAATTAAGTAAGTTGTATGTGAATTTATTACTTAAACAACTCATGCCAAGTTCAGACATTGTTTATGTGTACTTCGACACCATCGCAAATTGCATGACTGCATTGTCCCTATGCTGATTTTTATGATCAAGATATAAACGTAAACTAGTTTTGCTAGGTAAGTGACAGTTTCTTTGGAGAATACATCGTAAAAGAAGTTTATAGTTTACAAAACTTTCATGCTTCGTATTTAACAGTCTATATCCTGGATCTAATTAGTCGAGATAGTCGGGATAGTCCTTGCCTTTCGTTATTCAAGTAATGCTGTGAAATCAATTAGGTAGGTACGCTTTCAAGAATCTCAATTAATTTATTCAAATAATGTCACTCGCATTGAAATGTCAGGTAACGAATGAAAAAGTGGAGACCCACATACAGTAGCATTTGCAAATGATAAATCAAAAGATTCAAAGCTGGTAATAGTAACTTTCAAGAGTTTGATAATGGCCACTGATTTTTAGAAAAAAGGGACTAGTAGGTCTATTATGAGTTTTCCCAGACTACTTACGCATTATAGTGACCATTCATGGTACGGACCCACTGGGGCCCTACCATGAAGTCGATTCAACTTTCTGAATTGCTGTCATTGGTTTATCGATTCAGAGAATTGAATTGCTATAAGACTTCGTACCCTGAATAGTACCTACCTATACGTCCTGTCAAATAAAGTTTTGTACGTGTGTTTAGGTATTAGATATTAATAAATATTTAATTAACAATATTAGATATTGGCAAAATAATTGTAAGTAATTTTATTTTGCCTCCATGATAAAATTCCGAATCCAGAATAAAAAGGAAAATCATTCAACAAGTGGAATGAATTTAAGGATTATACTAGGCGGAATCAGACCAAAGTGAACCCAAAGGGACCAGTGTACGCCAGAGCCTCGTTTGTTAGTTGGCAGTCTGCACCACGAGCAGGAGAGGTTGACTTAAGCTACAAAGATGATATGTACAAGCTACTTACACCCTAAAATATTTCGACTCAAACTAAGCTATGGGAACCAGATGGCTAATAATACTTTTTTTTGTAAATACGTACTTATAATATTATAAAAAACCCAGACAGAGATCAAACATCTATGTTCATCACACAAAATGTTTGTTCTCGGTGGGGATCGAACCCAGGCCTTCGGCGCAGAAGGCAGGGCTACTGACAACTGAGCTTTCAAGACTATTAATTATGGTTTTAATACCTTAGAATAAATACAGAAACCAGCATAGCTACCGACACTCAAATTTTGTACAATAATGAAATTACTGAGCGTGACTTGAAATCGTGTCGAGCGACCGAAATAGAAAGACAATGTCTTTGTAATAAGATTGGGTACTCATATTCAAAACATGGTGTTTTAGAATTTATTTCCCACACGTTATTTTACACCTTATTTTTGGATAGTAACAAAATTATTAGGTACGTTGGAGGTGGAGACAAGTTTGTGTTTGGGTATTTCTTGTTTACTGTGCTTCTGTTCTATTCAATTGTTGCAGAAGGCCCGAAAAATAAAAATAGAATGCCGAGTAATTAGAGAAGAAGCCTAAATATAAAAAATGAAATGCCTTTCTTTAACAGCTGAGTAATTGATGAACTGACGAGTTGAAGCTTCTGGGCGACCTCGACTATAATATTGTAAATACCAGCTTCCTGGACGGCCTCCTTGCACCGGTTTCAGAAACGAGATCGCCCTTTAATCCAGTGATTACTTTCTATAAATACGATACTGGACTTTTGTTTAGCATCAGTCGTTCATCCGAACAACACAGACCACAATGTTTAAGCTGGTGGTGTTGTCCTTCCTCGCAGCGGCGGTGGGCGAGCCCAGCGGCCTGTTCTACTCGTCTCCTTTGGCGTACTCTACGTTTGTGGCGCCAGCGACTACCACCATTACGAAGTCGGCCAGCAGTGTCGTCCATCCTTCGCCGTTCTACTCCGCTTATGCCACTCCTTTGGCTTACACCCACTTCATCAAGAAGCGGTCTCCGCAGTACTACCCGTATTATGCCCCCGGCGGCCTAGTCAGCGCGCCTCTCACCACGAGCTTTGTTTCGACGCCCGTAGTGCACAGCCCCGTCGTTTCTACTTACACTGCTGCATCTCTACCTTTGGCGGCTACCACACATTTCATCAAGAAGCGTTCTGCCCCTCTGTTGTCCACCGGCGCTGTCATCGCTCCTACCACATACGCGGCGGCTCCTTACCTGACTTCAACGTACGCTGCCACCTCTCCCATTTACTCATCTCCGTTATTTTCTACTCATATTGCATATTCTACCCCTATCACCCACTTCATTAAGAAGCGCTCCGCACAATTCCTCACCCCTTACTTAGCCCCCACATCCTACTCCCATCAGTCCAGAATAGACTTGATCAACCACCCATCTCCAGTTCTGAAGATTGCTTCCTACGCTCGCCTGAACATTCCTGTCCTAGTATGAACTAGAAAAATGGCTGTGAATAATTAATTGAGACTTCAATTAAAATAAGTTTATCTGCATGTAAATAGTAGGTAAAAGACAAATTGTATAACAACAATTCTAAACTTACGATATAAATAAAAACTGCGATAAACAATTTTATGTTTTTATATTTCATTGATTTATATTGCTAAGACACTTTCACATAATCGTCTTTATTTATTGGCTTTCGTCAATTGTTCTATCCTTAAAATAGTCAGACATCTTGTCAGTGACAACTAAGTAGATAAAATAAAAAACTTGTCAACAAAGTTGACATGACTGGTAAGTTAAGCAAAATAAATTTTTTTTAAATAAAATCTCTCTCGGTCTGTCTGTAAATAAAAAAGTACATAAGTATAAAATCACCTTAGTTTAGTTTGTGGCTAGATAGTGCTGTGTGGAATGTCTACCGATTCTTTTTTATTTACCTACTTAAAGTTAACTAGCTCCACATAATATAACAAATATAAAAAATGTCAGTGAGCTGGCATGCACTTACCTTTACATTTTACTTAATTGATCGAGTGAGCGAAGCGAACGAAGATTCTAGTTTCAACTTGGGCGATTTGGCATTTTATGTATGTATGTATGTATGTATATATGTATGTATGTATGTTTGTCTGGCCATAACTTTCGAACCGTTGATCCGATCTGCATGAAATTTGATAAGACGACAGCTTGTACTTGAGAAATTTACTTGTAAGTATATGAGTAAAATCGGATGAAGGGTTTTTAAGATATGGGGTTTTTTAAGGGGGCAAAAATAAAAAAAGTGATTTAAAAAAATCAAATTACATGTCATACGAAAGGGTTTTGTTTGGACATTCCAAAACAATTTTTACTTTTTTTCTGGGACGCTCGGTTTTTGAGATACAACAAAAAAGTTAAATTAAGATAACCAGCGACGCAAGAGCTCCTATCTCTAAGAGTTTCGTTGGCATCAAGGTTTTTCTACTGGTCGGCCAATTACTTTGCTTTTTCTTAATTTTTTTTCTTGAAATAAATTAAGGAGGTACTCAGTTCTCATAAAATGGTGACAACGACCAGGTCTGATGATGGAGCCAAGGTCTGTTCAACGGAACTCTTAAATAAATAGGCCAATAGAGTTGAAACTTGGTTACCGTACCAAGTTAGTAGGCAATAGTCAGAAAAAAGTCCAAACATAATGTTTGGACTTGTCTTTGACTACCACCTACTCAAAGTTTTGGTGCGTTCGTCGGGTCGCATCACGAGATCTCAGTTCGGGGCGAACTACTAGTTTTAGATAATTCAAATATTTTCATAATGTAAATAAGCAAGCGTAAAAATAAGTATACCTACTATACAAGGTGTTCCTTAAGTTGTGTATATAAACTTCAGGGGGCTAAAGTACCCATCAATATGAACAACTTTTTCTAAAGAACCAACACTGTGAACGCGAAAAAAAAACAGCTGTTTCATACATTTTAGCCTGGTAGGTATTGAACTTTTGTATGAAACAGCTGTTTTTTTTTTCGCGTTCACAGTGTTGGTTCCTTAGAAAAAGTTGTTCATATTGATGGGTACTTTAGCCCCCTGAAGTTTATATACACAACTTAAGGAACACCTTGTATAGTACTTATTTTCCAACAATATAGATCTTATACTGACGGAAAATCGGTTAAACACACTACAAACTGTTCAATTATTGAACATACATCGTTTTAAGTTCAATCGTTTAATGGTGTCACTTTCATTCATAGCTTAGCATAACTTTTAATCCACTTGGTCTTTGTTATTTATGTCACTATTGATTGTTTCAACCATAACTTCATCCAGTTTTTCACGCGCTAAAGCTTCTTCTTGTGCTTCCTTTATCGAGATCGGATGTTCTAGCGCTCTTGCCAACGGGAGATTGTGGAAAAATGTAAGAGCCACGGGAGTATAATAATGTTCAGTTCGCACAAAAGGGGATGTATCCTTTATCAAAGATTCACTTTCTTGCAAAGCCGGGTATACGGCTATTGGACTGTAAACCAACGGCGCTGAAATAAATCCGGGGGTGTGTCTTATATCAATTCGCGATTGATGAGACACAGCACTCGGAGCGGCGAAGATCAACGGAGCTAGTTGACCTTGCGTCGTACGTAGCACACATACGATGAAAAATATTCTAATCATCGTGTATGAACGAACTGTGACGTATGAAGACGCAGGCAGATGAGACGTAGCTTATAAAGTGAGGTAACGGTTGTTGGTTGCGCGGACGCAATAGGTTCAAGTTCTCGGTCACCGCTATTGGACGGGTTGTTGCGTCACTGCCTTCGGCTCAGGGGCACTGGCCGGATTGAGATGCACACATGCAATTATGGAACGTCAATAATTACAGTTTTGAGATTTATCTGCTTGCTACGATATTGCGTGAGAACGTATGTCTAATAAACAATTTAGCATTTATGCGTAAAATATGAAACTAGCGACTTCCTTATTAAACATTGAATTGATCTGTTTCATTATTACCTACTATGGTATACCTACTTTTATCTATTCTGTACAAAAATCAATCTATTTGTAAACGTACTGCAAAAAATAGTGAATTTCCTACTTTTTGTCAATAGGTACGTTCACAGGCCTCAATAGCAATTTTATTATTAGATCCTGTCACTTTGATTCAGCGTTCATAGTATAAGAAGGTGCTGCCTCAGGTAGTTGGTATCAGTCAGCTTGGAAAGTTCAAGATGTTCCGTGCCGTGTTATTGTTCGCTTGTCTGGTGGCTTGCAGTGCTCACGCCGTGCTACCCTTGGCGCATGCTGTCGTGGCTCCGGTACCTTATCCTCACGGACTTGGCCTAGGTCTCGGTGGATACGCTGGTCACGGTCTTACAGGCCATGGGTACTCTGGCGTAGACCATGTCGGATACGTCAGTCACGGGCCGGTTGGACATGGGTACGCTAGCCTCGGCCTTCTTGGACATGGCCATGGTGCTCACCATGTCTTGAAGCGCTCCCCACATTATGTTCCTGTTGGTCACTTGGGAGGTATTGAACACGGAGTCCACGGAGCTTACCCTGGCTATCTGAGTGGACTGGGACACTTAGGAGCAGTCGGTCACCTTGGTGCTAGTCATGTGGCTCCAATTGCACCGGTCGCCGTTTCTCACCAATCACGTGTAGATGTTCGTGCGTCGCCTGCTCTAGTCGCACAAGTTCTACCTGTCGTAGCTCCAGTGGCAGAACCTCTAATCCACGCTGCACCAATACACCACACTGCTTCGGTACCTCTGCATTATGGAGGTGATCATTATGGATCTGCTTATTCCCACTTGGGACATTACTAGTTTCAAGTGTAAAATGAAATGGTATCTTAGTTTTGTTCTGTAGTGATGGCAATTCAATTTTATTAATAATTGAAGTTACATACCTCCTGTTTTTTATTTTTCTTGTGTGACGTATTAGGTATATGTACCAATCTTTTATTTTACTATCAGTTACAGCTTCTGATGTTCATGTTTATATATTCGTATAGTTAATAAGCGACAACAGACTGCTGGAATAAAAAAAATGCATATGTAAAAAAACTACGTGCTCAGCCCGCATGCAGCTGTGATGTTGCTACTTTTCTACTAGAATAGAGGGTTTTCTTGGATTTTCTTCTTACATTTTGGACTCTGTTGTTTAATTGGTTGTTTAGCCTTCAGATTTTAGGCCGGGCATTCCATGCGTTCCAGCCTAGTTCTAAAAAACTGCATTACGATTATCCTATTTTTTAACATGGCTAAGTTTTTTTTTTACACTATAAAAAATATATATATTCAAGGATATACACAAGAAGGGACATGATAATTATTATTATCTGATTGACATATACTTGATAGAGAAAAATCACAAAGTTACCTCCAATTTTTGTTTTCCTCTTTTTGTAAGCGCTATACAAAACTTGGAAACAAAATAAAAATCCAATATTGTTGGTCAACATATATACCTACCTACCCCGCAGAATAACGAGGCCTTTTTTTAAAGGAATTATTTTTATCATTTAAATAACAAAATCCTATTTTCTTAAAATAATTTTCTATGACATAAATGCCTTAAACGGTGTCGGGTATCCTATTTTTTGTGTGTTTCTTATTCTATTTTATTAAAAATTTTACGCGTCGAAAACTAATAAAAAAAAATAAAAAAAATCGGCATTTCTTACCTAAAATCGTGTAATGACATATTATTATGTAGAGGATAATTATATCACAACTAGTGGCTTCCCGCGGCTTCGCACGCGTTGAAGTGGTGAACCGTGATTGAGCCACAAACATCAAAACATCGTAACTTTCGCATTGATTTGTATATTATTAGGGTAAGATTTTAAATACCTACGTAGGTATATGGGATACCTATAGGCGTACATTACCTATATTAGGTAGGTAGGTATAGGTACTGACTGAGTTTGGCACAAACATGACAAATACAACAAAGACAACCTTACACGGAAAATATGTACTTATTTGTTCCTAGTTTCTACCTCAAAAACAAACGAAACGAAACAGCTTCACGACTTTGATCCCCAATCACGGTAGATACCCTCATATCTCTTCGTACCAACTCAAGATTCCCGTTTTTAGAATATCCCATATATAACACAGAATATAACATTGACGCTTCGTTGTATCCTTTTTACTCGAGCGCAACGAAGGAGGGTAACGTTTCAGGGGTTGTTTTCGAAAATCAAACTGTTTTTTTGTTATTTATCCACAGAACACATTTTCTTTTAGTTTGAAGTTAATTACACTACGCGTTAAAAATCTCCCATACAAACCTTGGGACTTTGGCAGTCTTTTGCACCCTTTGCAGGGGTAGTTTTAAAATAGTGAAAACGTGATTTTAATCTATTTATTGTGGAGTATATTTACTTCAAGTTTGAAATCAATCGCACTATGCGTTAAAATTCTCCCATACTAACTTTTACAGTCATTTGCACCCTTTGCGGGGGTAATTATCAAAACTTCAAAGTGTTATTCTTAATTATTTATTTCTTAGTATATTTACCTCAAGTTTTAAGTCAATCGCACCACGCGTTAAAAAACTCCCATACAAACTTCGACATCCCTTTGCATACTTATTAAGGGTAATTTAAAAACCCAAAAATGTTATTCCTATTTTTTTAGCCTTGAAGTAAATCTACTTCTAGTTTCAAGTTTGTAGATTCAAGGAATAAAATTTTTCATACCAACGTTTTCAACCCTTTTTACACCCTTAGGGGTTGAATTTCCAAAAATCCCTTCTTAGTACACCTCTACGCCATAAGACCTATGTACTCTTCAAATTTCAAGTCTCTCTAGGACCAGCGGTCAAAACACTCCCATTCAAACTTTTACATCCCTTTGTACACTTATTAAGGGTAGTTTTAAAAAACTAAAAATGTGTTTCCTATTTTTTTGCCTTGAAGTATATGTACTCCAAGTTTCAAGTTTGTAGGTTCAAGGAATACAATTTTTCATACCAACGTTTTCATCCCTTTTTACACCCTTAGTAGTTGAATTTCCAAAAATCCATTCTTAGTACACCTCTACGCCATAAGACCTATATACTCTTCAAATTTCAAGTCTCTAAGTCCAGTGGTCAAAAAACTCCCATACAAACTTTTACATCCCTTTGCACCCTTATTAAGGGTAGTTTTAAAAAACTAAAAATGCCTTTCCTTTTTTTTTGGCTTGAAGTATATGTACTCCACGTTTCAAGTTTGTAGGTTCAAGGAATACTATTTTTCATACCAACGTTTTCATCCCTTTTTACACCCTTAGTAGTTGAATTTCCAAAAATCCCTTCTTAGTACACCTCTACGCCATAAGACCTATATACTCTTCAAATTTCAAGTCTCTAAGTCCAGTGGTCAAAAAACTCCCATACAAACTTTTACATCCCTTTGCACCCTTATTAAGGGTAGTTTTAAAAAACTAAAAATGCCTTTCCTTTTTTTTTGGCTTGAAGTATATGTATTCCAAGTTTCAAGTTTGTAGGTTCAAGGAATACTATTTTTCATACAAACGTTTTCAACCCTTTTTACACTCTTAGGGGTTGAATTTCCAAAAATCCCTTCTTAGTACACCTCTACGTCATACTACCTATGTACTCCTCAAATTTCAAGTCTCTAGGACCAGCGGTCAAAAAACTCCCATACAAACTTTTACATCCCTTTGCACCCTTATGAAGGGTAGGTTTAAAAAACTAAAAATGCCTTTCCTTTTTTTTTGCCTTGAAGTATATGTACTCCAAGTTTCAAGTTTGTAGGTTCAAGGAATACTATTTTTCATACAAACGTTTTCAACCCTTTTTACACCCTTAGGGGTTG
Source organism: Chloroclysta siterata (assembly GCA_932294275.1). Taxonomy (NCBI): domain Eukaryota; kingdom Metazoa; phylum Arthropoda; class Insecta; order Lepidoptera; family Geometridae; genus Chloroclysta; species Chloroclysta siterata. The sequence continues at coordinate 21,799,648 of OW028590.1, read as the reverse complement.
AATTTCCAAAAATCCCTTCTTAGTGCACCTCTACGCCATAAGACCTATGTACTCCTCAAATTTCAAGTCTCTAGGACCAGCGGTCAAAAAACTCCCATACAAACTTTTACATCCCTTTGCACCCTTATTAAGGGTAGTTTTAAAAAACTAAAAATGCCTTTCCTTTTTTTTTGCCTTGAAGTATATGTACTCCAAGTTTCAAGTTTGTAGGTTCAAGGAATACTATTTTTCATACAAACGTTTTCAACCCTTTTTACACCCTTAGGGGTTGAATTTCCAAAAATCCCTTCTTAGTGCACCTCTACGCCATATGACCTATGTACTCCTCAAATTTCAAGTCTCTAGGACCAGCGGTTTAGGCTGTGCGTTGTCTATATGTCAGTCAGTCAGTCAGTCAGTCAGGACTTTGAGTCTTATAGTATTAGAGATAATGTATTGACAACGCACAACCGTAGTCGCACAATGGTCGTTTAGCTTGAAGCTTTGAAGGTATATTTGTCTTGGTGAGTAGGTGTAGGTACACTAAGGAAATCTTACTTCCTAATTTAGTGTATAAATGTGAAAGTTACGGTGTATAGATATTTGTGACTAATTACGACGTAACTACTGAGCCGATCGCGGTCAAATTTATGACAATATAGATCGTAACCTGGATTAGCGCATTCAAGTAGTTTATTTTACAGAACAGCACGTAGGTAAGTATAATTTTTACGTAAGCCTCAATGAGGCTTCTTGTGGTGGTAACCACCTACTTAGTTCATATAAATATTTTTTAAGGACTAGCCTCAATAACATAATTAATATTTTGGCACAAAAACTGGATACTGCCATTCTCAAACATTGGGTTCAGATATTCAGATGGCCCACCTGATGTTAAGTGGTAACCATCACCTATAACAAAGCATAGGTAACGCACGATAGGAACGCGCCCTACGATGCACTGCTCTGCGTCCATCAACTTGAGGCACACAGATGTTAAGCCTCATGTGCCTGTAATTACACCGGCAACCACACTTTTCAAACCGAAACACAGTAATGCTGCTTTGCGGCAGAAAAAGGCGTGGCGATAGTACTTCCCCGGACGAGCCCTTCACAAAGAGCTCTACTACTTTTAAAAAACTGTTATTAGGTTAAATTGTTATGTTGGTTTTCGCTTTTTTTTATGGGCTTTATTTCTGAACTGTAGATTTAATAATAGTAAAAAAATAAGGAATTAGTTTCTGAAATGTACCCATAAAGTGGTGCAGCGAGAGCTAAAATTTGTATGACAATAGTTTCACACAAAAGTCCACCAGTGTTTAAAGGTTATAGTAAAATAAATACAATAAGAAATAGTGATAAAAAATAAAGCATAGTATAACTTTCAATTGGTTTATTGCAGAACAATTATTTTATGATCAGATATAGAGCTACACGTCAGGTAATGGCTATGTTTACCAGGGGTGAACGCTAAGAGCTTTAGGCACTACACCATGGTAGGCCAGGGATGAATACGGGGATACAAGGGGAGAAGAGTACGCAGTGACTACGGGAGAGGAGTAGGCGGAGACAAGTGGGGAGGAGTAGGCAGAGACTACTGGGGTAGAGTAAGCAGACACGACGGGAGCAGCGTAGCCGGAGAGCACAGGGCTGGAGTAGGCGAGGGGCGCGACGGCAGAGCTGTAGGCCAGAGGAGCCGAGCGCTTCTTAAGGTGGTGTAGGGACAGAGCCTTGGCCTGGTAGTGAGCGGCGCGTGCAGCGACCACCTCGGGGGTATCCAGCGGCACGCCACGGTAGGCATCCAGCACGACGGCGGGTGAGTGCGGTGCCTGTGCCAAGGCGGCGTAGCCAGGGTACACGTGCCCCGCGCTGTAAACGGAGGGCGCGAAGTAGGGTGTACCATGCACCACGCTGCTGCTGTACTGCGACTGCGAGCTCACGGCAGGTACCACGCCGGCGTACGCCAGACCCACGCTGGGCTTGGCCGCAACCATGCCTACTACACCGAGTAACACCACCAGCTTGTACATTGTGGTCTGTGTTACGTTCTTGTCGGGACGAGAAATAAAGATCGACTGATGCCTAGCAAACAGACATGGATGTTTTTATACTCTCCTAACAACAAGTAATTATTGCCGAAACTAATGCTAATAAACGACCTTCAGATACCGTATGTACGCTGCTGGTGGTAGGTCTTGATCGTTGAAAATTTATTATTATTTGTAGCTAGCAATGTACCTACAGAACTTTTTTGACACGGAAGCTTTCGTGATCAAATTAGATCTATTAAATAAAATATGTTAAAATTATTTATTTATTTATTGGAAAACCAACAGCTTGTTCTACCTTTAATAACATTGGTATAGAAATGAGAGATCCAATTAGCTTTCACGGATAAAAAACATTATGAGAATATATGTAAAAAAACACCGTAGTCGATAGTATGTATCAAAAGGTATGGAGTAGTATGGTATATGTATAGTTATGCGTGTACGTTCTATTCATTACAAGAATTCCCTGTTCAGCTGCTGTCTGGCTGAACCAACACGAGTGCAGAAAAGTTCAAAAACTAGACTGAGCTTATTAAGGTTCGTGCTTTCTCGCTAAAGAAATGTGTTTTGCCTGTAGTTGGTACGGGGATATTTATAGAAGGATTATATCGTTACATGTTATTTTTAATAAAAAAAAATTGATCAGCTATTTCACGCCGCTATTATTGGGTAGATTACATTATTGGAAAGAGAAATGAGTAGTACAGGAAGAGTAAGTAGTCAGAGGTACGTTCAAATATTAAATTTGGCACATACCCACATTTTGCAGGTGTTGGTATTCTATACGAAACGGGTTGCAAGCTCTCCTAGTCATTTACTCGTATTATCCACAAAAATCATTATGTATCCTAAAAAAAACAACCATTATGCTCTGCTCTCTCGCTTTAGAATTATTCTTACCTAACCTATCTGTGGGATTCTTTAGATCCATTAAAACACGAATATATTATTATACGAGGTTATGCCCTCCGCCCGGCCACGCCGTCCAAGCCAGTGTGGCCAGCATGTCGCTAGTGTTGCCAGCGCGACTAGGCTAGACACCACATCCTCATCTTTATTAAAATTTACAAATTTCAGAACACTTACAGTAAACCATATTTGTAAAAGAGTCAGTAATCATGAAAGTATAAGGCACAGTTTAATAGTTATGGATTAGTTTATACTTTATATTATTATACTTTGTATATAACACATTTATAAACAAAGCAAACCACAACTTATACAGGTACACAAAAATGTATAAAACACACATGATGCAATGGAGCATTTGTAGCTCTTTGCAAACGCTATTATTTATTACTTACATTTTAGATTGTATTGTCACCATTGATTTCCTTATTTACTTACCCATATTCAATACATATTGTAGTATGTAAGTACATACCTAAATTATTGGAAATGTAGCATAGGTTGAACAAAGATTAAACACGATGAAATAAATAGTAAGATTAGTTTGTATAACAGTTATAGTATAGGTACAACATTTTAAGTCAACACTAACATTTTCAAATATTTTGGAATAGTTATAGGTATTATAAATAATAACTGATTAACTCTTTCTTCTTACTATCACTACCTATATTCCTTCCCCTTATCCTTTTTTTTTTTATCCTTAACCTTAAACTAATACCAGGTAATAGAATAAAATTTGACCGATTCAAAATGTTGAACGTTCCGTTCGCCATTCTATTAATTTGCGGCCTTTAGTATTGAACATTGATTAACATATGGAATTTTAAAATTTCAAAAAGTTAAACTACTGGTAGAACTTACAGGTTAGTCAAGGCACTAATATTTGTTTGTCTGTGGTCAAGGCAATCCATTCGTGCTCTTTGATTGAATTTTACAAATTCATATTCAATAAACTATACTAAAAGGAAACTAGTTAAAATAGTTGGGTGAGACATCATATAGAAATCATGCCGATTTCACCTCTTGTTACTTTTATTTGCTGGTTTAAATCTAAAAGTTCTTACTTATCGTATCAGCATGAAAGATGCTTTAATTGTTATTATTAACATGAACATTTTTGTAGGTACATTTACATATTTAATAATTGAACGAATAGATTTCAAATTCATCGTATTAGTAGAAGGATATTTCTACAAGAATAAAAGCATAATTCTTCATAACTCATAAATCTTGTCTGATGCACAACAGATTTTATAAAGAAATAGAATAATATCATTATCATAACATTGATTTTGTCAGTCGTTTTCAAATTTGAATGTAACCTCTTTAGTAAGCTGAAAGAACAATTTAGCCTAACTTGGTTCCTAGTAGTTTCTTCATAGCTCAATTCAATTCAACAGGCGATTCGTTTTCTGACAATTTGGGAAGCAACATAGCTTTTTCATTTTAATTATTTTTCTCATCTGCGTCTAAGGTTTTTCTAGTGTTATTTTGAGTTGTGTTGTGTAATTTCGGTGGCATTTTAACCAACATTACTTGAGGTCTTAGCACAAAGTTTAAGCATTTGGAATGAAAGTGTCTGTATATATGATATCCTGATTTGACCGAAAATGTTTCTAATGTTTTGAAGAAAACCGCTACCATTTTCTTCGAAACAAATGATGGCCCACTTGACTATGGACTGACTTGACTAAAAAGAATTCAATACAAATCACTTGACACTGGCATGATTGTCTGTCGAATGACGGACAGGAGCCATAAATTGAGAGAAGAAGAAGAATTCAACAGGCAGAACATTTACCTCCATGGGCAGAACAACTCAGCTCTTGGCGTTTGTTTTGTGTTGATTAGCATAATCTAGTTCTTGCCGGAATAGGTACATAACATCAAGAAGAGGTCAATCCACCGGTCTGATCCAAGATCCGTGCGGATACAATCGATCATACTTTGAAGCAGTCTCTAATTACCCAATTATCAATTTACCTAACCCATTGAAGTATGTAATCACTGATTGATTCTGTTACTCAGATACCCCCCATTTTCCAGATAGGCAGGTACACCAAAATTTACAAGTTTATACAGGACCTTTAGAACAGCTAGGGACTAGGGGTATGTAGGTATAAGAACTGACCAAATCTACCACCAATCCAATTGATAATGTTCTCTAGGCTATGTATAACTTTCATTAGGTATCCATGGCAGTATCAAATAGATTATACTTAGGTCAGGTTTCATCGCCCCTACTGCAGCCGGCAAATATGAAGTATTTTAGATAGTACCTAAAACACACTCAAGGTGAATATAGGTCCGCCCAAGCAGGAGGTGTGAAAAGACGTAAACATTTAAAACAAAGATGAAGATCTAGATTTCATATTTTGTCTCTTCACTCTCAGACCATTAACAGACATATCATGGAAAACCAAGGTTCTTTCAAGATAGGTACTGTAACATATTTTCCTATAACCTAGGGGTAATCTAGGGTAAATAAACACAACTATATTTACTAAAAATAATACAAGCTTTATTTTTATTGCCTAAGTGTTTTTATGTACAATTCTTGTTATGAAAAGATTATGCATATGATGTTAACATTAATATTAGTGTTCTGAAATCCTAAATACCTGGGGGAACACAAAACTTATAATTATAGTGTGTGTACACAGTAAAATACAAAATATGATATGGATTGGTGAAGCGTTTGGTCAGAGCTAGGCTAAAATTTACTCTCTAGTATTTATCTGAATCGATGGCTCTTATACGAATGATATACCGCAACCAGGCGAGGTAGAACGTCGACGAATTTCACGCGGGCATCGGAATTGCCTCTGACTAACCTTTTGGGGAATATTAAATGGGTCCTCGGAATGGATGTAGCTACGAGGTGTGTGTCTATGTGTAGTATACCACGAAGATATCGAGAACTTGGCGGGAGCGACCACTTCAATCCCGGAGCAGTTTGCCGAAAGGCAACTGCCGGCGTCCGAGGTATCTGAGTTTGGCACCGAAATGCGCCGACACACGACTAGGCAGGAATTCAGCTCCAGGGTACAGCCTTTTCTGATCGACCAAACATAAAACTTGAATTAGAACTGACTCACAGAAACACGAGAGGAAAATCCAAATATCACAATCTCAACTTCGCAACTCACCAGGCCTTGAAATATGATCACTGAATATAACACAACGACGGCGCGTTGTCGGACAATTAAGTCTCGTGCGTCTCGTAATCGACGACGGGTTATTTATTTAGTAAATAACAGAGAATTAAATACTATTCTCTGACGATTCGAATATATCGACCATCTATCAAAAAATATCAGTTCATTTGTCGTGTCATGTCTGCGCCATAGCCACACATAGACCATTCATCTACTCAACTCGATCGTACATGACCGATTCTATAATTCGGACAATCGAGATACCCGATGAAACAAACGAACAAGATTACGTCAATTCGGTCTTAATGAATCAAATTAAAAATCCCTATAATCCTCCAGGAATGATCCCGAGGAATCCAAAACAAGTTAAAACTGTATCTATCCAATAAAACTGAAAAATAATAAAACGCGATTAATCGACTCGATATAATTGTTCGAAATCGAAGATCTCTATCTAAAAAAAACAACATACCATAGATTTTTCTACACTCTACTTTTTCAATTAGGCTTGCCAGCAACTGAACAGTAATTCGCTCAAATCGGATGATCGATAATCGATCGACCGAGGGAAAAAATGATTTGAATGAATAAAAACGATATATCTGCCTGACTTGAGTTTCCACAGAGGATCGTGAACAAAATGCAGTGGATTACTTAGTATTACCCTTTAACTTGAGAGAACATATCTAATTATCGATACGATCAATATTCGACGCTCGCTCGTGTAACACGGCAACACCAGCCTATCAGCTGTTTCGTACACAACAAAATTATGACAAACTCGTTAGGCAAAATGGTTTTTATAATGGTGATATAACGTTATAAAATGGTGTGTATAAAACTACAATGGCTCGCGACTGAGTTATGTGTCGCGCGAAGCGCGACACATAACGAATTTTCTGTTTAAGGCGCCAAGGTTCACGGATGAGTTCTTATGGTAATAAAACTATCTTAATGAAAGGAGGATTCAAAATACAATGGCGCGTAAGTTGAAAAATCTATGGAATTTTATATCTTCTATATTAATGGTTTTCAGTAAAAAAACGGACGTTACAGTACAATGTTTAAATTTTCATAATAAAACCTATTATCTCTTTGAACTTCTTGTACTTAGTAATTTTACCTTGTTTTAAGTATGTACCTACCTAGGTAAATAAGTAACATAATTTATTTATTCATCATCATCACCCTTATTCTAATGTAATAATGGTAGTATGTACACTTAGTCAATATACTATATGACTATAAGGTATTGATATAGGTTCAATTCATTAATACAGTTGATATAGCTTTTGGTAGAATCCTTACCAGAAAAAGACACGCTTTGATATATTCAGCTTGTTCATTAGATGTCTCATGCCTTCAAAGAGTCTAGTAACTTTTATAAGTCAGTACGTTCTTTTTACAGTTGCTCACTACCAGTCTGAGTGACCAGTAGATTTTATCAACATTATCAAAATCATACAACACATTGAAAAACTTACTTAGTGACACATTAAGAACTGTGTGCAAGGCCAAAGTTAAGTTTTAGTAGACATAAAAAGTACTTTTTCTCCATTATCAGATAAAACAGGGTAAAATACCAATTTCTATCAAAATGTTGCTCAAACATTTATTTTTAATTGTTATGTATTACTGATAATTTATTTCTATTCAAAACCAGTTTTTAAACTGTACTTTGTCAAGTTTAGTTAAACCAATGTAATTCTTTTCCTTTTGTTTACTTGATTATTATATTAATGTCTATTATAAATCTTCATTTAATTCACTTAGTAATAAATACCAAGGTAGGCAGGTTGAATGTTCTATTGGCTTGTGATAAGCAGATAGGTTATTTAATACTTACTTTCACACATAAAATTGATGCTAATAGCATTCTCTATCAATCATCCAGGAAATACAAGAATATAGTGAGGTATGACTGTCTCTACCTAAGTATATAGGCATCGGTACAATAATTTTACTTTTTACGTGGATGTTCCATCCATACACCATGTTTGAACATAGGCACAAGTCTCTTTTGCTGCTGTAGCTACAGAATGCAAACTCCTACTAACACAATTTCTGCTTTTGTTTCCATCATTCCTGTAATTATTATTTTTAAGAAAATAAATAACCTTTATTTTATTTTCGTAAATGCTGTCGACGTTTCTTTAAATAGATCAACCACTTTTTAAACAGTTTGATTTACGTATGGCTGTTTTGAATTCATATAGTGTTCTACAATGTAGGTAGGTAGCTCAAAAATCTCTGAACAAAATATGCAGTTATGATTACCATTCTATTGATAGTATAAGTATATAGTAAGTATTTATAATAGCTACCAAGCAGGTCGGTCGATTTTTGGAGTGTTCGTACCCGAGTGGGTTTTACCGCCTTGTTTGCTGTAAATGATGATGGTCTATGTGGTATTCTTTAGATCCAATGAAACACAAATATATTATTATACGAGGTTATGCCGTCCGCCCAGCACGCCCGCACCAAGCAAGTGTCGCCAGCATGTCGCTAGTGTTGCCAGCGCGACTCGGCTAGACACCACATCCTCATCTTTATTAAAATTTAAACACTTCAGAACACTTACAGTAAACCATATTTGTAAAAGAGTCAGTAATCATGAAAGTATAAGGCACAGTTTAATAGTTATGGATTAGTTTATACTTTATATTATTATACATTGTATATAACACATTTATAAACAAAGCAAACCACAACTTATACAGGTACACAAAAATGTATAAAACACACATGATGCAATGGAGCATTTGTAGCCCTTTGCAAACGCTATTATTTATTACTTACATTTTAGATTATATTGTCACCATTGATTTCCTTATTTACTAACCAATATTCAATACATATTGTATTATGTAAGTACATACCTAAATTATTGGAAATGTAGCATAGGTTGAACAAAGATTAAACACGATGAAATAAATAGTAAAATTAGTTATTTTAACAGTTACTGTTATAGTATAGGTACAACATTTTAAGTCAACACTAACATTTTCAAATATTTTGGAATAGTTATAGGTATTATAAATAATAACTGATTAACTCTTTCCTCTTCCTATCACTACCTATATTCCTTCCCCTTTTCCTTTTTTTTTTTTTTTGAATCCTTAACCTTAAACTAATACCAGGTAATAAAATATAATTTGACCGATTCAAAATGTTGAACGTTCCGTTCGCCATTCTATTAATTTGCGGCCTTTAGTATTGAACATTGATTAACATATGGAATTTTAAAATTTCAAAAAGTTTAACTACTGGTAGAACTTACAGGTTAGTCAAGGCACTAATATTTGTTTATCTGTGGTCAAGGCAATCCATTCGTGCTCTTTGATTGAATTTTACAATTCATATTCAATAAACTATACTAAAAGGAAACTAGTTACAATAGTTGGATGAGACATCATATAGAAATCATGCCGATTTCACCTCTTGTTACTTTTATTTGCTGGTTTAAATCTAATATTTCTTACATTCTATCAGCATGAAAGATGCTTTAATTGTTAATATTAACATGAACATTTTTGTAGGTACATTTACAATTTATTAATTGAACGAATAGATTTCATATTCATCGTATTAGTAGAAGGATATTTCTACAAGAATAAAAGCACAATTCTACATAACTCATAAATCTTGTCTGATGCACAACAGATTTTATATAGAAATAGAATAATATCATTATCATAACATTGATTTTGTCAGTCGTTTTCAAATTTGAATGTAACCTCTTTAGTAAGCTGAAAGAACAATTTAGCCTGACTTGGTTCCTAGTAGTTTCTTCATAGCTCAATTCAATTCAACAGGCCATAAGTTTTCTGACAATTTGGGAAGCAACATAGCTTTTTCATTTTAATTGTTTTTCTCAACTGCGTCTAAGGTCTTAGCACAAAGTTTAAGCATTTGGAATGAAAGTGTATATATGATATCCTGACCGAAAATGTTTCTAATGTTTTGAAGAAAACCGCTACCATTTTCTTCGAAACAAATGATGGCCCACTTGACTATGGACTGACTTGACTAAGAAGTATTCAATACAAATCACTTGACACTGGCATGATTGTCTGTCGAATGACGGACAGGAGCCATAAATTGAAGAAGAATTCAACAGGCAGAACATTTACCTCCATGGGCAGAACAACTCAGCTCTTGGCGTTTGTTTTGTGTGTTGATTAGCTTAATCTAGTTCTTGCCGGAATAGGTACATAACATCAAGAAGAGGTCAATCCACCGGTCTGATCCAGGATCCGTGCGGATACAATCGATCATACTTTGAAGCAGTCTCTAATTACCCAATTATCAAATTACCTAACCCATTGAAGTATGTAATCACTGATTGATTCTGTTACTCAGATACTCACCATTTTCCAGATAGGCAGGTACACCAAAATTTACAAGTTTATACAGGACCTTTAGAACAACTAGGGACTAGGGGTATGTAGGTATAAGAACTTACCAAATCTGCCACCAATCCAATTATTGATAATGTTCTCTAGGCTATACATAACTTTCATTAGGTATCCATGGCAGTATCAAATAGATAATACTTAGGTCAGGTTCCATCGCCCCTGCTGCAGCCGGCAAATATGAAGTATTTTAGATAGTACCTAAAACACACTCAAGGTGAATGTAGATTCGCAGAAGCAGGGGGTGTGAAAAGGCGTAAACATTTAAAACAAAGATGAAGATCTAGATTTCATATTTTGTCTCTTCACTCTCAGATCATTAACAGACATATCATGGAAAACCAAGGTTCTTTCAAGATAGGTACAATGTTAAAATTTTCATAATAAAACCTTTTATCTCTTTAAAACTTCTTGTAGTAATTTTACCTTGTTTTAAGTATCTAGGTAAATAAGTAACATAATTTATTTATTCATCATCATCACCCTTATTCTAATGTAATAATGGTAGTATGTACACTTAGTCAATATACTATGTGACTTTAAGGTATTGATATAGGTTCAATTCATTAATACAGTTGATATAGCTTTTGGTAGAATCCTTACCAGAAGAAGACACGCTTTGATATATTCAGCTTCATTCATTAGATGTCTCATGCCTTCAAAGAGTCTGGTAACTTTTATAAGTCAGTACGTTCGTTGCTCACTACCAGTCTGAGTGACCAGTAGATTTTATCAACATTATCAAAATCATACAACACATTGAAAAACTTACTTATTGACACATTAAGAACTGTGTGCAAGGCCAAAGTTAATAAAAGTAGAGATAAAAAGTACTTTTTCTCCATTATCAGATAAAACAGGGTAAAATACCAATTTCTATCAAAATATTGCTTAAACATTTATTTTTAATTGTTATGTATTATTGTTATTTTATTTCTATTCAAAACCAGTTTTTAAACTGTACTTTGTCAAGTTTAGTTAAACCAATGTAATTCTTTTCCTTTTGTTTACTTGATTATTATATTATTGTCTATTATAAATCTTCATTCGTTCACTTAGTAATAAATACCAAGGTACCTACATACTATGTTGTATGTCATTAGTTAAGCCAGTTGAATGTTCTATTGGCTTGTGATAAGCAGATAGGTTATTTAATACTTACTTTCACACATAAAATTGTAGTTCTAGGCAGACTTAATGCTAATAGCATTATCTATCAATCATCCAGGAAATACAAGAATATTGTGAGGTATGACTGTCTCTACCTAAGTAGGTATATAGGCATCGGTACAATAATTTTACTTTTCACGTGGATGTTCCATCCATACACCATGTTTGAACATAGGCACAAGACGTCTCTTTTGCTGCTGTAGCTACAGAATGTATACTCCTACTAACACAATTTCTGCTTTTGTTTCCATCATTCCTGTAATTGTTTTTTTTTTAGAAAATAAATAACCTTTATTTTATTTTCGTAAATGCTGTTGAAGTTTCTTTAAATAGATTAAGCACTTTTTAAACAGTTTGATTTACGTATGGCTGTTTTGAATTTATATAGTGTTCTACAATGTAGGTAGGTAGCTCAAAAATCTCTGAACAAAATATGCAGTTATGGTTACCATTCTATTGATAGTATGTAGATGAGATAAGTATGTAGTATTTATAATAGCTACCAAGCAGGTCGGTCGATTTTTGGAGTGTTCGTACCCGAGTGGTTTTGACCGCCTTGTTTGCTGTAAATGATGATGGTCTATCTTACATATATTATATTAGCAGAGTTATAATAACATAATTAGAATAAATTGTCAAGGCATTGAATTATATTATGTATTCGAGCATATTTATGCATATTCGTGGCGTTATCAACTGTTAACAGTTGCATTGCCGTGTTTGTGTAGGTTAAGTTTCTTCTTAATTTCTCGTTACATAATACCTACTCACATTTTAATAATGGGAGGTAGTTTGATATCTGTATTTTTACGGAACAAATATTTTTATTTCTTTTTAAAGATGCGGTAATATTATTATAAATTGTAAAATTCACAACACACATAAACTTTTGACAGTAAAGCAACCACTACGAATAATCAACTAGGTAGATTATACCCACCCAGTAGATTAATTATAATGATAATGGTAAGTATATAGTAAGTTACATATGAAACGGAAATCGAGATAATACCCAATAATCTTCCTGTGTTTTGCCTGCCACACCTGGCATTGGTATACTATAACACAGGGTTATTCTAGTTTGGGTACAAATGTTGTTCGAACAGGAAATATCGCAAATGTTTAACATAAACCCAATTTAATAAAATACTGTAATGTTTGTTAACGATTTTAAATAAATAAATTTCATTTCATCTAAAACACTTAAAAGCTAAGTGTTATTAAGTATGTTTGTGATCCAGTTTCCGATGCATAACAACAAAATGAATGAATTATTCATGGCCTTTAATTTTTTATTATATTGTCACATGTGATCACACACAGTGCATTTGATGATTTTTCATTTCTTTTGCCTTTTTGTCATTTCCGATGACCATTTATTAAATACATGGCTTTGTTTTCCATCTCTGATGAAACATTTCTTGCATGGCTTTTTGGTTATCTTTAATAACATTATACATAGCCTTTATATCATCTCTGATGACATTAATTACATGGCCTTTACATCATTTCTGATGAGATTGATTACATAGCCTTTTCGTCGTCTCTGATGTGATGACACTTATTGCATGGCCTTTATTTACATGACCGGTATTTGGAGCCTGTAACATAACACTTTTCATATTAGATATTGTTTATTCATTTTAGGTCGTGGCTCATGCTCAGCGCAACAATAGAATAGCTACTTTGTTGCATTGCCCTTAAAACTGGTGCTGGTTTTTCCAGTCTAGATTTCAGTTGCAATAGGTAGGTATAAAAGATATAAAAACCATTCACCCAATTGCTAATAAAAATAATATTAAAATAGCAACAGCCTCAAGACTTTGATTCCCAGGCACGGTAAATATCCTCACACATCCCTTACTACTAAGTATCAACTTAAAGATTTTTGAGGATGTCTAAGGTGGTCAGATACGTCCAAATACTTTTAACATTTGGCACAAACCCACATATTACAGTAGTTGGTATTCCATATACTGTAGTACCTGGTGACGTGGGTCAAGACGTACAGATATGGTTGATGATGATATGATGTGTCGTCCAGGCCGATTTTGGCTACGGCAGCATTATTAATGCTAATAATTTTCAAAACATTTCTACCTTCATAGTGATCAAAGTAAAAATCTTTTCTTTCACAGAAGGTTTTCGTAGGTTAGGGTAGGCAGGTAAAATTATTATGCAGCGATAAATTTTTCTAGATCTTTTTCTAACAGGTTTCTCAATTACGTAAGTAATACTTTGATCTAATATACAGTACCCTCGTACTGTACATGTTAGTTCAACGTAGGTCTCGTACCCTGTTTATTGAATTGGAACTTGAACTTCAACTGCAAAATATTTACTTTGGAATGCCATCTATCCCTTCCTTTTCAGTAAAAATGAGATAAATTACTCACGTTCTCCTCAGTCGCCACTTTGTGGTATTCTTTAGATCCAATGAAACACAAATATATTATTATACGAGGTTATGCCGTCCGCCCAGCACGCCCGCACCAAGCAAGTGTCGCCAGCATGTCGCTAGTGTTGCCAGCGCGACTCGGCTAGACACCACAGTCTATCTTATATATATTATATTAGCAGAGTTATAATAACATAATTAGAATAAATTGTCAAGGCATTTAATTATATTATGTATTCGTGCATATTTATGCATATTCGTGGCGTTATCAACTGTTAACAGTTGCATTGCCGTGTTTGTGTAGGTTAAGTTTCTTCTTAATTTCTTGTTACATAATACCTACTCACATTTTAATAATGGGAGGTAGTTTGATATTCTATATTATTACGGAACAAATATTTTTATTTCTTTCTAAAGATGCGGTAATATTATTATAAATTGTGAAATTCACAACACACATAAACTTTTGACAGTAAAGCAACCACTACGAATAATCAACGAGGTAGATTATACCCACCCAGTAGATTAATTATAATGATAATGGTAAGTATATAGTATGTTACAAATGAAACGGAAATCGAGATAATACCCAATAATCTTCCTGTGTTTTGCCTGCCACACCTGGCATTGGTATACTATAACACAGGGTTATTCTAGTTTGGGTACAAATGTTGTTCGAACAGGAAATATAGCAAATGTTTAACATAAACCCAATTTAATAAAATACTATAATGTTTGTTAACGATTTTAAATAAATAAATTTCATTTCATCTAAAACACTCAAAAGCTAAGTGTTATTAAGTATGTTTGTGATCCAGTTTCCGATGCATATTTAACAAATACGAATTATTCATGGCCTTTAATTTTTATAATATTGTCACATGTGATCACACACAGTGCATTTGATGATTTTTCATTTCTTTTGCCTTTTTATCATTTCCGATGACCATTTATTAAATGCATGGCTTTGTTTTCCATCTCTGATGAAATATTTCTTGCATGGCTTTTTGGTTATCTTTAATAACATTATACATAGCCTTTATATCATCTCTGATGACATTAATTACATGGCCTTTACATCATTTCTGATGAGATTAATTACATAGCCTTTCCGTCGTCTCTGATGTGATGACACTTATTGCATGGCCTTTATTTACATGACCGGTATTTGGAGCCTGTAACATAACATTTTTCATATTAGATATTGTTTATTCATTTTAGGCTGTGGCTCATGCTCAGCGCAACAATAGTATAGCTACTTTGTTGCATTGCCCTTAAAACTGGTGCTGGTTTTTCAGTCTAGATTTCAGTTGCAATAGGTAGGTATAAAAGATATAAAAACCATTCACCTAATTTCTAATAAAAAATAATAGTAAAATAGCAACAGCCTCAAGACTTTGATTCCCAGGCACGGTAAATATCCTCACACATCCCTTAGTACCAAATACTTTTAACATTTGGCACAAACCCAGTACAGGTACAGTAGTTGGTATTCCATACACTGTAGTACCTGGTGACGTGGGTCAAGACGTACAGATATGGTTGATGATGATGTGATGTGTCGTCCAGGCCGATTTTGGCTACGGCAGCATTGTTAATGCTAATAATTTTCAAAACATTTCTACCTTCATAGTGATCAAAGTAAAAATCTTTTCTTTCACAGAAGGTTTTCGTAGGTTAGGGTAGGCAGGTAAAATTATTATGCAGCGATAAATTTTTCTAGATCTTTTTCTAACAGGTATCTCAATTACGTAAGTAATACTTTGATCTAATATACGGTACCCTCGTACTGTACATGTTAGTTCAACGTAGGTTTCGTACCTTGTTTATTGAATTGGAACTTGAACTTCAACTGCAAAATAATTACTTTGGAATGCCATCTATCCCTTCCTTTTCAGTAAAATGAGTTAAATTACTCACGTTCTCCTCAGTCGCCACTTTGTGGGATTCTTTAGATCCATTAAAACACGAATATATTATTATACGAGGTTATGCCCTCCGCCCGGCCACGCCGTCCAAGCCAGTGTGGCCAGCATGTCGCTAGTATTGCCAGCGCGACTAGGCTAGACACCACACTATCCATATCGGATCGGCATTCATTGACATTCCTGTATCATGAAAATATGGAAATTGTAGATTGTTTACCTAGGGAGCAAACAACAATTTTAAAGGCAAGAGCTGCAAAGGATTCTAAAGTAGAATCCTGAGTGCAGCAAAGGATTCTAAGTACGTCACTCGAGCTTAAAATAGTGTTGTTCCCAAGGTGGAAACTCTATTTTTTATTACCTTCTATGAGAAAACAAGGAAGTGCAACTTATGAATAAGAATAGTACTTTTTTTTATTTTTATAAAATAAGTAAGATCTGAATTTGAGTAAACAATTACGAACCAACGTGTCATGGATTTCGACGTTTTTTTTTAACATTTATTTATTTGAGTCACGCTCGGTTCGTTACTTGCACACAATGCCCGTGATTAAAATCTTACTAACAATATCCACATTCAATTTTTTTTTCTAATTTTAATGTCTTGCTATTAAAGAGTTATTTCTGTCCCTGTTTGCGAAGAATAAGCTAGTTCTTTGCGAATAGATGTGATAAAAAATAGCTGCTGTTTTAAAACTTGATGTGAAAGGTGACGCAAAGTGCGGAAGCATGCAAAGCAAGCATGGTCCTAATGTACCCAATGTTTTTCAGATTGTTATTTGTCAATTGTCTTATCTACAGGACTAAGAGCTGATTTCACCATGCTCTGTTAGTAACTAATCAAGGATTAACAAGCCGTTAAATCTAACCTTAGATGTCAAACGCGTACATTTTGACACATTTAACGGCCCTTTAATCCTTTGTTAATTTAACAGAGCATGGTGAAACCGGCCCTAAAGATGTGTATGCACCTAATTTATAAAAATAAATCTAACAAATAATATAAGAAAATCTATGTTTATGGGATAACGTATTTTTATTTCTATAGTACATAAGAAAGTAAAGTTTTGACTGTAGGTAGATTCTATGAAATTAATTAAACCATAAAGGTCCTATACTTCCTCCTTTCATTTTTTGCGTTCTTGATGGTAGCAGTCGTAGCAAATTATGCAAGGAAAAGATGTCCCTGACAGAGTGGCATGTCACCTGTTATTGCTATTAAGGTGGTAGGCATTTTTTTAATGACTACTATAGAATAGAGGATGATTGCCAGCGTATTCTCTTATCTGTGCCAGCGTGGAAGTTCCATATATCTTATTAGGTACTAATGGTTACATTGTCTTTGATTCACACTAGAGGCGCTTACAGAGGTGTACCACAGGTGCTCTAATTTTTATTTTTGGATATGGTAAAAATACTTTTCTACATTTAACATAACTTAGTTAAAATCAAAATCCAATATCGGTTCGTTTCTTTATTTACAAATCATTTTAAACAGTCGTTCGGCAAGCTGAACCGAGGATTACTCCTCGTTATCGTGGTGACGTTTACCAGGGGTGGATGCCGTAGGCCTTGGTGATTATGGGAGTGTGGAATGCCGTCGAGTAGGTAAGAGGTGCTGAGTAGATGGGAGCCGCGGCGTAGGTCGATACAATCGGAGCGATGGAGTGAGACAGAAGGGGAGCGGCATACACAGAGCGTTTGTGGATCGAGTGACTCTCAGCGAAAGCCTTAGCTTCTAAGTGGGCAGCACGAGCGGCAATCACTTCGGGAGTATCGAGGGGCACAGCGGGAGCACCGATGGCGGCGGGCACGAAGGCAGCGCTCTTGATGAAACCCGGAGCTGAGTAAGTGGTCGCGATGGCGGGAGTGGCGATAGCTGGAGCGGCGAAAGCGGTCTTCACGAACGCGGGAGCAGCAAACGCGGTCTTCACAAATGCAGGTGCAACTGCGGCGGCAGCGATCGGTGCGCTGTAGACCTGGGGGGCTGACACGTAGGTGCTAGTAATAGCGGGAGTTGACTTAATGTCAAGGCGGGATTGCGAAGACACAGCGGATCCAGAGGTGTAGGCCACAGCGGGCGCAGCATATGCTGCGGGTGCGGAGTAGGCGACGGGAGCAGCGACCGCAGCGGGGGCAGCGTAGGCTACGGGAGCTGCGGGGGCAGCGTAGGCCACGGGAGCTGCGATGGCAGGAGCCGAGTAAGAGGTTGACACTACAGCAGGTGAGCTTTTGATGTCCAGCCGAGATTGAGAAGACACGGCAGATCCTGAAGAGTAGGCGATGGTGGGTGCAGCGTAGGCCGCAGGCGCAGCGTAGGCGGCAGGTGCAGCGTAGACTGCAGGTGCAGCATAGGCTGCTGGTGCAGCATAGGCTACGGGTGCGGCGATAGCAGCAGGCGCGGAGTAGGCCACGGGGGCTGCGACAGCCACAGGCGCCGAGTAGGAAGTCGCCACTACAGCTGGAGAGCTCTTGATGTCCAGCCGGGACTGCGAGGATACAGCGGCCGGAGCAGCTGCGAACACGCCCGCAGAGTACGTCAGCGCACCGCCGTGCAGGAGACTGGAGCTGGGCACGGCCGAAGCCAACGCCACCACAGATAACAACACCACCAGCGAGTTCATCGTGGTCTGTGTAAGTTCAGGTGCGAACGACGAGAGGAAAAGATCAACTGATGCTTTCTTCAGATGTCGTAGTGTATTTATACTGGCCGCGATGAATCGCGAATGAAAGTCAAGTTCGACGAGTCCTTATTCAACGTAGTACATAGTTACCGAATAAGTGACATTTAAATGAACTCACAAAAGTTGTGTGGAAACTGATGCATTTATTTAATCTTTCAATTTATTAAAATATAAATCCGTTTTATTAGCAGTTAGACAATCTGTTTCTATGCTCGTTGCATATTCCAATTGTGTTTATCTATGAAACAAGAACAAAAATATTGCGTCAGCTGTGCCTACGCACTGCAACACAGACCTCTTTCCTACAACCTCAAATTTGGATCTCACCACCTACAACCGAACCTAACATCCTTCTAATACATACACTGTCGTCAAAACGTTATAAACACGTTGTTCGAAATCGAGAGTAGGTACCTACTTGTTTTTACTAAGTTTATAAATACATTGCTGTTAGTCTATGCACAGACAACATAATCATTGTGTGTGAGGCGAGTATATTATTTAAAAACAAGCAGCAATAGCTGTAGTAGTAGCATTAATAAAATATTTATTAAAAAATAAAAAACCCGACTGTCCAAACTAAAAGCATGGAAACAAGATTAAGTTTTAAATTTCTTCTTGGTAGTGAACTCCAGTTGTTCAGTCTTGACGAATGATACTATTTAATAATCACATGCAGTCAGAGGCTCGTGTATGTCCGTCCTAGCAGTATCCTGACGCCTCCGACTGCCTGTGATTATTAAATTGTATCCATTCTTGTTGGCTTAACATCTGTATGCTTCAAGTTGATGGACGCAGGGCATTGCATCGCAGGGTATTTCATCGTAGGGCACGTTCCCATCGTGCGTGACTTACGAGGTAATGCTTTGTTACAGGTGATGGTTACCATTTAACATCAGGTGGGCCATCTGCTTGTTTCATCAGATAGTTGTATAAATATATATATATATATATATGACTGAACATGTAGAGTCTCTGCGTCTCTGCGAGTCTCCTCGCTCCAAGTAAGAACTTGTATAAAGGGCGTCCCATGACTATGAGACATGAAGGGAAAGTACCCTAATATTGTAGATAGGATAATTTGTTGTAAGAATACTTTATTTTATTTTTAAAACTTAGTAATACATTCAAAACATAAGAGAAATTATTATTTTTGTTCATTCTTTGAATTGGCAACATAAAAACCACGGGTTTTTTTTCACATTTGAGTCGGTTCGATTCCCAGATAAAGCAAGTAATTTTTAGAAAATTTTTGAATACAGTATTACTAACTTTTAAAAATAAAATAAAGTCTCTTTGCATCAAAATTCCTTATCTACAATATTTAAGGTACTTCCCTTCATGTCGCAAGCCCTGTATAGACGCGACGGCTCTCTGCTTTAGCTGATTACAAAATTGGTAAGGTTGACAATGAGAGAGTTGCCAAACATTAAGGTATTTAGGTATATTACATTTATAGTGTCTGAAACATTATTTTAGTTGAGTTTTTTTTAAGTTAATCCTTTTAGTTTTTTAGTTCCCCATTCACAAATCCAAAGTCTATTTAACTCATACTTACCAATAAAGTACCAATCGACCTACCAGATTCCACGCAGATCGGGTTAACGGTTCGATAGTTATACTCGGAGAAAAATACAACGCTGATTCATACCAGTTGATTGAGAAATCTTCGCTCGCTTCGCTCGCATGACCGATGTAAGCTGTGTCAGTGGTTGTTTGAAGGGCGATGAACCGGTTTACATGAAAACCTAATAATATGATAATAAAAGATAAAAAAAATAAGTTCATTGCATAGTCTTAAGTTTATACTACAGTATTACAGTGTTTTAATAGTAGATGCATTGAGAAGCAGTGCGAAAAAGATCTTAAGTTAAGACATAGAATTTAGTTCCTCGCTCTAACAATATGAAATAAAAGCTTATGATAAAATATTTTTTAAGTCCCAGTGATAAACCATTGAGGAACATAGGACAAGTTATAATAATCTGCTGATGCTGGCTGTTCAAGCTTACTGTGTAAGTGAATTCCCATAAATCTAATTGATTAATATTTTGAACTATAAACTGCCCTCATTGCCTAAAAAAATCCTTATTATCTGAAAAGGGAAAATATATTGCAATAATAATTCAAAAAAAATAAAAACTTTATTTCCAGTAAAAGGTTAAACAGTAAAAGGTTGATTACACAGTAGGTTAACAAAAATAATGAAATATAGTAGTATTGGTATCTAAAATAGTTAATTACGAACCTTTGTAATGTCTTTGCATAGACACCTCGCTCTAACTAAGTATAGATGTAGACGCGAGTGATCACTGCTTCAGCTATTACTCAAGGTATATTTATTGTCTTTTGTAATGGGTGGCAGATCTAATAAATTTACATTATTCTACTGTTTATTGAAGCGAATTCTAAGTATATCGTAATCGATACTATCCTTATGTACATCTATTATTTATTTTTTACAGCCATTGCATTTTAGGGTTGTGTGTGTATGTGAGTGTGTTACTGGAAGTTCTCCTGACAACACAAGTCTCTTAAGAGTCAGAGTTTCACAGGAGAACAAGTTATTCTATGGTATCCTGATAGATAGTGTATAGCCTGATGCATATCCGTGTGTACATACCAACCTCCTTTATGGTTGGTATGTACACACGGATATGCATCAGGCTATACACTGCTCACTTTTATGTAGCTTGATCTGTCTCCGTGTGTACACATAAAATTAATATTCTAAAGGTTACATATGTAGCAAAAAGAGGCAGGTAAACTCGTAAGTCGACCAGTGACCGGTACTACTTGAACAATTATTTTTTGTCGTTGTTGTCTGTCGGATAAAACGAAATGTTAAGGTTTGGTCGACCTTGTCTCGGCTTTCATACCGAGCAACTGGGCGTAGGTTTTACCGAGTCTTTGTATTAACATAGAGATGATACAACGGTTTGTTAATTATCTTTTACCTCAGTACCGATCTGTAATGTTGTATTTGTAACTTAGTGAATCGTATTTAGTAAAAAGATCAAGGATTTTTTATGGTACCTAGTACCACACAATGAAAATTATTCGATGTTTGAACAACATGCTATGGTTTAAATTTAGCTCAGTATAATTTATCCATTGCTCATAAATATATAGTGTACTGTACAAAGTATAAGTGAACCCTGAAATCATCACAAGTAAAAAACTGTGCCACACTTTCTAGCACCCGCCCTTGGGAAAGATAAAATGATATGGCTTACTTCTATAGTACTGTCACGTTGTATCAACAGCTCTAATAATATATGTATCAGCTAGTTGACATTACGCATATAATACGTCGAGAAGTGGAGTGGTATGCGGAATCGACTATCCGTGTATGGGCTGCTTATCCGCCACTCGCCACCACTTGTAATCCTCTGTCAGAGGATAAGCAATTGTTGCAATTAATTAACTTTTTAGACAAGTTAAATTATAAATACCTCTAAATATTGGTGGACATTCCACACAGCACTATCTCGCCCCAAACTAAGCCAAAGCTTGTGATATGGGAACCAGATAGCTGATATACTACTTATTTTTTTTTGTGTAAATACATACTTATAATATTATATAACATCCAGACAGAGAACAAACATCTATGTTCATCACACAAATGTTTGTTCTCGGTGGGGATCGAACCCACGGCCTACGGCGCAGAAGGCAGAGCTACTACCAACTGAGCTGTGAAGGCTGTCTAAATTGGTGAAGTCAACTCAGAATGCAGACTAGGTTTTTGATTGAAGTACCTTTTTGAATATAATGTACCTTTTTGAATATAATATAATGTAAAACAATATAATGTAATAGGCATGGTTTGTAAATCAAATGGGGTTTACTTACCATGACTATTTCGGTCGCTAATCAGCGTTGCGGTGTTTCGGTTTTAAGGTGTGCTTTCCGTTGATATTACAAGAGCATGAAGCTCAACATCGGTACGCATCAAGTTGATGGTCGCAAGTCAGTGCATCATAAGACACGTTCCTATCGTGCGTGACTTGTGAGGCAATCCTTTGTTATATAGATGTTTACCATTTCACATCAGGTTGGTATTAGAAAATGTACATATAGGATTCTCTAAAAAATATAACAATATTCTACCATCACAGAAAAATACTTGTTATTGTTCTTTTTTCGTACCTTAAATATTATGAATGAAACAAAGGATATTTATTTTATTTTATTGCAAACTCAATGGCACAACGTTCCAACTCGCTAGAGCTGATATTTTGCTCCAATGTACTTAGAACTACATTTTATAAATAGGGGATGTTGACTGTTGCTCTTTTTGGACTAAGCCAGGTGTTGAAGGCTTGTTGGCCACTGCTGGGCCTCTGGTGTTTACCACGCGTGGGCGTAGGCAGGGGCGGCGTAGGCAGGGGCGGCGTATGCTGAAGCGGCGTAGGCAGGAGCGGCGAGGACCGGGCCGTGAGCCACCACGGCAGGAGAGGCAATCTGTAAAATATACGATATTTTCTAAATAACATGTAGCAAAAAGCGCTTTCAAAAGATTTTTTAAATTACTACTGTGGTGAGGTTTTCACAGGTTTAATATTCACTTCTGTTTCAACGTTGTATTATAATGAGCCGGTCTCATTCGATCACATTACATCCACTATAGGTTTTCCACTAAGTGATTTATAATCTTGAGAGAATTTATAAAGATACGTACCTAACGGTGTAAGAATAGTAGCGAAATAAAGGATAAGGGAAAAAAAGAACTTTGTACTACTTCCGTAAAAATGCGTAAAGTTGGTAGATACTAGGTACGAAAAGATTTCAACGCGCTCAATAGCACTGTTTTCGCTTTTGCTAGTTTTGTCAGTCCATATTAAGTTGAGTGTCTGTTATATAACCAGGTTACTCTTCAGCAATATAGAGTCACACTCATATTATGACAAAATCAAAATGCGGTATGTTTCGCTGACGTTCTAAAGAGCTCCTTAAATAACTGGACATTTTAGAATGCTTGATATAGGTAAAAGCAACGTTCAAGAGACAGAATTAAAAATTAAAATAAACTTACTCTGACGGTGTTGGCATAAGAAGTAGCGAGAGGGGCAACAGTCTTGACGACAGGGGCGCTCACTAGGGGAGCACCTACGAGTCCGTGGCCCCAAGGGGAGGCCAAGGGGGCAGCATAGCCGTAAGGGGACCCAATGAGGCCGGGGGCGGCAGCGGCACAGGCCAGGAGAGCGGCGAATACGACCTGGAAAAACCAGCATAATTAATTCGTATTGTTTGGAATTCAGAAACGCCCCATATTTTTCGTTTGTTACTAAAATACCAGAATGTTTTTTGTAATACAACTTGCTGATTGAACAAGCAAATGGCTCACTTGATGTTGAGTGGTAACCATCACTTACAACAAAGTATTGCATCGTAAGTCACGCTCGATAGGAACGTGCCCTACGATGCACTGGCCTGCGTTCAACCTGAGGCATACAGATGTTAATGTGCCTGTAATTTCACTGCCACTCTCTTCAAAACGAAACACAGCAAAGCTGCTTGGCGGTAGAAAAAGGCATAGTGGTAGTACTTCCGCGAACGAGCCCTTCACAAAGAGCTCTACTGCTCATAAACTACAATTTCTAAATACAATACCAGAAAGAAAACCATTAAACAAAAATAAGCATAAGTAGGTTAAGAGCAGATTTCACCATGCTCTGTTAGATTAACAAAGGATTAAACGGCCGTTAAATATGTCAAAATCTACGCGTTTGACATCTAATGTTAGATTTAGCAGCCTGTTTATCCTTGATTAGTAACTAACAGAGCATGGTGAAATCAGCTCTAATTATTTTGAATATAAATATAATATAATATATACACTTATTTATTAAATTTACATCATTAAATTAAATTATATTCCAATTACTTTTATTTTCCTTTTAAATGTTCAGTTAAAGCTGTTACTAGATATGATATTTCTATTTTTAAAACCGTGAGCCCGAGTTTGAGAGACGAATTACTTAAAAGAGTTGTGAAGAATTTGTTGAACGTTTTTTAATCCTAGGACTTCATACATAAGTGGTTTCATCTAGATTTTCTATTAAGTAATATTGAATGACATTGCATTGATTGTTTAGTGCCCTTGCTAGCAGTAGGACATCGACATAGCTCAGGCTCAGGACTTTTAACTTAAGCGTAATAAATTGAATTCTATCTAGATTACTTCGACTAATGCCCATCGGCACATTCAACAGCCTTTTTTATTTGGTAAATATTGCAATTGTATTATCATTTGCTCATGATATGTTATTGTTTGTATAGAATACTATTTAATATGTTTAATTATTTTATCATGTTAACTGATTAAATATTATTTAAAAAAGTAAACTGAGACTGAAATTAAACTAAAAATTACATTATAATAAATAAATAAATAAAAGGTTATCTAATAATAGGTTATCTTGACAGACCTTTTATAAATGTTGAATAAAACACTTGACTTGGACAAATAAATAAATAATGTTAGAAATTATACAATGTGACTTGTTAAAATCACGGGGGGTTAATGGATTTGGAATAATTTTGAATCAAAATTATTCTTGGAAATCTGTGGAGACTCATATGTCCAGCAGTAAACATTTTCAAACTGATAACGTTGTTGATACAATTTTTATATCCTTGTAATAGTTGGAATGGGTATAATTTTTGTACACCTACTTATGTAATAAAATTAGTGGAATCTCGTGAGACTTCGTTCGCGTGAAGCTATTACCTAAAAATTCAGATGCGAATAAAAAATAGCTTCTAAGTGTTTGTCTACGCAAGGGCTAGGTACCTACTAACTCTTAAGGAATGCGGAAAGATCTGTGCCGAATTTGAGATATCTGAGCCCTATATATTTAATTGCAAAGGTTTTGTGATGATGACTGAGTGATTGGACTTCTCGTTTATAATTTTATTACCAACAATTTGTTCCAGAAAACACATTGTACCGTTTTCTTAAGAACAACGACTGTAATATATCTGCC
This sequence comes from Chloroclysta siterata, assembly GCA_932294275.1. NCBI lineage: Eukaryota > Metazoa > Arthropoda > Insecta > Lepidoptera > Geometridae > Chloroclysta > Chloroclysta siterata. Next base: position 21,773,964 of record OW028590.1, on the reverse strand, counting down.
TTAATTTTGTATGAAATAGAAAACCATCCATGTTTATGATCAAAGTAACACATAATAAATTGAAGTTTAGAATACCGATATCAAGGTAATTCGTGCCGGTTGCAGTGTCTTAAAATGTCGTTAATTTCAATATGACGTATTAACAATATACTTATGTACATTTTGTTTTTTACCGCCCCTATAAACCTGCTACAGCCCGATACGAATATTTTATGACGCCTCTGACACAGGTAGTAATTTGTACTTCGGCTCGATAATTGTATCGATAGAGCTATTTACTTGATTTATGGGTTGGTTATCGAATAAAAAGCGTAACTTATCGAGTACCGGATGGCAACATTGGCAACCCGCGACCTCGGTCGGGTCGTTGCCGCATGAGAATGTCACGACAAAAAGTGGATTAAAGAACACTTTTGTTTTCCTACCTGCAGTTTTTACTTAGCAGGTAATAGTAATTTTATTTATAACAATGTTAGAGAGTGCGCAAATTACAACCTAAAAATATTGTTTAATTATAGTTGTTTTAAAAAAAACTTCTAATCGTGTAAAAACCATAGACTTAGGAAACTCCTTTGCTATGGGTTTCTTACCTCTTTGGTAAAAACTGTCACTTTTCTAAATATTAGATTATGATATTATATGATATGAAAAAAATAAAAAGGTAATAAAATATATGAATGAAAAGGTTTTTGACTATGCCATATAAGAAAAGGAATTTTAATAAATTAATTTGATCTTTCGGAATTGTTTTACACAAAAAAAACTTGAGAGAATCTTACCAGCTTGTACATTTTTGAGGGTGGGGGATTTTTGTAAAATCAAATGAAGGATGTGTGAGCGAATGTGCTAAGGGCCTGTTAGGTCTTGCTTTTATAGTGACTTAGACACAGCTGGGCCAAATCCGTCTAACCCTACCCCCGGCCTTAGCCTAGGTCACATGTAGCCTTCGTCAACAAACTGTATGGTTAGCAAAACTAGCAATATGTGAAATATTGTGTCCAAGACCTGAACGCAAGGAGCTGATGAAGAGATTCAAACGATTCTGTCAAGAATATAGCAAAATCATTCTACATTATTCTTAATCCCACCAAATAGCAGTGCAATTATTTAGGTTGACAATGTTGGTTCTAGATTTTAATCATTTGAATTAAATAATATATAATATATAACCGTCACACATATCATATAAATTATATTTATAAAAGTTAGTGCCGCAATAAAGTCTCAAGTTTACGCGATGATATTTAAAAGCATGGGTGTAATCTTTCTATATCAGATATTATATCCTTATAACCTTTTTGATTCTAGCCAGTTGAGCATAATATTTTATAGGACCATGAAACCTTAAAGCCGTAGTTATAACTGTGACTTGAGATACAACGGTTCATGAAAACAAATAAAGTTGAAATGCCAACAAATAAATAATAAATGTTAAAGGACCTTTACATATTTCGAAATAACAACATTCAATAGTGGGCAGTTCCTTAGTCATGTTCTCGTTATTTATTAGTAACTTAAACGAACTATTACATCATGTGACAGACCTCACAGCTCAGTTGGTAGTAGCTCTGCCGTCTGCGCTGTAGGCCGTGGGTTCGATCCCTACAATGAACGAATAATTGTGTGATGAACATAGATTTTTATTCTCATAGTTATAATACATAATAAGGATATAAAAAAATAGTATACAAGTATTATATCAGCTAATCTGGTTCCCATATTACAAGCTTTTTCTGGTTTGGGGCTAGATAGTGCTGTGTGGAAATTCCACCAATATTTATTTATTTATTTCTTTTTACATTTTTTTGGAAATTATTGATATCTAGATGTTAAGTATGAGCCACAAGTACTGTAAATCAATGAATTTAAATCAGCTTCTATCCACACATCACATTTTGAAAATACTGTATTAATTTTGAAACCGTACCTGCATGGCATAGTTACTTGAAACTGTTACTTATATTTTTAATTCCTTGCACACGTTCATACATCACAGTTATATATCAAAAATGGATTTGATACTTTGGCTTAGTTACCCATTTTTTTGTTTTTCTGATATTTAGGCCGCTAACAAAACAATCACTTATTGTCCTTAGCGAGCCACTAATAGCATGTGCAATTTTCGTGAAATAAGATAAGCGATCTGTCAAGTCAATGGAAATTATTTTTATGCTAATTCTGTTTAGCTTCGTAAACACGGTTAACTAAACACAATTAAGGCGAAGACAAAAGCTAATGTATCTCTCGCTCGCACGTTTCGACATGTTGAAAGATATAACATAACTTAACTCATTTTCGAAAAATCAAAATCCATCATTTTGTGTGCAATCACAGTTTAGTAAAATTGATCGATACAAGTTTCCTACTCACAAGTTTGCTTTACTAGTTTTCGTACTTATCACATGTCGAAACGTGCGAGCGAGAGGTACATTATTAGCTCTTGTCTTCGCCTTAAATCAGGTCGTTGTGCAATCGGCCCTTCATACAGATTTTTCTACGCTGCATGCTGGCAACTACGTATTTTTTTAATGTTTTTTTACTTCTTGATAACACGAAATTTGAATAAAAAACATTTAAAAAGCTTCAAAAGCACCAAATGTTCTGATCTAGATAAAATGACTAAAATATCCTTTAAATCAGAAAATTTGGTAAACTACAAAAATAAATATTTTTGTATCGTGCCATGTAAAAGTATCAAGAATATTTGATTAAAATTGAGAGTAAATCAATACAGGTTAACTGAAATTTATTTGTCCGTAGATTAAAATTGCTCGATTAAGTTATGGTTTCCTATAAAACCGCACCGTCATCACGATGATTATTATGAGACTTAACTTAAAAATCAAAGTCAAGCCCAATCGCCTGGATAAAAATGGTAGGTACACATATTAATTTTCTAAATTATTTTAGGACTTCGAGTCATTGGAGTCAAAAATAAATAGAGGGAGGTGTGAAGAGCCTCTTTCCTATAAGAGGAGAGGAGGTGTGAAGAGCCTCTTTCCTATATGCGGAAACGTAGTTTCAGAGAATATAAATATTGAAGTATGTGGTAAAAGATGAAGAATGTCGAAATTTTAATAAGAAAAGGTATCTGTGGGCATACCCACCCACAGGGTTTGAAGTAAAAAATATTGCAAGAATTTGACTTAAGAGTTATATCCTAACCAAATTGTGATGGAAATCGTTTCAGCAATAAGCAATTACAGATTCAGCCTCCCCTAGCCTTTGAGCCGTATTAAAAAGTTGAGCCATTGACGGTAATAGGCCACGGGCTGAAAAACTTCTGTTCTGAAAAGGCAGTGATTAAACTTTTACCGTTTATAGAAACAACAGAAACAGCTTCACGACTTTGATCTCCAGGCACGGTAGATATGCCCCCAGATCTCGTAGTTTCAAGTACGAACTCAATTTCAAAATTATTTTAATAAGAGATCGTGGACGGCCTGCAGATTCTTTGAGGACGTCAGAGGTACGCCCAAACATTACATTTGGCACATACCCACATTTTGCAGTTGGTATTCCATACGTGACAGGTTGTAAGCCCATCGCCGCTGACTGTTTTAAATAAAATAAATACATACATCGCTCTGCTTCTGAGGAAACTAGGGCTTAAGTGCTTGTGCAAAGGAGGGCAGGGCGTTTTCAATGACACTATTCTAGTCATGTAGTCAGCTGACACAGTGGAGCTATATCATTTTATGACACATAATTATTAGATATAGAGTTCAGATTAACAATAAGTCTTGGTAAAGTAAAGATAGTAGACAATTTTGATGATAATCTTGTCTCTGTTTGGTATATAATATTATCTAGAAATTATTATTTAAAGAAAAAAAACTATTTAAGGGGACCCTAAGTGCGCGAGTCCAACTCGCACTTGGCTGGTTTTTTTGTATATCAAACCAGTTGCTAATGATTTTAATAACATATCAATAATTCTAACGGTGGTAGGTACATGTTCAAAGTGGTTTATTTATGATAGTTTCCTGAAACCATACCATTGCTTACGGCGAATTTAAATCACATTATAATGACTGTCAAAATTGATGGGGTTATTTTTTTATTGATGTACCTATGTATGTATAGTAGGTACCTATGGGAACCGAATAACTGGTATTTGCTTCAAGTTTTTCTTACGGATTTCGTATGAAACTTTAATTTTAAACCAAGGAGTCTAGCAAATTCTTGCCTTGCGAACTCTAGCCGGAATTAAACTTGTTATTCTTGGCATCTCCTCAAGAATGCCCTTAGTGATTTAACTTTTTATCTTCATTCAAACATGTTTGATCTAGATATGTCTTAAATTATTGCTACAAATGGCGTTGTAGCCTTGTATATGTCTAGCAAGTATACAGTTGTACAGTGACACGCCTCTGGCTTGTTTCGTTCATAAATATCAATTATCTATGTTAAAGCATTGGTTTCTCAGAAGCAGTAGGTAACCATCAACGTCATAAGACGGTCGTAAAGACTCGCGAAGACTCGTTTGTTATTACAAACACCTATAATATAAGTTATAATAAAATTATAAGAACAATATAAAAAAATACATGAAATGAAACCAAAAACTTTTCTTGTAAAATAAGAACAGTTTTCATGTAATTATAATAATAATTTAAGAGAAGAATAATACTTTTAGTACACCGCTGCAATCGCCAGATTTTTATTCTTTTGTGTACAAAGGTGGCCCGGAATAGAACGCTGTTAGCGTTTAGGCCGCAGACTTTAATAAATATTGTGTTTTTCCTAAGCATTTAGTGGTTTACGATTAATAGGGTTAATGTATAGGTTTTATCAAGTTTTAGTCGATTTTTACAATTCAAACAACAATATTATATTTTACTACATTCGTTTAATATCACATATAATACAGTTGAGCAAGTCACAAGGCAACGATTTCACCAAATTCGTTTATAGGTAGTATGAGTATGGGGAGGAGAGGTATCTGGCGGAGAGGTATGGAGCGGGTGCGGCTGCGACGACGGGCGCTGCTGGGGCCGTGACGTAGGGAGCAGCTACGGCTGAGACGTAGGGAGCAGCTGCCACATAGGGGGCGGGTGCGACGACCGGGGCGGCCACAGCGTGGTTCACGGCGTGCGCTGAGTAGGAGCTGGCATAGGGCGCCACGTAGGCCGCGGGAGCCGCTACCAAAGCAGCGGGGGCCACGACGCTAGCGTTGATGGAGGCAACTGCCAGGGTGAGGATAGCCTGTCAAAGAACATGTTTATCGAAAGTTAGATAGAGTTATAATAATATTACAATGACGAAAGAAAAAAAATCTTATTAGAATTTACGTAAAACTTACAACAAACTTGGCGATCATTTTGCTTGGGTTTTTGTGACTGCTAACAAGTGTGTTACACTGGAAGATTCGAACTGTGTCGTCTCCAGGCCATCGTCACGTTTTATACTGCATGTCGATTTTGTTGAGCAACCGTGAAGACAGTACGCGCATGCGACGCTAAGTAATGCGCAGGACATCGTAGTTGGCACTGCGATTTTTGACCCAGACTTGGTTTACGAACAACGCATTCTAATTTGAACTCTGTGCTAGCCAATTTCACTGCACGTTATATAATACCCGAAATAAATACGCTCCAGCATACAAACGCTATTGCTATATTAATCTTATAACATATAAAAAAACACACATTTTTAAGAGCCACTACCATACCATATCAGTATTACTCAGTTTAAAATTGGTGTAAAATTGGTGTGTAATATTGGTGGCTGGTGGTTCCCTAGAACACGTTTCAAATTGTTCCTTTTGAGTTAAAAGGTGGTACAGTTCTGTTACATTCAGGTTATCAGTTCTAATCAGGAAATACTAAGATGATATTATAAAATTTTGATTGTATAAAAATATCTTTTTATTCTGTATTTAGGTGTAGGTACTAATTGCATATAAGGTCACAATAGGAGCATAAGGACATATAGTCCTCGTGCTCCTACCAGTAGGAGAACCGAGTAAGAGCAAGTGGAAACGGTCAACTGAATTTTGATTTTGACGTTTGACTTTGGTTAGAAATGGAAATAATGCATTGTTTATCTTTTGGCATATTTTATAAACAAGGCCAAGAATGCACAGAAAATCTTTATAGTTCTATGCGTTGTCACAAATGTGGGCCAGGGTTTGTTAGAGAAATCTTGCACTTGTATGGTGACGAACGTGCATGCATGGTCGCTAAAAGCAGAGTAGGGTATATTAAAATTAATGATAAGTAGGTACACAGTCTAAGTTGGTCTATATTATAGTGCATTATACAATACATAATTTTTCAAAGAAACCATACTCTATAGTATATTCATTAAAGGACAAAAATTAGACATTAAAATAATATGCCCATGGTAAATTAAAAAGTAGAAATTCTTCAATAGCATACATCGAAATCGAAGCAGACTGAATTAAATGAATTTTGCAAACTGCGCCAATACAATTTCACAACAAAAAAAACGTTTCCCAATGTGATCCATTTCTCCGCGCACGCCTCTTCGAATCCCAAATGACCGCTTGCAATACGTCAAATGCGTATTTTGTTGTACGGTAGCTGAATTACAATAAACGAGGTATAAAAGACGAGTGTTTTTTCTTAGTAGTCACACATCACATCCTCTTTTCACTTAGGAAGGTCCTCCACCAAACAAAGCAAGATGTTCTCTGTCAAATCTGTAAGTCTCGCATTTTATGTCATAACTTTATAATTGTAACCACAAATAATTTACCAATTTATTTTTTCCTAGATCGTGCTTATTGCTGCTGTTTTAACCATTGGTGTTGAATCCAGTGCAGTCCCGGTAGCGGCTCCTCTGGTCGCCGCGCCTGCCCAAATTGGATATGCCCATGCTGTGCCCCAGAACATTCCTCCGTACGCCTCTCAGATTAGCGTGACTACTAAGAACTTGAGCCCTCTTATCGCTGCTCCAGTTGCCACTCCTTTTGCGTCCGCTCCGTATCTCGCCGGGCCTGCTCCATACTTCGCTGGGCCTGCTCCATCTCCGTACCTCGCTGGACCTGCAGCTTATATTGGTGGACCCACTCCATACATCGCTGGTCCAGCCCCTTACGCCGCCGGTCCTGCCCCGTACGTCGCCGGTCCTGCCCCGTACGCCGCCGGTCCTGCCCCGTATGCCACCGGTCCTGCCCCATACATCGCCGGTCCTGCCCCATACGTCGCTGGCGCTGCTCCCTATGCTGCTCCTTACCCGTACAGTGCTCCCATCGTCCGATCACCACTCGGTCTTGCCCCAGCATACGTTCGATAGATTATAGAGAACACTAGTCTGATGACCTTCCTAGTAACAAAGACTTATTATAGTTTTTATGTTTTTATCTACGAATAAATGACTTATTATTTATTCGTAGGGTTTTATACTAAAAATAAAAAGTTATATATTTAACTTATTTGTTTTATCTTTCACTTAGTAGTCATGTAACAGCACATAAACTAGTTTTATGTGCTGTTACATGCTTTATTCTCCTATAAATTCCTTCATATAATTATTTTTAGTAGAATTTATGTATTCTGGATAAGCATTACATCTAAAATCATATCATATCAAAGGCAACTTTTTCACTATTTACGAGAGGCTACAGTGCCTGCACTATAGCCTCTCGTAAATAGTGAAAAAGTTGCCTTTGACGCTGTATGAATCATCTTCAATAGAAACAAATGCCTGTTTAATTTGCTTTTACTACACGGAAAAAAAGGATCTCTTAAACCAAGATTACCAATATTCTCAAAGAATCCAAGTAAATATTTTATTAACTAAAGTAAATGTTCTTCACCGAAGGAAACGTATTTACTTAAATGAAAAATAATATTTTCTTCCTTTTAATTCTTGATTTAAGAAAATATTTTTGAGTCAAGAATATTGCAATCTCAATTGAAGAAGACGTCTGATTTTGACGGAATACTTTGAGAATTTTTCACATCAAGATAATCTTATCTTCTTTCAAGATGATAATTGACTTCGTTTAAGATCATTAAAAAAAAATTGGTTTAAGAAAAACACTTTCTTAATCTAAGAAACGTTCGCTTCCTACAAGAACATGTCACTCTTGATTTTTTTTTTATTTTTTTTTTAGCAGCTCAAGAATTTTAAATCAGGATTTTTTTCTTATATCAAGAAGTAACTTTCTTATCCTTCATTCATTCCGCTCATCTTTGGCACAAGACTCGCTATATTCTTTGTCCGAGAATGTTTACATCTTATTCTAAAATTTTATTTATCTCATAGCAAGAACACATATTTTTTCAATTCAAAACAATTTTGTTTCTCGTACCAAGAACGTGTAACTTTGCTTCAAGAACCTCAAATTACTTTCATTGCGATTAAAATAATCTAATTTTGTATGCTTGACTTAAGATTATACTATGGTTAATTGAAGAATTTGTCAATCTCATTTGAAGACAGCATTTGGTTTATCTGGGCATTAGAGAGATACTTCAAATCAAGACATTTTTTCTTCTTTCAAGAAGTCACTTTCTTATATTTAAATAATTTCGCTTTATATTTGAAACAAGACTCACTACATTCTTCGTTCAAGAATGTTTACCAACATCTAAAATATATTAATTACATATCAAGAATACTTTTTTTTTCAATTTCAAATCAATTTTGTTTCGCGTATCAAGAACGTATAATTTTGCTTCAAGAATTTCAGATTGCTTTCATTAAGATTAAAGATAATCTTGTTTTTTATGCTTGACTTTGGCATATGATAAGGTTAATTGAAGAATATGTCAATCTCATTTGAAGCCAGCGTTTGGTTTATCTGAACATTATAGAAATACTTCATATCAAGACTTTTTTTCTTCTTTCAAGAAGTCACTTTCTTATATTTAAATCATTTTGTTCATCAATGAAACAAGACATTCTACATTCAAGAATGTTTAAATTTAGCTTCAAGAACTTCAGATTCCTTTCATTGTGATTAAAATAATCTTATTTTGTATGCTTGACTTTAAAAAAAGTGTATCCGTATTCAAGTAAATATAAGAAGACGAGAAACGTGCAAGCAACACTTTAAAAATCTGAAATATTAAATTTTTTTAGAAAGTATCCCCATTTTTATAATTAGTTATATGTCCTGCCTCGCAGATACGCATTAAGACCAGGAAGAAATAAGATAATAAAACCGCGATCTCAACTAAAAATGCACAATGACGGCCATATGGCCGTCACTGTGCATTTTTAATTAAAAAAAAAATATAAATAATATAATTATATTTTTTTATTGACCTATGTCAACATCCAACTGAAATTAAATAAACCTTTGAAAATGATTTATCTACATAGGTACCTACTTATTTTATACTTTATTTTTGTTATAACTTAACATTTAACTTTTACATTTTTCATTTTATCACTCTACTTTATCACAATTAGACTTAATATTGTAAATTTCTTATTATAAATTAAATCCTTAATACACATAATTTGACATAAATACCGAATACCTATCTGATTATAATTTGTATGTGCCTACAACGATTAAACAGACCTACCTAGATAACTTAAACGGTATTTATTAAGCAAGACTACCTATCTACCTACTATTAAATTGTAAACCTCGGCCTGCTTACATGTTGCCATACCCTAAGCAGGGTCCATATGATACTTACTAACACCCAACAACTATGTATGTACCTAAACTAAACCATGTGTAAGCAAAAAATGTGTTGATTATTGAGAATATATACCTACTATGATTAATTGAAGAATATCTCTTATTACAATAGGTATTGCGTTTGGTTTACCTGAAAACTAGCGGAAACGCTCGCAACTTCACTCGCGTGTCACTATTTTCATACATACTTCAACCTTCGTTGCACCCCTTTAGGGGTTAAGTTTCAGGAATTCCTTTCTTAGTTACACCCCTACGCCTACCAAGGCGAATATACTCTGAAAATTTTAGATCTCTACGACCAGTAGCTTAGGCTGTGCGTTGTCTAGGTAAACATTAAAGAAATACTTCAACACAAGACTAATCCAAGAAGTGGTTTTACCTCAATTAAATTAAGCTTATTATATTCTTATAATTTTATTAATGTTTTATATCATTTAATACTTAGTGACAAAGTTTTTGAAACAATGACAATTTAAATGATAATTTTACTCATAGGTACTTACTTAGTTTCGTCTGATAATTAAAAAATACTAAGGTAGGTAGGTTACCTGCTACATTTATTGGCAATACGAACACGAATGTCGGTAGATAAGTAGCTAGCTATATATCAAATGAAAAAACATTACCCTCCTGCCGCCTCCTGCAGTCGGGTAAAAACAAGACTTGTTTTCTTGGCTCAAGAATGTACTTTTTGGATTTTCATTAAGTTCCAGGGCTTGATAAAGGTAAAGTAGGTACTTAGGTCAGATCGGTTAGGTATAAGTCATTAGGGGCCTAGGACCTTACCTAGGTAGGCCTTGGTAAGGTCTATGTAAGCTACGACATGAAGCTTTATCATGAAGCCGTTTTTGGCAGTACCTACCATAACGTTACCTACCTACCACGGTTTTATCAGAAGTTAGGTAATTAGGTATACCTAAGTGTCTACCTTGCACTAAATGAAAATCCAATAAAGTACATTCTTGAGCCAAGAAAAAAAGTCTTCACCTTTGACGTTTGACCGCCATTTTAGCCAAATAAGTAATAGCTCTCCATTCATTCATTTCACTCAATCCAAGAAATTAAAAATGGCGAACTGGTGAACGAAAGACGTAAAAAGCTACGAAACAAAATTAAGATGATATATCTCTCAAATATCGCCTGCCCATATGAGAAAACTAATTAATAAAAATAAAGAAGAAACCCTTTAAAAACAACAATCAATGAATCCACCGGGCACCAATAATGTACAGCCAGCGGCCAGTGCATTATTAGTAATGTACGGACGGCAAGGTGTAATTTTTTTGCCATTAAATGTGCCAATAATAGCAAGCACTGCGGAAACTATAAAATAATATTTTATAATATTAAATAATAAAAACCATACTTCGGAATTGAAGGTTTTCTAGGTCATTGTCACTTAAATTAATCCAAAGACTAGTACTGGTAGGTAAGAACCATAGTGCATGGAAATATAAGAAGGCCAGGCATTTCATACAAATATGTATGCTGGAAATATCCATCAGTCTGTAAGGACAGATCTAAAACTCCGGCGTGGAAAGGTAAGGTAAGTCCAGGGGGTTACATAAAACCTATTTAAGAACATAAATAACTACAAAAAACTACGTGATACCATAAGTCCAACTAATTGTAGTTATATAGTTTAAATAGTGAGAGATATAAAAGTGGCTTTGGTATCTTGTTAAGTCATACAAAATTAAAAATAAAAATAAAATACGGGCCGCTAGTGTGTTATAAAATCGCAACGAATCGATTTCGAAGATTTCAAAATTATATCGATGAGAAAACTTAATAAAATACTATACTGTTGGTTTTGAGTTGATTTACCGACCTCAAAATTGATTCTCATTATCATGTCGTACATTAACGTGCTGTACAACATTAACTGGACGTACAATTACCGGACCCCAATCCACCCACTCACTCTTCCTTCATTTCATTCCATCATTCTTTCTTTCTTTTTGTTACCGTTGGTGTTGGTGCGCGTCTTTTCTATTTTTTAATTGATAATTCTATGAGTGTGTTGAAATGTCAGAAACAAAGCTGCGTGAGCTTTTGGAAGGCTGGGACATCGAGGAAGCCATAATTGACAATTTTGCAAGTAAGTCTCAAAGATATTATAATCACTAAGTACCTACGTGTAAGTCTTTTGTCTTGTCACATTGTATGGTTTTATAAAAGTACCTAGGTAATAAGGGGTTAGTTCCTTCCTATTTTCTAGAAGGTACATAGTGATTCAACAACATAGGTACTTCCTAGGTACTTAGTAGGTACTAATCTCCTCAAGACGAATTCCTCAATGGGATCTCTTGGATTGGGTTTCTTCAATTTGAAAGAGTTATTAGGTAGGTAGTTATAAGTATGAATTGAATAAATTTGCAGCAAGAGATGGCAGCAGAGCAGCAGTAATTTTTTGCTTGTTTTATCAATTTTCTTATAATTATACATTATGGCCAATAAATTATAAGAATTGTATTCTTCGTTCAACAAATAAAAAGTCTTCATTCAAGTCAAAATCCAAAGGTCTACTGCGTGCCGCCGCCCGCGATTTCGTCCGCTTGGAAGTATCTACATTGTAAGCAATATCTAATTACGAGGGAGCTGTTCGTTTACCGAGATGAAGACATCTAGGTATCTACGTGTAGGTACCTTACCTCACCGTAACCGTACCTACATGTATCCCGGTAAGCGAAGTCGCGGGTAGCACGCTTTTGAATTTTGACTTGAATGAAGACTTTATTTGTTGAACGAAGAATACAATTCTTATAATTTATTAGCTCTAATTTGTCACATATCTACTGGGTTAGATATGTAAGTATGTCCTAGGTCTGTTTGTACCTAATGTATTCTAGTCAATTAGTTCTCACTTTAGGTAGGTAGGTAGGTACTTAGTTTGGAAACAATATTTTAAAAGCGAATTTTTTGACATTTAAATATTATGAAATCAAACCATACAAATTGAATCCATTTGGTAGAGTAGTAGTAGTAAGTAGTAGTAGCAGCCTTAAAGATTTTGTGGTTATTTAACGATATTTACCATGTTCTGTTTATTTCAGAGTTGCATACAGATGATGTCGTATGGCTCGAAATAAATTCTGAGCCATGGGAAGATGACTTTACCAAGTGGAAGGCTACATATAAACTTCGCCAGCAGCTACAATATAAAACCGTGGAAGCATTAATAGAAAATTGGCCCATATTAAATGATGTTAGAAGCGATGTGTTGGTAAGTCGACCACTCTTTTTACCCGATTAGAGAGAGTTAGGTATGTGTTTATCTGTCTAAGTATATGGAATGTAGGTATGTGTTTGTAAGTATAGTTGAAATCATAAATTAATAATATAATTGAGTAAAGTAAAATTTGTTAAATCTTCCTGGATAGGTTGTTATGTTAAATAAACTTTTTAATTATTAGATTCAATTAGGCTTTGATGCACTACATTCTGGAAGAGCAAGATCAAATAAATTTCACCTACTATGGAAGGAATTCTTTGCAAAGATTGAGGACATAAAAAAACCAAATCTAAATGAAGAAGTGGCAGGCTTAGTCCATTATATTAATGAAATAGTTGATGACGGTTGGTTTTTAAGTTTTATTTTAAGAATGAGGTTATAAATGTTCGTAATGGCATACCTAAGTTCACTTTTAATGGATGACTTATTAATAAATTTACGATAACACTATAAATTATAATTTTATTTCAGATCACAAACTTCTATCTCAAATAAAGCTGCTCTGTAAATTGGGACCTCCAAAAGGACGCCTGAACAAACATTAAAAATTCTCAATAACTGAGTACACTGAAAGCTTAATTGTCAATGTAAAGGTAATAACCATTGTTGGGGCGACGAAAGCGTCCACTACATTAAAATAGATAACTAATAATTATTTTTAATATAGTAATAGAGCCTAATTTATAGGAGTTGCGTTAGATGGCGCTAGCAACTACTATAATGATTTTTCTAGTAATGTTTTTAAATTCAATGAAGTTCATCATCATTCACAGCCTGTAAAAGTGGATTGTTGGATTTAAACAATAAAGTTACTTTTAACTAATTATTAAACTTTTACTTTTTAGACACCTGGTGATATCCAAAAGAAAATTGACGACATATCAACTGATGCGTCAGGAAAACGGGAAACTGTACAACCTTACATTATCCATTGCACCAGTGACGAAGGCATTGGAGGAACATTTTATGATGATTATAGATAAGGTCAGGTATGTTTTTCAAACAGCCTTTAAGGCTTTCGACACATTATTCAAGTGTTATCTATCATGCACTCCATGTATTCTATCCAAAACCAGGCTACCACCTGTATTTACTGATTCAGAAATGTATCTATGGAATAAACACTAAATATGATATTATCCCACCCTACATCCTGGATCTGATTTCAGATGTTAAATGTACCTAGTAATGTGAGTAATTTTTGGTGCTCAAAGTATAAACAGAAACTGATTTCAGTATGGTATCAATAATGTGTACAGTGCTAGAAACGGTAAATTACTCTTCACACTATATGGCATTTGTAACAGAAAGTACGAATCAAACTAGATTGGTTCATTTAGAAGATTGTGATAGTACAACACCTAATTTAATCAGAAAGTTAAATCAATGTTTTTATGTAGATTTAAAAAGCTAAGAATATTCCTCACCTAATTATGTGTAAGTACATAGCTTAGTGATATTTTAAGTTTGGTAAGTGAGACTACACTAGCGGTTTTTGTGTCGTTTTGGTTTTTGTAATGTAACTTATTTAAAAATGACAATTGAAAATATAAGTTGAGTAATAAGTTGTGATTCAGAACCTCCTCCGATTTTTATGTACCTATTGAGTAACTTATTGTATTAAATTTAACATTGAACATAAAGATAAAAAAAACATGTTAATTAAATTACCTATTGCGTTTCTAAACCGAGTTCTGTTCAGTATTCTTTTTGTCTCATATTTTAATGTGGCTCTTACGGTTTGTTAACCGCAATTTTTTTTTTTTTTAATATGTGTATTATGTACCTGCATAATGTTTTTGTTCTGGTATCAAGGTGGGTTAAGTTATTAAATCTATACAGTGGATGTAGTTTTTTAAATAATAGTAGAGGCTTCACCTACGATTATTTTTTTAATCGCATGCAGGGAAATTGTCTCAGGAACCATAAAGATTTTATGTGAAATCAATTTTGTCATAATAAAATGTTTGGTTAAGCGTAAGTTGTCCATAAAAATTACTAATACTGACTGTTTTTTGTACTGAACGACTCTGTTATTCTATTGCTATTCTATTTGATTAGCCGTCCCAATTATTTTCTTTCGCTGCAATGAAATTGGTCTTTGCAGAAAAGTGGGTCGATAAGCATTAAAAAAATGTTAGGTGATTCATGTAATCTATGCACAAGTCATGCTTAACCAAAAATGTTATTAAAGTCAAAATTAATACACAAAAAAATCTATGGTTCCTATGATAGTTTTCCTGTATTTCATATTATGGTTTAAGATTTCCCAAAAACTACACTGTACAGTATTGAGGCTATAAAATTGAGCTAGCTATTTTCACCTTAAAATATAAAAAATGTATTTTTAATATGAAAATTGCATAAATTAAGTTAATATTATAATAAGTATATAATAATACCTAATTTAATGTTTCTTTCTCATAACATAAGACCATAAAAAAACTTATTTATATAAATATCCTGATAAAACATTGCAACATGGCAAGCTCTATGTTTTCATTTACAGGTTTAGTTTGATACCAACTTGTAACTTGTGTACCTCATGTAATTTTATGATGTTATCTTTTAACTAACTTTTGCTTTGTATGTACCTACCTATTCATAATAATTTCGTATGAATATTTTTTTTAAAATGTGATTTGCATTGCAGACATTGTGTTATTATTATTTTATTAATTAAAAATATTAATATTTCATAAAAATAACTGTATTTAATTTACGTGACGCTTCCAGAACCTTAGACGTTTTGAGGCAACACTTGTACGTTTCACATTAAAATAATCTAATTTTAGCTGAAACCTCTTCGATTCTTAGCTAAAGGCAGATTGGTTTTTCAAATCAATCTAATATCTTTTAGCTAAGAATAGGAGAGGCTTCATCTAAGATTATATTATTTTAATCGAAAACAAATTAGTCTTGTCTCAACACAAATATTTCTTCAGTTAAGAATAGTAGAGGCTTTACCTAAGAATATATTGTTTTAATAGAAAACAAACGAGTTTTGTGGCAACACAAATATCTCTTCAGTTAAGAATAGTAGAGGCTTCACCTAAGATTATATGGTTTTAGTTGAAAATAAACGATACTTGACTCAACACATAGAACTCTTCAGTTAAGAATAATAGAGGCTTTACCTAAGATTATGTTATCTTAGTAGAAAACAACCAAGACTTGACTCAACACAAATAGCTCTTCAGTTATGAATAGTAAAGGCTTCACCTAAGATTATATTGTTTTAGTAGAAAACAAACGATACTTGACTCAACACAGAGAACTCTTCATTTAAGAATAGTAGAGGCTTTACCTAAGATAAAATTGCCTTAGTAGAAGACAAACAAGACTTGACTAAACACAAATAGTTCTTCAGTTAAGAATAGTAAATGCTTAACTTAAGATTATATTGTTTTAGTAGAAAACAAACGATACTTTACTCAACACATAGATCTCTTCAGTTAAGAATAGTAGAGGCTTCATCTAAGATTATATTGTTTTAGTAGAAATCAAACGATACTTTACTCAACACATATATCTCTTCAGTTAAGAATAGTAGAGGCTTCATCTAAGATTATATTGTTTTAGTAGAAAACAAACGATACTTGACTCAACACATAGAACTCTTCAGTTAAGAATAGTAGAGGCTGTACCTAAGATTAAATTGTCTTAGTAGAAAACAAACGATACTTGACTCAACACAAAGATCTCTTCAGTTAAGAATAGTAGAGGCTTCACCTAAGACTATATTGTTTTAGTAGAAAACAAACGATACTTGACTCAACACATAGAACTCTTCAGTTAAGAATAGTAGATGCTTTGCTTAAAATAATATTGTCTCGGTACGAAACATATTGTGTCTTGCTTCAAAAATAATTATTCTGTAGCAAAAAAAACAAAAAAAATATGAAAATAGTTTATTCTTTAACCAAAATAGCGTGCATTCTTCAAACGAAACTTCAGAATTCTTGTTTCAAAAACGAATGTCTTATGCGAAGACAATGAAACTGAGACAATAATTTTCTTTATTCAAAAATATATTGTTTTCCCCATATATGAGTCTATATTTGTCTTGACCAAGTCGATATTGTCTTGATTTAAGACATCTTTTTTTTCCGTGTATATAATTTATCCTATTAAAATCAAACTCTTCTGCTATCTATAAGTGCTTGGGAATAGTCATTTAATAAATGATTTAAGACGCAGATAATCGTCAAACAACTTCTTGCTGAAGGTTACCATAAAATATCAACAAAATTTATTATTATTTTACTCAAACAAGTTTCCAACAAAAAAAATGGTTTAATTAGTTTTTGTACTTTATCAGTTATCAGCCATTTAAGTGATCAGTTGTGGCATCTAATCCAAGAAGGTATTACAAATAAATTACGTATATTATAAGACAATAGATTACGTTGTCTTAACCAATATTGTTCTCTGTATTTATCCTATGTTTTTGATTTGATTATAAAATAATACGCAAGTGAATTCGTACTGTTAGTGTCAGATAATATAGATGCCGAAATTAGCTAGCTTCTAGCTTAAGCAGCAACCATTGCAAGACTAGTTTCATTATGGGTGCGAGCGTACGTGAGAATGGTTGTGGATCTATTTTACTAGGTACATGTTTTGGTGTCGTCACCTCAACATAATAGGTAGGTAGGCACCAATTTTTTTTATTTAAACCTAACTTAAAGGATAATATTCGTTTTAGTATAATAACTCTGATGATATGTTTAAATTAAAATGGTTACATATATTTTAAATTATTTATTTTAAAAACATCGTATAAAGAATAACAACATATTTACAACATAGCAACATTTGACTATTATTTTACACTATTAGTTAGGTATATTTATAATTTAGACTTCACTTCTTCCATGCATTTCTGAGAATGGGCGCTGGTGCTGGTGCGTACGGAACGTGTGGGGCGTAGCCGTTGAGACCGAAAGGGAATGCTTTAGCCACTGCGATGTGAGCAGGTGGTCCAAAAACGGGAGCTGGTAAAGCTGGCGCTACCGGCCTTATAATAGGGGAAAATGGGGCCGCTGACAGTGCGGGTACCGCATGAGAGTACAGGGCAGCTTGTGGTAAAGATGGGACTACTGGTGCGATCCTAGGCAGAGCCGGTACAATCGGGGCTAGTTTTGGAAGAGCTGGTGCGAAGTAGGGGAACGCACCAGAAAAAATAGGAGCTGGTTGGGGAAGTGGACCGGCTGGGGCGAATATGGGTGCTGGGTACGCCGGAGCCGGGAATGCAGGCGCTGGTAAAAATGGCGCTGGAGCAGGAACGAAAGGGGCTGGGGCAGGAATAAAAGGAGCCGGTGCGGAGATTACCGGGGCTGGGGCGGGCAAGAAGGGCCCTGGCGCAGGGTAATAGGGTGCTGGCGCAGATGCTGTTAACACTGGTGCTGGTGCAGGAAACAATGGAGCGGGAGCTGCTACTGCGTGAATGGACCTCGCTCCAGTCGGGAAGCTGAAGAACGGCGCGTATCGCACTATAGGGATCGATTTGACGGCTGGATAAAGGTGGCCAATCCCGCTAGCGTGGCAGCTAGCTATGATGGCAAGGGCTGATACAACCTGAAAAGGTAAAACAATGATTACAGTCCATTACGATCACATTATGATTTGTATTTTGTTTGATTACGTTATTGGAATTCACGTATGTACTCACTAATCTTTGGATTGACATTGTGATTCTCTGTCACGACTTGGTTAGTCAGGTGTCAACGTAGAAGTGTACCGACTGACGTGGCACTTGTGGTTATATAGTTCAATACTGTTGCAAGCATTAAGTCTATGTTGGTCGCATCGGTTTCACTTTCCTTAGGCAGGACATGCGCATGCTTCATTGGGTGTCAACACGGACACCATTGACTACCGAATGTGTCATAGCTGCCATTGATAGTAATGTTATATAACTTAACAGCATGCCGCTTCTGTTTTATTGCAGTCACTGCTGCTAGTTTTTGCTAGTACATAATTAACGTCTATAAAAATACCTTGTTCTGATTTAAATATGCATGCTAGTCGTTTGTTGGTCATAAATTACTCACTAATTAAATGTTTAGTTTATTTAGCATTTATTTTAATTGAAGGCTAGTGGAGCGACCACGTAAGCTTGAACCACTCAGTACTCCTTACATCTCTTTGTGATTTATCTAAGGTACCTAAAAGCTGGAGACCTAAACTTTTTTATTTGAATTACTTTATCCCTGTTTCTAAACATCATAGTAATGAAATGTAAGTAAATTAGACCATGATGTTTAAAAATACATTATATTGTTTTGAACCAGGATTTATATAGATGCTGGGGGATTCCCTCAACTACTGACCGGAAGACGATGCAATGGAAACAGATACTCTTACCTATTTACGATACGATATTTACAATTAGTTCAGATGAACTGAACTAATTGTAAATATCGATCGTTCGTTCTAGATCTATGAGGGAGGCTAGAATACTCAGCATCTCATGGCTGATGATGGTGTTTTTCTTCTTAGGGTGCCTCTCCACTACTGAAGGTTGGCAGTCATCTCTTTATCTAGGGCAAGCCCAAATAGCTCTTCTACCTTCCTGATTCCAGTCCATTGCTTGATTTTGCGTAGCCATGATGTTCTTCTTTACCTATTTATATTATTTATGATGGTGATGATGATATCATATTTTCTAAGTGCTCTAGCAAAGGAAATGGCGTCAATCAAGCATTATGCTAATACATCTACTGAATCAGTACACCGATCAAAGACGCCCCAAAAATTATGCAGTGATCAGAATAATCAAATATGGACAGAATCCTAATTGTTTCATACGTCATACTGTAGTACCAGTAGTACCTACCACTTGATAGTCATGACGCATGGTGATCAATAGATAGAAATAGTAAATGGATATTTAGTCATTTACTTTAACTTTCCTTCACAGGGCCTAAAATTATTGAATTTTGCCATACCCTACGCAGGATCCATGTGATACTTACTAACACCTAATTAAATTTAAAAAAAAATACCTAAACTAAACCATGTGTAAGCAATAAATGTATTGAGTATTGAGTATTGAAAGTCTAAAACTTGGCAAGTGTAAATTTTTCAAGAGATTAAAAAAACTTTATTAGAATATAGCAGCCCGATTGAAGCTGTTGAAAAATTAAACAAGTAGGAAGTGTCTAATTTCCACTCACATTAACGATGCAGCCGCAAGCAAATTACATTTCCATAAGCTTCTTCAGTTTCCCCCCCATTACTTCAAGAATGGTAGACACGGTAGATAATTCTTCTAAATATGATAGAACGTCATGATGTTAAGTGCCTGAATAAAAACAATGATACTTTCAAGATTGTCTTTAAAAAACTTGAGCCACAATGACGGACAGGGAAATGAGCGAGGAAGGCAGTATGCGGAGCAGCGGTTACCACGTTGCTGCAAAGTGTTACTGAAAATATTAATACGAAACTTCGTTTATCGTTTTTTGGAGTAGATCCCCAGGATGCAAGCCCATTCTCACAACCAGATTACTAACTGGTTTCCTGAATTATTTTATGTAAAGAATGTCTATTTTTGGTTCTCCGTAGGTACGTTGCCTTAGAAATAACCTACATTTCTCGGTGTAGGTGTAACAATTTCGGTTATCAGGAACGATAAGTTCTGCTATTTGTTAAAGTAATCCTCAGGTGGGTAGAAAGTACGGTTGTGTTCCACTTTAGTTTTTATTGGGGACGTAATAAAACAGCCTTCATTACCTTTGAAGACTGTCGAAATATACAAACTAGCTACTTATACTTATCTATAATATCGAAGTAAATATCAAACTAATAGGCAAAAATAATGTGAGTAGGTAAGTCAGTGTACTTAAATGCTTGTTTGTAACGGTTGAACTGTTTTCGATGAAAATTTTAATAACATAACGCGAGCAAAGCCATAGGCGGATGCTAGATTTTCTTATATAATTATTATTTTAAAAGTACCTTAGCAAAAGCTTTGCAAAAAATATTGAAAATCCTAATTTCAACGCTGGTTTGCTCATACCTATACACGTAAAGCCAACTTTATTTTAAGCTATTTATAACCACTGTCCTAAAATAAGAAGCTAAAACAAAGTTTCTTTACCGACTGATTACGCGCTGCCGAAATCGTAAATCAAACATGTGATCAGAAATAAATCACCCTAATTTCAATTGTGCCCATTATTGTTCGGCTTCTTCATGTAACCACGAGGCTTTATGTGATTGTGTGTATAATTAATTTTGCCAAGGCCTACAGGAAAACTTCCTTGAAACTTAAGCACTCTATGTATCGACACGCCACACGCAAATGTGCCAACCAACGTAAATAACCAGTCAATTGTTTTGGGTTTTGAGTGTCACGTTCCATTCCACATCGTTCGAGGTAGGTAAATCATAAGAAAGTTATAGTTATTAGAAAATATATTGTGTACAAAATGGTTCTAGATGTCAGTCTTCATAGATTTTCACTTGAGGGCTACTATGGGCGCTGGGGCCGCTAAGTAGGGGGAAGCGTAGCGGGCGTAAGCAGGGGCGGCGAGAAGAGGAGCAGCAGCTGGGGCAACGAGCCTGGCCGCTGCGAATGGAGATGCGACGTAAGGGGCTGGGGCGGCAACGTATGGGGCAGCATACGGTGCGGCTGCGGCAACATACGGAGCAGGTGCGGCAACATACGGTGCAGCTGCGGCAACATACGGTGCAGGTGCGGCAACATATGGGGCCGCGATCCGAGCAGCAGGAGCGTAGTATGGTGCGGCAACTAGGGGAGCCGCTGCAGGGTAGAGACCGTTGTAGTTTCGGGCCACGTATTGAGAGCTAGAAGCAGTGACGATGGGAGCTGGTGCGGCTACCAGCGGGGCTGGTGCTGCGAAAACAGCAGCCCCTATGCTGGGCTTTGCAGCTGCAATGGCGATGGTAGCCAGGAAGAACACCTGAAAGAAAGTTAAATCATGAAAAAATATAAAATTGTATTTGGTTTGAATTGTAAAGTTTGTACCTAATCAACTTTTTTTAAACTTACAATTTTGTACATTTTGTTTATTGCGGTTGTTTGTCTGTCGAACAGAAGATGCGAGTGTGATGACAACAGTTTGGTGACAAAACCTTATATACGGCAGACGGGTAAGATTCACCTTGTACTGCGTTTCGTCACTACTAATGCATGCAATGTCTCGTTAGACTCAAAGCACGCAACGGGGGCGGCCTGCACGTCCCACGTTACGAAAACTGGGCTGCTTAGTGGTCATTGGTCAGCCCGATAACATTTTACTGGACCACATTTGGGCTTGCAGGTTTTAGACATAATCACCTCATTCAATCATGTTTTGAAGCTTATCAAAAGCTTAGAATGCGGCCGGTTTTGCAATGTCTGTTTCACAACCGGCGCACTTATCCGCTAAGGTTAGTGTCCATTATTATAATTAGCTACTTTGCTGTGCAAATATTCTTTTTGTTATTCCTAACGGGTTGCTAGTTTTAACATTTTGTTGTATTTTTACAAAAGAAATTGTGTTTTGTATATTTTCAAGGTAAGGTGTTTTAATGTAAGAGTGTTACTGAAAAAAGTTTACTAATAGGCTTTTTTTGGGATCATAAAAATATACGACGTATGCTATCTTTGATAAGGCGCTCGTTGGTATACTAGGAGATCACTGTGCTATATTTGGAGACATGATTTATTAGCCTACCTATTATTGTGCCCATATACGTATGAATTATACCTGCCTTATTTCTACATAATTTGCAGCGCTCTTTGTACTCACCTAATAGGTCCCTTAGACCTAAGCTATGAGTATATAACATAACTGATGTATGGACATGGTTATAAATTAATCTAAATCTAAACATGATAGTTGACTAACATTTCTAATGGATAAATATAAATACTTCTCCTATAGATTCCTATAGATTCAATATAAATTACCTATTTAAAATTAGTAAATCTTCACATTTCCATTCTATTAACTTGTACGTCCATTTTTACAAAGGGAACAGTAATAAAACTATTCTTTTCTGTTTGATTTTAAGTGTATGTATGTTTATTAAATAAATGAATAAATAGTCATAAACATTCCACGCAGCAGCTTTCTAGCCGCAAAATAAACAAAGCCTAAACTATTGAACCAGAAACCTAATATAATAAATATTACACGCAAATAATATCTAAATCTAATCTAATTATCATAATAATATCTTTTTTTGTATGAAATCATATACTTATATGTTATTATAACTTTAACACCCAGACATAGTAAAAACATAATTTATGTTCATTATACAAATGTCCTGGGTGGGTATCGAACCCACGAACTCCAGCGCAAAAGCCAAACTTTTAAAGCTTTAAAAACTTCGGAATTTGGGAACTGATTCTATTCTTTATTATTTAATATAGTATTTGTGGATATTTTAATGAGTATTTGGATATAAGTGATGATAATTTAGCTAGTGATACGGCTATAGTGTAAACACCCGTATACGAGTATTTCATTGTACGTTTCCTAAATATAGCTATTATTCTCTTCTTGTGCAAATCAGTTTTCATGTATCGTATATTAAAACTTGCATTAGTATGCAGTGTTCTATGTAACCAGTGTGGTGTAAGGCTAAGAATTCACACGATACATGCTTCTCACAAACCAAAGAAAAATGAGCTCCTTTTTTACAAAATTTAATCATAGTAAAGACTCATTTGGTCACCGAATAAATTTTCAGTTCAGAAATATTGTTTTTAAAGTTTTGTACGTGCATAGAGACAAACATGGCCGAGACAGTTTATTAAAATAAAAATATAGATAGCTTGACGTATATCTCCATCTGTTCTCTGTTTTTTGGCACAAATTAGTTTGGTATGTGTTTGAGACTGTGAAATAGGCTTTTGTCTATTATGAATAAATCGGATGGATCAGAGTTTCTTATTATTAATTAAGATATGTAAATAAGAATAAACAAATCTATTTATCATAATAATTAAAGATTATTGTTATTTTTAGAAAAGAAATTCGGAAAAAATAGGCATTAAGCCACGTGACATTGAACACAGAAAGTGTTACGTCACGCCGTGTAAAACATTGTTGTGGTTGACGTTTTCATAGAACAAAACGGGTTAATTGCGGGGTTTGTTTCGCACGGTGTGACGTGTTTCAAGACGCCATGACAGTCTTGAGCGTTTTCGACGGAAATTTAAATAGTTTTTTTTTAATGCATAACAAGATTGTTTATATACGATTTAAATTAAAATTTTGATTTTTAGATTTTGGTATAAAATAGATATTAAGGTGCATTATTAACCAATTTTTAAAATTTAGACAACTAAAATTCAACTTAAATTTAGTCAACTTTGCACGAAAACCATCGGTCATGTGAATGAACCTATGAATTACGGACGTAACTCATTATGCCGTGTATCTATAGTATCTGTATTAATAGTAGGGATCATCGATGATTAGGGATAATGTACGTGAAACAGGTATGACGTCCGGTATAAAATATTTATTTACTTAACACTTTATTTACAATTGCTTATCAATAACAAGTGGAATTTTATTATTTACCTATTTACAATTACGCTACAACCTAGGCGGTTTGGTATTTGGTATAGGAAAAGGTCTGAAGGTAGTTGGTTCGATTTCTTTGGTATTGAAAGGCCTCGCGTTTTGGTTGCGAGGGGCCACGTTCCTCAGTGGAAGAGGATTAGGTGCTTTGTATCCAGAGCTTGGCACCTTGTATCCAGTATGAGACGGTATACTGCGCGTCTTCAGCACGGGTCTGATGATAAGTTTTGCTTTTGATGGCAAAAACGAATGAATATGCTTGACGACTTTGACCGCTTGGTGGTTGTGTTGAAAATAGGGTAGTGGAGGAGGGGCGATGTAGGCCAACGGTACCCGCTGGACTTCTACCAAAGTCTTATATTTCTTAGGGTGTACGTGGATGTGCGTATGCGGGTGATGATGATGATGGTGCGGTGAAGCTAGAGGCAGTTGATGCTGAGGCCGCTGAATCTGTGGGTTTGGTCCCCAATACTGCCTTAAGTTAACATCCTGATTCGACGGCAGTGGAGACGGCGTTGCATATTGTTTAAAGTTAACCTTTTGATTCGATGGCAGTGGAGACGGCATTGCATATTGTTTAAAGTTAACGTTTTGATTCGATGGCAGTGGAGACGGGCCCAAGTACTGCCTGAAGTTCACTTGACTCTCGTCCTGGTTGGACGGCGATGCCTGTACCGCATTATTGTCACTTCCATCTGGTACTTGAGTGGTTGCTTCTGGTTCCCTGGTATTTGTAACATCAGCTTGTGTCGTAGGATTTTGCGTAGTCGTTTCTTCTTTGGTTCTATCGTCGTTAGGTTGTACTTGAGGTATGAATCCGAAGGATGGTGGGAATCCGAACGGGTATGGCGGAAGGAGGATGGTTGCGACGGGAGCTGCAGCATTCGCTGTTGCTATGGCAATTGCTACGTTTGGCTCCACAGGTGGAGGTTGTGCCGGTTGCGAGGACTGAGCTGGTTGCAAAGGTTGAACTGGTTGAACAGGTATCACTGATTGAAACGAAGGCACTGGTTGAAGATGCACAGGTTGTAGATGTGTCACTGGTTGCACAGCAACTGGTTGGATTGGTTGTACTGGAACAAACTGCTGTGGTCTTACAGCTGGTTCGAGGTAAACTGGCGGTGCGACCAAGCGGTTGAAGGTTCTCTCAAAGTATTGTGAGCTGGACGCGGTCACCACCGGCGCATCGGGTATGGGGGCAGCGTGGTGAACACCTGAGCTCTGCACCACTCCGCATATCGTAGTTAATGTTAACACCTGAAAATTTACAAAAACAATTTTATTTATATCTAAAAGTTTATGGAATGATAGTAGATTAAAAATATAATATTTTTAAATAAATTCACTATTACCGTTTGGAGCATTTCAAAGTACCCTTGTTGGACCGCTTTTAAAATTATAATGCGGGCGTTAGAAAATGCAGCCAACGCTTTTATATAGGTGTAACAAAATTTAGCATCATAGTGTGGCAACGTAGCGGGTGTAGTGGAATACCTAATGGTTCAATATGTAAGGACGCGAACCTTGATGGACACAAAAATCGTATTGAAACGCCTAAAGAATAATAATAAACGAGGGCTATTGGGAAAGTACCAGTCACAACTGGCAATTATCGATTTAGCCTATAAACAAACACCCTTGCGATAGCTCAATGTCATTTGTAATGGTAATTCAAGATTACGCATAGGTTAATCCTCGGCTAATAATTTATGATACATATCTTAGGTACTTAAATAGCAGTGCTCAAATATCGAGGACATATTCTCAAATAAAGATCAACAGTTATTTAACTCATAATAGAAGTTCTGAGATTATCTATCTCATTGTGGGTACATAAAGTTGGTACGTTACGCACGTATCAACTTTAGTTGGTGTGGATACAAGTCATTAGAAAAGCGCTAGCAACGTTCCCGGTGGTAATTATGTGAATGGGTGACCGCTAGAGGCATTGTCAATCTCACGTAAAGTGCCCTCCAAAGCAAGAAATTGCTTTGGAGGGCACTTTACCTGAGACTGATATTAACCAGACAACTTAATTTTGGCTCCTAGACCTGGGACCTAGATTCACTCAGCTCTAAGACGTGTCAAAGTGATCCTTGTGATTTAATGATCTTGACATCATATTCTAAAGAAAGGATGGTGTAGACCTACAAGTGCGTTATACAAGTACCTACTTCAACTTAATAATGTCCCAGGCACTTTAACATCTCGTAAATAGGATCATGGTTAAAAAAGTCGCATTTGAAGCTATGAATCATCTTAATGCTAAGGCCTGTTCTCGTTTCTTTCTCATTCATGTCATTTTTCACGCAGTCCATCTTTTTTTGGCCTACCTCTACTCCTATATCCATCCACCTGTCCATCTTATATTCATCCCTAGCATTCTTCTCGTTAAATGACATTCTTCCCTTCCCATAACGTGTCCATACCACGCTAACCTATTACTCCTCATCGTTTCAGTCACTGGCGCCACTTTTAAACTACCCCTAATAAAGTCATTCCTTATCACACCACACATCCATCTCAGCATTCTCATATCCGCTACATGTACTGTTCTTTCATCCGTCCCTTTGGTGGCTCAGCACTCAGATCCATACAAAACGACAGGTCGTATGATCGTTTTGTAAATTTTTCCCTTTAGTTTGAGGGGCATTCGCGGATCGCACGTTCTACCTGTCGCCATTTCATCCATCCTGCATTTATTCTGTTCTTTACATCCCTATCACTCTCACCATCATTCTGTACAAGTAAACCGAGGTACCGAAAATCGGAGCAGACTGGTAGGGATACACCATCTAAGGCAATAGTAGCGAAACTGGAGAGACCACCAAAGTCACGCAACAGATGCTCTGTTTTGGTCCTGCTAATCCTCAAACATCATCATCATTCGGTAAAAAGTTTATGCCAAGGGATAGGCCGGAAACATGAACGACGAGAAGCTAAATGGGCAGGACTGGGCATAGTCGGGCTCGATCTTACCGTGTTTGATCTGCAAGGCAATGCTTTGATGATGGTTACTACTCCACATTAGGTGGGCCATCTGCTATTACCAAGGGGCATCAAAAAAGTTGCTCATCATGACCAGATACCATTTTTTTTATTCCATGCTGTAATCCCAATTTGTATCAATCGTGGCGAGGTATCACTCTACTCAGTACCTACATAACGTCGTATCAGAATATTTCAATCAGAAAAACAATGATTTTTGTTTATCGAGCAGTGGAAAATACCTTTCGAGAACGTACATCACGAAATAACTTTTCCAACTGCCCACGTAGCTATCGACCCACCAACCTAAAGAACGTGACTCCAAAAAAGCTTTGCAAGAGTGTTATTGACAACTTTTGTAATGTGTCTCACAACAGGATTGAAATATCATAATGTTCTCTTGAATCTCGAATTCTTATTTACGTGCATTTATTTGCGCCTGTCACAATAGTATTTTCGTTTTCGTCGTTATGTATATAGGTAATTGTTGGGTAATATGAAAAATGATGTTGTTGAGGCACTTACGTACATATTATCAACGGTCCTAGGAGTCTTGGTCATGTTTCTACGGTAAAATGTAGGGAAATGTACGATGACTGTAAGGAATACTAAAGCTACTCTAAGTAAGCATGTAGCGCCTAGCTAATGTAAGACTCCAACTATACGCATGATTATTGTAAGGAAACTGTTAGGCGAATAGTGTTTTTTTTTTTTTAATTTTATATTATAAATTAACAATGGAAAACATCTAAGATTTTGTTTATTTTTTTTTATTTTATAGATTCATTTGAAAATTATGACTACAAGTATTTAAATTCTATAATAAATATAATAAATTAAATATAATAATATATATACCTATAATATTATTAGTTGGACTATCCGCAGATCGTTGCGAATTAATTTTAAATACACATTCCAAGGCTTTTTAACTAATGACATCTGTAAATTTGGTAGCTTTTTATTTTAGCTGAGTCTTAAATAGCAAAACTAGTTCATATGTAGGTATGGAATTCTAAAAACTATTGAATATAGGTACATTCACATCAGACTCTATTCAGACAAGAGACAGATCTGAGAGGATGTCGGTAATTATAAAACATGAAAATGCAATGTAAAAATCATTTATTCATCGTCTCACAACGCTTTATTGATCGAGTGAGCGAAGCGAACGAAGATTCTAGTTTCAACTTGGGCGATTTGGCATTTTATGTATGTATGTATGTATGTTTGTCTGGCCATAACTTTCGAACCGTTGATCCGATCTGCATGAAATTTGATAAGACGACAGCTTGTACTTGAGAAATTTACTGGTAAGTATATGAGTAAAATCGAATGAAGGGTTTTTAAGAGATGGGGTTTTTTAAGGGGGCAAATATAAAAAAAGTGACTTAAAAAAATCAAGTTACATGTCATACGAAAGGGCTTTGTTTGGACATTCCAAAACAATTTTTACTTTTTTTCTGGGACGCTCGGTTTTTGAGATAAAACAAAAAAGTTAAATTAAGATAACCAGCGACCCAATAGCTCCCATCTCTAAGAGTTTCGTTGGCATCAAGGTTTTTCTACTGGTCGGCCAGTTACTTTGCTTTTTCTTATTTTTTTTTCTTGAAATAAATTAAAGAGGTACTCAATTCTCATAAAATGGTGACAACGACCAGGTCTGATGATGGAGCCAAGGTCTGTTCAACGGAACTCTTCAATAAATAGGCCAATAGAGTTGAAACTTGGTTACCGTACCAAGTTAGTAGGCGGTAGTCAGAAAAAAGACCAAACATAATGTTTGGACTTGCCTTTGACTACCACCTACTCAAAGTTTTGGTGCGTTCGTCGAGTCGCATCACGAGATCTCTGTTCGGGGCGAACTACTAGTTATTCGATTATCAATAGGCAACAAGTGGGGCAGAAGCCGCTATGTATGGTGAAGCAGCGGCGACGTACGGGGCCGGGGCGGCGATGTATGGGGAAGCAGCGGCGACGTACGGGGCGGCGGGGGCGACGTAGGCAGCTGGAGCGGCGACGTAGGCTGCAGCTAATGCATTGTGGTTGCGGTGGAAGTATTGTGAGCTGGTGGCTGTCACGATTGGAGCTGGGGCAGCAGCGATCAGGGGAGCGCTGAGCAGGGCTGGC
This sequence comes from Chloroclysta siterata, assembly GCA_932294275.1. Classification (NCBI taxonomy): domain Eukaryota; kingdom Metazoa; phylum Arthropoda; class Insecta; order Lepidoptera; family Geometridae; genus Chloroclysta; species Chloroclysta siterata. Next base: position 21,744,428 of record OW028590.1, on the reverse strand, counting down.
TTGGCGGCAGAGATGGCGACTAAGGCCGAAATTACGACAAACTGAAAACAAATTAAATGAAAATTAGCAAGTGGTTTCTCATGTTAAAAAACCCATGATATGTCCATTGATTTTTGAAAGTCACTTTCTGGGGTGTTTTTATCCTAAGATTAACTTACAATTTTCATCATTTTGGTAGTTGTTGATGGTACTGTTAGTGAGAACAGGACTGATGCTGATTGGCACCGATCCTTAACATTTTATAGTCATCAGAGGGTATCTTACGCAACGATATTCCTTTCGCGGTGTCGTCTCTGGCATTGGCCTGCGCGTGATATGAATCAAAGCATTGACCGCCAGTGTTCACTCACATAAACATGTCGTTTGTGTGTCACTGCCAAATGAGGATGGACATACTAACTTCACAAGCGATGAACAGGTTAAGTAACTTCCTAGAAGCAGATAATACAGTACCAGGGCACATAGGAGATGTCTTCCATCCCGTTCTCTTTAGTCGCTTCTTACTGGTTGGTACTGCACCAAATGTTTTTAAATTTATCTAATTTTCTTTTTCGAAGCATGCTTCTTTCCATGGCATAGTGACAGACTTCTAACTTTTTGGCATGAGTCGTTAGGGCCTAGCTTTGGCACCAGTAATGATAGAACTGGAAGAATACAGGTACTAGGTACCTATAGAGTTTTATCTTGAAGTACACGTTCATTTCTTTGCTTTTCTTAATCTCCATAAGCGATCAGTGTATTTTCCACGCATTCTTTCAGCTGTCCTTACTTCTAGATCGGTGATACTATTGGACTTAAATAAGTGTAATTTACTGACTCGATTTTATTCCTGTTTATGTTTATTGGATACATAAATATAAACGACGATTTCTTAATTTTCCTTAAATAAATTGAAAAGGGACTTTGACAGTATAACGTGGTTTGCCACGTGAAAAGTTTTTAGGGTTCCGTCACCCTTGTCGCCACTGCCGCTGCTGTCAAATGGACCAAGATATAATTTCCCTAGAAATTCAGATCAAAAGACAAACAATACAATATGAGAGTTCTGTACTTGAAGGTACCATCCGTCGCTTACCATCAGCACAGATAAGAGAATACTATCAGTATCGAGTCATAAGCGAGAATAAAATCATCTTCAAATTTTATAAAATGATTGATATAATTTAGGTGCGGAGTCAGGTGGCACTCGTATTTTAGTCAGCGGGGGGTAATTAGTTCAAATGTTCAAGGTATAAACAAATTAGTTCATAAGTACCAATGCCAAAATGTCCAAGGCGTTAAAATATTCAGATATAAGAAATCCTCGACGCTGAAGTTTTACTCACGCTTGACGGATTCTTTGTTGTTCTCAACTTTGAACTTTGTATTGTTTGATTTGATTTGATCCAACGTGATACCAAGTAAATAGTAAAACATAAATATATATATATAGGTATGTATAATATATTGGATATCTCTAATACTATAAGAATCAAAGTCCTGACTGACTGACTGACTGACTGACATATAGACAACGCACAGCCTAAACCGCTGGTCCTAGAGACTTGAAATTTGAGGAGTACATAGGTCTTATGGCGTAGAGGTGTACTAAGAAGGGATTTTTGGAAATTCAACCCCTAAGGGTGTAAAAAGGGATGAAAACGTTTGTATGAAAAATAGTATTCCTTGAACCTACAAACTTGAAACTTGGAGTACATAAACTTCAAGGCAAAAAAATAGGAAAGTCATTTTTAGTTTTTTAAAACTACCCTTAATAAGTGTGCAAAGGGATGTCAAAGTTTGTATGGGAGTTTTTTGACCGCTGGTCCTAGAGACTTGAAATTTGAAGAGTACATAGGTTTTATGGCGTAGAGGTGTATTAAGAAAGGATTTTTGGAAATTCAACCCCTAAGGGTGTAAAAAGGGTTGAAAACGTTTGTATGAAAAATAGTATTCATTGAACCTACGAACTAGAAACTTGAAGTCGATGTACTCAAAGGCTAAAAAATAAGAAAAGCATTTTTAGTTTTTTTAAACTACCCTTAATAAGTGTGTAAAGGGATGTCAAAGTTTGTATGGGAGTTTTTTATCGCGTAGTGCGATTAACTTAAAACTTGAGGTAAATGTACTAAGAAACAAATAATTAATAATGACGCTTTTAACTTTTGATAATGACTGTAAAAGTTAGTATAGGAGATTTTTTACTTGAACTTGATTTCAAACTTGAAGTAAATATACTCCTCAGTAAATAATTTAAAATCACGTTTTCAATATTTTAAAACCACCCCTGCAAAGGGTGCAAAAGACTGCCAAAGTTTCAAGTTTTGTATGGGAGATTTTTAACGCGTAGTGTTAATAACTTCAAACTAAAAGAAAATATGTTCTGTGGATAAATAATAAAAAGACAGTTTGATTTTCGAAAACAACTCCTAAAACGTTACCCTCCTTCGTTGCGCTCGAGTAAAAAAGATACAACGAGGCGTCAATGTTTGTAAGGAACATTATAAAAACGGGAATTTTGAGTTGGCACGAAGAGATCTGAGGGTATCTACCGTGCCTGGGGATCAAAGTCGTGAAGCTGTTTCGTTTGTTTTTGGGGTAGAAACTAGAAACAAATAAGAACATATTTTCCGTGTAAGGTTGTCTTTGTTGTATTTGTCATGTTTGTGCTAAGCTCAGTACCTATACCTACCTACCTAATATAGGTAATGTACGCTTATTACCTTACCTACGTAGGTATTTAAAATCCTACCCTAATAATATACAAATCACTGCGAAAGTTACGATGTTTGGATGTTTGTGGCTCAATCACGGCTCACAACTTCAACGCGTGCGAAGCCGCGAGAAGCCACTAGTTTATACATAAAATGCTGTGGCAGCTTTGCAATCCAAAGTGACAGTTTTACATTTGTGTGATGTACAAAAAAGTATGTATTTAAGTACCTATTAGCTAACCATTACTATTCTAACGGCCGGTTTCTGAAAGCTCTATCAATCGTAATCAGATGTCAAATCATTCGCCATTTTACATCGTTATTACAGTGGCAGTTATTACATCGAATTAGATAGAGGCAGCAAGTGACTTGACGTCCAATTAGTTTTGATCGAGCTTTCTGAAACCGGCCGCAAGCAAAGTTAAAGTTACGATTATATTTTCATTCTAATCAGTAAAATAGTAGCACGAAAACATTGGCATCCACTTTAGATTATATCTACCTTAGAGAATCTAAGTAGTTACTAAGAATGTATAAAGTAAGATAATACCTACATCTTGAAAACGAATGCCTGTTTTACTGCCAGAAAGCAGTGTGTTAGTCATGACTCATTGTTTAGTGCTCTTGAAAACACAAGATATTAACTCTGCAGCTCGACGCTTTCTCGTTTTTGTGTGAAAATCTACTTATGCTTCGGTCGAGTACTTTTGTACAACAGGGTTGCTTTTAGTCAATGTATGTGTAATGATATAATATTAAGACGAGTTAGAAGAATTTTATGTATGCTTAACTATTCTTCGTATGGACTATCGCCGTTTTTGGAAATCCCATAGCAATTATGTTCGTTTTTTACTACTTGCTTACTTACTTTACTTTGGAACAAGCGCTTAAAATGAAGTGGTAACTATCCATTAATATAATTTGGAGAAACATAAGTACGTCATGTAAATCATGTAACCAAACATCTACTTACGTACTTTATGTATCATTTATGAAACTATCTAACAATAGAGCATACTGAACAGTGAATGAGACAATAAAGCATTCTAATCATCACAATAGTCATACACAAAGCGTTTGGTAAGAGATTACATATCAATAAGTGAGGACTTTTGGTCTGCGAGCTCACACAATCGATGTTGCCTTTTGTCTTATATTAAACTAAAAAGTTTTCGAGACACAGACATTTATTTGAAGGAAAGGTATACAATCATTTAAACCATTCAGTTTTGTATTGCTTCATTCTCAGTCAAACAAATAGTTACGCAAATTATTTCAAATATAACAAAGTACCCATATAGGTCCTAAGGTCACTCCAGCGATGTCAAATTGACTATCGGTATATCGAAGTGTTGAAATGTCTATACAGTAAAGCCACAATGTCTATCCGACTCCAGGACCAAAGCACGGACCATATCCAACTGCAAAAAGGGGTGAGACAGGGAGATGTAATTTCTCCGAAACTGTTCACCTCGGCACTGGAGGATGTTTTCAAGCTGCTGTCCTGGAATAGGTATGGCATCAACATCAATGGCGAATACATCACTCACCTTCGATTTGCCGACGATATAGTTATAATGGCGGAATCGCTGGAAGATCTAGGCACGATGCTCAGAGACCTCGATATTGTCTCCCAACAGGTGGGTCTTAAGATGAACATGAGCAAGACGAAAATCATGTCTAACGCTCATGTCGCACCCGTGCCGGTATATGTTGGGAGCGATATCATCGAAGTTGTAGACCACTATGTGTATCTGGGTCAGACGATCCAACTAGGTAGGTCCAACTTCGATAAAGAGGTCAGCCGACGAATCCAACTCGGATGGGCAGCGTTCGGGAAGTTACGCCACATCTTCTCGTCACAGATACCGCAGAGCCTCAAGACGAAAGTCTTCAACCAGTGTGTGTTGCCAGTGATGACGTATGGAACTGAGACGTGGTCGCTCACTATTGGCCTCATCAACAAGCTCAAAGTCGCTCAACGGGCTATGGAGAGAGCTATGCTGGGAGTTTCACTACGAGATAAAATCAGAAATGAGGAAATCCGTAGGAGAACCAAGGTAGCCGACATAGCTCGCAGAATCAGCAGGTTGAAGTGGCAATGGGCAGGTCATATAGCTCGAAGGACTGATAACCGATGGGGAATAAAGGTTCTCGAATGGCGACCACGAACAGGAAAACGAAGCGTGGGACGCCCTCCCACCCGATGGACTGACGACATTGTTAGGATCGCGGGTAGTCGGTGGATGGAGAGGGCTCGGAATCGTTCTTCCTGGAAATGTATAGGGGAGGCCTATGTCCAGCAGTGGACTTCTTTGGGCTGATGATGATGATGACCCATATAGGTAAAAGTTTTTGAATGGGCATTATTTTAATTTAATGAGTCCGGTAAATATTACCATTATCTGTAAATTTTTATTCTTTTTATATACAACTAGCTGATGGAACAAGCAGATGGCCCACATGATGTTAAGTGGTAACCATCACCTATAACAAAGCATTGCCTCGTAAGTCACGCACGATAGGAACGTGCCCTACGATGCACTGCCCTGCGTCCATCAGCTTGAGGCATACAGATGTTAAGCCTCATGTGCCTGTAATCACACCGGCAACCACACTCTTCAAACCGAAACACAGCAACGCTGCTAGGCGGCAGAAAAAGGCGTAGTGGTAGTACTTCCCCGGACGAGCCCTTCACAAAGAGCTCTACTACTCTTAAGAAAATATTGTTGCGCCGGACGCCTAGCAACTTGTTTCGTTATTTATCCTGACGTACAGGTGTTTTCAGAAGGCTGAAATATGTTTTCAGCCGTTGCCAGAAGAGGCTCTGTCACCTCCCAGTTGATTACAATTTCGACCAAGTTGCCGTGGTTTTCAGGCGCCTGAAACATGATTTCAGTCCGTTTCAGGCTATTGCCCATCGATCCATGCAATATCCTGAAAACCCGTTTTCAGGCGTTTTCAGGACCCCTTATGGACCTTTGAAGGACATTTCACTATAGAGCCATATTTGCATAGGAGTGAAAGAGATAGCACTACTAGAAAGAAATAGCAGACGTTCGAATATTCTAGACTACTGTTCTAGAATCAATCGAAGGAAAAGCACTACTAGAAAGAGATAGCAGACCTTCGAATATTCTAGGCTACTGTTCTAGAATCAATCGAATGAAATGAACGAGAGCTATTACTGTAGAAAGAGATGCAAGTATGGTCTAGTATGATCCAGAACATTCTCGGGTTAGCTGCGTCGTATATAAGACCAGTCGGCGAGGGCGAAGAAGTCAGTCAGTTTGTGGAGAGGACTCGAGAAGAAAGTGAGTTAGTGAAAACGGTTCGAGAAGTCAGTTCGGTGAGATGGCTCGTGAAGAGAGCCAGTTTGTGAAGATGACTCGAGGAAGAAGTCAGTTCCAGGGAATGGCTCAGGAAGAAGTGAGTTGGAAGAAGTGGATAAAGGAAGAGAACTTTTGTTAAGTAATAGTTGAGTGATAATTAAGTGTGTTAAGTAGTGTTAAGTAGTGTTTTAGTTATGTAAAGTGTTAGTGTAAATAAATAAGTCATCTTTTGGATTATTATTGTGCATTTTCTATCCATACGAACCCCGAGCTCGTAACAATTGGTGTCAGAAGTGGGATAGACAATGCTGTTAATGCCGAAAGATGACTAGGAGGGTGCAAAAACCCGAAGTAAGGCTGCGGTTGAAGGAGCAGGTTCTTTGACGAAAGAGCAGCTGGAAGAGCAGGTTTTGACTTCAGGAGAAGTCAAGGTAACGCCTGGAAGAGCAGCTGGAGAAGCAGCTGGAGTAACAGGTTTTGACTTCAGGAGAAGTCAAGGTAACACCTGGAAGAGCAGCTGGAGACCCCGGTGGAAAAGCGGTCTACCAAGGAAGAGCAGCTGGAGGAGCAGGTAGAGAAACCGGTTGGTTGTTTAAGTTGATCGGATTGCGTTGTATCACGGATCAAGTGATGCTCGGGACGAGCATGTCTAAGGAGGGGGTAGTGTTGCGCCGGACGCCTAGCAACTTGTTTCGTTATTTATCCTGACGTACAGGTGTTTTCAGAAGGCTGAAATATGTTTTCAGCCGTTGCCAGAAGAGGCTCTGTCACCTCCCAGTTGATTACAATTTCGACCAAGTTGCCGTGGTTTTCAGGCGCCTGAAACATGATTTCAGTCCGTTTCAGGCTATTGCCCATCGATCCATGCAATATCCTGAAAACCCGTTTTCAGGCGTTTTCAGGACCCCTTATGGACCTTTGAAGGACATTTCACTATAGAGCCATATTTGCATAGGAGTGAAAGAGATAGCACTACTAGAAAGAAATAGCAGACGTTCGAATATTCTAGACTACTGTTCTAGAATCAATCGAAGGAAAAGCACTACTAGAAAGAGATAGCAGACCTTCGAATATTCTAGGCTACTGTTCTAGAATCAATCGAATGAAATGAACGAGAGCTATTACTGTAGAAAGAGATGCAAGTATGGTCTAGTATGATCCAGAACATTCTCGGGTTAGCTGCGTCGTATATAAGACCAGTCGGCGAGGGCGAAGAAGTCAGTCAGTTTGTGGAGAGGACTCGAGAAGAAAGTGAGTTAGTGAAAACGGTTCGAGAAGTCAGTTCGGTGAGATGGCTCGTGAAGAGAGCCAGTTTGTGAAGATGACTCGAGGAAGAAGTCAGTTCCAGGGAATGGCTCAGGAAGAAGTGAGTTGGAAGAAGTGGATAAAGGAAGAGAACTTTTGTTAAGTAATAGTTGAGTGATAATTAAGTGTGTTAAGTAGTGTTAAGTAGTGTTTTAGTTATGTAAAGTGTTAGTGTAAATAAATAAGTCATCTTTTGGATTATTATTGTGCATTTTCTATCCAAACGAACCCCGAGCTCGTAACAATATTATGATTTGTAATTTTTTTATTTAAATGCTCGTCTTGAGTTTATGTGCCATGGCGGCTTTCAGGATTTGTCTTTTTTGCGTAAGAGATGCTTAGTATTATACCTTGGCTCCAGCACAATGTAGGTATACACAATACACATAAACAACGTGGATGATGACGCTTTCGAATGCTGAAATTGCCGGTCGTTTTAATGAATGGAGTTTTAATTCTTCTAACGGCTGGTTTTTGAAAGCCCGATCTAAACTAATCGGATTTCAAGTCTGCTATCTCTATCTAATTCGATCTAATAGCAGAAATGGCGAGTGATTTGATATCCGATTAGTTTCGATCGAGCTTTCAGAAAGCGTCCGTAAGACTTTTAAAAACCCAAACAGATAATAAAACATCACATCAATTCATCACACTTCAGTGCCTAGATAAAGAAGCGAAAGGCAACATAATTATTAGTCTTCTTCTAGTCGTGTCACTAGTTTCTTTCGAAACAGTGCGGTGAAAGGATTTTAAGTGCGAATCAAGAGGCTCTTTTCGAGCACTTGACTTATGTTATAAAACTTTTTAGGTTCCACGACATGTCGGTTTCCTCACGATGTTTTCCTATAATTATGAGTGGTAAACAAACACGCTTATTATACCTTTTTCTGAAGAAAGATCTGATAAAATTACCTATAGATATAATAAATCAGTAAATAAGGGTGATTACAGATTACACAGTGAGGCATTTTACACTTTTCAATTATGAAACATATCGTCTCTAGTCTCGATATTCTTGGAAATGTCAAATAGCACACAGACACAGAGACCGAGATAAATATGTTTTCTTTTTCGCAACGCTCTTCTTACCCTACAATTTGCGGGAATTAAGTTGCAAACCACTGCAAGCTTAACGGCCGGTTTCTGAAAGCCCGATCAAAACTAATCGGATGTCAAGTCACTTGCTATCTCTATCTAATTCGATGTAATAGCTGAAATGTCGAGTGGCTGAAATGGAGAAATCCGATTAGTTTTGATCGAACTTTCAGAAACCGGCCGTAAGGTGGTTAAATTAACATTTTGTGCTGAGAATTTTCTTAACTAAGAAGACGGGATAATAATATAATTATGAGTGCCTAAATACTCTTTTACGAGTAGTAGAGCTCTTTGAAGGGCTTGTTCGGGGAAGTACTACCACCACGCATTTTTCTGCCGCCGAGCAGCGTTGCTGTGTTTCGGTTTGAAGAGTGTGCTTGCCGGTGTAATTACAGGAACATGAGGCTTAACATCTGTATGCCTCAACATCAGGTGGGCCATCTGCTTGTTCCATCAGCTAGTTGTATAAAAAAAAACTCTACCTATCTACTAGAAACTAGAAAAAGTAGTGTCAACTTATCCTAAAAATATATCATACAGCGACATGCGAACATTAAAAATAAGCAATTTTTTACCGTAACCTCTATTTTCAATAGAAGTTAAACACTTATATACGCAAACTATATGTTGAAGAAACTTCTAAGCGGCTTGTTTCCCATACCGTGTGGTTTTGCTTTTGTAAAACAACAATAGGTCTGCAGAAGAATGCTCCACGTGGCGCTGCCTAGTCACATGCGTACAGTATACCTTAAATGTTCAGATAAAACACTAGACGCTAAAGAAAAATAAATAGCATAGACGTCCAGGTACATGATATTGTAGTATTGTCAGTGTGGGATTCTTTGGATCCATTAAAACACAAATATATTATTATACGAGGTTATGCCCTCCGCCCGGCCACGCCGTCCAAGCAAGTGTGTCCAGCATGTCGCTAGTGTTGCCAGCGCGACTAGGCTAGACACCACATCCTCATCTTTATTAAAATTTACAAATTTCAGAACACTTACAGTAAACCATATTTGTAAAAGAGTCAGTAATCATGAAAGTATAAGGCACAGTTTAATAGTTATGGATTAGTTTATACTTTATATTATTATACTTTGTATACAACACATTTATAAACAAAGCAAACCACAACTTATACAGGTACACAAAAATGTATAAAACACACATGATGCAATGGAGCATTTGTAGCTCTTTGCAAACGCTATTATTTATTACTTACATTTTAGATTGTATTGTCACCATTGATTTCCTTATTTACTTACCCATATTCAATACATATTGTAGTATGTAAGTACATACCTAAATTATTGGAAATGTAGCATAGGTTGAACAAAGATTAAACACGATGAAATAAATAGTAAGATTAGTTTGTATAACAGTTATAGTATAGGTACAACATTTTAAGTCAACACTAACATTTTCAAATATTTTGGAATAGTTATAGGTAATATAAATAATAACTGATTAACTCTTTCTTCTTACTATCACTACCTATATTCCTTCCCCTTATCCTTTTTTTTTTATCCTTAACCTTAAACTAATACCAGGTAATAGAATAAAATTTGACCGATTCAAAATGTTGAACGTTCCGTTCGCCATTCTATTAATTTGCGGCCTTTAGTATTGAACATTGATTAACATATGGAATTTTAAAATTTCAAAAAGTTAAACTACTGGTAGAACTTACAGGTTAGTCAAGGCACTAATATTTGTTTATCTGTGGTCAAGGCAATCCATTCGTGCTCTTTGATTGAATTTTACAAATTCATATTCAATAAACTATACTAAAAGGAAACTAGTTAAAATAGTTGGGTGAGACATCATATAGAAATCTTGCCGATTTCACCTCTTGTTACTTTTATTTGCTGGTTTAAATCTAAAAGTTCTTACATTGTATCAGCATGAAAGATGCTTTAATTGTTATTATTAACATGAACATTTTTGTAGGTACATTTACATATTTAATAATTGAACGAATAGATTTCAAATTCATCGTATTAGTAGAAGGATATTTCTACAAGAATAAAAGCATAATTCTTCATAACTCATAAATCTTGTCTGATGCACAACAGATTTTATAAAGAAATAGAATAATATCATTATCATAACATTGATTTTGTCAGTCGTTTTCAAATTTGAATGTAACCTCTTTAGTAAGCTGAAAGAACAATTTAGCCTAACTTGGTTCCTAGTAGTTTCTTCATAGCTCAATTCAATTCAACAGGCGATTCGTTTTCTGACAATTTGGGAAGCAACATAGCTTTTTCATTTTAATTATTTTTCTCATCTGCGTCTAAGGTTTTTCTAGTGTTATTTTGAGTTGTGTTGTGTAATTTCGGTGGCATTTAACCAACATTACTTGAGGTCTTAGCACAAAGTTTAAGCATTTGGAATGAAAGTGTCTGTATATATGATATCCTGATTTGACCGAAAATGTTTCTAATGTTTTGAAGAAAACCGCTACCATTTTCTTCGAAACAAATGATGGCCCACTTGACTATGGACTGACTTGACTAAAAAGTATTCAATACAAATCACTTGACACTGGCATGATTGTCTGTCGAATGACGGACAGGAGCCATAAATTGAGAGAAGAAGAAGAATTCAACAGGCAGAACATTTACCTCCATGGGCAGAACAACTCAGCTCTTGGCGTTTGTTTTGTGTTGATTAGCATAATCTAGTTCTTGCCGGAATAGGTACATAACATCAAGAAGAGGTCAATCCACCGGTCTGATCCAAGATCCGTGCGGATACAATCGATCATACTTTGAAGCAGTCTCTAATTACCCAATTATCAATTTACCTAGCCCATTGAAGTATGTAATCACTGATTGATTCTGTTACTCAGATACCCCCCATTTTCCAGATAGGCAGGTACACCAAAATTTACAAGTTTATACAGGACCTTTAGAACAGCTAGGGACTAGGGGTATGTAGGTATAAGAACTGACCAAATCTACCACCAATCCAATTGATAATGTTCTCTAGGCTATGTATAACTTTCATTAGGTATCCATGGCAGTATCAAATAGATTATACTTAGGTCAGGTTTCATCGCCCCTACTGCAGCCGGCAAATATGAAGTATTTTAGATAGTACCTAAAACACACTCAAGGTGAATATAGGTCCGCCCAAGCAGGAGGTGTGAAAAGACGTAAACATTTAAAACAAAGATGAAGATCTAGATTTCATATTTTGTCTCTTCACTCTCAGACCATTAACAGACATATCATGGAAAACCAAGGTTCTTTCAAGATAGGTACAATGTTTAAATTTTCATAATAAAACCTATTATCTCTTTGAACTTCTTGTACTTAGTAATTTTACCTCGTTTTAAGTATGTACCTACCTAGGTAAATAAGTAACATAATTTATTTATTCATCATCATCACCCTTATTCTAATGTAATAATGGTAGTATGTACACTTAGTCAATATACTATATGACTATAAGGTATTGATATAGGTTCAATTCATTAATACAGTTGATATAGCTTTTGGTAGAATCCTTACCAGAAAAAGACACGCTTTGATATATTCAGCTTGTTCATTAGATGTCTCATGCCTTCAAAGAGTCTAGTAACTTTTATAAGTCAGTATGTTCTTTTTACAGTTGCTCACTACCAGTCTGAGTGACCAGTAGATTTTATCAACATTATCAAAATCATACAACACATTGAAAAACTTACTTAGTGACACATTAAGAACTGTGTGCAAGGCCAAAGTTAAGTTTTAGTAGAGATAAAAAGTACTTTTTCTCCATTATCAGATAAAACAGGGTAAAATACCAATTTCTATCAAAATGTTGCTCAAACATTTATTTTTAATTGTTATGTATTACTGATAATTTATTTCTATTCAAAACCAGTTTTTAAACTGTACTTTGTCAAGTTTAGTTAAACCAATGTAATTCTTTTCCTTTTGTTTACTTGATTATTATATTAATGTCTATTATAAATCTTCATTTAGTTCACTTAGTAATAAATACCAAGGTAGGCAGGTTGAATGTTCTATTGGCTTGTGATAAGCAGATAGGTTATTTAATACTTACTTTCACACATAAAATTGATGCTAATAGCATTCTCTATCAATCATCCAGGAAATACAAGAATATAGTGAGGTATGACTGTCTCTACCTAAGTATATAGGCATCGGTACAATAATTTTACTTTTTACGTGGATGTTCCATCCATACACCATGTTTGAACATAGGCACAAGTCTCTTTTGCTGCTGTAGCTACAGAATGCAAACTCCTACTAACACAATTTCTGCTTTTGTTTCCATCATTCCTGTAATTATTATTTTTTAGAAAATAAATAACCTTTATTTTATTTTCGTAAATGCTGTCGACGTTTCTTTAAATAGATCAACCACTTTTTAAACAGTTTGATTTACGTATGGCTGTTTTGAATTTATATAGTGTTCTACAATGTAGGTAGGTAGCTCAAAAATCTCTGAACAAAATATGCAGTTATGATTACCATTCTATTGATAGTATAAGTATATAGTAAGTATTTATAATAGCTACCAAGCAGGTCGGTCGATTTTTGGAGTGTTCGTACCCGAGTGGGTTTTACCGCCTTGTTTGCTGTAAATGATGATGGTCTATCTTACATATATTATATTAGCAGAGTTATAATAACATAATTAGAATAAATTGTCAAGGCATTTAATTATATTATGTATTCGTGCATATTTATGCATATTCGTGGCGTTATCAACTGTTAACAGTTGCATTGCCGTGTTTGTGTAGGTTAAGTTTCTTCTTAATTTCTTGTTACATAATACCTACTCACTTTTTAATAATGGGAGGTAGTTTGATATTCTATATTATTACGGAACAAATATTTTTATTTCTTTCTAAAGATGCGGTAATATTATTATAAATTGTGAAATTCACAACACACATAAACTTTTGACAGTAAAGCAACCACTACGAATAATCAACTAGGTAGATTATACCCACCCAGTAGATTAATTATAATGATAATGGTAAGTATATAGTATGTTACAAATGAAACGGAAATCGAGATAATACCCAATAATCTTCCTGTGTTTTGCCTGCCACACCTGGCATTGGTATACTATAACACAGGGTTATTCTAGTTTGGGTACAAATGTTGTTCGAACAGGAAATATAGCAAATGTTTAACATAAACCCAATTTAATAAAATACTATAATGTTTGTTAACGATTTTAAATAAATAAATTTCATTTCATCTAAAACACTCAAAAGCTAAGTGTTATTAAGTATGTTTGTGATCCAGTTTCCGATGCATATTTAACAAATACGAATTATTCATGGCCTTTAATTTTTATTATATTGTCACATGTGATCACACATAGTGCATTTGATGATTTTTCATTTCTTTTGCCTTTTTGTCATTTCCGATGACCATTTATTAAATGCATGGCTTTGTTTTCCATCTCTGATGAAATATTTCTTGCATAGCTTTTTGGTTATCTTTAATAACATTATACATAGCCTTTATATCATCTCTGATGACATTAATTACATGGCCTTTACATCATTTCTGATGAGATTAATTACATAGCCTTTCCGTCGTCTCTGATGTGATGACACTTATTGCATGGCCTTTATTTACATGACCGGTATTTGGAGCCTGTAACATAACATTTTTCATATTAGATATTGTTTATTCATTTTAGGCTGTGGCTCATGCTCATCGCAACAATAGTATAGCTACTTTGTTGCATTGCCCTTAAAACTGGTGCTGGTTTTTCAGTCTAGATTTCAGTTGCAATAGGTAGGTATAAAAGATATAAAAACCATTCACCTAATTGCTAATAAAAAATAATAGTAAAATAGCAACAGCCTCAAGACTTTGATTCCCAAGCACGGTAAATATCCTCACACATCCCTTAGTACCAAATACTTTTAACATTTGGCACAAACCCAGTACAGGTACAGTAGTTGGTATTCCATACAATGTAGTACCTGGTGACGTGGGTCAAGACGTACAGATATGGTTGATGATGATGTGATGTGTCGTCCAGGCCGATTTTGGCTACGGCAGCATTGTAAATGCTAATAATTTTCAAAACATTTCTACCTTCATAGTGATCAAAGTAAAAATCTTTTCTTTCACAGAAGGTTTTCGTAGGTTAGGGTAGGCAGGTAAAATTATTATGCAGCGATAAATTTTTCTAGATCTTTTTCTAACAGGTATCTCAATTACGTAAGTAATACTTTGATCTAATATACGGTACCCTCGTACTGTACATGTTAGTTCAACGTCGGTTTCGTACCTTGTTTATTGAATTGGAACTTGAACTTCAACTGCAAAATAATTACTTTGGAATGCCATCTATCCCTTCCTTTTCAGTAAAATGAGTTAAATTACTCACGTTCTCCTCAGTCGCCACTTTGTGGGATTCTTTGGATCCATTAAAACACAAATATATTATTATACGAGGTTATGCCCTCCGCCCGGCCACGCCGTCCAAGCAAGTGTGTCCAGCATGTCGCTAGTGTTGCCAGCGCGACTAGGCTAGACACCACAGTCAGCAATCAGAAATATGTATAACTGTTGGACAAAAAAGATCATATATTATAGTTAGGTTAGAAAACTTAACAAAATGGCATGTTAAAAAGTTTGCATCCAAGAACAACAATTTTTTTTGAAGTAAGTTGTTATGAGACATGCAACTAATCAATATAACATGCAATTATTGTTAAAAACGCATTTGAGAATAACCATTTTCTCAAAATATTTTTTAATATATTTACTTGGACACCTTGGGTCAGAGAAGATTGGTTTATCAATAATTAATTAATCAATTATCAATACCACAATAGAAAGATCTGGAACAAATAATTTGCAGATAGTGATCCAAAGCAAATCTTATCTTATTCTACCCACATCTTGACTGCATTTCAGTCAGATAGTCACCGGGTCAAGTCACAAGTTTCCATATTATGATGAGACTTGTACAGTTTTAGCATAGTGACGTGAAACCTAACCTTCATCATCATCATTATTAGCCTAAAAAAGTCCACTGCTGGACAGCATATAGGCCTTTCCTATCTATGCATTTCCCAGTTGAAAGATTTTGAGCAAGAAAGTAAATAAATTCGTGAAATATCCAATGTTTTTCATTGCACTACATATCAGCCTTCAAATCCTTTTGTGGAGGTGGAAAGTTCTTAATAACAACGGTGTTCATTTCATTTGAACAAAGGCGATGTTGACGCAACAGGCGACTTCAAGGAGGCTCGTGTAAGGAAACTTTCAAACACTCAACAGGCTGTAAAAAAACAGATCCCTAAACTGATGGTACAAAAGCTTTCTACAAAGGCTCTTAATCGACACAAATAGCTTAAGTTAGTGGATGCAGGGCTGTGCATCGTGGGTCACGTTCCTAAAGTGCGTGCACTGCGAGGCAATGCTATGTCACTTAGCATCAGGGGGCCATCTGCTTGTTGCATCCAAAACTGGCATTTATGTTTTTATAACAATGCAATGCAATGGTGTCTTGTCAAGCGCGGATCCACCGTTGTGGGCATGATGGGCATGCCCATAACCCTAATAGACGTGTGACGTCACACACACAGTGTTCGCCCTACGACTTTGCCCACGTGGAACTATACACTGTACCAAATTTTGGTCAGACCGTCATATCATGATCGATATATATATATGAGCGAGTTTATATCAGACTCGCAGTCGCATTTTCGGGTGGTTGTGACCACAACCTATTTCGAGGGCTGGATCCGCGCCTGTGTCTGGTGCTCTACCTAATATCTTTATTACCTGGTATCTTTAGTTTTTGTTGCCAATAAAAACCGTTTTTCTATACTTCTTGATGCTGGAACAAGCAGATGGCCCACCTGATGATAAGTAATAACCATCGCCAAACTGCTACCTCGCAACTCTGTTTTGTTAAGTTGGGAGTGGTCTTTTCACACCGTGTATAAAATATTATTGATTATTATCCAAGAATCTACGTCGCAAAACTTGCAAATAACCGAAAAGTCAAACACATGCTGCTCGAAACAAAAGCCACTAAAGTATTTTTTATTTATTTAGAAAGAAAGAAAAGCAATTTATTGACCAACACAAAAAGAACAGAGATATGCATACAATAAATAAAAATAACTATGTTAGGCCAATTAGGTCCCTGGCTCAGTATTTCCCGCTCAATATTTACGTCCTCCTGAAAGAGAAGCTAAGGAAAAACAAATAAAAGGTTGCCAAGAAGTATAAGGAACATTTTGGGTAAAGAAATGAGTACCTTCCTAGTTGTTTTTATTTCAAAACTGGGAATAGTCTATACTTATAACAACTTTAACTAGCGCCAACCGCAGTCTTCTACACTAATATTATAAAGAGGAAACATTTGTATTTTTGTATTTTTGTATTTTTGTATGTAACGAATAGGCTCAAAAACTACTGTTCCGATTTCAAAAATTCTTTCACCATTAGAATGCTACATTATCCCTGAGTAACATAGGCTATATTATATTTTCAAAAAAATCAGGGATCCTTACTAAAACTTCAATAATGTAACCCAAGGTGGAAAACAAAAACCTTAAATCGCGTGCGCTGCGAAAACTATTGAAGATAGAACAAAATAATGTACTACGGTTTTGTAGAACACGTCATCATCTACAAAAAATGTCGCAACAGCATATGTCTAACTATTATAGTTATGTCACAATAAGTGTTCTTTTATTTTGAAAAAATAATTGAAATGCCGCCGCTAGAAAATGGTCTTTATTTGTATCTTGGTATTAATCCTTATCCAAATAAATTATTTCATAATTAAGACGGTTTCAATACCTATAGATTACTTCTTAAATTTTTCAAATCGGACATTCCATTCAAAAGATATGACGAAATTAAAAATGTTAACGGGTCCACGGGTCACGCGCGCGGTGCGATTTCACTCACTCAAGGAGAAGCGCGTGCAAATGTATGAAATAAGTAGACGCGAGGCTCCAACCCACGGTCTAAGTTTATCCTAAAATGTTCAAAAATTTATGACCACCCATGCGAAGCTGGGACAGGCCGCTAGTCTATTATATAACTATGATTTTTTAGTTTGTCCAAAACTGAAGCACACAAAATAGATATAAGAGGTGCAGTTCATTATAAAAAAATAAACGTAAAAGATGCAAAGATGACAGCCTTCATAGCCCAGTTGGTAGTAGCTCTGCCTTCTGGACCGTAGGCCGTGGGTTCGATCCACACCGAGGACAAACATTTGTGTAGTGAACATAGATGTTTGTTCTCTGTATGGGTGTTATATAATATTATAAGTGTGTATTTACAAAGAAAGTATATATGTATTATATTAGCTACCTGGTTCCCATATCACAAGTTTTGGCTTAGTTTGGGGCTAGATAGTACTGTGTGGGAAGTCCACCAATATTTATTTATTTTTTATATTTTTATGGATTTCCTAATACGCATCGGTTACAAGTTGCAACTTACTCTGAAAGATATTTCTATAACTCTAACCATATTATATTACTTATTTAGGTATACATAGTATCTTTAAAATGAAAGCATAAGTTTATGTTTGTCACACGTCGATCTTTTTCTATACCTACTACCACCGCTGGCTGGCATTAATATGAAGCTCTCCAATTTTACTCTAATTGTGTATTATTGTGCAATAAATGAATAAATATGCAACGCCAGATATTACTTCGACCGTCGTCATAACGCTTCCATTTCAGTCCTTTTGTTATATCTATAACTACTCAACTCTACCCTTTTGTGGATGACGCTGACTCTATTTCTCAATTAGAATGACGCACTGTTTCTTTCACGTTGTATTCCGTTTTATGAATCTCCTTGGCACCTGTTGTGGAGAATGTGCGTAGGCTTAGGAAACAAATGTATAGCAGGCATTACTCGGCTCCTGTACCCCAAGTCAGAGCTTTGTTTTTAGTTTTCCGTATCTTCAGGCCGTATAGAGACTATCCAGTCTCCATACAAAAACGGACGTACGTTACGGTAATCGAAAAGCGAAAAACAAAACTCAAACTTAGCCTTTCAAAGGTGCAATTATTTAGGGTTCGACAAGATCAACTTTCAGTTTGCGTCCACGCTAGCGGTTGGATAAAGTTGTTTGAACATTAGTATTAGCTTGACAGATGCTAACGCCAAGCGAAGCACACACGCTAAGCACAACATTCTAAAGAAAGAACATGATATTTTTATTTATTGGAAACAAATAAATCTGACACGTGTTGAAGTTTTCTATTAGAACGTGGCCACACATAAAAACAGTATTATTTTACAGTTGCTATTTCCTATTGTGTGATGAAAACGTGTTTGCCATGTGCAGCGCTAATGGAGAACTTTTAGAGAGTACAATAGCGGGACTGATAAAAGTTTAAGTTTTTAATCAAGAGTTTTCACGGCTACATACGGAGAGCACTTGTGGTCTAGTGGTAGCGGCCCCGCCTTCCGATCCTAATCCGGGTTCGAAACCAGTCGTGTACCAATGAGTGTTTCTGTTCAAAAATTGATGTGCACAGTGCCACAACTCTCAAACGGTGAAGGAAAACATCGTGAGGAAACCGGCATGCCGTAGAACCTAAAAAGTTCTATAACATGACTGTGTCAAGTGCTCGAAAGGAGCCTCTTGAGGCGCACTTAAAATCCTTTCACCACACTGTTTCGAAAGAAACTAGTGACACGACAAGATGAAGAAGACGGCTACATTAGTGTACCCACATATATATCTTCCTAAAAAACAATAAACCAACTCAAAAACATCTTACCTACCAAAGTCTTGATTGACGGAATTAATTGTCAAGCTTGTTAACAATTTATTATTGTTAAACTTTAGTATCGTTAATTATAAGTAAATAATATTTTTTCCATTTTTTTCTTTTTCGAACTATCTTTTGAGTATTAGCGCACCCACGTGAACAGATCCTTCGACTAAAACTACCCGAGTCACGTTTGCGAGTCCTAAGCTCCCTTAGCATTAGTTTCTTATGAAGGGTCGGCAATTCAGGTTTTCGTAATGGGGATCAAAGTCGTGAAGCTGTTTCTGTTGTTTCGTCGAAAATAATAATAATCGTTAATTCGTACCTTAGCTATATTTAAGCGCAGACTTAATAAATGGTTGTTAATTTATTGCTTTTACACAATTGATGAATATTTTCGTTTTTAAAATAGGTGACACTTTAGTATTTTGTAAGATTAAGTTGAATTTTGACATTATTGTAGGTATTCTTTTATTAAATTAAATTATTATTCATTAATTTTAAGTTCAAAAATGTTTGCACGCCAGGACTGTTACTGGTAGAATGTAATTATGCTCATTTTTCTGTACATTAAGACCAGTGTAAACCTAAACTTACATTCCGCAAATAAATTATTCTGATTTCTGATTCTGTTTTCTGAATTTTACCAAAAGTGTAGCTGTTGCGGTGCGAGTGGTTAAATCAACATAAATTATTAGGAGGTTTATTGGGCTTATTTGGACTTGGTGAGCGGACTGGTTTTGCAAATGCAATTTTGGTTCCGCTGAATAAGTTCACCAAAGAACTAAGACTTTGGGTAATTAGTAAAGGCTATTATAATTTAAAAGATTTCCTAGGTTAGAATGGTTACTGCTATTCATTGACATAACATAATTTTATTTAATAGGGGGTACTTTGACATGGATTAATGTATTTTGACATACTATACTAACATACTATTAATTATTTTGATTTGACATTTGATTACTATTGTTTGTTTTATATTTATTGTGAATTTTATTGTTGTTTGTATAAAAAGTACCTACCTAACCTACCTAGGTGAGGGCTTTATACATTTTCCAACAACTTCTTATTAATTTAATTTCTAATAAATAAATAAATATCATCTGTTAACTATCCAATACTAAAAACGCCTCTTACGGCCGGTTTCTGAAATCTCGATCAAACGTAATCAGCTGTCATATCACTCGCCATTTCAGCTTGTACTTCAACATAGATAAAGATAGCAAGTGACTTGAAATCCGATTACTTTTGATCGAGCTTTCAGAAACCGGCCCTACATGTAACTTCTAAGTGTAATACTATTGCAGTTAGATTTATTACCTATATTAGCTAACGAGTGCCTACCTGATAAGAACCTGCTTATAACATATAATTTTAAGCAAGGCGCTATGTTTGTAACGTACTTGTTTTTTTTATTTAAAAAATATATTTCAATTTCCAATGTAATTTGTCCGTCTGTTAAATACGTTCGTGGGTCTTATAAATATTAAACTATTAATATATAAAAAATATTTATAAAAATTATTATATATTTATGCGACGGTCTCAATTCAACATCGAACACTTATGCTAAGGGTTGGACATCACACAGCTTTTTATGTCAGGCGTAGTGTTCTAACGTCACTCGCAAATCCTGATTGTGTTTATCAAAGGAAATGTCGCTTGTAAGCAATAACATTACAGTTACATGCGCGTGTACTACTCAACCATTATTTTCACAGAAAGCACTCAGTACCTACTGATATGAGAAGGTAGATAGAAAAAGGAACTGAGATTTTATGAAAATTGTGCTTTTAAAAAATGTTGGTGGTGAGTGGCATACTTTGTAAATGAGCTAGCGGGTGGCTGTTCGGGCGAGCTACTACCTAAGAATAAGTAATAGCGAGTCGATAGGCTTCTTTCTTCTAGGCTTTGGTCGCGAGAAACTGGCGGTAGATTCACCTAGTATATACGACGTTTCATAGTGATCCTTGTACTGAATAAAGACCGTTTTGATTTTGATTTGCTAGTTGATTAAGAGACACAGTGTACTTAAAATTAAAATCTTTTGACAGCACGAAAATCGACCAGCACGACAAACAAGCAACGACTTGTTTTACTGCAACTGTTATCGCTGCTGCTTATTTTTAAGTTATAGTTGCGGAGTTCACACACATAGTACTTCTCAGGCAGTCCTGAAGTTATCCGCTTGTGCATAAATGGCCAATAGTGAATGGAGGATTCCCCAAACGGCTTATTTCACGTCCGCCAAGTTATACGTGTTGAACTGTATCTTATCTTGCAATATGACACATTCTTTAGGGAGCCGTTTTTTAGCTTTGGTCACAACGATATCTCTTAGTTTAAAATTGAATTGGGATGCAGCATTCCAAAAAAATATCTCGAAATTTGTTAATAGTTCATTCACACGTTCATTGGTTCTGACGTAAAGATATTCAACTCTTAGAAGTAACCAACCACTATGCCGTACATCCATTGAAATTCCCTGGCCTATTATGCGAACTAATGGCATAATACAATCATTTTCAATGGCATAATATGAAAATTTCAAAGAGGTCACATATAAGGCACCTATTAGTACTATTTTGTAAGTTCTGTAACAGTACTATATGAGGCCATTGTACCTTCCACAAAGCATAATAGTTCAATTTTAAAATGAATGGGTCAACATTGTTTACTTATTGAATAATATAAGTCAATAACTTTACATTCATCATTGTTATGACATTTTAATATTATTGTAATACCAACAGTAGTTCAATGGAGTGTAAAAGGTTCTTGTCCTAAGAGGGCCATTACACAATGACAATAGGTTAAAGCGACTGAGCTTTATAACATTTGTATACCATATTCACGAAACGAGCCAATAAAAATATATACAAGGTGTTCCAATACTTGTGTTTAAAAACTTCGGGGGGCTAAAGTACCCATCAATATGAATAACTTTTTTTCAAGAACCAACACTGTAAACGCGAAAAAAAACAGCTCTTTCATACAAAAGTTCAATACCTAGGTACCTGGCTAGAATGTATGATACAACTGGTTTTTTATCGTGTTTACAGTATTGGTTCCTCAGAAAAAGTAATTCATATTTTCAGTAGTAATTCATACTATCTGAAAATATAACAAAAACGCAAAAAGGTAATATTTGGACGTACATATCTCTGACTACCCTTTTTAGATATCCCCAAAGAATTTTGCGTAGTACCCACCTCTTGGCACTAAGAGAGCTGAGGGGATGTATACTGTACCTGGGGATTTAATTCGTGAGACTTTTTTTTATTTCTGTAAATATACTACCCACTGCTATTATGAATCTATCTACGTCACGATTGTTAAATGTGACGTAGATAAAACATTACCAACATACAAAAATTTACTCCGACATTTTATTTTCATTTAAAAAGCCGCTTTATTTTTTAAATCAAACCATTTATTATGACGAATAACATAATACATGTATTATTAATATTGTTTACTCAGGTTTCATCATTATTTACACCACGCCCAAATTGTTCTTGAAAATAAGTCATTAGTCTCTATTGTATAATTTAAAGTCAATAACATTATTACAGTTCATCATTGTTATGACATTTTATATGATTGTAACACCGACAATAGATTCAATGAGGTAAACAACTCAGGTGTTTGGACTTTAAAAGGGCACAGTGAATATACAAAAGGTTAAATTTCACTGACTGGCCTTACCAGCTAAGAGTAGTAGAGCTCTTTGTGAAAGGCTCTCTTTGTCTGGGGAAGTTCTACCACCATGCCCATTTGTGCTGGACGCAGAGCAGTGCATCGTAAGACACGTTCCTATTGTGAGTGACTTGCGAGGCAATGCTTTTTTTTCTTTGGCTCGATTTGTTCTAAGCCATCTGTTCTGTGCCATCAACGAGTTGAAAAAACCGCTAGCTAAGCTAAGTAAGCTTAAGAGCTGATTTCACCATGCTCTGTTAGTTACTAATAAAGGATAAACAGGCCGTTAAATCTAACCTTAGATGTGAAGCGCATTTTGACAAATTTAACGGCCCTTTAATCCTTTGTTAATCTAACACAGCATGGTGAAATAAGAGCTAAGTTTGAGTTTTGTTTTCCACCTTTGGAATTGCCCGGGTATAGAATAGAAACGCAATAAGCGCCCCTATCGGGCGAACCCTCGATACAAAGACCGGGCTCACAATACAGAAAATCTAAAACTTAAATAATCTCAGACTTTATGTACTTACAGTTAGTAGTAACACTGCTTTCTGCGCTGGAGGTTGCGTCTGGGTTTATTTAATTTATTTTATTTTTTATACAACTAGCTGATGGAACAAGCAGATGGCCTATCTGATGTTAAGTGGTAACCAACGCCTATAACAAAGCATTACCTCGTAAGTCACGCACGATAGGAACGTGCCCTACAATGCACGGCCCTGCGTCCATCAACTTGAGGTATATAGATGTTAAGCCTCATATGCCTGTAATTACACCGGCAACTACACTCTTGAAACCGAAACACAGAAACGTATTCTTCTGATACAATTCTTGTGTATACTTTTTCACATACAAAAGGCTTAGCTGCTTGTTGGGGCTAGATGGCGCTGTGTGAAATGACCGCCAATAGTTATTTTATTTTATGCTTGTGTTTCTAATCTCTTATTTCCAGAACGATTGAATCATTTTAATATGATTAGCAATCACCAGCAAGAAACGTAACAATTCATAACTTGTAGGCGTTAACGATTTGTGTTTTACCTACCGTGCAAAACAGCATGATACACAGGTATAGGTAAAAGGGACTGACACTTGTCAAAGTACGAGTACCTGTCACTCGCACATTTAAAAAAAAACATGCGAACAAAATCACTAAACTTATTTCTAAAAAATCGTAATCAACCAAGTGGTGGGCAATCACATTGCACACAGCGCTATATGTAAGTAGTATCACGGGTATGTATCACGCAGTGGCTTATCGTAGGAAGGTTTGTGGTTTTGTTTGGCACTATGGTTCAAATTACCGCAATTGGTCCTTTGTAATTGAAAAATAAATATAAATAAAAAAGTAAAAAAAATGGAGGACTTTCCACACAGCACTATCTAGCCCCAAACTAAGCCAAAGCTTGTAATATGGGAACCAGATAGCTGATATAATACATATATACTTTTTTTGTAAATACTTATAATATTATATAACACCCAGACAGAGAACAAACATCTATATTCACCACACAGATGTTTGTTCTCGGTGGGGATCGAACCCACGGCCTACGGCGCAGAAGGCAGAGCTACTACCAACTGAGCTGTAAAGGCTGTCAAGAAATGAACAAGAAGATAAGGAATCTTCTCTCGGGCGAGAGAGTCTTCGAGCGGGCGGTAACTTTGTAAGATCCTGAAGCTAAACTAAGGTAGGTAAGGTAAAAACATAAAAATAAATTGAATTGAACTTTATTTTCTAATTGAACTGATATAGATAATCGGTGAGAGGGGTTTTGCTAGCGGTCCTTTGTAAACGTTCATTTGTATGTTTTCAACGCACGTAGTAAGCGTACGGGGAGTATGCACTGTATGCAGAGTACGCTACGGGTGCAGTGTATGCGCTGTACGCTGAGTATGCTACTGGAGCTGTGTACGCTGCGGCGTAGGGCGCACTGTAACCCACCGGGTATTCCACTACTAGGGGCTTGGCGGCGGCGAATGCCAAAAGAGCGGCGAAGAGCAACTGAAATAAAATAAATATGTTATTATAAACACACCTTGATTTCATGTTTTAAATAGACTACTAATGGAGTATCCGCGATTTCGGCATTAGTAGGTGCAGTTGTGAGTCGGTGATTTCCGCTGCATGCCATGCAATTTTTAGTACTATGAATCATGGATTGTTAATTTTTTTATGAGAATCTTAAACTAAATTGAAATTTAATGAATTGAAATTTAATTTAAAGTTCTCAGAAAAAAAAACAGATATCATAGTTTTATGCTTCTAGGACCTAAAGTTTGGTTTAGTTCTTTTAGTCGTTCAGTCACGTAACGTTAGGTATGTGCTCACAAATCCCCGGCCACATTGGTATGATAAAAAATAAAATATATATAAAAACATATTTTTTGAATAAAACGACGAACCTTACTGCCACCCTAGTAAGCTATCTCCCTAGCGGTCTACCAGTGCCCAATTGGAGATTTTTTTTATCAATAATGAATATTAGATATTCAACTTATACCTACTATGAGTTAGAGGTACAAAATATAAACATCACTCACGTATTTGAACATTATGTAGAGTTGGTGTTGTTGATAACTGTGTACAAGATGAGATCAAGACTCGGAGTGTAGTGAAGACTTCCCTATTCCACTTTTATATGACTGCAATTCTGCTTTATGGAGTTGTAACCGGATAACTAGATGAAATATCCTCTTGAAACATTAGGCAATATAGTCACGTACGGCCTCGTCCCATGACACTGGTCAAGATTAGTTCAAGGACATGGTTTGTCCAAACGGATGCCGTGCATCAAGGTTCCCTAGATTATTAGAATTGTGAAGAATGGACCGAACCTAGAGTTTTTGTATAGCAAACGCATTGAGTAGTGCTACATAATTATGCCTTCTTATGAAATGACTTCCGAAAAAGGAGGTAAGCATCATCAAGCCAATTGGTAGCATGTAGGTAATGGGTATACTATATTATTACACCGGCGTGGCGTGGCAATTACAATGGCGGATTTCAATGGCACTTTTTATCCTGTTTAATATTTTTTTTCTATACCTAGGTAGTCCGATATAATATTATATATTATCTACTAATGTTTAAGTTATTTTAAACTTTTTCTTAAACTTCTGCATTTACTGTAAATTTATCTAAAATGTCGAACCAACGTGTTCAACCTGCGTCCGTGGTGACGTGCACGGTGGCGATCCCAGTTGTTTGACAGTGGGCTGATCACAAATGAATTTTGACATTTGTTGTACCGATATTCGACCTTATTTTGTTGTAGTTACGGATACGATACGTTTACTCAAATAACGTCAAATTCGTTCGTGATTAGCCAACAGGACGCACCGGCGGCAGTGCGACCAAGACTTACAAAAAACATTTTACAAAAATGATCGCCATTGTGCACTGCAACGCGGACGCCAAGTAGAGGGTTCAAAAACAAACAAAACTTCTCATCTGACAATTTTAATAACCATTTTAATTACGTCCAAATACACGTATGATTTTTGTCGTTCTCAGTGGTTTTGGTCTTAAAAATATTTGCGGGCCATTAGTCCAAGCGTTCTTCCTGAGATGGTTTTGAACTCTGCGTGCCGACAAAGTGAAGACGCAAGTTAAGAACAATAGTACCCACTGGAAAAAAAACGTACAAGTTGATCGAACCAAAATTTTACACGAAAAGTACATCATAATAGTTTTAGTAATAAAAAGCTCGCTTGTAGAGATTTGTGCTTTTATTATGTGATATAACACAACTTTGGCACTATAATAACTTAACTTTTATACTTTTTAACTGAGTTAGCAAAAAACTGGGAAAATGTGCACTGTGGTTTAGTTCCAAATTTGAGAAAAATAAGCAATATTATGATTTGACGACGTATTTCTTGGAACTAAATTTAAAAATAACTAGCTACTCCTACAACTTAAAGGTAAAACAATCACTGCACAGTTTGTAGTAGCTGCGCTGTAGGTTGTGGGTTCGATCCCCTCCAAGAAAAAACATTGTGTGATGATAGGTGTTTACTTTGTCTCTAATTAACAAAAGTATTAACAAAAAAAGTGTTCATACCTTCACAAAGTCAAAGTTTTGTTTACCATTTCTCGTATTTAGTTTTTCGTAACGTCAGGCCTTTTTGTATAGAGACTCGTGAGTTCTCAGCACGTCCGATAGAGGCGCTTATCGAATCTCCATACATAAAAGGCCCAACGTTACAAAAAACTGAATACGAAAAATGGTAAACAAAGCTCAGATTTGGGGTGTGGGACTGTATTATATCAATTACTAACGACCCGCCCCGGCTTCGCACGGTTATTGTGGGTTATCCCTAAGAGATTATGCTTGTATTATGCATATAAACCTTCCTCTTGAATCACTCTTTCTATAAAAAAAACCGCATCAAAATCCGTTGCGTAGTTTTAAAGATTTAAGCATACATAGGGATATAGGGGCAGAGAAAGCGACTTTGTTTTATACTATGTAGTGATTTAGTTCCTATAGTACAAGCTTTGCGTAGTTTGGGGCTAGATAGCGTTGTGTGCAAGTCTGAAAAACATAAATCCACTTACTGATTTCAGGAGCATTGTAATGGAGCCACAACCCAGTAAGACATTCACATTTCTACTGTTGCTTTTATAACTGCAGGTAATCAGTGAACTGAGGCGTAGATAATTAGTAATTTCATTAAGTCAATCCATGGAGGCGAGGCTGTTAAGTAGTTCGACGATTGATTGAGGATTGATTAATTAATTTATAATCAAATTGGAAACAATAACAAATATACTTAAAGAATTGTTCTGGTACTTAGTACGTACTACTAATTGGCACCATACAAGAGCTTCACTATTACTATTATACAACGTGTAACATAATACCCCTATAAGGCCAAAGACCAAAAGATCGGACCAAGCACTGGAATACTTTGACGCGTGCAAAATTTGAATACATCGTTTTCGAAATTATTATAATTATTATTATTATTCTTTTTTTCGAATGGACTAAATGCTGGTGATCGTCGGACGATTCTTACAACGCTACCGAACAATAAATTTTCGAAATTGTCATACAAAAGCCAAATTTATATTGTCTCAGAAATTTGCAACAACCCTGATAATGTGTTCGTAACCTTGGTATATACGCTATTTGCGTTTGCGTATTGGTGGCAGTTCTATTACTTATTTTATCTACAGTTCACAATTTAGGAGGAAAGTTTAAGAAGCATTTCATTAATGAAAAACTTCGAAATTTCAAAAGTCTTAAAACTACAGTTGTTTGCCATGACCTGTAGAATATCCTGCTTCCGGGGTTATAGAGGTATTATGTTAAACGTTGTATGTATAGGTATCATTTTTCTTCTGTAAAAAAAATCCTACCTAGCTTTAAAGCGTTCCAAAGTGATCCTTTTGATTCAACTGGATAAATGCCTTTTGACTTTGACTTTCCAAAAGGGGTTTCAACTTGCCAGGTCCAGTGAGTGGATATTGTCTAAGTCAAGACGCTCTTTCTGATTTTTTCTAAAAGTTCAAAATATTTTTTATGAAAACAAGAAATCACAGACGAATTACAAATATCTAGCTACGTCGTTATCCTATTATATAAAAAAATAACAGACTCAAAAAAGAAGAAGATTTTTATGAATAAATTGTAAAATTTATGACTCTGGAATCTAAAATTTAACTTGACCAGCCAAATAGAATAAAACAAAATATGTAGATCGGAATAATCAAAGCAACATCCTGTTTAGACTCCGCCCACGCCGCGCACGGGTCCCAAACGTTATTATAGCTCCAACAAAATCATTTTGCCCTCATTTATACATAAATCAACTTGCACAACATTGATTTGTTGCTTTTAATCAAAGAAGAAAATAATTTGCTGCTAATTATGTTTATTGCTTGTCCGATGTACGATAAAGGCGTATAGTTTATTTTATATCATTTTACGATCGCAAAAAAATATGTCTACATTTTTTATTCATTCCATATTAGGTTAGGTTAGCACAGATTAGGTTCTTTTAAATGAAACTCCTACAAGGAGTACCGAAAACAAGAGTTCGCTAGATTGCGATTTTGTATTTGTTGAAAATAAAACATTACAAATTATTACACTATAAACCCAGATAAATTATAATAAATCTGATGAACTTACATTTACATTGACCATTTATTCTTGGCCAAAAGGCTAAATCAGTTGAGGGAGATTTCCTCACGTTCTTCAAGCTTAAGTTGGTAAGTACCTAAGCATCAATTTATGCATACACGTGAATAGCTGGGGGAGTTTGACCTAATGATTCAATATTCCAAACATGCACTCCGAGTTTCTTCATTGTCAGCTTCGTACGATCGTGAAGGTATAAAATGTATGGACGCATTCTACAGGACATCACACTAGCATCTGCTTTTGAGTCCTCCTGTTCTTACGAATTTAATTCAATTCACATACCAAAATGTTCAAGCTGGTGAGTTTGACACATCTTGTGTTACGATCATATTCAAGCGCAATAGTATCAAGTGGAAATTATAAATCCTGCTTGTTATTTTTCAGTTCGTCTTCGCTTGTTTCCTGGCCGTGGCTGCCGCCAAGCCTGGTATCCTGGCAGCAGCTCCAGTGGCGTACACAGCAGCTTACACAGCGCCAGTGGCTGCGGCGTACACGTCACCCCTCGCATACTCGGCTTACTCTGCCTACCCCTACACCGCACCAGTGGCTGCCTACTCTGCCTACTCTGCCTACCCCTATGCCTCACCTTACTCTGCTTACTACCTACGCCGTTAAAACGTAAAGGACCCAAGTGATACGACCAATCGAAATCTAAGTAATAAATTAATAAAAAATAAATGTTCTAAAAATATTTTGTAACTTTTATTTCCATGTCCAATTTTTATTTATTAAATTAGATGTGCATTTTTTAAGAACTTATTTAATTGAATGTTGTTATGAATAAAATAGCTATTACTATTTAGTCCCACTATGCTAAAATTACAAACTGGGAAATAATCAAACTAGTTGAATCTTTTTAAGGCAAAAACAACTAATGTACCTCTCGCTCGCACATTCCAACATTATGAAAGATATAAAATCTCTGAACTTATTTATGAAAAATTGCAATCAACCCAATGGATGGTTTCACGTATTTTATTGCCAAATGTCTGAATTAATTTATGGGTACAACATTATAAAAAGAGACAAAATAATCATCAGAAAATAAATGAGTTTTCATGATTGGAAATGGGATGAAAATGAGGATGAATCCTACCCATTTGTGTGAAAGTTATTAAACGATCAAGATGTTATTATTCAAAAAATCTCACAAACTATACTCGCTAGCGACTGTACTAAAAATAGTAGATTGTTTACAAAGGGAGCAAACAACTATTTTTATGGTGAGAGTGTTTTTTGAATCCAGAGCGGAGCGAAGGATTCTAGAGTAGAATCCCGAGCGTAGCGAGGGATTCTAAAGTAGAATCCTAAGCGTAGCGAGGGATTCAAAGTACTTCACTCGAGCTTAAAATAGTGTTGCTCCCGAGGTGGACACTCTACTTTTTATCACCCTCTATGAGAAAATAACTTAGTGCAACTTATGAATAATCATAATCATAGTCACAAATTCACGAAGTCACGAAGTCACAAAGTCACGAAGTCACGAAGTCACAAAGTCAGAAAGTCACAAAGTCACAAAGTCACAAAGTCACAAAGTCACAAAGTCACAAAGTCACAAAGTCACAAAGTCACAAAGTCACAAAGTCACAAAGTCACAAAGTCACAAAGTCACAAAGTCACAAAGTCACAAAGTCACAAAGTCACAAAGTCACAAAGTCACAAAGTCACAAAGTCACAAAGTCACAAAGTCACAAAGTCACAAAGTCACAAAGTCACAAAGTCACAAAGTCACTAAGTCACTAAGTCACAAAGTCACAAAGTCACAAAGTCACAAAGTCACAAAGTCACAAAGTCACAAAGTCACAAAGTCACAAAGTCACAAAGTCACAAAGTCACAAAGTCACATAGTCACATAGTCACATAGTCACATAGTCACATAGTCACATAGTCACATAGTCACATAGTCACATTGTCACAACGTCACATAATCTCATAGTCATAATCATGTATTTATTGTAATTTTATTTATTTTCATAAAACTATGTAAAATCTGAATTTGAGTAAACAATTATGAACAAAGGTGGAATGCGCGTTTCACGTGTTTTTGTTTATTTTTATTTAGTTCAGGCGCTTTTTTTTTAATCATAAAGCCTGCTTGTTCATACAGTGTTCGTGATCTCTTTGGTGATTGGAACTTTTACTCAATAAGCACATTCCAAATTCAAATCACATTACCGCCCTTGGGCGGTAAAGTACTTTACCGCCCTTGAAATCAAAGTGCTATTTTGCTACCTGTTTTCGAAGAGCAAACTATCTATTTTCGAATTGATGTGATAAAAACAGAATTTGTAGCATTTTCTTAACATGAAAATATTTGTTTTTGACAAGTTTTCATACAGTTTTCACAAGATTTTTTAGATCCTTTCGAGCACTTAACACATGTTATAAAACTTTTTAGGTTCTACGACATGCCGGTTTCCTCTCGATGTTTTCCTTCACCGTTTAAGAGTACTGGCATTGTGCACATAGATTTTTGAACAGAAAAACTCACCGGTTTCGAACCCACGACCTTAGGATCGGAAAGCGGGGCCGCTACCAATAGACCACCAGTGCTCTCGAAAGGAGTGCTTTAGAAAGTAACGATAATGCGCTTCAACTGTGCCTCTCATAGTTCCCGAACAGTGTTTAATATTAAGCAGTATTAGATTAAATATAAATTCATTGTGATAAGTAAACGAATCAAATGGGTTTAAGTATCCTAAATAGCAATCAAATTTACCTGGAAACAATCTGATATTTTAAAAGGTATTTAAATAAAAGGTAAAGTTAAAGGGTTACCTGACGTTTATAGTTTCCTGTGGCCTGTGTCACAGGAAACTATAAACGTCAGCGTCTATAAGTCTTTCTTCCCTGTATTTATAAATAGATAGATATCTCATTATTGTTCACCACACAAAAAAGTAAAACAGGATTTATATAAAAAAAAATACTCTGATAGTCAAGTCTAACACACCAATATTAATAATAACATACCAACGCTCTAATTTTAGAAAAAGAAAGAAAGAAAATACATTTATTTGACACACACAAAACGGACAATGGACAGATACGGGCAAAACGGCAAAACCAATAGGTAGGTATTACAATAAAAAAAAAACTTAAATAAAAACACATTATTTACAGGTTCTAGCCAGTCCCGTCCGTGCAGTAGGTATGCCAAAAAGGTCCAGACTCAGCTTTTTGCTGCCTGACAAAAGTAGGTAACCTACCTTGCCAAGCAGCGCTGGTTTTCAGTCTGAACCTTACCTAGGGTGACGTCACTACAGATACAAAATAATAATAATAATAATGGCATAAAATAAATAAATAAATTAAAATATACTAAAACATAAAATACAAATACATAGATTTAATTTTAGGTACTATTTATAATACGCGGTGCAAAAGTTGTGCAAGTTGTTTTTCAATCTCTGGCGATTACTGTCTGTGGTATAAGTCACAAACACCAAACAAAACAAAACAAACAAACACTAACACAATCCAAACTTCTAAACAAAATTAAATAAGTTATGTACTTATCTGATTGTTGCTCAAAATGGAGAAAATAAAATAGGAACAAGAGTAAATTGAAATTGTAAATAAAATGCATTAGAAATAATAAATAAGTGTAGGTATAGTGTGCATCTAGCTGTGAAAGAGGACGACCAGGGTTTAATATAAAAAAACAAACAAGTGTGCAGTGAGAATTTGGAGTTCAGGTCAGTCTATTGGTTATTAAATAAAAAGTGATTAGTGCGCACTAAGAATGTGAGTAGTCTAAAAGTTTATTTGGGAGGATAGAAGTATTTTTTTATATCTTATTCTGAATGTATTTAATGTTTTTAAGGCACGAACTGGTGGGGGCAGGTCATTCCAGCACCGAGACGCTGCAAATCTAAACGAGCCACGGAAAGCAACCAACTTATGTCTCGGCGTGACGAACACATGAGTGCAGTCCCTTTTAGTGTAGCGAGAATACTCTTGCATCCTCTGTAACTTTTGAAATAGGTAAGTAGGCACTTTGTAATTAACTATTCCAAACAGTAGGGTAGCCAGATGAAGTTTCACACGCGCTTTCATTTTTAGGAGATTAGATGAGTTTAGGAAAGGGAAAGATTTAGGAAAGATTTTAGTCATGATCCTTCCTTATTCGTATTGAAATGTGCGATTTTCAAAGTATTATGAACTGCTAAAGCATCTGTGATCGAGTTAACTAAATAGTGGTATAGTTGCTACTGGAACCAATCATTTTGACACAGCATCGAGCCTTTGTCCTTACAAAGGTACCTGAATTGTTATATTTTCGCTCATATCAGCCGCAAATTACGTGCTCGTGAGTTATTTAAGTCTTTTAGGTTGGAACTCCAAACGTTTCACGTCACGTTTCTTTATCTGTTCATCCATATCTAATTAATGTAAACCTCAAGCCTATTGCATCCATTACAGATGATTAACCCTTCCGATCCTAAGGACGTTAAAACCGCTAGAGTTTTTCTGTTCAAAAATGTATATGCACAGTGCCAGTACTCTCAAAGTGAAGAAAAACACCATGAGGAAATCGGCATGTCGATGAAACAATGTAGATTCAGATGTAGATACTTACAGAGTTCACATATTATAATGAAAGAAGAGTTTTTTTAAATCACTTACTGATGGTATTATTTGATGATCCATCTCATTTTTTAATAAAGTAGGTCACACAAAAAAATAACATGCCCTGCGATGCACAGACCTGCGTCAATCAACATGAGATATTGAGATGTTTAGCCTCATGTGCCTGTGATTTCACTGGCAACCACACCCTTCAATACAGTTGAATGAAACACAGCAACGCTGCTTGACGGCAGAAATAGTCATGGTGGTAGGTAGACCTCCTTGGACGAGCCCTTCATAAAGTACTATACTACTCAAGGCTCAAGCTCCTAATCAAGCCGCGATCTGAAATCGTACAATCTTCTCTACCATTAAGAAAGATAAATTGTCCTTAAAGCATTCCAACAGGGGGGCAAGCTCATCGGAATTCAAAGAACGTCGCTGTTTGCATCAGAATACTCTCTTTGCACGCATTGTCCTTCATTGTTTACTATAAAGTTTGGTACGGGAGCTCCTTTGTTATCATTCAGCAGTAGCTCAGTGTCCACCTACAAACCACTAAACATGTTCAAACTGGTATGTTTTTTTTTAAATTACGAAGCTGCCATTGTATAGCTTGCATGATCGTCACAATGGATCTATTAACTTCGACATTATAAACCACATGGGTTATTTTGAATTTCACTTTAATTTTTTGGAGGTGTCGGAGCGTATGGTCAAAAAGTCCCATTTAAGAAAACTTTTATGAAGCTGAAACATTTTATTCCACCTATAAACAAGTATTCTGTGTTTTAAATCTAATTTGGGTGTATTTTTTCAGTTCGTCTTCGCTTGTTTCCTGGCCGTGGCTGCCGCCAAGCCAGGTATCCTGGCTGCGGCTCCATTGGCGTACACAGCACCAGTAGCAGCAGCTTACACGGCGCCAGTGGCCGCAGCGTACACGTCACCCCTCGCATACTCGGCATACTCTGCCTACCCCTACACCGCGCCACTAGCTGCCTACTCTGCCTACCCCTACGCCTCACCCTACTCTGCTTACTACCTACGTCGTTAAAACGTAAAGGACCCAAGTGATACGACCAATCGAAATCTTACTAATAAATTAATTATGTTCAAAAAACATTTTGTTACTTTTATTTCCATGTCTAATTTTTGTCTACTCTGTCTACGCTTCACCCTACACTACTTACTATACACCCTACCTGCGTCATTGAATCAAGCAATATAAGGCTTAAGTGACAAGATAGTTGAAAATAAATATGAATTATATTCCCGACTACTGTTTATAACAACGTGTAACATAATACCCCTATAACCCTAAAAGCAGGGTACTTTACAGGTCATGGCGAACAACTTTGGATATTCTTTTGAAATTTCGAAGTTTTTCATTCATGAAATGCCTCTTAAACTTTCCGCCAAAATGAAACTAACACAACATGACGCAGCCCTATTTACAGATGTTTTTTGACCTTTTATTGTGAACTGTAGATAAAATAGGTAACAGAACTGCCACCAATTAATAAACGCAAATAGCGTATGTACCGAGGTCACGTTATTTATACAGGGACATAAAGCATAGTGAGATCGTCATCATCATTATCAGCGCAAGGCATAGATATAAACCATCCACAATAGATATTATGCAAAAGCTTATTCTTTAACTTTATGAGAATATAAACGTGATTCATTTGTTTGATATTAGATATTGAATAAAAATTTAACACCTACGCTTATACAAATACCAAATGTCAGAAACTAGATTAACTCATTCTCAAAATATGTAAAATGACTGTTTTGTCATTGAGTCTTCTTAGGTATACCTAGACGCACTAAAGCCAGGTTTTATAGGAAGCGAACGATATCTACATAACAATATATTTTATAGTACCTTCTCTTAGTGCATACTGAATTTGTCATTAAAATACATACACAGTATTTTCGTCGGATGTAACACTCTTCATAGACCCTACAAAACTAGATAATTTAATTAAGGAAACTCGTTTACAACGAGTTTTTTCTGGTATTTTACATTATTTATTTTTTATACTAAAAACAAACTATATTACATAACTAAAAAAGTTATTATACTTAAAATATAGGTCATGTATCAATTTAAACTTATTGTAATTCATAAGAGCTTTTATAGTGATCTTCTGATAGTTTTATCATATAAATGGTCTATTGTTTAAAATTTATAACAAAAACTGAATAGGAAAACCTATAATAAAACGATCTGTTATCAGATTGATTTGTTTACCAACAGTGAATAATGATTCAGATATTTTTCACTACTCTTGCTCAAAAAGACCGTCATAGTAGCGAAGATAAAATTGCATTTCTTCCTCTAGCTAGGGGAAAAAGTAACTTTGGTTTTTCGTTGTTGGCGAAAACGCGAAAATATTTTTTCATAAGTAGAATAATCATAAATAACGACTCAACATAATACTGTTCCATAAAAAAAAATATTAACTTTTTTTTTCAAAATGAAACTAAAAGAACAGCGTTGCGGCTACAGAAGAAATAAAAAAAAGCATCGGCGCGAAATCTTTAGAATTTTATATATTTACTAAAAGAATCGGTGACAGTTATAATATAATTTACAACAGAACAAAATATTGTATTGGATTATTTTATTTTCTCGCCAGCATCGTAGAGAAAAGTTCAGTGTGATACACGGCGCTAAAAAACCCAGTATAACTCGGTTTCTATTTAATCCCTCGCTAAAGCTCGGTAGTAAAACGAGCTCGTATATAATGGGTCATATTAGCCCCTTGTATAACAATATACTATTTTATATAAAAAAATGTTTTTTTTAACAAATATAATTAAAACCATGACAACAGTTTATTAGCTACCTATTTAATAATCTTTTTCACGTAACGCAACCGACTAAAATTTTATTCAACTTTTACGTTTATAATTCAATATTTTACTCTTATGTGATAGTTGAACTCGTTGTCTTAAGAACATTATTTTCCAAAGAAGGTTGAATTGCGTACGATTCACTCAAATTTGTGACCATTTTACGAAAATTAGAGGAAATCTGCTAGGAATTCGAGAAATGAATTGATAGCAGATGAAATGCTCAATGTGGCCTTTTTAGACCTCCTGGCGCTACAAGCTTCAATTATTTTTTGGTTGCCGTCCCAACCTTATTAGGGCGTTTAGTGCCGTATGCACCAAAAGATCGCCGGTCGGTTCGCTCAGTCGAGTATGCATAGACTGCGTGTACGGGATTACTCTGGATACCTGCATAATCAAATCTATCTTTGAAGTTCAGTGGTACCAGATTCATCGTTCTTGCTGAAGGGTCACCTTTAGAATCGAATGTCCGTATTATACTCCTCAGATTTTCTGCATTCAAGCTATCACTGGGAAATCTTTTTATGTTAAAATCTGAAGGTAAACTTTCTAGGGTATAAGCTCGTATTTTCTTCGTATCAAAAGCAGCGCTCAAACTTTTATTCGTTTCCACGATTATAGCAATCACTGGTACCTAAAAAACAAAAATAGGGTCGTACACAAAAAACCCTAAAACTACAATCGTTACGAGGAAAATAATATATAGATAGGTACGATACCAAAATATAAGTCATTTTCTTCACACAATTATTTTAGTATTACTTACGGAAAAAACTGAGTAGCTGCAAACAATAAATTCATTTATGATTAAAAGAAAATTGAGATTCGCTATGGCATGAAGCAAATACAAAAAATGTAAGTAATTCTATGATTAGAGTGATTACCACTATTAATTGGTCAGAAATAAAGTGTTTCATTAAAACGCTGACAACCGCTAATGTAGTTTGTTTTTCTGTACTCTGTAAATGTAAATGTAAATCTGAATCTGTACTCTGTAAAACAAATTCTATGGTAAAATAATTTGTTTGGATTAAATTTATATTTATGCTGAACCATTCTAATCTTCTTCTTGCCATTTCACTAGTTCTTCGAAACAGTGTGGTGGAAGGATTTTAAGTACGCCTCGAAGACTCCTTTCAAGCACTAGACACATGTTTTAAAACTTGTTTAGAATAAAATGAAGCTTTAACTGAACCTTTCTAATGCTATTCTCCAAAACTTGATTGTTTGCGATTTTTCATGACTACTTAGAGCAATCTTTGATCTTCAAAAATGTTGAAATGTGTGAGCGAGAAGTTGTTTGCAGTGTCAGGCTTTTAATTTGCCCCACCTTTAAGTTACTCTTTTGCTGCTGTACTCGTAGCACACAAATAACCCTACTCCTCCTCTGGTCGTACTTCTCACTGCTGAGGGTCGTGAGTCGTGACCCCCTCCATGGATCACTTTAAGTTTCAAATCAAATTAAATCAATTCATCAGAACATGAATCAGATTATGGATTTGAGGTACGGTATCTTAATAACAAAAGGTTAAACAAATATTAAACTTATAAACGAAAACACAGACAATTAATAAAACTAATAATATGCAAGTTGTAATAACTTGCGCTGGTCTTCCGTTGGGGCCGGTGAGGATCGAATAAATAAAGTAAAATAAGTGGACGTGATTACTTAACGCTACAAAAATTTACAAAAATAGAAATATGTACCTACTGAAATTGAACAAATTGCACTACATGTCATCCGTTGCCGGGGCCCTGGATGGCTTCATGGATCATCACATCGAGCTGTGTGGATTTGGTCGGACCAATGTATCGGGCTTCAGCCTCATGGTCCCTTGCTTTCAACTTTGCCAGTGATGATGAGTTTTCCAGTTTTTCACCTCGTTTTCTGGTTGTTTGCCTGAAATACTCAAGGCCTCGATGGAGGCACATGGATGACAGCCTAGTAGTTACTTTGAGTAAGTGATCCTTGGGTATTGACACATTAGTCCTTATGCTGTCCTGGGGATTCGCAGCATCCTCCTCCAACACTACATCTTGAACGCGTCCACGCGCTTGCCTAGCAAACAAACACTACTGACATATTATTATATTTAGCTTGTTTTTTTTCTACCTGTTTTTCTTTCACTTTTAATTGGATTTGTATGTGTAGATATGTGTTTTTTAGTAAAAATTAAAAATTGTTTTGCTAATTTTCTTGCTTAACCGAAACTAACTTGGATCAAAATTATATATTTGCAGTGTTGTTTGTGACTTTTGCCAACTACATTTTTCTATCTTCAAATATGTAAAAATGCGGGTGCGAAGTACATTAGCAGTTGTCAGCGTCTTATTTCTATGACGATGTTATATTTAAATAGCTACTTATAAGTAAATTATTTTTTTAATACTTATAAAATTCTTATTTCTGTTTCAAGAACTCGTAGCGGTATAAAATAACTTACTTAACGAATTCAAAAGTAAGTTGTGAGTAACCGACTCACTGATTTGAGATAAAAAAAATCAAAGGACAATGTTTGAAAAGTGTTTTCACTTTTTTTTTATACAACTAGCTGATGGAACAAGCAGATGGCTCACCTGATGGTAACTATCACCTATGACAAAGCATTGCCTCGTAAGGCACGCACGATACGAACGTGCCCTACGATGCACTGCCCTGAGTCCATCAACTTGGTGGTGTGGTGGTAGTTCTTCCCGGCTAGCCCTTCACAAAGAGCTCAACTACTTCACTCTCACTCGAGTATTTCACTACAATCACCTAATATTACACCCCAATTAGGCATAAATAGATAATAAGCACAAAAATTCAGATACAATATTTATTTCGCAGACATTTTTTTATAGTTATGCTTCAAGTATTCTTTCTAACGGCGCAGGTAGTAAGCAGAGTAGGGTGAGGCGTAGGGGTAGGCAGAGTAGGCAGCCAGTGGCGCGGTGTAGGGGTAGGCAGAGTAAGCCGAGTATGCGAGGGGTGACGTGTACGCCGCAGCCACTGGCGCTGTGTAAGCTGCTGTGTACGCCACTGGAGCTGCTGCCAGGATACCAGGCTTGGCGGCAGCCACGGCCAGGAAACAAGCGAAGACGAACTGGAATTATAGAAATTAAATAATTATTTAAAAAGAATATCACTTAAAAAGGTCATTGGGACAAACAGAGCAACCCCATCATAGTGGGAGTTTTAATTATTATTTATTTAGATGCCTAAAGTGACTAGTAGTGGGCAAAATTTCAAGATCATTTGCGAGCATATTTTTGGTTTTCAATCCTAAAGGTAGAGAGCTCATAAAAACATGATACCTAATTGATTGCCCGCCCGACAATGGTAGTTTAAAACAAATTTGTACCTTTGCTTAGTTTGTGGCTTGGTGCTGTGTGTGTGTGTAACATTTATTTTAAAAGCTTACCAGTTTGAACATGTTGAAATTGTTGAGTGTCAATTAGCAATTGCTGAATGATGTCCATTTACCCTCTACAATAAACTTTATACTAAACAGTGAAGGACAAGAACGCAATACTGAGAGGCACGCCCCGTTCGATGCTTCTCTGCATTTTTATTAGTTGCCTTCAAAATGATTACCTCTATACAATTTCACTGTATACCATACACGCATTATCAAGGTATGAAGTTTATTTGTTAATTGGTAATTATTTGAGAACGTATAAGGGGGGTAGTCAGCGGTACGTTCGAATTCATTTATTAATTTGAATCACCAACATCGTATACATCAATAACATTCATAAAATTAAAAATAGATATAAAGCAAAACATGCTAAATGTTACAATAATTATAGGAGACAGACAAACATTACATTTGGCACATTACCCACATTTACTATTTTTCAAATGTCTACAGTGCCTGGGGATACAAGTCGTGACGATATTTCAGTTTCAGATTAGTGATAGTGTTAGAATGGACGACCAATAACAAATTACCCCATATTTACAAATCAAGTTATTGAGTTGAGGCTGAGAGAAAAAGACCACTTACATGCCTAAGTGACTGACTGCTGTATACATAGATAATACCCATTGCTTGAACCCAGGTTGGTAGGTACACAATATATTATAATTCTACTGTACGTGTGTATGTCACTGAACTCCTCCTAAACGGCTGGACCGATTTGAATGATTTTTTTGTATGCCTTTGGGTCGGCAGATGGCGCTTCGGTCGGCTTTCATTTCATACTTTATTAAATATCCTAATCGCTTGAAATATCATGCAGGACGTCTGTCGGGTCCGCTAGTTAATATATAATTCATGATTAGGTGCAGGATGGCCCTAACTATTTTGTATGCCTAATAAATACAGAACATTTGCATTGTTGACTCAAGATAAATAATTAATAGGCGTATTTTGAAGTAATCGTAAGTGTAGTTATCTCAGCAAAAAGGCGATTATAATAAAACTTACTATGATAGAGATCATTATGTCTTAGTATGAAAGTGAATTATGGTCTACATACCATAGAGCTGGACAGCGTTATGTGAAATATACAACGTGTTTATTAAGAGTTGTAGGGATCCGAAAGCAGGATATTCTACCGGTCATAACGAACAACTTTTGTTCTACGACTTTTAAAATTTCAAAGTTTTTCATTCATGAAATGCCTCTTAAACTTTTATCTAAAATGAATCTAAACGCATCATGAGGCAGCCCTATTTACAGCTGTTCTTTGACCTCTAGTTGTGAACTTAGATAAAATAGGTAACAGAACTGCCACCAATTACCTAGTAATGTGCCTACCTAATAATGGTGTTGCTGTTTTTAAAGATCTTGGTATGTAAAAGAAATATTTTCGCGACTGTAATCCCTAGTCACGGTAAACATTCTCTGAGATCTTTGGTACTAATACCTATTCAGTAACTAGGTACCTACGTGGCTACGTACTCAATATTTAATAGAATATTTATTTTTGTTTGATTACTAGATGTCGTAAAGCAATGTTTATGATATTCATAGTTCTTTAAATTGTAACATGTTACTTTACCACCATGGTTCATTGACACGACAAAATTATTCAACTGCAATTTTGGGAAGTGTCTAGTCTGTCCTATTTAATCTTTGACTAACCTGTCTGTCATTGGTTGCATTTAAAAACGCATATCCAATCAGGACGGCCGACGGCCGCCGATCAGTGTTACCATTTGTGGCAGATTTCTGCCATTTGGCAGATTTTAAATATTTCAAGAAAAATCTTATTAGTTTGAATTTTTAATGAAATAATATTTATAATTTATTTATTTTTTACCGAACTGGAAACTTCTTATTATTTTTTACCTTTATTGATTTGGTTTCTAAACAACTTCTATCTCGTTTTAGATAACTGCAAACCGTTACAAACGATCAAAAGATAGTAACTGAATGTAATGTAGGTATTTAATTTATTCCGTAGCCACGAAGGAGATGGTATGAAGTCATATTTTTGGTATTTTTATCGTCAAGCTTGGTAGATTTTGACAGATTTTTTGGCAGGTGTGTGGTAGAACCGCCCTTTTTGAGATGGTCACCCTGTTTGTGTTTACATGCGTTGTTGTACATTGTTTTGTTGAGAAAATGTCATCAAACGTGATAAAATGGTGATTGTTATGTAAAAAGCCGTCGTCAGTCAGTGTGTGTATGAGCAGTGCCTACGAGGTAATGGTTTAGTGTGAAGTTTGAAGCCTGTGTCGTGCCAAATCTCGCAAACTTACCAAAATCCAGTTTTATCCAGTGTTATTATAGCCAGTAAATAATGACAAAATCCATAGGAACCAGTAAAAATATCGTGTCAGGGGATTGGCGGCGTACCTACCTACCTACCGAAAGGTAAGTATTTCAAATTATCTCGTAGGTTATCGTTGTTTTTCTCTTTCCTAGATAGAAGCGCGCGTACGTGTGACCTTGACACGTACACAGACAGGGCTGTTGCAAATTTCTGAG
The DNA here is from genome assembly GCA_932294275.1 of Chloroclysta siterata. Lineage (NCBI taxonomy): Eukaryota > Metazoa > Arthropoda > Insecta > Lepidoptera > Geometridae > Chloroclysta > Chloroclysta siterata. The sequence continues at coordinate 21,702,032 of OW028590.1, read as the reverse complement.
AAAATATTAATTTTACTTTTCTATGGGAATTTCGAAAACGATGTATTCAACCGTTGCACACGTCAAAGTATTCCAGTGCTTGGTCTAAATACACGCTCTTTGTTTCCCTACATAACTTCATCAACACGTTGTATACTGCTACAGATTAAACATAAATAAATAGGTAATATAAATAGCTGATGTAATACTTATATTTTTTTTTTGTATATTCATACTAATCATATTACCCAGTCAGAGAACAAACATCTATGTTCATCACACAAATGTTTGTTCTCGGTGGGGATCGAACCCACGGCCTACGGCGCAGAAGGCAGAGCTACTACCAACTGAACTGTGAAGGCTGTCAAAGGCTGTGAAAAAAAAAAACATTGATTACATGTGGCCCTTGTCAATAATATCATATTTGTTAGTTTCTATCATAGTAAGAAATAAACAGACATTTATGTTTGGTAACTTACAAAGGGTTAAAAAATTCTAATTATCTCTATATACCTACCTATATGTAGGTACCGACCTATATTATTACGTATACGTTATACTTATTGTTTTTTTCTGCACCACCGTCCTCTATCGCTCTTATCAAATTCAAGGTTATCTGAAAGAGATCGCTTTTAGCGGTTAGACCGCCCATTGTATTCCACTTTGATGTCCAAAAACACATTTTACTAAGTACCTACAACGTTGACAAGTTTCCATGGAAGATTTAAGTATGTATTTAGTAATATGTGAAATATGCTAAATAATTTTAATCTACTTAATGATAATACATTCATACATTAGTTTTGTTGACGCACGATACTAAGGTCAGATTGAATGGTTAGAGGATCAAACTCAATGAGGAATAAAATATACTTGTTTGAAAATGAAATGAAAATTATGCATGTGAATAGAAATAAAATATTTTTGACTTAAAATGGGTTTGCGTTTCAAAGAGACGGGTTTTTTAATCGCGCTTATTCGCGTATAATTGCCTTTTGGTCCTCGAGGCGTAAGGGCATGCATAGCGTTTTGCACTTTATTTCGACGACGTTACGTTTGTAACTTGAAATAGCACGCGTCGCTTATATATTTTCATTGCACCGAATCATTATTCCGTGTGTGTTGTATGTAAGCAAGTAGCTTGCAACAACCTCCCTTACATTTCGGCATCTGTCTTCAGAATTTAGTATAAGTATGCTGTGCTGATAGTGACAGTACCATTCGACTCAGTAAAGTCCCAATCCATCCATCAACATGTTTAAATTGGTAATATATGTTCTATTTAAAAAAAAAATATCTTTAAGGATTTTGAACATAGCTAATTACACACCCACAGATTAAAAATAACTTTGACACCGTGTGTTTATTTATAGATGCTAAAGATTGCACAGGTAACACTGTTTTTATTTCAGTTCGTCTTCGCTTGTTTCCTGGCCGTGGCTGCCGCCAAGCCTGGTATCCTGGCAGCAGCTCCATTGGCGTACACAGCACCAGTAGCAGCAGCTTACACGGCGCCAGTGGCCGCAGCGTACACGTCTCCACTCGCATACTCGGCTTACTCTACCTACCCCTACACCGCGCCACTGGCTGCCTACTCTGCCTACCCCTACGCCTCACCCTACTCTGCTTACTACCTGCGTCGTTGATTACAATGCATAATAATAAACCAGTTTGAATGACAAAATGTAATGTTTTATATAATCCTACCTACCTACTGTCACCCATATCAAAGAGCCACATTAAAGTTAGTTGTTATGTAAATGTTGGCAACTATATTTTTCATACATCTTAACCGAACTCTTTTTTGTAAAATGCAAAAAAATCATTAAATACCTAGTAATGTCGGTGTTCTAAAACAATCGTTTTCTTGTAAATTGTGAGTGGCTTTTAGCGACGAGGTAAAGATTACCTTTTGTAAACCTCTATGAATTATATCTCATGTTCATTCAATCTTTGACAACACACCTCAATTACAAAAGGTGTAATCCAACAAATGGCAGGCGCGGATTCAGCCCTCAAAAAAGTTTGTGATCACAGCCACCCGAAAATGCGACTGCGAGTTTGATATAAACTCGCTCATGATCGATATAGTGCATTCTGCATTATTAGACATGTTTAGGTACATTAAATAATATGACGGTCTGACCAAAATTTTGTACAGTGTTGTAATTCCAAGTGGACAAAGTCGTGGGGCGAACACAGTGTGAGACGTCACACGGCTATTAGGGTTATGGGCATGCCCATCGTGCCCACAACGGTGGATCCGCGCTTGACAAATGGCATGCTTATGATTCAGGATGTGTGTTGATTTCAACCCTGTGGCGGCGCTGCTCTGAGAGTATATAATAGAGGCTGAGCTAATCCACCTAAAAATCATTAACCGTCCCATAAATAGGGTGCATAAATAGGGCACATGGCAAAATATCGAGAAAGTAAATCCACCAAGTTTTTAAATCCACTTCTTAAAGAAGATGTTATAGGATGTCAGTTGGTTACACTTTACCAAGTTGCCAGCGTGTCAGCTATTACAAAATAAATATTTAAGCACACAAATTATACAGTCACAAAATTGAAAGTGTTTTACAAAAATTGTGTTGAAGTATAAATAGCTGTTTAATAGTTGATCTCAAATTAGCAATGCCTACCTTAATAATTTATAGGGCCTTTAAAATAAAAACGTACCTATAGCGAGCTATAAAACAGTGACATTTAGAGTGAAACCGGTCTACTGTTATATTCATACCTAATCAGCAAGCAAATATTAATTTATTTCAATGCTATCAATTTAATTTAATATCCTCTTGAGTTAATTTTACACTTTCGATGTCAATTACAGCGATTCTGCCACTAATGAGAAATATGATATTTCTACAGTAATATCTGATTAATTTATTGTCCTTTTACAGAATAAAATATATCATATGAAGTTGTAAGTAATAATAAAATGAAAGACGTAGATACAAAATGGCAAGTAGGTACCCAATTTTTCAAAGACTACCTTGAAAGAGCTTTATTAAAACCTTAAGGCGAAGACAAGTGCTAATGTGACTCTCACTCGCACGTTTCGACATCTTGAAAGATATATAATCACTAAACTTTAAAGTTTGCTCTAAGCAAACTTTTAAGCAGGAAAACTTGTATCGATCAAAATGATTGTTTTACTAAACTGTGCAATGCGATTGCACACAAAATGGTTGATTGCGACTTTTCGAAAATGAGTTGAGTGATTTAAATCTTTCAACATGTCGAAACGTGCGAGCGAGAGTCACATTAGCTCTTATCGTCGCTCGCCTTAAAAAGAAAACCTTTAGTAGCTCTGCCTTCTGCGATGAAGGTTGTGGGTTCGATCCCCACCGAGGACTTTTGATCTTTGATCAAAATGTATTAATACATATATTATATTATTTAATTTTTTTTTCATAACTACATTCAATACAATACAATACACAATCATTTATTTATGCCTCACGTAATATACAATTTAGAGATTTCACATCTTCAAAGAAGTTAAAATGTGCGAGCGTGAAGTGTTTGACGGAAGTCAGCCTCTTATGCGGTGAAAGAGGTGCAAGCTAGAGGTTGTTTGACGGTTGTTATCGTCTTAATATAAGTTTCTCAACATACACTAAGACAGCCTTTACAGCTCAGTTGGTAGTAGCTCTGCCCTGCGCCGTAGGTCGTGGGTTCGATCCCCACCGAGAACAAACATTTGTGTGATGAACATTGATGTATGTTCTCTGTCTGGGTGTTATATAATATTATAAGTATGTATTTACAAAAAAAGATGTATTACATCATCTGGTACCCATGTTACAAGCTTTGGCTTAGTTTGGGGCTAGATAGTGTTGTGTGGAAAGTCCACCAATATTTTATATGACTCTTAAAAGAGACCCTTATTTATAAAGTTGCAACCTGTCACGAATGATATACTTACTACTACATATGTACATATGTGGGCATAGGTACCTACCTACTATATTGTCTGTTGTGATGATATTTCAACACGTCATGCATTAACTTTGTATACCTTATTATGCAGTTTTTCGAAAAAGTATTTTCTTAAAGAGTAACATAATAAAGGTAATTTAAATAGTATGAACACAATGCATGAACAGAATACAAAGTAAGTTCACTATGACAATCCGGCTCAAACGGCCGACGGTGCGGCACTTCGTTATGGCAACCGTGACCTTTGAGACAACCATAACTCCATCCTTCTTTTCTAAGTGTCGTCCAGTTTAAATAGGCACATTGACCTTAGGGTTGCCGCAACGACCAGTACAGATAGTATAGTATCTAGTTTGACCATTGGGACTGCGGACACGCGCGGGCTGACCCCTAACTGCCCTGACGCAACGTTATCGCGCATCCTGCATGCTGATGACTAGTGTTTATGCAATATAGAGCCATCCTTCTAGAAACATTTTACTTTTAGTCTTTTTAAGAAACACAAACGAAGTCCACGTAAGTAAGAGTGTATACACTTACTATATCTTCTTCTTCTTTTTCTTATTCTTCTTCATGTCGTGTCACCAGTTTTTTCGAAACAGGATACAAGCTCTTTGAGGCGCACTTAAAATCTGAAAGAATTTAAGTGCGATTCCATAGAAAAGAGGCTCCTTTTCTTTGAAAGATAGACAAAATTTGCCTAGTTTAGTTTAAAGGGCGACTGCTACATGAACGTTAAAAAAAAACATGCATAATGTAATTTTTTTTTGAAAGTGCCACCGTTATATGTACTATCTAGTCCCAAACTAAAGCAAAGCGTCGTTTTTCTGAACATCTATAATTTGGGTGTTTTCAAGAGAAAAGTGCATAGGTATTTCTAGATAAGCATGTTACACTTCGACCGTATCATTAACTACGTCAGGTGGGATTGCGGTCAAAAGTTTTAACAAAAAGTATTAAACAGAAAATAGCAATGAAAGCAAGATTAAGTATAATTTTTGGTTACTTCTTGCTTGCCACCGTTCGATGTTATCTAGAATTCGGAGCATCGTGAAGCATGCTACGTAAAGTTGCCAAACCCTCGTATAATCGCGAAATTCTCCAATGTATCAAAGTAAACGACTATTTATACTGGTACTTCACACTACAGAGGCATCATTTACTTCTTTTGCTCTGCAAGACCAACCAAATCACATACATAATGTACAAGCTGGTAAATATCATGGATTTATTTTAATCCTTTTTGTTAAGTCCAATCCAGAATTGCGACATTCTTTTCCATACAATTTTTTTTAGATATATAAAAATATCTTTATTTTTCTGTTTTGTTGGCAACTCTTAACATAACTATTGAATATTCAATGTTTTTTTTACTCCAGGTCATAGTCGCTGCCGTGATGGCTGTTGCCGCCGCTAAGCCAGGAAATTTGCTGGCTGCGCCTTATGCCGCAGCATACACCGCCCCCATTTCTGCCTACACTGCTCCCGTTGCTGCAGCATACACTGCTCCTATTGCTGCGGCATACACTGCGCCGATTTCTGCAGCATATACTGCACCAGTAGCCGCGGCTTATACCTCTTCATTCGCCGCTGCTTACTCGGCTCCACTCCGGTATGCAGCCTACACATCCCCAGTTGCCGCAGCATACACCTCCCCCATTGCAGCAGCGTACACCGCCCCCATTGCAGCAGCATATACAGCGCCCATTGCAGCAGCGTACAGAGCACCTGTATTTTTCAAGTGAACATAATTGACTGGCCGATCATTATAATTTTTACCTTACCTATTATGTTTTATTTTTCAAAACCTAAGCTAGCGACGTAGCGATCTGAAACTGAAATTGTATCAGTCCAACACATCGCATCGACACAATCCAATCACTTTAAATAACATAGTTACAAAGATACTAAACCTTTAATGCATCTCTGAGAAATAACCATGGCACATAGAATTGACTTAATCTATATTTAATTTTTTCGTGTAAAAAACACGAACCTCAATTTCAGTAACTGGAGAGCACTGGTGGTCTAGTGGTAGCGGCTCCGCTTTCCGATCCTAAGGTCGTGGGTTCGAAACCGGTCGTGCATCAATGAGTTTTTCTGTTCAAAAATGTATGTGCACAATGCCAGTACTCTCAAACGGTGAAGGAAAACATCGTGAGGAAACCGGCATATCATAGAACCTAAAAAGTTCTATAGCAGTGTCGAGTGCTCAAAGGGAGAGGCTCCTTTCGGGCACTTGACACAATGTTGAGGCGCACTTCAAATCCTTTCACAACACTGTTTCAAAAGAAACTAGTGACACGACAAGCGAAGAGTAACTGGTTGTCTCTCCAGAAACATACTATCCTACTAGTATCCACTATTTTTGCCTTAAGCCTTATTGCTACGTTTACGATAAAAAAAAACCATTCCATTTTCCATGTCAACTTTTGCCGTTAAAACAAACGAAAACAATTTGTTTTTTATTCAACTAGCTGTGATGGAACAAGCAGATGGCCCACCTGATGTTAAGTGGTAACCATCACCTAAAACAAAGCATTACCTCGTAAGTCACGCATGATAGGAACGTGCCCTACGATGCACTGCCCTGCGTCCATCAACTTGAGGCATACAGATGTTAATCCTCACGTGCCTGTAATTACACCGGCAACCACACTCTTCAAACCGAAACACAGCAACGCTGCTTGGCGGCAGAAAAAGGTGTGGTGGAAAAAGGAAAATGCTGCTGTAGGGGATAAATTGTATGATGCATATTCCCTACTTTATTGCACGTAGCTTCAGAGGAGTATGTAAAATTATAAACGTCCGTTTCCACATAAGTACTGATTTATATTTGCACTTTAAAGTAGGTATTACATTGTCATGTCTGAACCTAATGAGCGGGGAGAGACGACTGGCGACGCTACATACAAAACCTTCGCGTCAGCCCGATTGCAAGTACCTCTGTGGCTAGCCGCCACAGTACTCCCCCTCTAATAAAAAATTTGAAAAAAAATTTACGAAAATCTAAAAATAAAAATATCACAAAGAACAGATTACAGATTACTAAACAGTTAAATAAACATAAACAATCCGGAGTCGCACCAAGTACTCAAAACACACTTGCAGATGTGCTATCGTTGCTACTTTGCTATGTGTGTGTTGTAAGCTAGAGTCTCCTGTTACAGAATCGAGCTATCGCTGTACCTACTCGACGTAAGCGATCTATTCCAGGAACTAAAATTTATTTAAACAAGAACGATTCTAAAAATAGACTGGAACACTGAAATTACTTTTGAAAAATTTAACACTTTCACAACTCGTCCATTCCTTTGCCACAGCACCTTCTTTTAATCGCCGTCACATTTCCGTATATATTCGTCTCGGTCTTCCTTTGTAGCGCAGGTACTTTCATAACAGTTACTCGTAGCAATGGGACTGAGCTATCTCCAGATCCAACACTGATCCTCCGGTGAGGTGAGCATCCTTCTCCAACCGGGCATACGTTTATGAGTAAATCTGCAGGTCCAAACTCCTTTTTCTATAGGATTGAATGCACCTCAGATGTCGCTGGCTCCAATAAAATCTTCTGCCGCTGCCGTAGACCATACGTGAACATCTTTGGCTGGACCGCGGGTTAACCACTCCACGGTCATACGCTGCCAATACTTCTAATTCTTCACATGCTGACCGGCTACTCATATAAGGGCTTCTGTTGGTGGTCCGGACGGGATCGGCTGACGTCACCTGCTGTGCATACCAAGCCGCGTGGCGTCGCCGCATTGATGTTGCGTCATCCTGTTTGTTGGCTGTTCCTTTTGCTTATACCTCCCGAGGCGTGGATTTCATCGGGAGGGAGTCGTCTCCGTCGCTGGTCTTCTGAGGTCACAATGATATCTTGAATTCTCCGTTGTTAAGCGCATTCCATCGGGTGGTCACCGCATGATAACACCACACACCGATGCTTTGTCGAGGGTCACCAATTGTTGGGGATTGGGAGTTACTGTAAAACACACTTTTGTCTGAATACCGATTTATTGAATTGTCCCATAAAAGATTCACAACCGCACCGATCGCGCAGTAACTATGGCGACCGCTCGTTCATTCGTTTCTCATGCACTCTATATTGCTGACATAAACACATTCCACATTCATACTTTCATGTCCCTACACTGCTCACTGCTTCTATAAAACCTATACAGCTTCCACAATATCGTTACTCAATACTCAATACGTTTATTGCTTACACATGGTTTAGTTTTGGTACATACATTGTTGTTAGTTGTTAGTATAGTTTAGTATAGACAGGTATAGTTACAGTCAAAAAGTAGGTGTTATCTGTTATACAAGGCACGAAAAAGAAGAACTAGGTATTCTAAATAAACAAGGTATTGGGAATGTATGTCAAAGTTAATGAAATATTTAATTAAAAATAGTCAATATTTAGGTCAAAGTGTGTATAGCCGAATGTTAAATAAAAATAAATGTCAAAGTTAAATCTAGGTAATTTCAGTGTCAAGTTTAAATTATAATTATTTATTGAATTATTGCAAATATTCATTTATGTCATAATATGTTTTATTAATTAGAAATGATTTTAATGTTTTTGTAAATAGACTATTTTTTTCTATATTTTTTATAGAAAAATCGATAGACTATCCATGAATATTCGATCCGGTTCATAAAGCTCCGTACTCACATTCGGTATTACTCGATAGTTTTACTCCAAAACGAGTAAATATTAACGTGTGGACCGCAAAACTCACGCATCGAGCTGTGAGTTTTGCGGTCCACACGATGCAATGAGTCTAAAAGACAATAACGATGACATCAATCAATAAGTCATATTCAACATAGAATACCCCATTAATAAAATATTACAGAAATTTAGTTCTTCTATGATCATATCATCAAACTATTTAGTTTTAATCCATGGTTTTGCTTCTAAGTAACGGCCTAAACCCGTTCATAGTTCCATCAAAATAGGTGTCACCGTTACGGCGTACTTGAGTCATAGTAAAACATAATTTAAAAAATCTTCTTACGAGCCCTTATTTTATAAAACGCGTAGGTAACTAGTATGGTTTCTAAGTTACCGTAGTTTTATAACGTCCACAAAGAAATGAGCTAGGGAAAAGTTTTTGTTAATTCTTAATTTTTTCTGCCTATTTTTCGGTCTTAAAAACATAGAATGGCAAAAATGTTTGCCCGTACACGGAATATGTATACTTCGTGAACTCGACGATGTGGACAGGAGGTTTCTGCACCTTTCTGACGTCAAAGGTTATGAATAGAAAACAAGGGGCTAGTTAACTCCAGTATGCTTGTGTAAGGTTCTATTGTCTCATGGTTCTTAGCCACGAGGCACATACTTCATAGCGTGAATTATTTTTAGTTCCGTTCTGAGTATTTCTCACTAGCGGCCACCCGCAGCATCGTTACTTATTTTTTTTAGTAGTAGTAACTGTACTGTGCAGGTTTCTTGGGTACCAAATAATACACACAATAGTTATAATAACGTCTGCTTGGTTCGGCTGGCTGGAATTGAGTGTCACACGACGACCGCGTGTTTAATAGCTACCCGCCCACGCTTGCCTCCCCAGTCAGCGCGCATAGTATAATGTTAGACACTACATCTACCTTTTACAAAAACAAAATATAAATTTAGGAACTTATGAAGTAGGTAATATAAACTTTATAAAACACATCTAGTTCATAATTCGTTAGGAATCACAGTCAGCAATATTCATCAGCAGTTGTACTAGCTTCAAGATATATTCATACAATTCACTTAGTTTTAACTATTAGTCGCAGTGATAACGAAGTACCCAATTAATAAGTTACAAGTTACTAATAGCCCAATCGCATAAGTTTAAACCTCATTTTTAAACCTCATACTAAATAAATCTCTCCATCTATATATTTACTTGTATCATTTTCATCCAAACAGTCCTTCCATTTTCTTCAGACCTTCGACTTTCCTTTACCTTTATTCCTTTTTTAACTAGTTACCGATTCCAATTTTACTCTCTGTAGCACATCTTCTTATGACGTCATAACGAAATATCAGCATACTCTTGGTAGTGGGATAGTTCTATCGGTCTGGTCAAGGTTTTTACATTCTGAGTTCGCACAGCTGACAAGAGACATCATTAACAAACATTACCTTTGCCTTCATAGGTAATGTTAGATATTGCTAGTGAAGCAATGGCACACCTATAAGTAAAGTTTAGTTAGAGCTATATCAGTTCATGGAAAACCTGCATCAAACTCTCCACAATTGTAGTTGGTACTAAATTTTTTAGATGGCTCCCCTTTCCTGCTTTTGTAAATATGTAACACTTTCGTCTAGTAATACCTATCTAATAGTTATAATATCTTTTAGTTTTTTCGTAAATGTGAATTTAGCATAAATCTAGGAGTATCATTATTTTTAATGTTTCTATTGTTAATATTATCTTTTCCGTAAAGCTATCTATGTTTTAATAAACCACTTATACAACGTGTTTATTAAGAATTGTAGGGATCCGAAAGCAGGATATTCTACCGGTCATAACGAACAACTTTTGTTCTACGACTTTTAAAATTTCAAAGTTTTTCATTCATGAAATGCCTCTTAAACTTTTATCTAAAATGAATCTAAACGCATCATGAGGCAGCCCTATTTACAGCTGTTCTTTGACCTCTAGTTGTTAACCTTAGATAAAATAGATAACAGAACTGCCACCAATTACCTAGTAATGTGCCTACCTAATAATGATGTTGCTGTTTTTAAAGATCTTGGTATGTAAAAGAAATATTTTCGCGACTGTAATCCCTAGTCACGGTAAACATTCTCTGAGATCTTTAGTACTAATACCTATTCAGTAACTAGGTACCTACGTGGCTACGTACTCAATATTTAATAGAATATTTATTTTTGTTTAATTACTAGATGTCGTAAACCAATGTTTATGATATTCATAGTTCTTTAAATTGTAACATGTTACTTTACCACCATGGTTCATTGACACGACAAAATTATTCAACTGCAATTTTGGGAAGTGTCTAGTCTGTCCTATTTAATCTTTGACTAACCTGTCTGTCATTGGTTGCATTTAAAAACGCATATCCAATCAGGACGGCCGACGGCCGCCGATCAGTGTTACCATTTGTGGCAGATTTCTGCCATTTGGCAGATTTTAAATATTTCAAGAAAAATCTTATTAGTTTGAATTTTTAATGAAATAATATTTACCTATAATTTATTTATTTTTTACCGAACTGGAAACTTCTTATTCTTTTTTACCTTTATTGATTTGGTTTCTAAACAACTTCTATCTCGTTTTAGATAACTGCAAACCGTTACAAACGATCAAAAGATAGTAACTGAATGTAATGTAGGTATTTAATTTATTCCGTAGCCACGAAGGAGATGGTATGAAGTCATATTTTTGGTATTTTTATCGTCAAGCTTGGTAGATTTTGACAGATTTTTTGGCAGGTGTGTGGTAGAACCTCCACTTTTGAGATGGTCACCCTGTTTGTGTTTACATGCGTTGTTGTACATTGTTTTGTTGAGAAAATGTCATCAAACGTGATAAAATGGTGATTGTTATGTAAAAAGCCGTCGTCAGTCAGTGTGTGTATGAGCAGTGCCTACGAGGTAATGGTTTAGTGTGAAGTTTGAAGCCTGTGTCGTGCGAAATCTCGCAAACTTACCAAAATCCAGTTTTATCCAGTGTTATTATAGCCAGTAAATAATGACAAAATCCATAGGAACCAGTAAAAATATCGTGTAAAATTATCTCGTAGGTTATCGTTGTTTTTCTCTTTCCTAGATAGAAGCGCGCGTGCGTGTGACCTTGACACGTACACAGACAGGGCTGTTGCAAATTTCTGAGAAAATATTAATTTTACTTTTCTATGGGAATTTCGAAAACGATGTATTCAACCGTTGCACACGTCAAAGTATTCCAGTGCTTGGTCTAAATACACGCTCTTTGTTTCCCTACATAACTTCATCAACACGTTGTATAAGAGTAACAAAGTTCCATTTTCAAAAACTAAAAGGCATTTATGGCATGTATATTGAAAAAACAATACGGTTTGCATATATGGCAACTGCTGACTCCCAGAGAAAGTTTACGTAACATCATTATTAGGTATACCACAGAAGTAAATAAAATAAATAGCTGTTAGCATCATCAGCAAGTTAGCAACCATCTTATTGTACTATCTGCTACAGTCTACCAGAAAGTGTTTCAATGTGTGTACTTACTGCAATATTGCATCAACTTTAAGTCCAAAGAAAATATTAGAATCGGCAAGGTTTACTGACTCCCCATTTAATAAAGTATTGGTTAGTTGTAGAACCACGTTTTGCAAGGTAAATTAAATTCAATTCGTTTTCTTGATATTAACAAAATCATTATTAACAACGGGTGAGCCAGTTAAGTATTTTTTTTTCCTTGTGACCAGACAAACAGACGGCCCACCTGCTTTCAAGTAAGAACACTACCCACAACAAAGCACCGCCACGCAAGCCACGCATGATAGGAACACACCCTACCATGCACTATTTTACGTTTAGTAAAACTGTGGATGTAAGGGTAAATGACCTGGTTTAGGATGCTATAATGTTTTAGTTTCACTAACCAACATAATGTTTTTTTTTTTAATTTTTCACTTCACACGACACGACACTTAGCATTAATCCCCAACTCTTTTTGTAGTGTTCAAAGATCATGTACCAAAATATTACCAACATAGCAACAGTCGTTTATTGACCTCTGTTAAATCCAAGCTATGGTGTACAACACAATATTATAATTTCATACTCGTAAGAGATATTACCTATATTAAAACCACCATTGGTTTCTTCATAGCACAGGTACTTTTTTTTTCAAACTCAATATCGAAAAATTACTTTGAAAGCTATGTGAATCAGTCAGTACGTCAGATCCACGCAAAATCTAGAAGAACAGGCAACAAAGCTACGACTTTGTTCATACCGTTTTTTTTCTGTGTGATACTGGTTACTAAATACCATGATAATGATTTATCCTCATAATTGTTTGTACATTTAAATACATTTCAAAATGACTTTCTTGAAAAATACTTGTCTGGCTTGGTTAGCTATTGCAACACACAAATGTATTTGTTTTTTGGAATAAATGAATATGAATATGAACACCCGACTCAGCTGTTACTTATATGCGTACCCGCAAATATTATGAGGTCGGTAGGTATATGTACCGAGCTTATTGTACCGTGATTCCACCCATGCCATTCCGCCCTTTTACATTTCTTCCAACTTCTAAAGCTGACTCACTCCGACAATCTAGACTATAATGGAGATAAGTAGGTAAAGGCTCTATGGGGGTTTTTGATACATGTTCATTTTCTGTCATCATTTAGTGATAGAACTGTGTGGAATGTCCACCAATATTTATCATATCATATCATTTCTAATTGGGCTACTTAAAGATAGTAATTCCCTTTTAGGTACTGGTCAGATTTATCAAAACTACCGTTTAGAAAACATAATTCTGATGCTTTTCAACGTATTCTCAAACTGTCATTTTGTTAAAACTTTAGGTATCATTCTGTTTTTCCAAACTAACCTTTAAAATTCATAATTCAGATACTATTCAACGTATTCACAAACTTTAATTTTGTAAGAACTTTAGGTACCGTTCGGATTTTACAAACTACCCTTTAAAATTAATAATTCAGATACTATTCAACGTATTCTGAAACTGTCATTTTATAACAACGTTTATGTACCGTTCAGATTTTTCCAAACTACCCTTTAAACTTTTTAATTCAGATACTATTTATTCAACGTTTTCTTAAACTATCATTTGCTTTAACAACTTTTAAGTACCGTTCAGATTTCTCCAAACTGTCTCTTGAAAAAATAAATCTGATACCGTTCAACATTTTGTCAAACTATCAATTATAACAACATTTAGGTACCGTTCAGATTTCTCCAAACTACCTCTTGATTCTGATACCGTTCAACATTTTGTTAAACTATCAATTTTAACAACATTTAGGTACCGTTCAGATTTCTCCAAACTACCTCTTGATTCTGATACCGTTCAACATTTTGTCAAACTATCAATTTTAACAACATTTAGGTACCGTTCAGATTTCTCCAAACTACCTCTTGATTCTGATACCGTTCAAAATTTTTTTTTAAACTATCTCTTGTATAACAACATTTAGGTAACGCTTAGATTTCTCCAAACTACCTTTTTGTTCTGATACCGTTCAAAATTTTATCAAACTATCAATTGTAACAGCAATTTTATAGGTACTACCGTTTGTTATATCAAACTACCTCTCTAGTGGAACCTTATAAGTTCTTAGTTCTCGACATTAAAATAGGCACAAATAGTACTTTCTAGAACTACGCAATTTAGCAAAAGTAAATTCGCTCACTTAGGTAACATTCACACATTTTACTCAGTGTATTAGTGTAGGTAGTTATTTACTTGTGCAATTCATTTTTTTCAATAAACAGAATATATCTGAGTATTTCTGTAACCGGTTTATTAGTATAGAGTATTTATTTATTTGTCAACAATTAACTTGATGTTACACTGTTTTTTTTATGCGAGTACTAAAGTTTACTTTCTGCAAACGCAACGGCGACAGGCCTGTTTGTAGGTACAATCAGTGATAAAAACCAGCATTGTCCCATAAAGTACGAACATCAAAAAGTCGGTAGCGTATTGATTTAAATTTTGTTAAATATTTTACCCGAACAAGTGGGTAGTACTTGCTACTTGTACATAAATTGATGTTGTTTTATCTTACTTCATAAACGAATGTTATGAAAGTTAACCCAGCCGAAAAAAGGTTACTACCTGCCAACTCAGGTGTTTCGTAACTAGGTACGTAAGTTCTATAAAAATGCATTAGCTAGCGTTCGTTTGCAGAACAAAACCGACTCATTTACTCTTTTTACACTTTTTTTTTGTATTTTTTTGGTACTTACTGTAATGGTTTTGACCACTGGCAGGGTCGCCACTTGTACTGTACAGGTTTCTTGGGTACCAAATAATACACACAATAGTTATAATAACGTCTGCTTGGTTCGGCTGGCTGGAATTGAGTGTCACACGACGACCGCGTGTTTAATAGCTACCCGCCCACGCTTGCCTCCCCAGTCAGCGCGCATAGTATAATGTTAGACACTACAGTAACCATCACCTATAACAAAGCATTGCCTCGTAAGTCACCCACGAAAGGAGCGTGCCCTCAAAATACGTGAAATATTGGTCGACATTCCACACAGCACTTCCCTAAACTTAGGCAAAGCTTGTACCTACTGTGGGAACCAGATAGCTGATAAAATATACTTGTATACTTTTTTTATGTAAATAGGTATATAATATTATAAATATTTATTGTTATACAGCGAACAAGCATCTATGTTCATCACACAAATGTTTGTTCTTGGTAGTGATCGAACCCACAGCCTACGGGCTGCGCAGAAGGTAGAGTTACTACCAACTGAGCTGTGGAGGCTGTCAATGGTGGTGATGGTGGCTTAACGATGTTGGTTAACATCAATATTTAAGGCGTTTTTCCTATATGGGTTGGTTTTTAGGGTTTCGTACCCAAAGGGTAAAACGACCTATTACTAAGACTCCGCTGTCCGTCCGTCTGTCTGTCTGTCTGTCTGTCTGTCTGTCTGTCTGTCTGTCTGTATGTCTGTCTGTCTGTCTGTCTATCTGTCTGTCTGTCAGTCCGTCTGTAACCAGGCTGAATCTCATGAACTGTGATAGTTAGACAGTTGAAATTTTTACAGATGATGTATTTCTGTTGCATAACAACAAATACTAAAAAACAGAATAAAATAATTATTTAAGGGGGCTCCCATACAACAAACGTGATTTTTTGCCGTTTTTATAGATAATGGTACGGAACCCTTCGTGCACGAGTCCGACTAGCACTTGGCCGGGTTTTTATAGATAATGGTACGGAACCCTTCGTCCCACTCGCACTTGGTCGGTTTTTTTTTTTTATAATTCCCCGTTCCTGTTAACTATTCCCATATGCTAATGCTATATGCTAATACAGGTTATAAACAATATCTATTGTAAGTTTCATTCCAATCCGTGCCGGTAGTCAATTACAGTCAATCTGTTTTTGTCATAAATTATTAAATTATCTAGATGATTATTTTCCTTGAAAACTCGAACCATCTGGTGACATTATAATGCACTTTATAACATTATGAATAGGTGTGGCTCATTTAATACAGATCTAAAATCATATTAATCTTATGTTATAGCTTTGGGTTTAAAAAGATTTTACGTTTCAAGGAAGGATAGGCACATCCTGCTTTATTGTTCTTATCCAAAATATTGTCTTTTAAGTATTTTTTTTGTAAATCGAATATATTGTCGTAGGTGCATCGCTATAAACTGAGTCAGTAAATCACTCTAAGAAGTCACAAGCTAGATACCTATTGCTTTTATGAAAAAGAAGATCCAAGGGCAAAATTATAATGCTTAGCATTTTAAATAGATTAGTATGTAGAGCTAGTTTGTATTATTCATGTTATTATCAATCTTAACGTTCTGATCTTAAGATTCAATCTTTGTTAATTGTATTTGATCGGTAAAGTTCATTGTCCAAATCTGTGAGCATAAGACGCTATACATATGAATGTTCCGGTCCAGTTTTGGGAAAATGGATCACTAATAATATGGCCTCGATCCGGATACTATCGTAAGTGTAGCCATCTATACATATATTTATATTTATGTATATTTATTTGTGTCCACGATAAAGATGGAAATGATCCATCAAAATTGACCTATAATTCACCTGCACTTTGGCCAATTCATATTTTATTGCAATGTATTATGTGACCTCAGAGAAATAAATTATTACGTGTAGTCGCTTTCTTGCATTTTTTTTAATCTTTCAAAGTCAAAAGGTGTTTATTTAATTGAATCACAAGAATCACTTTGAAACGTTTTTAAACTAGGTGAATATGGGTGCCAGTTCCACGTGAACAAGCCTAGAAGAACAGGCAACAAACTTACGACTTGGTTCCTACAATTTTTTTGTGTGATCCTTGTAACAATATCTTGCTTGAGATAGCCACACAATAACTAGCCCTTTCACATTTCTCTTGTTCAAAAATGTTACTATCGTGACTATCGCCAATACGTTTTTATACATTTTTATTAAAGTTTAGACCAAATTTCAAGAAAATGATCTCATTGAAACCAAATCACTTGAAATGTTGACAGTATCTCTAATTTAAGATTTAATATAATATTAACCTTTTTAACTGGTTTTAAATCATTCACGTGAATTAATGCTAATACCAATCTGTTTTTTTATGATCATCTTTCTATTGCCCAAAAAACTATTGGTGGGTAGTAAATTATAGAGGCATGAATATACATGTAATGTGAATCCTAGTGACATCTTCCATTAGTTAGACAAGTATTATGGTGCCTAAACTATTAGGTAGGTACTTAATTTTTATAATTTCTGTACTAAAATATATTGTCGTCGACGTATACAGTCAGTCGTAATGTCTTGAAGATGATAAGATACGTCTATGTATAAAAAATCCTAACAACATTTTCTTATTTCTTTACTTATACCTTTAACTTCCACACTTTTTTGTTATTTTTTTAAATTTTATTTAGAATAGTGATAGAATAATGATATAATATAAAATAATAAAAGCGAATAAAATAATAACGATCAATAAAAATAAAAATAAACTTTAATTTTCGATAATGATCTTTGACTAAAATATTTTTTGTTTCATTTTCGAATTTCCGGTCTCGAGCGAGTATACATTTTTAAGCTATTATCTATACCTACGGCCAATTGATCAATATTATGTAATCTAATCAAGTTGAGGGTATAATCGTTGGTGACCTTCAAACGTCCAATTGTTAAACAAGGATACAAATAGCTACTACTTTGTAATGGACGAATCGCAGGCATGTAGAATGTTCTCCTCGACGGTACCTTGATGCCCGTTCATGTTGATGATATGTCGTGGCGGTTACAGGGTGCTCGTCTATCTTAAAAGGATCCATTTGTTCAGGGTTTACGTACATTTGGACTTTTTTTTATACATCTTCCTGATGTTAAGTGGTAACCATAACCATGCATCCCCTTAACAAAGCATTGAATCGTAAGTCACGCTCAATAGAAAGCCTAAGATGCACTGCCCTGCGTCCATCAACTTGAGGCATACAAATGCTAGGCCTCATGTGCCTTTATTTTCACCGACACCGACAGAAAAAGGCATAATTGTTTAGACTATTGTGAGAATGAACCTTGCAATACATTTTTTTTTTCAGGAACCGCCCCATAGTTGGAAATAGAAACTCCTGCAATTTCTTGCTCATTTATCGGCGCCATCATATTGGGCACAAGAAAGCTTCACTAACTAACAGAGCATGGTGAAACTGGGCCTAAAGGTTTAAAAGTAATGTAACATTATAACAAATACTGCGTCTCCTTAAGATGAATACGATAGAATCGATCAGTATGCTCTGCCTCTTACACAACACTTAAAATACCATCCTGTCGATGAGTACTCCGTCTATTATTCATGTCACGGATTCCTGATCGCGCACGTTCCAAGGTGCGTAAGCGCAGGCGATGCCAAAACAATAGAGGTCACTATCAGCTCCTATATAATAGCCGGGATAGGCTACAACTCCATCAGTCAGTGCTAGACGGACTAACAAACAAACAAAATGTTCAAATATGTAAGTATATTTTTAACTTTTATAATTTTAAGCTTTTACTTGAGCTAAAAATATGCTTACATTACTTAGTAAATTTGGTAAAGACCTAATGTTATCCAAGTCGGTTGACAGGACGCGAGAAATATGACATGTCCTCGCAATTTGAATGCTACTTACATTGAAATTGTTATTAAAAACAAAATACTTTATTTTACAAAAATGTAAGCCCATAACAAAGTTAGTTATTTATAACAAACAAATGAATTTGACGTCTTACTCCTAGAAAAAAGAATGAGGTTTTAGGCAAATTTTGTGTTTACTTTTATAAAAACAAGTGAAGTCAAGCGTTATTATAGACCCATAACTAAATGACTAGTATGTATATTTAAATTCCATGGTCAACCAAAAAACTAAATTGTTTAAGTTGTTTTTGAGTTCAGAAATTTGATATTACGTACTTTGGGTAACACACAACGAAGATTAATATTTTGTTATATGTTCGGGATAAAAAATTCATTGTTATATTCTAACAATGACTTCTTTATCACGACTCTAGGATAACAATGTATGTCTAAGAAAGTAGATACTTTGGTACCAGATGTATGTGCAGGGTGATAAAGTATACGTGCAACCAAGATGACTGCTAATAGTGTGGAAAGTGTAAACATGTTGTGCCCGAAAACACGAAAAGCTTCTAACTTGTAATTTTGTTTACAGTTGATCTTCGTCGCTCTCCTGGCTTTCGCCTCAGCAAAGCCCCTGGTAGTGAGCTATGCTTCGCCATACACCGCAGCGTACACTGCCCCTGTAGCCGCAGCCTACACCGCGCCCTATTACTCTGCCTACTCAGCATACACCGCACCAGTAGCGTATTCGGCTTACTCCTACGCCTCTCCGTACTCTTACTACCTTTGAACGAGCGTGCCCTTCTAATACCTGTATAAAGTGATATATTTATAATAGAACTAAGGATGCTAAATACAGCCATGACGTAATACAACCTGTTTTTATTTTGTTTAAACTCGTTACTAATTAAATATTCGAACCGCTCCTAAACTTTTCAGGTCAAAATTAGAAGTAATATTATAATGTTGGTATAATTGCAGTCAACTTGGGCGATTTGATATTTTATGTATGTACTCGTATGTATGTATGTATGTATGTATGTATGTATGTATGTATGTATGTATGTATGTATGTTTATCGGGTCATAACTTTCGAACCGTTGCTCCGATCTGCATGAAATTGGATAAACCGATAGATTTTACTTGAGAAATTTACTAACTAAGTATATACGTTAAATCGGATAGCGGGTTATTTAGTTATGGAGTTTTAAAAGGGAGCAAAAATAAAAAAGGCAACACACATATATCAAGTTACATGTAATTTTTATGGGCTTTATGTACATATGTAGGTACATTCCAAAACCATTTTTACTTTTTTTCTAGTACGCCCGGTTTTTCAAATTCAATGAATAATTAAAATTTGTTGGCATAGTTTCGTTACTATTCGGCCAGTTCCTTTGCTTTTTAATAAAAAAACTTATAATAAACACGTGTGACTTCCCGCGGCTTCGCACGCGTTGAAGTGGTGAGCCGTGATTGAGCCACAAACATCCAAACATCGTAACTTTCGCATTGATTTGTATATTATTAGGGTAGGATTTTAAATACCTACGTAGGTATAAGAGATACCTATAGGCGTACATTACCTATATTAGGTAGGTAGGTAGGTATAGGTACTGATCTTAGCACAAACATGACAAATACAACAAAGACAACCTTACACGATAAATATATACTTATTTGTTCCTAGTTTCTACCCCAAAAACAAACGAAACGAAACAGCTTCACGACTTTGATCCCCAGGCACGGTAGATACCCTCAGATCTCTTCGTACCAACTCAAGATTCCCGTTTTAGAATGTCCCTTACAAACATTGACGCCTCGTTGTATCCTTTTTTTTTGAGCGCAACGAAGGAGGGTAACTTTTAAGGAGTTGTTTTCGAAAATCAAACTGTCTTTTTGTTTTTTATCCACAGAACACATTTTCTTTTACTTTGAAGTTAATTACACTACGCGTTTAAAATCTCCCATACAAACCTTGAAACTTTGGCAGTCTTTTCCACCCTTTGAAACCCCTAGTTTTAAAATATTGAAAACATGATTTTAAATTGTTTATTGTGGAATATATTTACTTCAAGTTTGAAATCAATCGCACTATGCGTTAAAAATCTCCCATACTAACTTTTACAGTCAGTTGCACCCTTTGCAGGGGTATCATTCTTAATTATTTATTTCTTAGTACCCCAAGTTTTAAGTTTGCACCACGCACCACGCGTTAAAAAACTCCCATACAAACTTTGACATCCTTATTAAGCACACTTATTAAGGGTAGTTTAAAAAAACTATAAATGCCTTTCCTATTTTTTTGCTTTGAAGTAAATGTACTCCAAGTTTCAAGTTTGTAGGTTCAAGGAATACTATTTTTCATACAAACGTTTTCAACCCATTTTACACCCTTAGGGGTTGAATTTCCAAAAATCCCTTAGTGCACCTCTACGCCATAGGACCTATGTACTCTTCAAATCTCAAGTCTCTAGGACCAGCAGTCGAAAAACTCCCATACAAACTTTTACATCCCTTTGCACACTTATTAAGGGTAGTTTTAAAAAACTAAAAATGCCTTTCCAATTTTTTTTTCTTGAAGTACATGTACTCCAAGTTTCAAGTTCAAGTTTCAAGTAGGTTCAAGGAATACTATTTTTCATACAAACGCTTTCAACCCTTTTTATACCCTTAGGGGTTGAATTTCCAAAAATCCCTTCTTAGTACACCTCTACGCCATAAAACCTATGTACCTACTCCTCAAATTTCAAGTCTCTAGGACCAGCGGTCTAGTTTGCGTAGTCTATATGTCAGTCAGTCAGGACTTTAATTCTTATAGCAGGTATTAGAGATTAAAAAGGTACTTAGTTCACATAAAATGGTGACAGCGATCTGATGATGGAGCCAAGGTCTGTGCAACGGAACTCTTCAATAAATAGGCCGATTGAGTTTAAAATTGGTTATCATACCGAGTTAGTAGGCGGTAGTCAGAAGCAATTCCATATTTACCTAATGTTTGGACTTGCCTCTGACTACTTTAATTTTCGAAGCGTTCGGATCGCATCACGAGATCTCAGTTCGGGTCGAACAACTAGTATATTAGAAGTTCATTTTAAAGGTTAGCAGTATCCGACAAATTTGGTGGTAGTTTGTGAATCATTCGGTCAACTAAAGAATATTCATGAGTTATAAACGATCGTTTTTAAATTATGAGTTTTTGGGCGATAATCTGTTGATCTAATCGTATCTCTTTTATCAGAAAATGAAAATGCCAATTATTTGATGCATGCAATGTGATGGTCACTGCAAATATGTGTTTGCTACTTTGACCATTGATCAATGACTCAATACATATCTGTGTGCCACAAGTTGTTCGAAGCAGGGCAGTGCACGTTCCTATCGTGCGTGAATTACCATCTGGTTGTTCCATTAGCTAGTTGGATAAAAAAACCTGAGAAATAATGTAATAGATGCTTTAATCTCCAGTTTATTATTTTAGCAAGCTTTCTCGACCTTATGCTACATCATAGCAACCTTCTCATGAACCGGGCTCAACAACAATCCAACTGATTAAAATGCAGACTCAGAAAAATATGCTTCCTAGAATCGTATAAACAGGCTGCTTACTACAGTTTGTAGTTTTATTTAAAGTCCAAAAGAATAGTAATAATATTTAATGTCACTGTAACTCTTTTAAGTCCAATCCTTCATATATATTTTATTTTAGGTTGTACCCCTTAGACAACCTCAAAATAATCTCGAGTTGGTACATAAAACTAAGTGATTTCAGGTATCTACCGTGCCTAGATCAAGTAGTCAAGCCGTATTTTTTGTATTAGATATAGTGCTTTTATATGTAGTAGGAATTTACTTTAGTAAACAAGACGGACAACCGGTGACGATAATTAAAGGATTAAAATTAAAATAATAAATCATTTTTCAAATAAAGCTGTTCCAATTAACAGGAGGCAAATCATAATTTGCCAAATTAGCTTTTGTTGAATTATTGTTTTATGACCTCACATTCAGGCGTTTAAAAATTGGCAAAGGCCGCGGTAATGCTACTTCATTCAATTGATACATTTATTCCTTTGACGACAACTCGTAAATTATACTTGTTTTAATAAAATAGCCTTGGCTAGTGCCATCTAACAAAATTGATTTTTATTGCATTTCACGGCTCAGCCCACCGGTTTTAAATCGAAATGGATCTTATGTGTTCCGCAGAAGTGTCAATTTAATAAGTTGGTATTAATAAACATTAGGACGAAATCCGGTTGTATGATATTTGTATAAAATGGGTGAAGATGTTCAAATTGACACATTCAGACCGAGACAGCCTGAAAACCACCTGCCGAAATGTACAAGCTGGTAAGTCACCTCTACTAATAATTATAAAAAAAAGTTGATTAAGGACCTAGATCCAAAGTAATAAACAATCTAGCTATTACTTAAATTTAAAATTATATCCTAGCTTCATAACTCCCTTAAATTGTTACATTCATGTCAAAGAAAAGAGATAGCAAGTCTCGTCGGCCACAGGTGAAGCCCTCAGCGACCATTATGAAACCCACCAAATAATTTTAATATTTGCAGAACCTAAACTCACTTCCCTAAACGCTTTCGAGTAAAGGTATTAGTAAACATATCAGGAAATATGATGGAAAAAATTGGAAATTCATTATTGTTAAATATGACTAAGAAACAATACCATTGTTACAGATTGTTGCCTTCGCCGCCGTGCTGGCCGTGGCCGCGGCTAAGCCTAGCCTGGGCTACTCCTATTCGGCTCCGTCCTACGTGGCTCCGGCGTATTCTTCGGTCTACCCCGCCCCCGCGTATTCTTCGGTCTACTCTGCTCCCGCCGCGTATTCTTCGATCTACTCCGCCCCCTCGTACTCCAGTTCACTGTACTCTGCCTCCGCGTACCCCTCAATCTACTCCACCCAGTACGGTGCCCCCGCATACTACGCTCAGGGATACACAGCGCCTGCCTACTCTCAGGTGTACTCTGCCCCAGCTGTTGTCGCTAAGACCTACGCCGCTGCCCCAGTAGCTGCCCCCGTCGCCACCTACACCGCTGCTGCTCCCGTAGCCTACACCGCCGCTGCTGCCCCCGTTGTGACTAAGACTTACGCCGCTGCCCCCGTTGCGACTTACGCCGCTGCCCCCGTTGCGGCTTACGCCGCTGCCCCCGTTGCCTCCGTTGCGGCTTACCCCGCTGCCCGTGTTGCGGCTTACCCCGCTGCCCGTGTTGCGGCTTACCCCGCTGCCCCCGTTGTGGCTAAGACTTACGCTGCTGCCCCAGTCGCCACCTACACCGCCGCTGCTCCCGTTGTCGCTGCCCCCGTTGTGGCTAAGACCTACGCTGCTGCCCCAGTCGCCACTTACACCGCTGCTGCCCCAGTCACCACCATCGCCGCTGCCGCCCCAGTCACCACCTACGCCGCTGCTGCCCCCGTCGCCACCTACGCCGCTGCCGCCCCCGTCGCCACCTACGCCGCTGCTGCCCCGGTCGCCACCTACGCCGCTGCTGCCCCGGTCTACGCCAAGTCTTACTCCGCCTACTCCCTCCCGACTTACGCCTACTCTGGCTACTCTAGCTACCCTTCCGTAGCTTACAGCAGCTCCGACGACTCCTTCCTGTGGAAGAAGAAGAAGTAAGAATTTAACAACATATATGCGAGTTCAAGAATAGTCATGATATTATGTTCAAAGAAATAAATAAATTGTTACCATCTAGTTAGAAAACGAAGATTGTTGTTTCACCTAAATTCCTATACATTATAGTAGTCAGTAGGTTGGCTAATGAGAAAAAATCAAGACAGGACAAGATTTTCCTTAGAGAGATGGTCAAAAAATAACTAGAATTAAATCTAATTGAGAAAAACAGAATATAAAATTGTACAAAATCTATAAAACCTTAAACGTATACAGGGAGTCCTAAGACTATGCGACATGAAGGGAAAGTACCTTAAATATTGTGGATAGGATAATTTTCTGAAATAAGATTTTATTTTTAAAACTTATTAATACTACATTCAAATAATTATTTAAAATTACTTTCCCCTCTGGTTCAATCCAACCGACTCCAATGTCAAAAAAACCCGTATTTTTATGATGCCAATCGAAAGAATGGATAAAAAAAAAATCCTCTCATCTTCTCTAATACTATAAGAATCAAAGTCCTGACTGACTGACTGACTGACATATAGACAACGCACAGCCTAAACCGCTGGTCCTAGAGACTTGAAATTTGAGGAGTACATAGGTCTTATGGCGTAGAGGTGTACTAAGAAGGGATTTCTAGAAATTCAACACCTAAGGGTGTAAAAAGGGTTGAAAACGTTGGTATGAAAATTTTTATTCCTTGAATCTACAAACTTGAAACTTGAAGTAGATGTACTCCAAAGCGAAAAAATAAGAAAGGCATTTTTAGTTTTTTAAAACTACCCTTAATAAGTGTCCAAAGGGATGTCAAAGTTTGTATGGGAGTTTTTTAACGCGTGATGCGTTTGACTTAAAACTTGAGGTTAATATACTAAGAAACAAATAATTAAGAATGACACTTTTAATTTTTGATTATTACCCCTGCAATGGGTGCAAATGACTGTAAAAGTTAGTATGGGAGATTTTTAACGCATATTTCGATTGATTTACAACTTGGAGTAAATATACTCCACAATAAATAATTTAAAATCAATATTTTAAAACCACCCCTGCAAAGACTACCAAAGTTTCAAGGTTTGTATGGGAGATTTTTAACGCTTAGTGTAATTAACTCCAAACTAAAAGAAAATGTGTTCTGTGGATAAATAACAAAAAGACGAATGGATAAATAACGAAAAGAAGTTTGATTTTCGCCTAAAACGTTGCGCTCGAGTAAAAAGGATACAACGAGGCGTCAATGTTTGTAAGGGACATTCTAAAAACGAGAATCTTGGGTTGGTACGAAGAGATCTGAGGGTATCTACCGTGCCTGGTGATCAAAGTCGTGAAGCTGTTTCGTTTGTTTTTGGTGTAGAAAGTAGGAACAAATGAGTACATATTTTCCGTGTAAGGATGTCTTTGTAGTATTTGTCATGTTTGCGCTAAACTTAGTACCTATACCTACCTACCTAATATAGGTAATGTACGCCTATAGGTATTTCTTATACCTACGTTGGTATTTAAAATTCTACCCTAATAATATACAATACAATGCGAAAGTTACGATGTTTGGATGTTTGTGGCTCAATCACGGCTCACCACTTCAACACGTGCGAAGCCGCGGGAAGCCACTAGTGTAACATAATATCTTAAAACTATGAACTAAAGAATAACGGAAAATATTTCATTCTTTTTTTTCGAATGTACAAAAATGCTGGTATAATCGTATGACGATTGCGTTACCGGGCTAATGTCGTTGTCGGAAGAAAAAAATATTTTTGTCGACGACGATATTCGAAAAATAGCGATATTATCCCCCCCCCCCCCCTTAAAAAAACCCCTTAACTTAACTACACTCGCCCGCAAAAATAAAGGGTCACCTTTTAAAACAGCAATATCTTCAAGAAATGATCAATATAACTTCTTTTGCTTATAAAATTAAACCAAAAGAGAATATGCGGACTGTATGCAACCCTTCATTAAACCTTTTTTACTGTAATGGCATAAAAAAATGCGTTATAAGTAAAAATGACCTGTTTTCAAATTGTGATTCATTTTTGACTTCTTTGATTTGGTTTTTTAATTTTGTATACATATGGGATTTGAAATTGATTTTCTTGTTGCAAAATCATGTCTTGGACTTTGAAATAATGTACCATCATGATGAATTATCACCATGACTACGCTGGCTAAACCAGTTTGGGTTTAGCCAGCGTAGTCTGGTGGTAATTTATTTTATGCGTAATTAAATTGTCTTTAAGATACTTTTTTAAGACCTAGATTATGTGGTTTCAAAGTTATTTGGAGTTGACTAGGGGACCCTTTATTTTTGCGGGCGAGTGTATTATATTATAACTTGCATCCGATTTAACTCATATTCTTCCCAGGTGCAAGGTTACTTAGTTCTCATTTAATGATGAGAGCGACCTAGTTTGATGATGGAGCCCAGGTATGTTCAACGGGACTTCAATAAATAGGCCAATAAAGATGAAACTTTGTTACCATACCAAGATTACTATCTTGGCGGTAGTCAGAAGGAAATCCAAATATAATATTTGGACTTGCCTCTGATTACCACCTACTTAAATTTTCGGAGCCTTCGGATCGCATCACGAGATCTCAGTTCGGTATTTAAATTTACGTTTATCAGATCAGCGAGAAAACTTCATTGATATTTCACCTTCAGGGCAAAATTTATATATTTTTCAAATGTTTGATTGACAAATGTAAAAATTTTGCCCTGAAGGTAAAATATTATAATAAAGTTTTCTTGCTGATCTGATAAACGTAAAACTAAATACTTGATTTTTTAAAGGTTCATTGATTCTGTAAACTACGTTTTTCTCAATTTTATTTAATTCTAGTTCTTTTTTTTAACACCTTTTCTATGGAAAGTCTATCCAGTTTAGATTTTTTCTCATTTACCAACCTACTGACTTCTATAAGGAATGGAAGCTAAGGTGAAACAACAATCTTCATTTTCTAACTAGATGGTAACAATTTATTTATTTCTTTGAACATATTAACATGACTATTCTTGAATTTGCATACATGTTATTAAATTCTTACTTCTTCTTCTTCCACAGGAAGGAGTCGTCGGAGCCGCTGTAAGCTACGGAAGGGTAGCTAGAGTAGCCGGAGTAGGCGTAAGTCGGGAGGGAGTAGGCGGAGTAAGACTTGGCGTAGACCGGGGCAGCAGCGGCGTAGGTGGCGACCGGGGCAGCAGCGGCGTAGGTGGCGACGGGGGCAGCAGCGGCGTAGGTGGTGACTGGGGCAGCTGCGGCGTAGGTAGCGACTGGGGCAGCAGCGGTGTAAGTTGCGACTGGGGCAGCAGCGTAGGTCTTAGCGACAACGGGGGCAGCGACAACGGGGGCAGGGGCGGTGTAGGTGGCGACTGGGGCAGCAGCATAAGTCTTAGCCACAACGGGGGCAGCGGGGTAAGCTGCAACACGGGCAGCGGGGTAAGCTGCAAAACTGGCAGCGGGGTAAGCCGCAACGGGGGCAGCGGAGTAAGCCGCAACGGGGGCAACGGGGGCAACGGGGGCAGCGGGGTAAGCCGCAACGGGGGCAGCGGCGTAAGTCTTAGTCACAACGGGGGCAGCAGCGGCGGTGTAAGCTACGGGCGCGGCAGCGGTGTAGGTGGCGACGGGGGCAGCTACTGGGGCAGCAGCGTAAGTCTTAGCGACAACAGCTGGGGCAGAGTACACCTGAGAGTAGGCGGGCGCTGTGTATCCCTGAGCGTAGTATGCGGGGGCACCATACTGGGTGGAGTAGACTGAGGGGTACGCGGAGGCAGAGTACAGTGAACTGGAGTAAGAGGGGGCGGAGTAGATCGAAGAATACGCGGCGGGAGCAGAGTAGACCGAAGAATACGCGGGGGCGGGGTAGACCGAAGAATACGCCGGAGCCACGGGGGCTACGTAGGATGGAGCCGGATAGGAGTAGCCCAGGCTAGGCTTAGCCGCGGCCACGGCCAGCACGGCGGCGAAGGCAACAATCTGTAACAACGGTATTGGTTCTTATTCATATTTAACAATTTTGTATTTCTAAAATCTCATCTTCATCTTTCCTGATATGTTTACTAATACCTTTACTCGAATCAGTTCAGTTAAGTGAGTTTAGGTTTTGCAACTATCTAAAACTTATTGGGTGGCTTTCATAATGGTCCCTGAGGGCTCCACCTGCTAAAATGGCCGATGAGACTGTTGCTATCTCTTTTTGGTGACATGAATGTGACAGTGTATTTACTCTATGTATTTACTTTAAAATAATGGGAGTTATAAACAGGTGTATAATTTTATATTTAAGTAGTAGATAGGTTTAAGTTTGGATCTAGGTCATTAATCAACTTTTTTTATAATTAGTAGTTTTGTGACTTACGAGCTTGTACATTTTAGCAGGTGATTTTCAGGCTGTCTCGGTCTGAATGTGCCAATTCGATCATCTTCACCCATTTTATACAAATATCGTTCAACCGGATTTCGTCCTAATGTTTATTAATATCAAATTATGAAATTGTAACTTCTGCGGAATTCATAAGTTCAATTTTTATAGCCTTCATGACTCAGTTGGTAGTAGCTCTACCTTCTGTGCTCGAGGCCGTGGGTTCGATCCCCAACGAGAACAAACATTTGTGAGATGAACATAGATATAGTTCTTTGTCTGGGTGTTATTATACAAGGTGTCTCAAAAAGTAGTGATAAGCGGAAGTCCAGAGATAGAACACCGCTTGGGGCATCCGAAACTCCTCCATGTAGGTATGTTCTGCGATTTTTCATAGTTTTCGAGTTATGATTTTTTTTTCTGGATTTTTGAGAACTTTCAACTTGAAGATGAAATGAAAATCTGCTATAAACTGAAAAATACCTGACTATTATAATAGTGAGTTTTTTTTAATGCCACACTTTCATTGCTCTTGGTACTGTAAGGTGTACCTGTGCCAAGTTTCAGCTCAGCCGAACCATTTTTTGAAACTCTTCAATACTGTCGAATACATCTTGACTCCATCATCAAACCAGCTACCTATGACCATTCTATTGTTACTTTTTTTTATATAACTTTTTATATAACAAGCCGCCCACCCGATGTTAAGTGGTAACCATCACCTATATCAAAGCATTGCCTCGTAAGCCACGCACGATAGGAATGTGCCCTACAATGCACTGCCCTAAATCCATCAAATTATACATATAATGCATGCATTAAAATATGTAGCTCGTGTATGTCCGTCCTAGCAGTATCTGACGCCTCCGACTGCCTGTGATTATTAAATTGTATAATTCGTCAAGACTGAACAACTGGAGTTCACTATCAAGAAGAAATGTGAAACATAATCTTGATTCCATCCTTTTAGTTTGAGCAGTCGGGTTTTAAATTTTTTAATAATGATTTTATTTTTAGCTTTTTTGGCGAGGGCTATAAATATAGGATTTAAGATGAGTGTTTCGTAAGCGTTCTAATTTTTCTATAGATTGCTGGTCATGCAGGTAGTTAAAAGGAGTAAAAGGAGCGAATGACTAAACCGGCAAGCGACCTTAGGCTTGACATAAGTGGGCCTGGGGCAAGGCCCACTTATGTCAAATATCAAAACTAGTAATATCTTCAAAACGGCTTCATCGATTTGGATGCGGTTTTTTTTAATGATTTGTATGACTTTAGAGAAGGTTTTATGATATTTTTTTGAATATGGCTTAAAGTCGCTAAAGTGACTTAACAAATTTAGCTTTATGGTGTAGTTTTTGAGAATTTAACTTAGATGAAAAACTAATGTAGGTATTATTTGAAATCACTCTATTACTCTCTTGATTTTGATACCCATATTGCTATGATGTGTAAAGTTTTTTATTTCATGTGTGAGAATATTGCTTTCTTGCTCAACTAATTTTTCTAGGACACTCGGGCAGTTGAGACAAATCTTTTGATACCTCAATCATCAAAATCCACCCAGCCGTTTGGGTGCTTCGTGGTAATAAAGAAAATATCGAAGGATAGATACATAGATACACGCCTAACACTTAACCCGGTTGCCTTCGGCACTCGGGTAAAAAGGAAAATGTATGATATACCTACTTTTGCACAGTTGATAGGTAACTACAGCCTAAACTGATTGACTTTGAAATTATTTTATTCTAGTTAGGCACAAATCCGGTTAAGGAAACTCGTATAAAATGAGTGAAGATGCACAAACCAACCATTCAATCTAGAACATTCTGAATATTAACTTCCAAAATGTACAAGTCGGTAAGTCAAACGGAATTAAAATTTACAGCCAAAATACATAATTGTGACATAAACATTCATTAATATTACAGTTTATTATAGTACCTACCTACCTACTATTATAACAACTTATCAGTATTTGATGTCGAACGACAGACGCATTTTATTTGTACCAATAGATGGCGCTAGCAGTTACTGCCGTAGATAACTGTAGTAGGTATATTGTTACTAACACCTCCACACAACAAAATAATACCTACTTATCTATATCTAGTATACAGGTAAAATACCAAGCTTTTTCATAAAATAAATATGCTTAGCAGATCCTAAACTCCTGGATAACATTATCTACTGGCATTTTGGCTGTTTCCAAATAAGCTATCCTAATAAGATAATTAGTCACAGCCTCTCTTACAAAATGATATCTTATATGAATTGAATATATTATTGAATTGAATTGAATTATCGTTATACAAGACAATAGGTTCTGACTTTCCTACAATTTCACACACTAAATTATTTAAATACAAAGTTTCTGACATGGAAATGTATTTAGCTTCTGTACTGAACAGCGCAATATTTCTTTGTTTTCTAAATTCAAAAGAAATAACAGATTTTGACAATTTAAAACAAAAACCAGTATAATTTTCTATCTACGGGATTAGAACCCCAATCTGCATCAACAAAATCTTCTATAGAAGAATTATCTTTACAATCTTTACAAGACCATAATTTTTTTGTATTTTTTAAATATTGTAGAACTATTTTTGCATGCTTCCAATGTGTTTCATCGAATGAATTATTGAACTGGCTAAGAAAACCCACACTGTATACAATATCTGGTCTGGTTAAAACTGCGAGGTACATTAAACTACCTATAAGTTGCTGATACGGATAATCTTGTAATTTACTATGACCATTTCAGAACGAAAAGAAAAATACTCATACATATTCATTTTACAGCGTCTTGTCTTCATCGCCGTGCTGGCTGTCGCCACCGCTAAGCCACAGTTGGCTTACTCAGCTTCCGGCACCACGGCTTACGTTTCCCCCGCTGCGTCTTATGTAGCACCCGCTGCATCGTACGTGGCCCCCGCAACATCATACGTAGCCCCCGCAAATCCAACATACGTAGCCCCCGCAAATCCAACATACGTGGCCCCAGCAACATCG
Organism: Chloroclysta siterata; assembly: GCA_932294275.1. Taxonomy (NCBI): domain Eukaryota; kingdom Metazoa; phylum Arthropoda; class Insecta; order Lepidoptera; family Geometridae; genus Chloroclysta; species Chloroclysta siterata. The sequence continues at coordinate 21,670,246 of OW028590.1, read as the reverse complement.
CATGTAGCCCCCGCAACATCGTACGTCGCCCCCGCAACATCTTACGTTGCCCCAGCTACGTCCTACGTGGTCAAAGCTACGTCCTACGTGGCCCGTTAGTGCTCCTTACGTGGCTCCCGCTGGCAGGTCCTACTCAGCCTACTCTGCTCCGGCCATCGGTTACGCCCCAACTTATCCTGTTGTTGCTAAACCCATCGCCTCTACACGTGACCTACACTCCGAGCTACCCGATGGTCGCAAGGGGCGTGGCTGACCATGTCGCCGCTGCCCCCATCTCATACGCTCCCGTCGCCGCCTCCCCTGTCGTCACCGTTGCCGCTGCCCCGTCTCGTACGCTCCCGCCGCCCCTGTCTTGACCAAGCCTGTGGTTGAGGTTCATATTGTGGCCTCCCCTATTGCCACGGTTGGTGCTGCCCCCATCGCCACAGACAGTGGTCGCCAATGCTGCCGTCCCTGCCTACACGTACCCTGCTGTTACTACATCCTTCACCTGGAAGAAGAAGTAAGCGACAGAATTTATATTATAAACGATTATGAATTGTAACGAAATAAAAATTATTTCAGTGATTTCTAATAATTTTATTGCCATACGTAAAAAATACTTTTTTTTTAATCCTAAAAAACCTTTAGATTATTGTAAACATACACAAATGCAAAAGAAAGGGTAAATTAAAAGTATTTTAAGTAATTTGAACTTTACTTAAAATAAAAATAAAAATCTTGTCAAAACATTCAATCTAGAGGTGTACGGAACCCTCGAGGTGCGATTTTCACTCGCAAATGTAATGTAATGTTTTCATTACTTACAAGTAAATATGTAAGTTTTACACGTTTCAGATTCTTATTGATCCGGATCGATTCTAGATCGTTTGCAACGATCTGCAGATATTTTTTTCTTTTATTGCAACTGCTTCATGAAGTTTTAGTCAATTTCTTCTGAAATAAGTACCTAAGTTGATGGATCTTAAAGTCAAATTAAAAAAGTATTTATTCCAGTGGCGGATTTACGCAGGCTAGAGCCGGGGGCGGCAAATTAGGCTTTTTTTTCTAACATGTATATGTATAGGAATATCTTGTTTGTGGATATATTTCTCTACTAAGAAAAGCTCAATCATGAGCTGATGTAATGAGAATGATAGTGCACCAATAATTAAGTTGTAATTTCATTGACAATTTATATTGTAAATATTATGGTAAACTAGAGTTTCGAATTGTAGAGGTCAGTTGCATGAATAGCCTACTAGCGGCAAATATGTAAATCCGCCACTGATTTATTCATATTGTCAATATGATATTGAATCACAAGTATAGCTTGGAAACGTCTTAAACCTAAGAGTAGTAGTAGTAGAGCTCTTTGTCACGGGCTCGTCCAGGGAAGTACTACCATCACGCCTTTTTCTGCCGCCAAGCAGCAACGCTGTGTTTCGGTTTGAAGAGTGTGGTTGCCGGTGAGATTTCAGGCACATGAGGCTTAACATCTATATGCCTCAAGTTGATGGACGCAGGGCAGTGCATCGTAAGGGACTTTCCTATCGAGCGTGACTTGCGATGCAATCTCTTCTCTTGTCGTGTCACTAGTTTCTTTCGAAACAGTGTTGTGAAAGGATTTTAAGTGCGCCTCAAGAGGCTCCTTTTGTGCACTTGACACATGTTATAGGTTCTACGACATGCCGGTTTTCTCACCACCACGTTTTCCTTCACCGTTTGAGAGCACTGGCATTGTGCACATAGATTTTTGAACAGTGGCGCACGACCGGTTTCGAACCCACGACCTTAGAATCGGAAGGCGGGGCCGCTACCACTAGACCAGTGCTCTAAATCACTATTGCGATGCAATGCTTTGTTATAGGCGATGATTACCACTTAACATCGGGTGGGCCATCTGCTTGTTTCATCAGCATGTCGTATAAAAAAATAAAACTAAGTGAATCCACTACAGACTTGACTGACTACACTAAAAGGAGTAAGTAGGTTATGGAATTGGCAGAGTTTATAAAACTTTTTGGTGTGACATAAATTATATAATCGAAGTTGTAGAACACTGGACTACAACTCATCATATCGACACATACTCGTATCTAGTTCAGACAGATGGAAAAAGCTACGAGTATGCTGGGAGTTTCACTGCGTGACAGAAATGATGACATCCGTAGAAGCACCAAGGCCGATCGCCTTATCGCGAAAAATTTGCAAGTTCAAGAGGCAGCGGGTAGGTCATGTAGCCCCGACAAAACGAGGACAATAAAGGTTCTCGAATGACGACCACGATTTGGAAGACGAAGTATAGGATGATCGTAAACCGATATTACTGATTCATTTTCTTGTTGAATCTTCTTAATTTTATGAGTAGTAGAGCTCTTTGTGAAGGGCGAGTCTGGGGAAATATTACCACCACGCATTATTTCTGACGCCAAGCAGCGTTGCTATGTTTCGGTTTGAAGATAATGGTTGCCGATGAAATTACAGGCACATGAGGCTTAACATCTGTATGCCTCAAGTTGATGGATGCAGGGCAGTGCGTCGTAGGGCACGTTTATATCATGCGTGACTTGTGCGATGCAATGCTTTGTGATGATGATGAAGATGGTTATCGGCCCACCTGATGTTAAGCACCTATAACAAAATATTGGCTCGCAAGTCACGATGGATCGTGGCCAGAGAAGCACTGCCCTGCGTCCATCAACTTGAGGCATACAGATGTTAAGCCTTATGTGCCTGTAATTACACCGGCAACCACACTCTTCAAACCGAAACACAGCAACGATGCTTGGCGGCAGAAATAGGCGTGGTGGTAGTACTTCCCCGGACGAGCCCTTCACAAAGAGCTCTACTACTCTTACACCTTGGGTTACATTATTGAAGTTTTAGAAGGGATCCTTAATTTTTTCTAGTAATAAATATAGCCTATGTTGTCAAGAAAATGCATTCTAAGGTGAAATAATTTTTGAAATCGTACCAGTAGTTTTTGAGCCTATTCGTTACATACAAAATACAAATCCTTCCTCTTTATAATATTAGTGTAGATTGTAACAAGGATCATACAAAATAACGGTAGGAACCAAGCCCTTGATACTATAAAACTTGAGCCCGGAAGAAATACTTACAATTTACGGTAATTTACGTTACGTCTTCGTTGATGAATAGGCAGGCGAGGAGTGTTTGAAGGTGTTGTTTGATACGCTCGGCGATGCCGCATAAATAATGCGTAAGCGTTGCTTAATTAATGAATTTTTGTAAATCCGGTTACAGAATTTTTCGTATAAAATGTCCGAAGTTATGGGAACCATCATCATTCAGTCATAGCCGGCCTGAAAGTTACTACCAAAATGTACAAAATCGTAAGTGTTTTCTTCAAGATCAATAAATTATAAATATTTACCTTTAATCAAGTACCAATTTTATGTTTTTGTCAATCACTTACTGGTGCTGGTTTTCATGAGGCTACAATAACTTTTCTGCAAAAAAAACTCGACTTCAAATACAGTGAAAAACAGTAAAACACGCAATTTCATTTTCTCGGATGACATAACTTTTTCCTGATATATGATTTAAAAGCCAAACTACTGAACCGATTTTGATGGAATTTCTATGGAACCAATCTGAAAGTAGGTATATCCTTTTTTTTTTCAAATCGGTTCATAATTTTCAAAATCTGTTTAGTTCAAAATCAGTCGAATTGAGAACCTCTAATTGAAGTTGGTTAAAAAAAAAAGTAAGTTGCTTATATTATATTATGTGTATTATTGTTGCAGTGTGTCGCCCTTGTTGCCGCGCTGGCCGTCGTCGCCGCCAAGCCCAGCTTGGGTTACTCCGCCTACCCCGCGGCCTATGGCGTAGCCCCCGCTTCCGCCTACTCATACGGCGCATACGGCGCACCGGCTGTGTACTCGCCGTCCGTCTACCACGGCGCTAGCGCCTACGCCGCCCCTGTGGCCTCATACGGATCCCCTCTGGCTTCTTACGCTGCCCCGGTTGCTGCCTACGGCGCTGCCCCCATTGCCCCAGCCTACTCCGCGTACTCTGCCTACCCCGCATACTCTGGCTACTCCGGATACGCCGCTCCTCTGACCTACGGCTCCTCTTACGGGCAGGTTCCCCTCTGGAAGAAAAAGTGAACTGTATGACTCTTTGATTTCGTTTTAAGTTTAATAAAGAATAGGATGCAATTCTAAATATATTGTTTATATTCTCCTTGTTTTTCGCACTGTACACATAAAAATATAAAGTACATATCGATACCGATATTTAAATTGTAATCTACAAATATAGAAGGAAGATTGATACCATCAACAACTACATAAACATAAATGAGATATCTAATTAACAATATTAGTCAAGTTCAACTCGTACTCGTGGATGTTATTATATATTATAACATCCAGACAAACATAGTCATAAGGCAAATATATTTGCTATCGGTGAGGATCGAACCCATGGCCTACAGCGCAGAAGGCAGAGCTACTACTAAATGAGGGATGTGAGAGATATACATAACTTCCCAGCAAACATTTCACGTCAACTTTTCTAAGCTCTCGACTTATTAACTTATTATAGTCGAAATTACGTGTTAATCACCATTATTTTAAACTTTTTAGAATTTTTTACCAATAACGACAAGATCGAAGTAAAAATTTCATCATTCTCACCAATTTATATAACTTATAGGTTAGACAACCGCATGGTTGTATTTTGGTTTTAAAATCAGGCCAGAAAGACTTATTATAATTGCCGTCAGGTTATTTTTACTAGTTGGTTGAAATCCGGTGACAGTTTAGGTAATTACTACCCAAATATTGCAACTTATCAGTCCCTGACTTAAATGTAACATTTGTGACTTAAATGAAGTTTTTTTTACCCCATTTGTTTACTAAATTTCAACCAATTAGTTAAAGTAACTTATACACCTATATCAGCACCATTAGATTTCCATAAGTACTCATCTATTCGACTTTATGGTAACAATAACTCGGAAATAGAACCAACAAGTCACAGGAACTTTAAACTTCGTTCGTATAAGTCACATTTCAGTAATATTTTGGTGAGAGAAGACGCTTCCACCTTAGCGTTCATTTTTATTTAAGAACCGCCATCGAATAAACTTGAAATAGTCATGGGCACAGATAAAAAACCGTACAGACATTCCAGTACATTGTATAGAAAATGTAAGTACAAGCTTAATAATAACGATTAGAATTATTCATCCCAGGAATTATCACAAAACATACCATTTCCACCTTTGCAAGATATGTTATGACCATCAACTCTCGTTTCACATACAACTTCGTTTCGCAATTACTCGTTAATAAGAATGAGGAATAACAACAGATAGTAGAAAAGTAACAGAGATAGACGAAGAATATAACACAAAAGATGACGAAACAAATGATGCCACAAAGCCAGTTAAATTACATGAAAACTTGAGGACATGGAGTCCTGACTTACGAGGCAATGCTTTATTATAGGTGATGGTTACCATTTAACATCAGGTGAGCCATCTGCTTGTTCCATCAACTAGTTGAATAAAAAATAAAAAAACATGGGCAGACCAATAAACCATCCGTATCGGCTTTGAACGATTTGTTAAAATTTTAAATGAAAACGGTTAAGATTTACCTAAAGATGGTTGGACACTACTGAAAACCTATGATGTTTATAATAATATGAAACCGATAGGCAATGGACATTTTTGGTACAACTTCATATAACAAAAATTAGAAAATTTTGTGAACTGTATTAACTTTGATGGGGTTTTGCATATTGAGTTACATTTTAACGTTGATAGTAGGTATGTCTTTATTCAATACAAGCTGGTGCCTGTGACTCCGTCTTATCGTCATATTTTGGACAATTCACACAATATCTTTATAAATTGTAGCCTATATGTTATTCTGATGTATAAGCTATATTATTGTAAAGTTTCATTAAAATCCATTCAGTAGTTTTTACGTGAAAGAGTAACAAACATCCATCCATCCATCCATCCACACTTACAAACTTTCGCGTTTATAATATTAGTAGGATAGTACAGCATCCGAAGTATGGCCAATATCTTTCGCAATTTATGATAATTCCTCAAATAAAACCATTGTTTTTTATGGAACAGGAATGGAAACAGATATGGAACCCTTCCTCAAAGACTGAATTAAAAGAAATATAAAAAAAATGGGCTTAGCTCTAATGGACAAAAGCTACATGATAAGTTAAGTTTAAATGTTTTGTTTGTGATACTCCCATAAGAGCATTTCTAAAGGGTACGCCATACTTTAACTCTGGAAATAGTAGCTGTATTAAATGCACTATAGAGGAAAAGTGGGATGGATGTTTGATTGTCCCCGAAGATCTGACGCTAGTTTCCGTAACAAATTAGATGAAGACCATCACATTCACAATACACATCTCGTGGATTTACCTATTAATATGGTTGAAGATTTTTTTATCGCCGACTCATTACATTTGTTTGATCTTGGTATTATGCGGAAATGTTTAATACCCTGTTTAATGTCCTGGTGTACGTTTCAAGTTTCAATTTTCGAACAAAACTAAGAGGGTTTGAAATTGATTTGCTTAATGAAATGTGAGAATCTCGTGAAAAGGATAGACAGAGCTAAAGAAATACAAAAGACAATCAGAAGTGTAAAGTTTTTGAAATATTTGAAGGGTACTGAGTACCGTGTGATGCTCTTATACTTGGGCTTTGTTGGGCTAAAAGATGTTCTAACTAAAGAAGTGTATGTACTGTATATAACATTATGTACTATTAGCTTGTGCTGTCACAATCTTGAGCTGTAAAATGTATTTAATATATATCAAAATTGCAAAAATATTATTGGAAGGCTGCATGAATATTTATGGTTCTGATTCGATTAGCAGCAACTTCCACAATCTGTATCATGTCACCAACAGGTCGCTAAAGTTTCTTGTAAGTAGCCAACATTGTAGTAATTGCGACTTTGATAGGTCGCATTTACTAAACGCGAAGTTAATACGACCTTACTATGTCACTAAATACTTACAGGTCGGATAATAAGTAGTTTTAACGTGATGGTAGAGAAAATTGAGAACTCCATTTTGTTTCTTATAATTTAAAATTCTTTACAGGAACAGAATGAGTTTTTAGTTAATTACTCCTATACCAAACTTCAAATTACATAAATAAGGCATGCTGGTATTATAATATATCATAGTAAATAATAATTAGCCTGAAAAACATAATATTTATGAAATGTAGGAAACTGAAATCTATATAATAAAATATTTATTGTGTTAATATTACAATATTTTGAAGGCCCATTGTTATTTTTCGAAGCACCATTATCATAATACACAGTGAAATTTACTTCGCATACGATTTTAGCCTCTAGTTCAGCTGTAATTCATAATTTATATTTAGTGAGCAAATTTTATAAATCAAGTTACTCCATTTTTAAATTCTTGTTCATTCATGTTTAACGTTAAAGAAAAATAGACTTTATACAGATCGTAACAAAATTGATGCAATATCTCAACAAAATAATACCATAGGAGATTATACCTCATTGAGTCATAATTAAGAAATATTTACGTCAAATCAACGTCATATAGAAGTCGTAATGACCAAACAAGTAAATACAACCTTAAGACACGTTGTAACTACGTCGAATCGACGTCGCACCAGCTACCTACTTTGCGACCGTGAGGTTAAATTTACTTACGCTACGTCGATTCCAGGTAACTGGCACGTGCCAATTTTCCCCATTTAGGTGGAATCGATGTGGATTCGAGGTAGATTCGAGGTAATTAAATTTGGTCGCATTAAAATGGCAACTTAAAATAGGTGTAAAAACACGTTATTCAAACCAAAAATGTTTGCTGGGTTTTATCTCGAGGGTTAGCAATTTTTTATTATAAGCATTGACCTTTAACTTCCCTATAGACGAGTAGTAGGTAGAGCTCTTTGTGAAGGGCTCCACCATGCCTTTTTCTGCCGCCTAGCAGCGTAGCTATGTTTCGGTTTGAATCAAAATCAACATCAAATCAAACATAGGCATGAAAATTAACAAAACATAAAAAAAATATATACAAGGTGTTCCTTAAGTTGTGTATATAAACTTCAGGAGGCTAAAGTACCCATCAATATGAACAACTTTTTCTAAGGAACCAATACTGTGAACGCGAAAAAAAAACCAGCTGTTTCATACATTTTAGCCTGGTAGGTATTGAACTTTTGTATGAAACAGCTGTTTTTTTTTTCGCGTTCTCAGTGTTGGTTCCTTAGAAAAAGTTGTTCATATTGATGGGTACTTTAGCCCCCTGAAGTTTATATACACAACTTAAGGAACACCTTGTATATATGTTAACTAGTGGCTTCCCGCGGCTTCGCACGCGTAGAAGTGGTGAGCCGTGATTGAGCCACAAACATCCAAACATTGTAACTTTCGCAGTGATTTGTATATTATTAGGGTAGGTTTTTAAATACCTACTTAGGTATAAGAGATACCTATAAGCGTACATTACCTATATTAGGTAGGTAGGTATAGTTACTGAGTTTAGCACAAACATGACAAATACAACAAAGACAACCTTACACGGAAAGTATTTGTTCCTAGTTTCTACCCCAAAAACAAACGAAACAGCTTCACGACTTTGATCCCCAGGCCCGGTAGATACCCTCAGATCTCTACGTGCCAACTCAAGATTCCCGTTTTTATAACCATTGTCCCTTACAAACATTGAAGCCTCGTTGTATCCTTTTTACTCAAGCGCAACGAAGGAGGGTAACGTTTTAGGAGTTGTTTTCGGAAATTAAACAGTTTTTTTGTTATTTATCCACAGAACATATTTTCTTTTAGTTTGAAGTTAAAAATACGCGTAAAAAATCTCCCATACAAAACTTGAAACTTTGGCAGTCTTTTGCACCCATTGCCTAGTTTCACCCTAGCCCACCCTAGTTTCAAATATTGAAAACGTGATTTAAAATTCTTTATTGTGGAGTATATTTACTTCAAGTTTGAAATCAATCGTACTATGCGTTAAAAATCTTCCATACTAACTTTTACAGTTATTTGAACCCTTTGCAGGAGCAATTATCAAAAATTTAAAGTGTCATGCCTAATTATTTATTTTTTAGTATATTTACCCCAAGTTTTAAGTCAATCGCACCACGCATTCAAAAACTCCCATACAAACTTTGACATCCCTTTGCATACTTATTAAGGGTAGTTTTAAAAAACTAAAAATGCCTGTCCTATTTTTTTGCCTTGAAATATATGTACTCCAAGTTTCAAGTTTATGGGTTCAAGGATTACTATTTTTCATACAAATGTTTTCAACCCTTTTTACACCCATAGGGGTTGAATTTCCAAAAATCCTTTCTTAGTACACTTTTACGCTATAAGACCTATGTACTCCTCAAATGTCAAATCTCTAAGACCAGCGGTCAAAAAACTCCCATACAAACTTTTACAACCCTTTGCACACTTATTAAGGGTAGTTTTAAAAAACTAAAAATGCCAATCCTATTTTTTTGCCTTGAAGTATATGTACTCCAAGTTTCAAGTATATAGGTTCATACTCCAAGTTTCAAGTATATAGGTTCAAGGAATACTATTTTTCATACAAACGTTTTCAACCCTTTTTACACCTTTAGGGGTTGAATTTCCAAAAATCCCTTCTTAGTGCACCCTTACGCCATAAGACCTATGTACTCCTCAAATTTCAAGTCTCTAGGACCAGCGGCTTAGGCTGTGCGTTGTCTATATGTCAGTCAGTCAGTCAGTCAGTCAGTCAGCCAGGACTTTGATTCTTATAGTATTAGAGATAGAGATTAAAGATAAAAACTTAATCATCTTGAGTCCATGGACTTCGAACCCATTCCTTTTTATCACTTAAAACTCGCATAGTAGTCATATCGTTATCATTCATCAATTAATTCAACATCTTCTTCATCTAACCATAAAAAATCACGGTCATCGTTCAAACAAAGAATTTCTCTGCCACGTCTAGCAGCAATTCTTTGAGGCCGAATCTTAGCGATGAGCAATACTTCTTCTTGCGTTTTATGTGATTTCTTGTGTAGGTTAGTGGCCTTGTATGATGTAAAATATAGACCACACATGCCACACGATCGCTAAATTATTATGCCTCGACACTGTGGAAATAGCTATCATACGGAACTTGCTTCAAATATGATGAAGCTCGGAGATCCAAAGATAGCTGAAGTAGGTATGATAAAAACGACGTTGATCACTCGGCGAAATTAATTATAGAATAAATAGAAATCACGGCAAGGCGCAGTGTGGCGGCATTTAACAAAGGCGGTCGGCTCGTGACAATAGTTCAGCGAGTGCAAATTTGCCAACAAAACTAAGTAAACCTTATTAGCTGTTATTATGCAAACTGAGCTGCAACTATTTTGATGTTATTCTTAAGTAGGTACTAGGTATGTAGTTTAAATTAAGTGTTGTAATACGTGTGTACAAAAAAAGTGATGTCACAAAATTTAGGACCCCTCCCCACCCCATGTCACACTTCGTCGAACCCCTCCCTCCCCATTAACGTGTGACCAATTTATGGATGGCCCCTTATTTCTCTCTAATTATCTTATAACCATATTCCTATCGTTCGATTAGTTTTAGTATTATCATATACAAGGTGTTCCAAAAATTGTGTTTAAAACTTCAGGGGGCTATAGTACCCATAAATATGAATAACTTTTTCTAAGGAACCAACACTGTGAACGGGAAAAAAAAATGCTGTTTCATACATTTAGCCAGGTAGGTATTGAACTTTTGTATGAAACATCTGTTTTTTTCCCGTTCACAGTGTTGGTTCCTTAGAAAAAGTTATTCATATTGATGGGTACATTAGCCCCCTGAAGTTTTTAAACACAAGTATTGGAACACCTTGTATATTAGTTTATTTTACAAGACCCATGTATGTATTAGGAGATTTTTTTATGTTCGTAATTATTATTATATTAAGTTCCTCAAAAATGTAATAGTTTACCGCACTACGTGCACCGCCGTCCGTAACCGCTCTGATAAAATACTTTCCATCCCAAGGTTGCCTGGAAGAATTTTTTTTAACGCTTTTAACGATAAGGCCGCCCATTGTACTTTATTAATTTACGTCTAGATTTATGATGTATCCTTGTGTACAATAAAGTGTTATCTATCTATCTACAACCATTTCATGGAATTATTGGTCACATCATGAAGTGATCAATTTTACGATATAGACAACATTATGCTACATTTTTTGTACTTTCGATTTATTTTGTGGTGTACCTAACGCGCTTCCTACAATTTTCAAATATAAATAATAGTTCTTTACCAATGAAATTGCCGTTCTTTATTAAATAAGTTAACGTAATTATTTCCATCAATTAACGCTGTGGCAGTTTGATGATGCCCTTCTTGAAGAAATCAGCTGGAGCTTCCAACCGCAGCTTTTGAAACTCAGAGCAGTATGAGGTCGCGCATTGCCGTGCAAGAGCAGCGGGGACCAGCGATTTATCAAAACTGGTTGGAGATGTGGTGAGCTTCTCCGTCATTGTGTTCTGTTCTTCACAGTGCATGTGTACAGTTATTGAAGTATTACACGGGTATTTATGGCGTTTACCTTGCTGTGTTATGATCGCGAGAGTTTAAAAAATACATGTGTACAGTGTTAGGTCTACAGACTTCCACCTCTTGGCGGCAAGTCCACAGTTTGTACTTGAGAAATTTGGATAACGGATTATTAAGATATGAGGTTTTATAAGGGGGCAAAAATAAAAAAAGTTATACAAATATATCAAGTTACGTGTCATATCAAAGGGCTTTATTTGTACATTCCAAAACCATTTTTACTTTTTTTCTAGGACGCCTGGTTTTTAAGACACACTGTCAAATTCAAATTTACATAACCAACGACCTAAGAGCACTCATCTCTCAGAGTTTCGTTGAAATCATAGTTTTGTTACTGGTCAGTCTGTTCCTTTGGTTTTTCTTATTTTTTTTTCATGTAATAATTAAGAAGGTAATTTACCTTCCGTGAAAAATTTATATTTATTTCAAATGTTTGATCGACAAATGTATAAATTTTGCCCTGAAGGTAAAATATTATAATGAAGTTTCCTTGCTGATCTGATAAACGTAAAATTAAATACTTAATTACTAAATTTTATTTAATTCTATTTCTTTTTTGAACGTCTTTTAAAGTCTTGTCCAGTCTTGATTTTTTCTCATTTGGCAACCTATTGACTTCTATAATGAATGGGAGATAAGGTGAAACAACAATCTTCGTTTTCTAACTAGATGGTAACAATTTATTTATTTCTTTGAACATAATATCATGACTATTCTTGAACTTGCATACGTATTATTAAATTCTTACTTCTTCTTCTTCCACAGGAAGGAGTCGTCTACGGAAGGATAGCTAGAGTAGCCAGAGTAGGCGTAAGTCGGGAGGGAGTAGGCGGAGTAAGACTTGGCGTAGACCGGGGCAGCAGCGGCGTAGGTGGCGACCGGGGCAGCAGCGGCGTAGGTGGCGACTGGGGCAGCAGCGGCGTAGGTGGTGACTGGGGCAGCAGCGGCGTAGGTGGCGACTGGGGCGGCAGCAGTGTAAGTGGCGACTGGGGCAGCAGCGTAGGTCTTAGCGACAACGGGGGCAGCGGGGTAAGCCGCAACACGGGCAGCGGGGTAAGCCGCAACACTGGCAGCGGGGTAAGCCGCAACGGGGGCAGCAGAGTAAGCCGCAACAGGGGCAACGGGGGCAGCGGGGTAAGCCGCAACGGGGGCAGCAGAGTAAGCCGCAACAGGGGCAACGGGGGCAGCGGGGTAAGCCGCAACGGGGGCAGCAGCGTAAGTCTTAGTCACAACGGGGGCAGCAGCGGCGGTGTAGGCTACGGGCGCGGCAGCGGTGTAGGTGGCGACGGGGGCAGCAACTGGGGCAGCGGCGTAAGTCTTAGCGACAACAGCTGGGGCAGAGTACACCTGAGAGTAGGCGGGCGCTGTGTATCCCTGAGCGTAGTATGCGGGGGCACCGTACTGGGTGGAGTAGACTGAGGGGTACGCGGAGGCAGAGTACAATGGGCTGGAGTACGAGGGGGCGGAGTAGATCGAAGAATATGCGGCGGGAGCAGAGTAGACCGAAGAATACGCGGGGGCGGGGTAGACCGAAGAATACGCCGGAGCCACGGGGGCTACGTAGGACGGAGCCGGATAGGAGTAGCCCAGGCTAGGCTTAGCCGCGGCCACGGCCAGCACGGCGGCGAAGGCAACAATCTGTAACAACGGTATTGGTTCTTAGTCATATTTAACAATTTTGTAATTTCAAATATATTCCTTCATCTTTCCTGATATGTTTACTAATACCTTTACTCGAATCAGTTCAGTTAAGTGAGTTTAGGTTCTTCAACTATCTAAAACTTATTTGGTAGGTTTCATAACGGTCACTGACATGAATGTGACAGTGTATTTACTTTATAGACCACTTTAAAATAATGGGAGTTATAAACAGGTGTATAACTGTATAATTTTCTATTTAAGTAGTAGCTAGTTTTAAGTTTGGATCTAGGTCCTTAATCAACTTTTTTAAATTTTTCTTTTCTTTTCTAAGTTCATACAAACAACACCTCTTACTATAACCCCGTTGTCAGAATGTGTCGCCTATATAATGACTTATTAATAAAACACAGTGATATCTTAGATATATTTAATGATAAACAATCAAAATTCAAGAAAGCCGCTTTGGCCACTCTGTCATTAGAGTGTGCCAAAAACTCGATTGTAATTTAATTAATTCAGCACCCTTCGAGTCTTAGCTCGAAGTGCGTGTACCTACCAATTTTTGTAACCCTACCCAATGTTCTCTTTCCTACCTACCAACTGATAAGCTCATTTAATTAACTAAACTGTTCTGTTTTATATGTCATGTTGTGTACGCATGTTTTAGGGTGCCGTCTAGCTCATAATTAATTGTATTTTATTTTGTCATTTAACTGATTGTACCCTGTTTTGTGTGCCTAAATAAATAAATAAATAAATAAATAAATAAATTTTTTATAATTAGTAGAGGTGACTTACGAGCTTGTACATTTCGGAAGGTGGTTTTCAGGCTGTCTCGGTCTGAATGTGTCAATTCGATCATCTTCACCCATTTTATACAAATATCATACAACCGGATTTCGTCCTAATGTTTATTAATATCAGCTTATTAAATTAAATTCTAACTCCATTTTAAGCCTTCATGGCTCAGTTAGTAGTAGCTCTGCCTTCTATGCCGGAGGCCGTGGGTTCGATCCCCACCGAGAACAAACATTTGTGTGATGAACATAGATGTTTGTTCTCTGTCTGGGTGTTAAAAAAACACGTACCTACTATATCAGCTATCTAGTTCCCATATTACAAGCGTTGGCTTAAATAAATAAATAAATATAATAAATATTGGTGGACATTCCACACAACACTATCTCGCCCCAAACTAAGCCAAAGCTTGTGATATGCGAACCAGATAGCTAATACTACTCATTTTTTTTTTTTTTTGTAAATACATACTTTTAATATTATATAACACCCAGACAGAGGACAAACAACTATGATCATCACACAAATGTTTGTTCTCGGTGGGGATCAAACCCACGGCCTACAGCGCAGAAGGCAGAGCTCTACCAACTGAGCGGTGAAGGCTGTCAAAGGCTTTGTTTGGGGCTAGATAATGTTGTGTGGAAAGTCCACCAATATTTATTTATTTCGATCTAAAACCGGTGGGCTGAGCAACAGAACGAACTGAACAATAACAAACGGGATGAGCATCAGGTAAGAAACTGTGATAAATCACACCGGCGCAAGACCACCAAACGGTGACCATCACTTTTCTAGGGGTAAGTTTTCGTTTAGGGCATTGTTTAGGTGCTGAACCAGGATCCAACCAACTTGTGTTTTCGATCGCTTGCAATTCGATTTCGATTGCTTGCGATTCGATTTCGATTGCTTCGAGTGCTTGTAATTATCAAACAGTACCCATTTTTATACGCGTAACAATGCGGTTCAAAATCCCTCCATTTGTGTGCCTGTTGAGCAGTAAAAGGCACGTCTCAACTCGTAAATCAGCTTCCACAATTGCCTTACATTCGTCATTGTCGACCAAAGTTTTCGGACGACCACGGGATTCATTTTTCAACTCGAAATTTCCAGAACGGAAGCGGGTAAACCAATAACAGGTGCGTTCCGCTTGTGCCGCGATGCTGCTACAACGGTACTCATATTCCGTAATAACCCGATTATTTAACGTACACAATATGGTGAAAAATGCAATGAAAACATAACGCTAATCTATAAGTAAACAAATAACTAATTTTGAAAAAATCATTCCATGTTTATAAATTAACATTAAATTGAAATCACAATTCTACTATTTTAGTACTACAGTAGACTATCCATTTATGTAAACGCAGTATTTAATTTGCAATGGGTGGTCAAACTTGGCTATAGGAATATGTTGACGAGTGTGACGAGTATGTTGGGCGTCGCAGGCAGCCTCCTCTGTTCACAGTGCCTCGTGGAAGGACTAACCTGATCGGCAAGGCAATATTGACGCGGACCATACGCACGCTAAATCTAGTGGCGGTGACCATCGACGTATTCCACTGTCCGAAGAGCGAATTCGTAGGAGCTACATTACATAATCTGTGTTATTGTAAATAGGTAGGTAATAATTATTTGCCTACAAATTATATTAGGATTATGACATTGTGAAGATTTCAATGTAATTGTATTATAATAATTTTGTTGATTTTTTTCTTATACATTTTTATGTTAATAATTTGCTTATATATTTTATTGAATTTATTATTTTGCTCTATGACATTGATAGTTCTATATACTGTATTACTAAAATAATTATGTTTGATGACTATCTATTGTATTAGGTCTGACCTAGTACAAAAGAGTAGTCGTAGTACAAAATATTATGGCAATATTGTATGCCCGAAATGGGTGGAACAAAAATACCTCTGTGCGATCAATTTACACAGTTTTACAATAAATTATTCTTATTCTTAACATAAACGATATCATTCGGGAGAGTACTGTTTCTTGGGCCACAGCTAATGCTTTTCCAGGATATAGAGTTTCATTAATAGATTGATTTTATTAATATCAATAAACATTTTATTATTTTGTTAAAAAAAAAAAGACTATTTGTACTTTTTATATACTCACCACCTTACAATAAAGTTAACAATAAGTAACAGTTTACAATAAAGATTCTGTTTTTTTTTTTTTTTATACAACTAGCTGATGGAACAAGCAGATGGCCCACCTGATGTTAAGTGGTAACCATCACCTATAACAAAGCATTGCCTCGTAAGTCACGTAAGGACAATAGGAACGTGCCCTACGATGCACTGCCCTGCGTCCATCAGCTTGAGGCATACAGATGTTAAGCCTCATGTGCCTGTAATTACACCGGCAACCACACTCTTCAAACCGAAACACAGCATTGCTGCTTGGCGGCAGAAAAAGGTTTGGTGGTAGTACTTCCCCGGACGAGCTCTTCACAAAGAGCTCTACTACTCTTAAAATTTCTGATTCTGTTAATTTCTCAATAAAATCTGATCTACTTCATTAGTGAGTTTAATGTAAATAATATTAAAATGACTGTTATTTGAAGGACTCGAAACGCAATTAAAATACGATTAACGTTTTTACGTCCAGTTTTTTACTATTGTATATGATAATTTACTACCTACCTTATAATTCTGATTCTATTGCACAAAGAAGTAGGTTGGTGCCTACATGTATCACACTAATATTATAAATGCAAAAGTTCGTGAATGAGAATGTTTGTTCCAAGTGAGTTTTTTTTTTACTGCCACACTTTCATTGCTCTTGGTACTGTAAGGTAATATTGTACCTGTGCCAAGTTTCAGCTAAGCTGAACAATTTTTTGAAACTCTTCAATACTGTCGAATACATCTTGACTCCATCATCAAACCAGCTAGCTGTGATTCCTGACGTGCGTAGCTCGTAAGCTACGCACGTCAGGAATGTGCCCTACGATGCACTGCCCTGCATCGATAAAGCATGCATTAAATGTAGGTATTACTTTTATCTTATAGACCGAAAAATGAGACGCTGAGAATTGTAGGGAAAAGTGGCAGACACTATGAGATCCGAATTCTTATAATTGATGAATTGGAGGTTTTCAAGAAAGCTAATTCTAAATGAGTACTTAACCCAATGGATGTGAGTCTCACCCGCACTTGTCCGTTTTTTCGGCTTATTATATACTTATATACAATCTACTACAATACTGAAAAACGAGAATTTATGATAGGTATACTTTTGCACAGTTGACCTACAACCTAAGCTGATTGACTTTGAAATTATTTTATTCTAGTTAGGCACTTATCCGGTTAAGGAAACTCGTATAAAATAAGTAGGCACAAACCAACCATTCAATCTAGAACATTCTGAATATTAACTTCCAAAATGTACAAGTCGGTAAGGCGAACGGAACAAAAGTTACAGCCAAAATACATAATTGTGACACAAATATTAATTTATATTTCAGTTTATTAAAGTACGTAAGTAAGTAAGTCAAAACTGCGAGGTACATGGATAATCCTATAATTTAACTATGACCATTTTAGAACGAATATAGAAATAAATACTCATACATATTCATTTTACAGTGTCTTGTCGTCATCGCCGTGCTGGCTATCGCCACCGCTAAGCCACAGTTGGCGTACTCAGCTTCCGGCACCACATTTTACGTTGCCCCCGCTGCGTCTTAAGGGCCTGATCGACGGACGAGTAAGACCGCGGTTTTATGGCTCGTCGGTAAAGCTCGCCGGTGTATCATTGCAAAACCACGGTTTTAAATACCGCCGAGCCTGGCTCGCGGCTCGTCGTCGTGCTATATTTTTTACTCGGCATGTGACAAAGCTTGCCTTTTTTCAATCCAACTTTTAACCCAAACTTAGGGCGTTTTTTTTTTTTTTCATAACTGCGTAATATCCTATGGCGAGATAACACAAGGCTTCAGACTCGGAACAAGACATGTTTGCGACTGTTTTGCTTGCTAATCGATCAGCACCAACGAGCCGCGAGCCAGGTACGTCGGTTTTTAAAACCACGGTCTTACTCGCCCGTCGATCATAGGCTTAAAGCCTATGATCGACGGGCAGCATCTTACGTTGCCCCCCCAGCTACGTCCTAAGTGGCCCCTTAGTCCTTCTTAAGTGGTTCCCGCTGGTACGAAATAAAAATTATTTTAGTGTTTGTGTTTGTTTCCTATAATTTTATTGCGATACATAAAAATACCAGTTTTTTTATCTTAAAAAACCTTTACATTACTGTAGACATTCACAACTGAAAAATATAGGGCAATTATAATTATCAATAAGTGATTGGAACTTTTTTTAAATAAAAGTAATTTCTTGTCAAAAAATATGATCTAGTACGGAACCCTCGAGGTGCGATTCTCACTCCTAAATGTAAGATGTTTTTATTGCTTATAAGTTACAAGTAAATATTGTATATAGGTACGTTTTATATTACACACTTCAGATTCGTATTCATTCGGATCGATGATAGATTGTTTGCAACGATCTGCAGATCTTTTTTTTCTTTTTTGCAACTGCCATTGTAACATTTGTAAATATATTATACTATGTACTTTTAGTAAATTTCTTTGTAAGATCTTTAAGTCAAATTAAAAAAGTATATATTCAATATTGAATCAGAAGTATAACTTAGAAACCAACGTCTTAAATCTAAGAGTAGTAGAGCTCTTGGTGAAGGGCTCGTCCAGGGAAGTATTACCACCATGTCTTTATCTGCCGCCAAGCAGCAACGCTGTGTTTTGGTTTGAAGTGTGTGGTTGCCGGTGAAATTACAGGCACATGAGGCTTTACATCTATATGCCTCAAGTTGATGGACGCAGGGCATTGCATCGTAAGGGACGTTCCTATCGAGCGTGACTTGCGATGCAATGCTTTGTTATAGGTGATGGTTACCACTTAACATCGGGTGGGCCATCTGCTTGTTTCATCAGCATTTTGTATAAAAAATAAAACTAGGTGAATCCACTACCTTAGAGCAACACGGGCCACCGGCGGACCGGAGGGGAGTAGCCTTCGAAAGCATTCCCCTCTGTCAAAGTACAAGTCCACGCGGTCCTAGACGTACAATAAAACTGACACAGAATGTATCTATGTGTGCATGATATTGTTAGTGTATTTTTAATTAGGTATGTGTGAGTTTCGTAGTGACAGACGATTATTTTTGTGTGGGAATTTGAGAAAGTGTGCGTAACACAAATTTCCCCCCGCAAAAAATGGCAGACAGTTTTGTATCGGTAATAAACGCTACGGCCACTCCCCTCCGTGTTGCTCTATGTCCACTACAGACTTGACT
The DNA here is from genome assembly GCA_932294275.1 of Chloroclysta siterata. NCBI lineage: Eukaryota > Metazoa > Arthropoda > Insecta > Lepidoptera > Geometridae > Chloroclysta > Chloroclysta siterata. The sequence goes on along the minus strand of OW028590.1, from coordinate 21,650,864 downwards.
GACTACTACTTAAAAGAGTAAGTACGAGTAGGTTATGGAATCGGCCGAATTTATAAAACTTTTTGGTGTAACATAAATACAAGGTGTTCCAATACTTGTACTTAAAACTTCAGGGGGCTAAAAGTACCCATCAATATGAATAACTTTTTTTAAGGAACCAACACTGTGAACGCTAAAAAAAAACATCTGTTTCACACATTTTAGCCAGGTAGGTATTGAACTTTTGTATGAAACAGCTGGGAGTTTCACTACGTGATGGAATCAGAAATGATGAAATCCGTAGAAGCACCAAGGCCGGTCGACATAGCGCGTAGAATTAGCAAGTTGAAGAGGCAGCGGGTAGGTCATTTAGCTTGAAGCCCCGACAAAACGTGGACAATAAGATTCTCGAATGACGACCACGATTTGGAAGACGAAGTATAGGATGATCGTAAACCGATATTAATGATTCTTTTTTTTGTTGAATCTTCTTAATTTTATGAGTAGTAGAGCTCTTTGTAAAGGGCGAGTCTGAAGAAATATTACCACCACGCATTATTTCTGACGCCAAGTAGCGTTGCTATGTTTCGGTTTGAAGATAATGGTTGCCGATGAAATTACATGCACATGAGGATAAGAGCTGATTTCACCATGCTCTGTTAGTTACTAATCAAGGATTAACAGGCCGTTAAATCTAACCTTAGATGTCAAATGCGTACATTTTGCCATATTTAACGGCCCTTTAATCCTTTGTTAATCTAACATAGAGCATGGTGAAATCAGCTCTTAACATCTGTATGCCTCAAGTTGATGGATGCAGGGCAGTGCATCGTAGGGCACGTTTATATCATGCGTGACTTGCCAGGCAAGGCTTTGTGATGATGATGAAGATGGTTATCGGCCCACCTGATGTTAAGTGTAACCTATAAAAAATATTGGTTTGCACGATATACCTTAATTTTATTGTTACTGTTAATTTTAGTTATTACTTCTTGTTTTAATGTTTTGTTCTTGTTTTAATTATGTACTTACTTTCTCATTTATATTTTATTATTAGTATTCCCACTGTATCTGGAGGAGGGCGTTGGTATCTGCGACACAGTTTAATACTTCTGCAGATATCATCGTTCCCGACTTTAAGTTACTGGTAATTTTGTTTCCCAAATAAACATATTTTGATTTGATTTGATTTGACCTATAATAGGTAGTTTTTTTTTACTTGCCAGTTTAGTAATCTCCGAGTAAAAATTTTCAGGCACAATATCTCCATCACTCTTTCGAGAAGTCTAAAGTAAAGACGCACATATTTTAATATGGCGGAGCGTTACTCAGATATATACACACCAGATACCCACCCTGCACTAACTTTATTTTTAAGTCTATAGTACTGACACAAACATTTCCCATGTCAAAAGGCATTTTTATTCAATAAAATCACAAGGATCTCTTTAAAACGTCTCAAAGCTAAGTAAATCTAGGTGCCAGTTCCACGCGACCGAGGAACAGAGAACTAACTTACGGCTTGGTTCCTACGGTTATTTTGTATGATCCTTGTTACAATGTAATATAATGCAATATTGAGCTCCAGTGTGGTGCCATTGGAATTTAGTGAGGCGTAGGTATAACGGAGTCGTGGGCTCTTGATACTACAAAACTTGAGCCCGGGAGAAATACTTGCAATTTACGGTAATTTACGTCTTCGTTGATGAATAGGCAGGCGTGGAGTGTTTGAAGGTGTTGTTTGATACGCTCGGCGATACCACATAAATAATGCGTAAGCGTTGCTTAATTTATGAATTTTTGTAAATCCGGTTACAGAATTTTTCGTATAAAATGTCCGAAGTAATGGGAACCATCATCATTCAGTCATAGCCGGCCTGAAAGTTACTACCAAAATGTACAAAATCGTAAGTGTTTTATATATACTCAATATATTATAAATTAAATATTATATTATTAATAAATAATAAATATTCAATCATCAATTACCTTTCATCGAGTACCGATATTATGTTTTTGTTTTTGAGATGTTGAATCACTTACTGGTGTTGGATTTCATGAGGCTACAAAAACTTTTCTCAAAAAAAAACCCGTCTTCAAATACAGTGAAAACATAAAATAGTTTAATTTCATTTTCTTGGATGACAAAACTTTTTTCTTTTAATTTGATTTTAAAACCAAACTACTAAACCAATTTTGATGAAATTTCTATTGAACTACTGAACCAATCTGAAAGTAGGTATATCCTTTTTTTTCAAATCGGTTCATAAATGACGGAGTTATACGGTAACAAACATAAAAAATACAGTCGAATTAAGAACCTCTCATTGAAGTCGGTTAAAAATAAGTAAGTTGCTTATATGTGTATTATTGTTGCAGTGTGTCGCCCTTGTTGCCGCGCTGGCCGTCGTCGCCGCCAAGCCCAGCTTGGGTTACTCCGCCTACCCCGCGGCCTATGGCGTAGCCCCCGCTTCCGCCTACTCATACGGCGCATACGGCGCACCGGCTGTGTACTCGCCGTCTGTCTACCAAGGCGCTAGCGCCTACGCCGCCCCTGTGGCCTCATACGGATCCCCTCTGGCTTCTTACGCTGCCCCGGTTGCTGCCTACGGCGCTGCCCCCATTGCCCCAGCCTACTCCGCGTACTCTGCCTACCCCGCATACTCTGGCTACTCCGGATACGCCGCTCCTCTGACCTACGGCTCCTCTTACGGACAGGTCCCCCTCTGGAAGAAAAAGTGAACTGTATGACGCTTTGATTTAGTTTAAACTTTAATAAAGAATAGGATGCAATTCTAAATATATTGTTTTTTATTCTACTTGCTTTTCGCGCTCGTACTTCTGTGTAGGCATAGATAAATATTGGTGGACATTCCACACAGCACTATTTAGCCCCAAACTAATCAACGCTTTTAATATGAGAACCAGATACCTTCATAGCTGTTATAATATATATATATATATATATATATACTTATATACTTTGCATTAACATAGTTATCATAGACAGATTATCCAGACAAACATATTCATAAAGCAAATGTTTGTTATCGGTGGGGTTCATACCCATGGCCTACAACGCAGAAGCCGCCTAGCAACGTAGCTGTTTTTTGGTTTGAAGAGTGTGGTTGCCGGTGAAGTTACAGCGTTACAGGCACATGAGGCCTAACATCTGTATGCCTCAAGTTAAAGGGTGCTGGGCAGTGCATCGTAAGGCACGTTCCTATCGTGCGTGACTTGCGGGGCAAGAGGCAAGGCTTTACTATGGTGATGGTTACTTAACATCAGCAAGTAGTATAAAAAAAAGTCTACATCCAGACTTGCCTGAAAATAGGACTTTTATTTTTTTGCTTTACAATAATAGGTACACACGGATACAGATCAAACGATATAAAAAAAATATTGCTAAATGCTGCTTCGAAATTATTCAGGAAATCACCATCGCACACAAACAAAAAAGCAAGTTTATTGAGCTACAAAAAAATCTAGTATGCTTAAAGTGTCTCAAAGTATCTTAAAGTATCGGCTACGGTTTCACAATAGTGAAATTGGATGTCAGAACCCTTTGAGTTAGAGGTTAGTTAGTGTTTAGTTAGTTTGTTTATTTTTAATTGAAATAAATTCACTAATAAATTCGGGCAACATTTTCATGGGCAGGCAACACCGTATCATTTCATGTAGTGCAAAAATCTATATGTTATAGAAGAATAAACTAGAATAAAATTAACAGTTTCATCTTGGATCGAACTTCTAACCAATTTTCATCAACCAAGGGCCAATCAACATCCCATGCTGGCATCTTTTAATTATTTGGTTTTATGTTTGGTATCGACTCAAAAACCGGAAGAACTTATGAAGTTATGACTGAAATTTGACAGGGACAATCCTTAATTTTACGATATCCTTAGGTCCTCCTTACTAATTGGTGGCAGTTCTGTTACCTATTTTATCACAATTAAAGTTAGATCAAAAAACAGTTGTAAAACGGGCTGCGTCATGTTGTGTTAGTTTCATTTTGGAGGAAAGTTTCAGAGGCATTTCATGAATGAAAAACTTCGAAATTTCAAAAGTCTTTTATTACAGTTGTTTGCCATGATTTGTAGAATATCCTGCTTCCGGGGTTATAGGGGTATTATGTTACACGTTGTATAGAGAGATTATCTATCTATCTATAACTAAGATATCTATGATAACAACTCATTAAAGATACCATGACATATATAGTAATAACCTGGGACAGAATTTTAAATGAGAAAGATTTGCCCTGCATCTACACCCTACCTGGGTGCAAATAAAAAAGATTTGCTAATTAGTGATATTGATATTTTACTGTCCTACAAAAAGGTCATTTGATATTTAAATTATTGATAGTCCTTGTGTCATAAGAAAAAAACAACTAAACTGTTTACTAATTGATGAGGTGCTTCAATGCCAGATCCTCGGCTCCAGTTAGTTTCGGCTTACTTTCGCAGGCTCGGCTTAGTTTTTAAGTTACCACTACTTGACTCGATTAGAGAGTATATTGTAGATTTTACTTGCTGATTTATTATATACTTTTTTTATTTCTATACTACTCGCTTATGAAACTAGCATATGGCCCACCTGATTTAAAGTGGTAAACATCATCTATAACAAAGCATTGCTTCGCAGGTCACGCACGATATAAAAGTGCCTTACGATGCAATGCCCTGCGTCCATCAACTTGAGGCGTACAGAAGTAAAAGCTTAATGTGCCTATAATTTCACCGGCAACTATAACCTTCCAACCGAAACACAGCAACGCTGCTAGGTGACAGAAATAGGCATGGTGGTAGTACTTCCCCGGGCAAGCCAAAGAGCTCTACTACTCTTGACGACAATAGTAGCTATATTCTAGTTTTGAGATTGATATCGTTCAAAAGTTATAAGGTAGCTTAAAGCCAAGTGAACGCTTGAAAGGTTCTTAGTAATTCATAAATATTTAATAAGTTCAGCCCACATGATACTTTTGTAAGCATTAGAGTCCGAATCCGGTTGTAACATTAGTATAAAATGGGCGAAATGGAGCACTTCTTCATCATTCAGTCAAAAGCAGTCTGAAATACTCCTTCAAAATGTACAAGCTGGTAAGAGAGGTTTTTATTATAATATAGTGTGAAATATCAATATTAAAAATATATATAAAAATAATCATAATTTTTACTAACTCTAAAAAAATAGGATCGCGGGAAGTCGGTGGATGGATTAGACGTGCCTCTGACTACCGCTTAGACTTTGTCATTTTATTTTATTAAAAATACCAATAGCAGTTATGGTAAGCACGGTTTAATGTATGTATACAAATTATATAAATAATAAATTATAACATCCTCAAAGGATCTTAGCGAGACATTTGGGTGGTTTATCCGTGCCTGTTAGATATATTTTCTGAAAAATTGGTTTTTATGTAGACTTATTGCTATATGCGATAGTTGGTTAGGTTTTATTGAAATTGTTCTGATTAGACGCAAGCGATTACGTGTTTTAATGATTGAACTGTTTATTTCAGTGTGTTGCCCTCGCCGCCGTGCTGGCCGTTACTGTCGCTAAGCCCAGCCTGGGATACGGCTACGGGTCTTACTTGGCCCCAGTGTCTTCCTACTCGGCCTACTCCGCGCCCGTGTACTCGCCAGCTGTATACCCGAGCTACGCTGCCGCTGCCCCCGTGGCCACCGTCGCCGCTGCCCCCGTGACCACCTACGCCGCTGCCCCCGCCTACGCTGCTGCCCCCGTGGCCGCTGTCGCCGCTGCCCCCGCCTACGCTGCTGCCCCCGTCGCCGCTGTCGCCGCTGCCCCCGCCTACGCCCCCGTAGCGAGCACTTACGCCGCCGCCGCCTACCCCGCTTACTCCGACTACTCTGCCCCGGTGGCCTACACCGATAACATCGCTACCCCTTTCCTCTGGAAAAAGAAGTGAAAATTTATACATTAACAAGAGCTACTTAAAAATAAATGGAATTAATGATTGAAAACATATTTTCTTATTTTTTGTTAGATATATTTTCTCGCTTTGATCACTGGTCTAGTGATAAGTAGTGTGGCACCGTCCGTCCTCCGAGTTTCCTTCAATAGCAACTCCACCTTTGGATCCTAAAGTCACGGGTTTTAATACGCTCGTGTGATTTTTCTATTCGGAATGCCGCCTTTATGAGCGCACTTTTAGTGCTCTCCAGAAGTGAAGGATAACATTGTGAGGAAACCCGCGGCTTAGTCAACCCCGCACAATTGACCCAACATTCCGTGGCCGACAAGCTGTGAGGATAGAATAGAAGCTACAAAAACGAACTCATTGGTTTACCAAATAACCTTACCTAAGCGTTTATACATTAGTTAAGTCAAAAGTCAAAGTCAAAGTCAAAGTCAAAAGGTATTTATTCAATAAAATCACATGGATCACATTGAAACGTCTTAAAGCTAGGTGACTCTAGGTGCCAGTTCCACGCGACTAAAGCCTAGAAGAATAGGCAACAAACTTACGGCTTGGTTCCTACCACCCGAACTCATTGAAGGGCTATAGTATAGTGGACGGATATATTGGTATGGGGATCCCAACATATCCCTCTACTGGACCTCACTACTCCGGCCATTACAGTTAATCAACATTGTGTTGCATTTAAATATAAATAACCCACGTAGCAGAAATAAAATCTTCCTTTTTTGTGTTTGTTTTTTGTGATGTATAATTTTTTGTGGTTCTTAATTAGTAATATTTATATTATTGTATTTGTTCTCCCGCGACACAGGCTTGTCTGAGTGCGGGGTTACAATTTTGTATTTATGCATTAGGTATTATTAGTTTAAGGCGTAGCGTGTGCTGTCTTATAAATTTGATTATGTTTACCTTTTTCTGTATGCCTACGCCTCACTAAACTTCAATAATATATTATATTGCATTGTAAAAGGATCATACAAAAGAACGGTAGGAACCAAGCCGTAAGTTTGTTGCCTATTCTTCTAGGCATTAGTCGCGTGGAACTGGCACCCAGAGTCACCTAGCTTTAAGACGTTTCAAAGTGATCCTTGTGATTTGATAGAACCTTTTGACTTTGACTTTGACTTTTGACTTAACTAATGTATAAACGCTTAGGTAAGGTTATTTGGTAAACCAATGAGTTCGTTTTTGTAGCTTCTATTCTATCCTCACAGCTTGTCGGCCACGGAATGTTGGGTCAATTGTGCGGGGTTGACTAAGCCGCGGGTTTCCTCACAATGTTATCCTTCACTTCTGGAGAGCACTAAAAGTGCGCTCATAAAGGCGGCATTCCGAATAGAAAAATCACACGAGCGTATTAAAACCCGTGACTTTAGGATCCAAAGGTGGAGTTGCTATTGAAGGAAACTCGGAGGACGGACGGTGCCACACTACTTATCACTAGACCAGTGATCAAAGCGAGAAAATATATCTAACAAAAAATAAGAAAATATGTTTTCAATCATTAATTCCATTTATTTTTAAGTAGCTCTTGTTAATGTATAAATTTTCACTTCTTTTTCCAGAGGAAAGGGGTAGCGATGTTATCGGTGTAGGCCACCGGGGCAGAGTAGTCGGAGTAAGCGGGGTAGGCGGCGGCGGCGTAAGTGCTCGCTACGGGGGCGTAGGCGGGGGCAGCGGCGACAGCGGCGACGGGGGCAGCAGCGTAGGCGGGGGCAGCGGCGACAGCGGCCACGGGGGCAGCAGCGTAGGCGGGGGCAGCGGCGTAGGTGGTCACGGGGGCAGCGGCGACGGTGGCCACGGGGGCAGCGGCCACGGCGGCCACGGGGGCAGCGGCAGCGTAGCTCGGGTATACAGCTGGCGAGTACACGGGCGCGGAGTAGGCCGAGTAGGAAGTCACTGGGGCCACGTAAGACCCATAGCCGTATCCCAGGCTGGGCTTAGCGACAGCGACGGCCAGCATGGCGGCGAGGGCAACACACTGAAATAAACAGTTCAGTCAATAAAACACGTAATCGCTTGCGTCTATTCAGAACAATTTCAATAAAACCTAACCAACTCGCATATAGCATTATGTCTGCATAAAAACAAATTTTTCAAAAATATATCTAACAGGCACGGATAAACCACCAAAATGTCTCGCTAAGATCCTTTGAGAATGTTATAATTAATTTATAATATAATTTGTATACATACATTAAACCCTGTTTATCATAACTGCTATTGGTATTTTTAATAAAATAAAATGAAAAAGGCTAAACGGTAGTCAGAAGCACGTCTAAATGTTCAATGGACATAGGAAGAACGATTCCGAGCCCTCTCCATCCACCGGCTTCCCGCGATCCTAACAATTTTGTCAGTCCATCGGGTCGGAGGGCGTCCCATGCTTCGTTTTCCTGTTCGTGGTCGCCATTCGAGAAACTTTCTTCCCCAACGGTTATCAGTCCTTGGAGCAAACACTACTTTAGCATATTCACAATTTTTTTAGAGTTAGTAAAAATTATGATTTTTTTAAAATATCTTTTTAATATTGATATTTCATTCTATATTATAATAAAATCCTCTCTTACCAGCTTGTACATTTTGAAGGAGTATTTCAGACTGCTTTTGACTGAATGATGAAGAAGTGCTCCATTTCGCCCATTTTTTTAACTTGGGCGATTTGGCATTTTATGTATGTATGTATGTATGTATGTATGTATGTATGTATGTATGTTTGTCTGGCGATAACTTTAGAACCGTTGATCCGATCTGCATGAAAGTTGAAATGTCGATAGCGTGTACTTGAGAAATTTACTGGTAAGTATATGAGTAAAATCGGATGAAGGGCTTTTGAGATATGGGGTTTTTTAAGGGGGCAAAAATAAAAAAAGTTACATAAAAAAATCAAGTTACATGTCATATGAAAGGGCTTTGTTTGGACATCCCAAAACAGTTTTTACTTTTTTTTTGGGACGCTCGGTTGTTGAGATAAAATAATAAAAGTTAAATTATGATAACCAGCGATCCAAGAGCTCCCATCTCTAAGAGTTTGGTTGGCATCAAGGTTTTTCTACTGGTCGTCCAGTTCCTTTGCTTTTTCTTAAAATTTTTTCTTGAAATAAATTAATGAGGTACTCAGTTCTCATAAAATGGTGACGACGACCAGGTCTGATGATGGAGCCAAGGTCTGTTCAACGGAACTCTTCAATAAATAGGCCAATAGAGTTGAAACTTGGTAACCATACCAAGTTAGTAGGCGGTAGTCAGTAAAAAGTACAATGATAATGTTTGGACTTGCCTCTGACTACTACGTACTCAAAGTTTTGATGCGTTCGTCGGGTCGCATCACGAGATCTCAGTTCGCGGCGAACTACTAGTATACTAATGTTACAACCGGATTCGGACTCAAATGCTTACAAAAGTATCGTGTGGGCTAAGCTTATTAAATATTTATGAATTACTAAGAACCTTTCAAGCGTTCACTTGGCTTTAAGCTACCTTATAACTTTTGAACGATATCAATCTCAATACTAGAATATAGCTACTATTGTCGTCAAGAGTAGTAGAGATCTTTGTGAAAGGTTCGCCTGGGGAAGTACTACCACTATGCCTATTTCTGTCACCTAGCAGCGTTGCTGTGTTTCGGTTGGAAGGTTATAGTTGCCGGTGAAATTATAGGCATATGAGGCTTTTACTTCTGTATACGCCTCAAGTTGATGGACGCCGGGCATTGCATCGTAAGGCACTTTTATATCGCGCGTGACCTGCGAAGCAATGCTTTGTTATAGATGATGTTTACCACTTTAAATCAGGTGAACCATTTGCTAGTTTCATAAGCGAGTAGTATATAAATAAATAAAGTATATAATAAATCAGCAAGTAAAATCTACAATATACTCTCTAATCGAGTCAAGTAGTGGTAACTTAAAAACCAATTCTGGAGCCGAGGATCTGGTATTGAAGCACCTCATCAATTAGTAAACAGTTTAGTTGTTTTTTTTCTTATGACACAAGGACTATCAATAATTTAAATATCAAATGACCTTTTTGTAGGACAGTAAAATATCAATATCACTAATTAACTAATCTTTTTTATTTGCAGCCTACGACAGGGTCATTAATCTCTGAAGATGTTTTATTACTTATAATAATCAATAGGATCTGGTTGAGAAAATCTATATAAAATGGTCGAATTAGAGCAACTCCTCGTCATTCAGTCAGAAGCCGTCAGAAATCCTCTACCACAATGTTCAAGCAGGTATGTGATCTAATCAAAGAAAAAAAAAACCTTATCGGGTTTGGATATGGGAACAAAACGTGACGAAGCACGACCACAGAGTACATGCCTTGTGCGGCATTGCTAGTGCATCCATCACTTTGGGCCCATTATTGCATTACCCTTCAAATCGGATATAATGTTTTACTTTTTTTTTTCATTAAATATTCTAATGTAATACCTAATGTAATTCGTAATGTAAACCATGCAAGGCTTTTATAAAAATGTATGCCGATGTTTCAGTGTGTTGCCCTCGCCGCCGTGCTGGCTGTCGCCGCTGCCAAGCCCAGCCTGGGATACTCCTACCCAGTGCCCGCGGCTGCGTCTTACGTAGCTCCCGTGGCGACCTCATACTCAGCCTACTCCGCACCTGCCGTGTACCCCGCTCACCCCGTGTACTCGCCGTCAGTCTCTGCCTCCTACCCTGTGGTCGCTAAGGCATACGCTCCAATTGCCACTGCCGCCGTAGCGGCTGCACCCGTCGCAACATATGCTGCTGCACCTGCCACCACTGTGGTTCAAGCACCCGTCACCACCTTCGCTACTGGCCCCCTCGCCACTTACTCCGCTGCACCCGTCGCCTCCTACGCTGTCCCTGCCTATTCTGACTACTCTGGATACACCGCTCCTTTGGCCTACAGCCAATACAGCAACGAGCTCCCTGCCTCATTCCTGTGGAAAAAAAAGTAACTGACTCCACTTGGTCAGTGATTCCACAAACTATAATAATAACTAAATAAATGATAGGTAGCAAAATTTTGATAGTTTTTCTTTTTTAAATAATATCTTTTATAATTTTTTTTTTTTTTGTAAGCTATTTGACCACTTATTCACACATCTGGAATCATCAGGTCTAGAATTTTGGCACAAGTACTCATCGAGGGGGGGGGATATACCCCATCCCAACATATCCCTCTACTGGACCTCATTTCTCCGGCAGAACGCCTTCCCCTGGGTATTAACTCCAATAGCCATTCGGAAGTCACTCAACAAACTCCGAGCACAAGTTGCTAATGCAATTTGTGCCCGAAATCTGTTGAATGATGAGCTGCAAAGCTTAACCAAGTTTTGTATAATAGACCTAGCTGGGGGGTTATTTTGATTTATTCGGTATCGGATTCGTTACGGAAAGTAATTTTTTGAATTTGGAATACGATGGCTCCTGAAAAGCCTTGTATTGTGGGAACGCGTTTTTGACATACAGACAAAGATTAGGATTAGAAAATATAACGAGTGACTTTCCGACAGCTATTCGGTGGCGGAAACCTTTCCGTGAAAGGGTTTGGGTAAGAAACATCTTAGTATAAAAAATGTGAATGTATGTAGGTAACTTCTATTTACCAAGTATTGAATCGAGGGGATTCATCACCAAAAATAAATACTTATTGCTTAGATTGCTTTTCGGGGTTTTTTTTTTCTACAACTAGCTGATGGAACAAGCAGATGTCCCACCTGAGTGGTAACCATAACCTATAACAAATTATTGCCTCGTAAGTCACCTACCTGTCGTCAATAGACTATTAAAAACTCTGTTTTAAAAAAAAAAATCACCTATTAACTATGTAGAATGGTTTTTTTTTTTTTTTTTTATACAACCAGCTGATGGAACAAGCAGATGGCCCACCTGATGTTAAGTGGTAACCATCACCTATAACAAAGCATTGCCTCGTAAGTCACGCACGATAGGAACGTGCCCTACGATGCACTGCCCTGCGTCCATCAGCTTGAGGCATACAGATGTTAAGCCTCATGTGCCTGTAATTACACCGGCAACCACACTCTTCAAACCGAAACACAGCATTGCTGCTTGGCGGCAGAAAAAGGTGTGGTGGTAGTACTTCCCCGGACGAGCTCTTCACAAAGAGCTCTACTACTCTTAAAATTTCATGTAGATTTTTCATGGATTTCATGTAGATTCAACAAGCGACAATACGCGCGCGCGTTACATGCCCTAAAAAGACGGCGGCAACAACGGCAAGCTGTAGATAGAACACACTGAAAAATAATAATTACAAAACAATCATTTAGTTACTAACCCCATACTATTTACCATCGTTTTAGTTCCCTTCTACCAAAAATATTGTTGGCGCGAATAAAAGAATTTCCCGCCAAAAATTGTGCTTGTTTTTTCCTTAAATCACAAAGTCGAATTATAAAACAATCAAAATTAAATAAAACTGTAGGTATCTACGTGGTTCATAAATGGTAGACGAGTGACTGAAATGGTTAAAAATGCAATGTTTTTAATGTAAAATGCTAAAATAATTCATATTTCACCTAAGTACCTATATTAATTTCAAAACCGAACAGAAACATATCGCGTTTTCGAGAGCCATTGATTCGAAATTCAAAAATTGTATTCCGTAACGAATCCGATATCGAATGAATCAAAATACCCCCCCTGAAGTCTACTGTGAGTGCGGCAATATAAAATATGCTGCATTTGCTTTTCTGCGCACAACCACCTACACCCCTGTAAAGTCATGAGACCTTTAGGACGTTGCCTTTATAGGTACAAAAGTAGCCACCTACATTCGTACAGTTACGAGTAATTGACACAATGAATAAATGAAGCAAAACCGGAAGCCTTCAGGTCCTTTGAATTGAACCGGAGAAGTTCTAATTATCTCTTGGTCGAGACACTAACTTATATATGTGACTGCAGCATAACAAGAACATTAAAGTCTACATTTGATACCATTGATTGGAAACGCATATTATCATATGGGTTCCACCTTAGCAGCTCAACTACAAGAGTGAGATAAGTATCTGTAATATTAAATGTCGAATATTAATACCTTGTAAAGAGCTATCTTTGGAGAACGTGTATCACTATGATTTGTTGGACATAATCTAAAGGTAACATTAAAAATAAATTATTTGCCGACCAAAACCGGAACTTCTATAAAAAATGGGTTTTGTATGTACAAATGGGGTGCTGTAGTGTCGGGTACTGGCTTTTAAATGATAGGCTTGGCCTATGGGCTGGCAAATTGTGCTATGTTTCTGCTATGGGAACCGCAGATGTTATCTATAGCTAAAAAAACACATTTCCTACACAACCACACCATTCATTTGTACTCATTCCCACACCCGGGCACATATCTTCTATTTTTTTTTTATACAACTAGCTAATGGAACAAGCAGATGGCCCACCTGATGTTAAGTGGTAACCATCACCTATAACAAAGCATTACCTCGTAAGTCACACACGGTAGGAACGTGCTCTACGATGCACTGCCCTGTATCCATCAACTTGAGGCATGCAGATGTTACGCCTCATGTACCTGTAATTACACCAGCAACCACACTCTTCGAACCGAAACACAGCAACGCTGCTTGGCGGCAGAAAAAGGCGTGGTGGTAGTACTTCCCCGGACTAGCCTATTGCACTACTTTTCACACATTCTACATTCACACCCCACACTCATACTTAATCAACATTGTGTTCTGCATTTAAATATAAATAGCCCACCAATAGTTTCAATAAAATCGCCCTTTTTTGTGTTTGTGTTTTTGCTCTGATGCTGTATATTTTTTTTGGTTCTTAATCCTACTAATTTTATAAACGCGAAAGTTTGTAAGTATGGATGGAAGGATGTTTGTTACTCTTTGACGTAAAAACTACTGAATGGATTTTAATGAAACTTTACAATAATGTAGCTTATAACATCAGAATAACACATGGCCTACAATTTATAAAGATAATGTGTGAATTGTCAAGTAAGTGAGAAAAAATCTACCATCTGCGAGCTATTCTGGCGTGCGCTGCCAAAACCGCTAGAGTTACACATATGTACTACGCCACGCTAATATAAGCTACTCGAAATACTAATCCTGCGCAGACGAAGTCGCGGGCACCAGCTAGTTAGTAATATTTATAGTATTCGGTCTCCCGTGACACAGGCTTGTCCACCAATGGGCAAACTAATGTATAAACGCTTAGGTAAGATAATTAATTGATTCAGGCGTGACTTTGCGGAATTCCATTGTTAAACATAAATTTAATGAAATAAATATATAGTACTAATCCGCTAATCTAATCTTATGTAAGTAAATCAAATGTAGACTTGAGTGTGCACCCTTCACTGCATCTGCAAACTCTGCATACTCTGCAAATTCTGTAACGTGAAAAAAGGTGTATTAGACACAACAAAAATTTTTTTTGTGGTATTTTTGTTGTGTCTAATACACCTTTTTTCACGTTACAGAATTTGCAGAGTATGCAGAGTTTGCAGATGCAGTGAAGGGTGCACACTCAAGTCTACATTTGATTTACTTACATAAGATTAGATTAGCGGATTAGTACTATATATTTATTTCATTAAATTTATGTTTAGCTTAGGTAAGATTATTTGGTAAATTAATAAGTTCGTTTTTGTAGCTTCTATTCCACAGCTTGGTCGGCCACGGAATGTTGTGGTCAATCGAGTTGACCGCAGGTTTCCTCACAATGTTATCCTTCACTTCTGGAGAGCACTAGAAGTGCGCTCATAAAGGCGGCATTCCGAATAGAAAAAACACACAAGCGTATTCAAACCCGTGACTTTAGGATCCAAAGGTGGACTTGCTATCAATAGACCACCAGTGATCAAAGCGATAAAATATATCTAACAATAAAATCATTATTATGAAAATAAAAACTTGACTGCCCAAACTAAAAGGATGAAAACAAGATTATGTTTTAAATTTCTTCTTGATAGTGAACTCCAGTTGTTCAGTCTTGACGAATGATACAATTTAATAATCACATGCAGTCGGAGGCTCGTGTATGTCCGTCCTAGCAGTATACTGACGCCTCCGACTGCCTGTGATTATTGAATTGTATCATTCGTAATTGATTAATAAATTTAAAACATAATCTTGATGCCATCGTTTTAGTTTGGGCAGTCGGGTTTTAAATTTTTGAATAATGATTTTATTTATAGTTATTTGTCGAGGCGTATAAATGTAGGATTTAAGATGAGTGTTGAAGTTTTATGAAAAACAAATATATTATTTGAAATCACTCTAATACTCTCTTGATTTTAATACCCATATTGCTATGATATTCTCCCAAAAAAACTTTACACAAGTTTTTTTTACATGTGTGAGAATATTGTTCCTGCTTTCTTGGTCACCTAATTTTTTTAAACTTTTTGTATCCTTAGGACACTCGGGCAGTTGAGACAAATATTTTGATATCTCAATCATCAAAATACACCCAGCCGTTTGGGTGGTACGTGGTAATAAAGAAGGTATCGAAGGATAGATACATACATACACGCCAATGACATATCCTGGTTGTTGCCATCGGCACTCGGATAAAAAATAAGAAAACGTGTTTTCAATAATTCATTCCATTTATTTTTAAGTAGCTCTTGTTAAGGTATAACTTTTCACTTCTTTTTCCAGACGAAAGGGGTAGCGAGGTTGTTGGCGTAGGCCACCGGGGCAGGGTAGCCGGAGTAACCGGGGTAGGCGGCGGCGGCGTAAGTGCTCGCTACGGGGGCGTAGGCGGGGGCAGCGGCGACAGCGGCCACGGGGGCAGCAGGGTAGGCGGGGGCAGCGGCGACAGCGGCCACGGGGGCAGCAGCGTAGGCGGGGGCAGCGGCATAGGTGGTCACGGGGGCAGCGGCGACGGTGGCCACGGGGGCAGCGGCAACGGCGGCCACGGGGGCAGCGGCAGCGTAGTTCGGGTATACAGCTGGCGAGTACACGGGCGCGGAGTAGGCCGAGTATGAAGGCACTGGGGCCACGTAAGATCTGTAGCCGTATCCCAGACCGGGCTTAGCGACGGCGACGGCCAGCACGGCGGCGAGGGCAACACACTGAAATAAACAGTTCAGTCAATAACAGGTAATCGCTAATGTGTTGTCTAATCCGAACAATTTCAATTAAACCTAACCAACTATCGCACATTAATGTCTACATAAAAACCATTTTCTTCCAAAATTCCTATATCTAAACGGCACGGATAAACCACCCAGGATTCGAGGATGTTATATAAAATTTGTATTTATGCATTGAATAGTTAAACCCCGTTTATCATAACTGCTATTGGTTTTTTTTTTTAAATAAAATAAAATGACAAAGTCTAAGCGGTAATCAGAGGGGGGGTAATCATTACTTTAAGCATATTCCCAATTTTTTTGAGTCAATAAAAATATGTTTTTATTAATTTCTTTTTAGTATTGATATTTCACCATATATTATAATAAAAACCTCTCTTACCAGCTTGTACATGTTGAAGGAGTATTTCAGACTGCTTTTGACTGAATGATGAAGAAGTGCTCCATTTCGCCCATTTTATACTAATGTTACAACCGGATTCGGACTCTAATGTTTACAAAAGTAATAAACATACAGAAACACTCGCAGGTTGCAATATAAAAAGTTCGAGGTTAGTGTAGTCATTGGGCATTCTATCTTTGCTACCATAAATAATTTAGCGACAGATCTGTAATTTAGTCATGACAAGCTTCTTCGCTGATCTGATAAAATTTCAAAGTGTTATAAATAGAGGAGATTCGTTTTCTGACATTTTGGGAAGCAACATAGCTTTTTCATTTTAAATATTTTCTACCTAGTGTTATTTTGAGTTGTGTTGTGTAATTTCGGTGTCATTTTAACCAATGGTAATGTTGGTTAAAAGGCACAAAGTGTAAGCATTTGGAATGAAAGTGTATAATGTGATATGCTGATTTGACCGAAAATGTTTCGAATGTTTTGAAGAAAACCGCCACCATTATCTTCAAAACAAATGACAGCCGGCTTGACTATGGATAAACTTGAGTATATAGTATTTAATAGTATTTAATCACTTGACCCAGGCAAGATTGTCTGTCGAATGACGGACAGGAGCGATAAACGGAGAAAGAAGAAAAAGAAAATTTCAAAGTGATATAAATAGAAGAGTTTTTTAAATATATAACAGTCTTGGTTCCACTCATTTGAAACGAAGTCATATATCCAAGATTTTAATATAGTCCCAAAAGTTATTATCCGAGTGGGATTCGAACGAAGGTTCGAAGGGGAACCACGGCCTTCCCCTTGATACGGGGCCCCGTAGTTAAAGTGTAGGTAAACACTATAAAACTATTAAAAATAGAAGTCACATTTACAATTTTTTTAAATATGTTTATTTTAAAGTGGTTCTTCATATCGCTATTCGGTATTCGCATTTTTATATTTTCGTGCAAATACACGAGAAAATAAAAACGCGTCTATTCGTCCCGCGTATTCTTGGTCGTAAATAATAGGCAAATATAGGCGAATATATTCACTACACGTAGGTATTTTGAAAAATACGACGATTAGGTACCTACTCGAACACGAATATTGATGGGAAGTGTATCCGTGGCGTAGCTAGGTGGGCAAGGACCCCGGTGTTTAGAGAAAGAATCGGTCCCTTACCCCCTCTTTCCACATAGCTTGAACTAATATTGGCCTTTACAATAAATCATTTAAAAAAAATTTAAAGCAGTCTCAAGGTATATCAAGATTTGGGAGCTAGAGCTTTGCCTTTTGCTGTAGGCCGTGGGTTCGATCCCCACCGATAACAAATATTTATGTGATGAACATGAATGTTTGTTTTCTGTCTGGGTGCTATTTATTTTAATTTACGTATTTATTTGCAAAAAAAAAATTATATGTATTGTATCAACTTCTGGTTCCCATATCACAAGGTCTTAGTTTGGGGCTAGATAGTTCTATGTGGAATGACCACCATTATTATATACATATTTATTTATTTTTATTTATCTATAAATTATTATTTATTTTAAAGAGCTCGTGAAATTACAGGCATATACATGATGGATAAGCCTCAGTTGATGAACGCAGGGCACTGCATTGTAGGGCACGGTCCTATCGAGCTTGATTTACGATGCAATGCTTTGTTTATAGCTGACCACATAACATCAGGTGGGCCATCTGCTTATTCTATCAGCAAGAAGCATAAAAAATAAGCTATTGATACTTATTATATCAAACCATAACTAAATCTCTGAGAGCGGCGACAGATTACATAAAAAAACAAGCAGTAGCAGTTAAATGTGTCATTTTCTGACAGAGGGCCAACCTTAGACCAACCAATTGCCGGAAAAACATAAGGTATCCGAGTATCGATTAAATTAAATTAAAGGTTTTTTGACATCACGACAGACAGTGATAGCACTAGCGGAATGATTCGTTTATTCAACAAGTAACGACCCATTTTACTGCTTCCTCTAACTATCTCAAAACAGACATAAACCTACCATAGATCAAAAACGATAGACGATAAATGATAGGTAGGCACTTATAAGGGCCTTAATGTATAAACAGGTACATATCACTACAAGCAATAAAACACAATCGTTGTTTTACCCGACTGCCGAAGGTACTCCGGGTCATGTGTTTGGCGTGTACCTATGTATCTATCCTTCAATATTTTCTTTATTACCACATAGCACCCAAAGGGCTGGGTGGATTTTGATGATTGAGGTATCAAAAGATTTGTCTCAACTGCCCAAATGTCCTAGGATACAAAAAAAATCAAAAAATTATGTGAGCAGGAAAGCAGGAACAATATTCTCACACATGAAAAAAAAACTTAACATAATCATAGCAATAAGGGTATCAAAATCAAGAGAGTAATAGAGTTAATTCAAATAATGTATTTGTTTATCATCTGTCCATAATATTAGGTTTACCAATTTTAGAACTAGATGGCGCCACTCAAAAGTGTACGATCCTAGATCGCGCTATCGTTGCGTTTTGTAATTTTTGTGACCTCAAGACATGATTGCAATATATTTTCTGCTTCGCACTTCCACGGGGAATTCAGTTGTTTTATTATAACTAACCCGATCTACCTACTTACGGCTAGTAGCTAACAGTTTCTACATGGTCCTTCGAACCGGATCGGTAGTTATCGTGGATTTATTTCCGCGGTATTTTTGAATCGACGCACTAGAGGAAGTGGTGGATCGCCACTCAGTGCTCACCGGGCAGGTTCTCGGCTAGCTACCTAGCTTGGCTTGAAGAACTGTCACGGGTGGTTGGATCGCAGCAGTTCATTGGTGTGTGTGATTGCGTGTGCGCAAATCCGCAACCAATCCAACCAAGGAAGAAACCCCAAGCGTAAGCCCGCGCAGCAATTGGCTGGCGCAAACTTGCTGATCAGTGCTTGACGCGGACGTCAAGCAACGACGTGTGCAGTCCAGCATCTACCGGAGGAGGCGACAACCAAGCGACGGTGTCACAAGGTGTGACGTATACGCCGCGCTACCGACGTCACAACAGTGACGCGGAGGAAACGTCATTCTTCGGCAGTGGAGTTAACGGCAAGTGGTAAAGAAGTGAAATCGTGAGTACTTTGAATTTATTAGTGTTCAGTAACTTAGAAAAATTCATGAAGATTTGGGACTTTAAAATGTTGTGCTTGTTTGTAGATTAGACTTAGAATAATTTGTTAAAAGGTTAACCTACGGGGAACCTACGCCCGATTTTAGTCAGACTGTTTTACATTTCAAACACTTGTAAAATTTTAAAAAGTGGTTTTGGACTTAGGAAATTTTGAACTAAAAAATTACTTGTGTTTGGAATACTGAATAGTAGGTCACGATGTCTTTATCATCGATGATAAAAACTCAGTTAGGCTATAAGTCTTTAATAGACAGGGCATATGGAAACTTTAAAAAATCCCCTAAGGAGAGGCTACTTAAAGAGTCGTATTTACTTACGAGAATAGAATCGTTGGAAGAGAAATGGAAGGTTTTTTCGGATACTCATAAGAGAATTATAAGCGAAAGTTCTACTGACGAATTAGCTTCATCTCAGTACATTACGAATAATATCTATGAGTGTGTTGAGGAAACTTACATTGAATGTAAAGCTGAGATTAGGGAATACATGTCAACATTGAAGTGTCAAAGTGCATCAATCGTCTCGAATCCAAGTTCTCACTCAAGGATTGAACATTGTAATGTTAAATTGCCTAAAATATCAATACCTACATTTTCTGGGTCATATGCAGAATGGACAACGTTCAAGGATCTGTATGAATCACTGGTTCACAATAACACTTCAATAGACGACGTTCAAAAAATGCATTACCTAAAAGGCCATCTATCGGGAGAGGCCGAACAGCTTTTGAGACATGTTCCTATCACATCTGCTAATTATCAAGAATCATGGTCAACGCTATATAGTAGGTACAACAATAAGAAATATTTAGCTTATTGTTTATTGAAGCGATTTGTGAACCAACCGAGTCTTGGAACCGAGTCAAGCAGTGCTTTGAAAAATCTGTTGGATGTAACCAATGACACTTTGAATGGGTTAAGAAATTTGGGAATAGATGTCAATTCTTGGGATACTATTGTTATCTATCTAGTTAGTTCAAAGTTGGATGCCGAAACACGTAAGCTTTGGGAATCAGCAATCGGATCATCCGACGAGCTACCAGCTTTGAAACAGCTAAAGGAATTCTTGGAAACAAGATTTCGGTCCCTCGAATTCGTTGATGTGAAAAAGGTTACGAAACCAAATATACCCAAAAAGCATGTATTGCACGCCATAGCGACTGGTTCCAATGCTCAAGTCAAGTGTACATATTGTAAGGGCGAACACAAATTGTCAAACTGCAAACAATTTGCAAGCGTAGACTACGATAAGCGACATGATTATGTCCAAACCAGCAGGCTTTGCTTTAATTGTTTAGGCAGCAACCACTCCGCTAACATTTGTCGGTCAGTAATTAGATGTCGTATTTGTCGGAGAAAGCATCACTCATTGCTTCATCCGAAACAGTCAGAACCCAGTACGTCAGAGTCTGCAAAGTCAGATTTAGAAGTTGAGGTCACTGAAACGGTTTCGAAAGTTAAGGCATCAATAGACAATCCTGAACCAGCAGCAAAGCTTGCAGCTCACTTTTCGAAGAAGACTTCTTCGAGACAAATTTTGCTGGCTACCGCTCTTGTTCAAGCTGAAGCAAGAGACGGAAGCTTGTACACTCTTAGAGCTCTGTTGGATCAAGGCTCTGAGGCATCATTCGTCACAGAGTCAGCGGCACAGTTACTTGGTTTGAAGAAGATAGCTTATAGAAGCAGCATCACTGGATTAGGCGGCGACAAAGGTACATTAGCTTCGAAGTACGTCATAATGATACAAATTCAATCACGTCATGATCCTGACTTTCAAATGCAAGTGCGTGCACATGTGCTTAGTGCTATAACTAGCCTTCTGCCATCAGAGAAGGTAAGTCATGTGGAATGGCCTGAGTTGGCGGAGATCACACTCGCTGATCCTCAATTCCACACGCCGAGCAAAATAGATATCTTGCTTGGAGCAGACGTCTACGGTCAGCTAATAAGAGAAGGTCTGATTAAGGGTCCCAAGGGTATGCCTACAGCGCAATGTACAGCTTTGGGATGGATCATTTCTGGTCCCACACATCTTACAGATGATAATCAGAGTCCTTCGCCGCAGTGTCATCATAGTGTCATTGTGAGCATGCACGGTCAGACCGATGACAACGAGTTACTCAGAAAGTTTTGGGAAATAGAGTCCATTGTTCCTGAAAGGAAGATCCTTACTTCGGATGAGCAGCGTTGTGAAGAAATTTACACGCAAACCACGGTCAGAGATGACAGCGGTCGGTACGTAGTTAATCTTCCATTCCGAACAGACAATCCAAAATGTCAACATGGGAGGTCCAGAGATCTCGCAATAAGAAGATTTCAGCATCTGGAAAGGAAGTTCGAAAGAGATCCTGAAATCAAGAAGCAATACTCCGAAGTATTTCACGACTATTTAAACCTCGGTCATATGGAACGAGTGCCAGCGAATGACTTATGTAAACCATCAGCAGTTTATCTACCGCACCACGCGGTCATACGCAACGACAAAACAACAACCAAGGTCCGAATAGTATTTGACGCATCTATGAAAGGCACAAACGGAGTATCACTGAACGATGATCTTATGGTAGGTCCCACGTTGCAACCACCATTACGTCACATCATTATGCGTTGGAGATTGCATCCGATCAGTCTTTGTGCTGACGTCATCAAGATGTACAGGCAAGTGAAGATTTCTCCAGCGCACGCTGATTTCCATAGAGTAGTGTGGCGCGACGAATCCGCATCTGAAATAGAAGAGTATAGATTACTACGAGTTACCTTTGGTACAGCATCAGCTCCTTACCTTGCAGTGAAGTCCTTGCAGCAGGTCGCGATCGATGAAGGCGCGCAGCATCCTGAAGTATCTGAAAACATAAAGAACAATTTTTACGTTGATGACCTCATGACGGGCTGTCAAACGATTGAAGAAGGATTGAAGTTATACAAAAATATGAAAAAGGTACTTACCAAAGGAGGGTTTCAATTACAGAAATGGGTTAGTAGTTGTAAGGAGTTAGATAGAGAAATTTCAGATAAGGAAGTCAAGGTGGGAGAGAAGATTGATGAAGAAAAAGAAAAAAGGGACATTAAGGTGGATGAAATAGTAAAAATATTGGGTATTAGCTGGGATCGTGAAGGAGATGAATTTAAATATTCTGTGATACTTCCCGCGCAGCAGACTCCAATCACGAAGAGACGGGTCATATCAGACATTTCTCGCCTATTTGATCCGCTTGGTTGGGCAGCACCCTGTGTTGTCACTTCCAAAATATTTATTCAGAAGCTGTGGCTTTCTGGATTAGAATGGGACGACGAATTAACTCCAGAGCTATCAACAGAATGGCACATATACAGACAGAACCTTTTAGAGACGAGTCAGTTTAGCATCCCAAGATGGGTCAAAACTAAAGCTGACGATTTGTTAGTTGAGTTGCACGGGTTTTGTGACGCGTCGGAAGCGGCCTATGCTGCCGCCGTATACATTCGAGTCGTAGATTCACAAGAAAACATCACAACCAGTCTTATCACGTCTCGAACAAAGGTGTCTCCAGTGAAACAGCAATCAATTCCCAGACTCGAATTGATGGGAGCAGTGTTGCTGTCCGAGTTGATAGTAGAAGTAGCTGAAGTCATGAGAGTTACACAAACTCATATTCATGCCTGGACTGATTCAACAGTGGTTTTGGCGTGGCTCAGCAGCCATCCGAGCCGCTGGTCTACCTTTGTCGGAAATAGAGTTTCCACCATCCTCACTCAATTGGATAATTCGCATTGGGCTCATGTCCAATCTGCTCAAAATCCTGCAGACATCGCATCCAGAGGAATAACTCCACAAGAGTTAGCGTGCAGTGATTTATGGGCACAAGGACCAACGTGGCTGAGACACGAAACAATTGATTACACAAGACTGAAATCAATCGCCACAAGTGCAGAGCAAAGAAGCATCAAAGCTCACGTTGGAACTGAAGAAGCTAACGAAGATTCCTTATGGACAAGGTTTTCTTCATTACAGAAACTGGTGCGAGTTGTTGCCTATTGCAGAAGAGTTTTGAAATGGAAACCTAGAGGAGATGGTATGAAACGATATGAAGCGTATTTGACAAAGGAAGAAATAGCAGATGCAATGAAGATTTGTATAAAAAGGATCCAGATGCAAGAGTTCAGTGAAGAGATAGAAGAAATCAGGAAAACAGGAAGAGCCAAGATCAAAGGAAAGTTGAAATCCCTTTGCCCAATAATCGACGATGATGGAATTTTGCGCGTTAGTGGTCGTCTCCAAAACGCAGATTTGGATGAAAACCTGAAGCAACCCATCATCATGCCGCACAATAGCCATTTCACCCAGCTTTTGATTGCAGAAGCCCACAAAACCACACTGCATGGAGGTCCCACTTTAATGTTGCACCATTTGCGTCGCAAGTTTTGGATCATATCGGCCAAAACCCTCGTCAAAATGTATGTACGCAAATGTGTTAAGTGCAAGAGATACGCCGCAGCTACTCAAACACAGTTGATGGGTCAGCTGCCGGCAAGCAGGGTGACTCCATCTAGGGCATTTCGACACAGTGGTGTGGATTTTGCAGGCCCAATAAGCATCCGTACATCAAAAGGCCGCGGACACCAATCTTACAAAGGATACATTTGCCTCTTTATTTGCATGGTGACTAAGGCAATTCATTTGGAGGCTATTAGTGATTTATCATCGCAAGGCTTTATCGCGGGATTTAAAAGATTTGTTGCCCGGAGAGGAGTCATTACTAATGTCTGGAGTGATAACGGTACAAATTTCGTTGGTGCCTCGAAAGAACTTCGTCATTTGGTCGATGTTGAGAGATCGTCAGTAGCTGCTATTGAAATTAAAGAATGGTTAGGCAATCACAGCGTCTCCTGGCATTTCATTCCACCTCACGCCCCTAACTTTGGAGGCTTATGGGAGGCTGGAGTAAAATCTACGAAGTATCACTTGAGGCGAGTGATCGGAACGTCAACCCTCACATATGAAGAGCTGTCCACAGTTTTGGCTCAGGTAGAGGCATGCCTTAATTCTCGACCGTTGTCAGTGATCCCAGATAGTGTTAACGATCCAATGCCTCTTACACCAGGTCACTTCTTAATCGGTGAACCATTTATAACGATCCCTGATCGCAATTATGAAGATTTTAGTATAGGTAGTTTGAAACGTTGGCAGGTTACGCAGCGTATGCTGCAAGAATTTTGGCGGAAATGGTCGCAGGAATATTTAGTGCACTTAATGCAGCGACACAAGTGGAATAAACATGTTCCAGAACCCAACATTGGTGATGTTGTTTTGGTTAAAGAGGACAATTTGCCTCCAGCTCGATGGCTTTTAGGAAAAGTCACCGAAAAGCATCCTGGTTTGGACAAAATTTGTCGAGTAGTTACTCTCAAATGTAACGGTTCGTTGATAAAACGTCCCGTATCAAAATTGTGCCTACTGCCTGTGTCTGATTAAAAAGTGTATAAGTTAGAATGTAAGTCGAGAATGTTTAGTTAAGAAGTGCATGTAAAATTTATCGAAGTAGATTTATATCTTTGAAGATATGAGGTTACTAGTTTTAAGTTTGTTATTATGTTTACAGTCCACTGTTTGAAAGATAAAATTTGGTAGATAATTATGTAAAGCGCTGTTGTCGAATAGTTTAAGTTAGGCTCGCACCTCATGGTGGGCGGCAATAGAATTGTTAAGGACATTCACTATGTCCTTGGTGGGCGGTATGTCCATAATATTAGGTTTACCAATTTTAGAACTAGATGGCGCCACTCAAAAGTGTACGATCCTAGATCGCGCTATCGTTGCGTTTTGTAATTTTTGTGACCTCAAGACATGATTGCAATATATTTTCTGCTTCGCACTTCCACGGGGAATTCAGTTGTTTTATTATAACTAACCCGATCTACCTACTTACGGCTAGTAGCTAACAGTTTCTACATCATCTAAGTTAAATTCTCAAAGACTAAACCATAACGCAAAATTCGTTAAGTCACTTTAGCGACCTAGGCCATGAGAGATTCTAAAATATATCATTAAACCTTCTCTAAAGTCATACAAATCGTTTAAAAAAAACCGCATCCAAATCGATGAAGCCGTTTTGAAGATATTACGAGTTTTGTTATTTGACTTAAGTGGGCTAGGAGTTATCGCTAGCCGGTTTATTCAGCATTCGCTCCTTTTATTCCTTTTAACCACCTGCATGGCCAGCATCTATATAGAAATTATAAAGCTTACACAAACACTCATCATAAATCCTATATTTATAGGCCTCGAAAAAAAAGCTAAAAAGAGGCGTCACTATACTGCTAGGACGGACATTTTTTTTATACTATTAGCTGATGGAGCAAGCAGATGGCCCACCTGATGTTAAGTGGTAACCAGCACCTATAACAAAGCATTGCCTCGTAAGTCACGCACGATAGGAACGTGCCCTACGATGCACTGCCCTGCGTCCATCAACTTGAGGCATACAGATGTTAAGGCTCATGTGCCTGAAATTACACCGGCAACCACACTTTTCTGGTGGTAGTACTTCCCCGGGGAAGTACTACCACCACGCCTTTTTCTGCCGCCAAGCAGCGTTGCTGTGTTTCGGCATCTGCCCCAGACGCTGTATAAATCTCAAATAAATGCAAAAGGCCTGTTTTTTACAGCTATCACAACATTGACATTATTGAGATAAACTCTAACAATTTAAAGCTATTGAAGCCATTTTTTTTGTTTGAATTCTCTAATCTTTCTACCTGCGCTACAAAACATACTTGAGTCTCAGTACACATCTTAATTACAAGCAACGGCTTCCTTACGGATCGGATGAGCCTTGAAATTGGTATAATGGACAGCTCTCACAGCTCGGTCGGTAGTAGCTCAGCCTCCTGTGCTGTAGGCCGTGGGTTCGATCCTCACCTAAAACAAACGTTTTTGTTATGAACATTGATCTAACATCTTGATATTTTATTATACTTTAAAAAGTATATAAGCATCAGCTATTTATTTCCCATTTTACAAACTTTGCTTATTTTGGGACTAGTGGCTTCCCGCGGCTTCGCACGCGTTGAAGTGGTGAACCGTGATTGAGCCACAAACATCAAAACATCGTAACTTTCGCATTGATTTGTATATTATTAGGGTAATATTTTAAATACCTACGTAGGTATATGGGATACCTATAGGCGTACATTACCTATATTAGGTAGGTAGGTATAGGCACTGACTGAGTTTGGCACAAACATGACAAATACAACAAAGACAACCTTACACGGAAAATATGTACTTATTTGTTCCTAGTTTCTACCTCAAAAACAAACGAAACGAAACAACTTCACGACTTTGATCCCCAATCACGGTAGATACCCTCATATCTCTTCGTACCAACTCAAGATTCCCGTTTTTAGAATATCCCATATATAACACAGAATATAACATTGACGCTTCGTTGTATCCTTTTTACTCGAGCGCAACGAAGGAGGGTAACGTTTCAGGGGTTGTTTTCGAAAATCAAACTGTTTTTTTGTTATTTATCCACAGAACACATTTTCTTTTAGTTTGAAGTTAATTACACTACGCGTTAAAAATCTCCCATACAAACCTTGGGACTTTGGCAGTCTTTTGCACCCTTTGCAGGGGTAGTTTTAAAATAGTGAAAACGTGATTTTAATCTATTTATTGTGGAGTATATTTACTTCAAGTTTGAAATCAATCGCACTATGCGTTAAAAATCTCCCATACTAACTTTTACAGTCATTTGCACCCTTTGCGGGGGTAATTATCAAAACTTCAAAGTGTTATTCTTAATTATTTATTTCTTAGTATATTTACCTCAAGTTTTAAGTCAATCGCACCACGCGTTAAAAAACTCCCATACAAACTTCGACATCCCTTTGCATACTTATTAAGGGTAGTTTTAAAAAACCAAAAATGTTATTCCTATTTTTTTAGCCTTGAAGTAAATCTACTTCAAGTTTAAAGTTTGTAGATTCAAGGAATAAAATTTTTCATACCAACGTTTTCAACCCTTTTTACACCCTTAGGGGTTGAATTTCCAAAAATCCCTTCTTAGTATACCTCTACGCCATAAGACCTATGTACTCTTCAAATTTCAAGTCTCTCTAGGACCAGCGGTCAAAACACTCCCATTCAAACTTTTACATCCCTTTGCACACTTATTAAGGGTAGTTTTAAAAAACTAAAAATGTGTTTCCTATTTTTTTGCCTTGAAGTAGGTATATGTACTCCAAGTTTCATGTTTGTAGGTTCAAGGAATACAATTTTTCATACCAACGTTTTCATCCCTTTTTACACCCTTAGTGGTTGAATTTCCGAAAATCCCTTCTTAGTATACCTCTACGCCATAAGACCTATATACTCTTCAAATTTCAAGTCTCTAAGTCCAGTGGTCAAAAAACTCCCATACAAACTTTTACATCCCTTTGCACCCTTATTAAGGGTAGTTTTAAAAAACTAAAAATGCCTTTCCTTTTTTTTTGCCTTGAAGTATATGTACTCCAAGTTTGTTGTTGTTCAAGTTTGTAGGTTCAAGGAATACTATTTTTCATACAAACGTTTTCAACCCTTTTTACACTCTTAGGGGTTGAATTTAAAAAAATCCCTTCTTAGTACACCTCTGCGCCATACTACCTATGTACTCCTCAAATTTCAAGTCTCTAGGACCAGCGGTCAAAAAACTCCCATACAAACTTTTACATCCCTTTGCACCCTTAATAAGGGTAGTTTTAAAAAACTAAAAATGCCTTTCCTTTTTTTTTGCCTTGAAGTATATGTACTCCAAGTTTCAAGTTTGTAGGTCCAAGGAATACGATTTTTCATACAAACGTTTTCAACCCTTTTTACACCCTTAGGGGTTGAATTTCCAAAAATCCCTTCTTAGTGCACCTCTACGCCATAAGACCTATGTACTCCTCAAATTTCAAGTCTCTAGGACCAGCGGTTTAGGCTGTACGTTGTCTATATGTCAGTCAGTCAGTCAGTCAGTCAGTCAGTCAGTCAGGACTTTGAGTCTTATAGTATTAGAGATAAGAAGAGGTGTATAATTAAAAAAAAACAAATAGATCAGTGTTAAATGAAAAATCTGAAATTCAATACACCTATTAATAAAACTATTGATATTCATATTACATCAAAGTTAGGTGACGATCAGTAGTACTACTGTAGTACTATTCTGTAAACAGTATTCACTCATGTAACCGTGGAATCCACAGTGAGTTTTAAATTTAGTATTCTGTAATACCATCACTTAGCGCCACCCGCGTGAGTTTTAACTCATGTTCGAAGTGAGTGAAACACTAGGTGAAATTCGCCGTGATTTTGTTGTTTAGAGAATCGACACCCAGAGCGGAAGTAAATGTATGGATGACTGCTAGTGACATTTTCACGTATGGCATGACATCATATAGTGACTTTGAGCAGGTATCTGGCGGTGCCAGATTTGACATTTTGCAAGTTTGTATCATTTGTACTAGAGATACAAGTTTTCTGATTTTTTTTGTACTATAGATACAAGTTTGTATCATTTGTACTAGAGATACAAGTTTTCTGATGTTTTTTTATACTAGAGATACAAGTTTGTATCATTTGTACTAGAGATACAAGTTATCTGTTGTTTTTTTATACTAGAGATATATGTTTGTATCATTTGTACTAGAAATACTAGTTTGTATCATTTGTACTTTATACTTAGGTACTAGTTTCATTTGTACTACCAGTTGAACTTACGTTTTAATTAGAATACAAAAAGTCGGGTGAATTTACTTGTATTTTTTGTAGTAGTACTAGAGATACAAAGGTTTATCATTTGTACTACCAGTTGAACTTCTTAGTAGTACTACTGGCACGGAGGCAAAAAATCAGGTCTCTAGTACTACTGGTAGTACTAGACATACAAAGGTGTGTCTAGTACTACTGGTAGTACTAGACATACAAAGGTGTGTCATTTGTACTACCAGTTGAACTTCATAGTAGAACTACTGACACGGAGGCGTTGGTTCACCTAGCTTATAAGACGTTCAAAGTGATCCTTGTGATTGTAATGAATAAAGACAGATTTAATTTTGCTGAAAGTATAGAACATACGAACTTCCGGCCCCTATTTCAAGTGCCGCGAATGCATAACTGTTGTATCTCAGTCATCAAATAAGGCTCATACCGCAACCATAATGTCTTTGAACTATCAAAGGAGATACCATAGTCGACATTCTGGAAACTATATGTTTTAGTGGTTGAGCAGCCAGCATGCCACTAGTTAAATATACCACCCATTCGCACTAAGCGCTTTGCTTCTAGCGGAGTAGAACTCATTGCCGTCTGTCTTTCCTGATCACTACAACTTGGGTATCTTCAAGCCTTGAAGAAGATACCACTCATTCTTCACTTTTTTCACTCTTGTGAATCGTCTTCTAGATCGTTCTGCTCCATCGTCAGCTACATCGTTGCTTATCATCAGGTGAAATTGTGGCCAAAGGACAGTCTATTAATAATAATAATAAAAAAACGTTAAGTAAGTACATTCCTTGCACGTGTCGATGCTAGTTGCACGACCAAATTGGTTGTACACACGGATACAGATAAAGCTACTTATAAAGCCAAAGAAAAATGAAGCTTACTACAAGGACATAACAGCGAGCAGTGAGCTCAACCGTGATGGTGTCTTAGTAAAATTACCATAGGAATCGAAAAATACCAAGGGTACAAAAATAATCAAAAACTTTCAACGCTTTCCCAAAGTCAGCCTTCGCAGCTCAGTTGGTACGAGTAGTAGCTCTGCCTTCTGCGCTCTTAGGCCGATATTTATATACACAAGAAAAAAAAAGTATTATATCAGCTATCTGGTTCCCATATTACAAGCTTTGCTAAATTTAGGGCTAGATAGTGTTGTGTGGAAAGTCCACCAATAATTATATATGATTTATTTATTTATTTAATGCTACAATACTGTCCTAAATATTTAACTCGAATACCAGCATTATAAATAACGCCAAAAAACTATTCTTTCTTGGTACTATAATTAGCTACCTACACTTACATAAAACAGCGCCAGCGATCAAAATGTAATATGAGCTCTTATTTTTATAAATCTTATTATACTGTTTTTATTAGATTCAGCAAACTTTAATGTTGCCTATAGTTTTTTATCCATGATATTATTTTCTCCAATAAAATAATTTACTTTGGACTAGTGCAAGTTCGTGACTTCATTCGCCTGAAACTTTGACTCTCTTAACTACCCTATTTTTCGAAGAGTTTCGTTCAACAGATACAGGCTCCTTGTTAATTAAAATACCAGGTTACCACATTCACACTCACTCACTTTCATGCAAATGGGATCAGCAGCGGTTCGAAAGACTTGCTGATGGAACAAGCATATGACACCTGAAATTACTACTAACTAAATGCATTTTTTTTATTTTTGACCTCTCTCTATCCAAGTTTGAAATTTTAATCAGCGAGGTATTCCTTTTTTTTAATACAACTAGCTGGTGCAACAATCAGATGGTCCACCTAATGTTAAGTGGTAACCATCATAACAATATACAACGTGTAACATAATACCCCTATAATTCCAGAAGCAGGGTATTCTACAGGTTATGACAAACAACTTTTGTTCTAAGACTTTTGAATTTTCGAAGTTTTTCATTCATGAAATAGCTTTAAAACTTTCCTCCTAAATGAAACTAACACAACATGACGCAGCCCTATTTACAGCTGTTTTTTGACCTTTAATTGTGAACTGTAGATAAAATAGGCACCAGAACTGGCACCAATTAGCAAACGCAAATAGCGTGTGTACCAAGGCCGCGTACCCATTATCGGGGTTGTTTCAAATTTCCCAGATAATATTAATTTTACTTTTGTATGGGAATTTCAAAATCGAAGTATGCAAACTTTGCACACGTCCAAGTATTCCAGTGCTTGGTCTGAACACTTGGTCTTTGGCCCTATAGGGGTATTATGTTACACGTTGTATATAACAAAGCATTGCCTCGTAAGTCACGCACGATAGAAAAGTTCCCTACGATTCACTACCTAATTGGGTCTGACCTATAGTATCCCCTTTATTTTTTTAAATCGGTGTATCTTTTTATAAAATATAAATTATAAAAAATTGCTACCAATATTTCAGCTAGTTCAGCTTCTAACTTCAGACTTTAAGTTGCTACTGACTGATGAAACTATTTTATATTTTAAAAATGTTGCAATGTGCGAGAGACAGAAACGGTTCATAGCGTCGTAACACCCAACACGGATAACAATAACGGATACAGTGCAAGCCACATAAGGCAAGCCCTCGGTAGACGTTCCGAGAGGTCATGCAACTGCTGTTACCGCTTAAGGCGGACTATAATGCTTTTCTCATAAAAAAATGAATATTTTCACAGACAAAGTGAGAAGACTCAAATGAACCAAACCTTTTGAATTAGTGCAGTGATAAACCTATGTAGTGATATTGCTACTTTTAATGAACACAAGAACAAAGTGTCGCCTTAAATAGAGACTGTACGAAAAGTGCCTATGGACACATTCTTAGTAATATTATTTCTATAAAACAAAGTCAAAGCAAAATTACTCAATAGACTACTTGGCTTGATTGTAATGATATTAGGGTACCGAATATCATGCGCTATACTAATTTAGTAAATAAAATTGACTAAAGTGTCAATTTGAGAAAATCATTGTAGTCGGTTACAAAGTTAAAAACGTGTTTGATATTATCATGATTACATTGATTGACCGGTGTCATAAAATTCTTATACTTATGTTTATTTTTACAAAAACGCAATTGAATTTAAATCCACTGCCACCAATCACAGATAGGATAGTGTCATCTCTAAAAATCTCTATAGGTCAATACCTAAATCCTAAATCCGGTCCTTAAAAACATTCAGATATATATATATTAGTGTCAAGTCCGTCAGTATGTCAGCAATCTAACTTACCTACTTTCATTATAATAAAATGTAGATCTAGTTAGCCCATTTTTATGTAAAGTCTATCTTAATATATGTTCTTACAAGTTTTTTTTAGATTTTATTTAAATATTTCTGTATCACTATTAATTAACACATTAGCATGTTTACCAATTCCAAATGTAGATTTAAAAAAACCATGGAAAAAGTAAAATAACTAATTGAAAGTGAATCACACCCGAGGGTTTTTACATAACCTGAATGACCCTCAAAACTTTTATTTATTAGTAGCATCTGTTCCAAAACTATTATTAATTTTATCATCATTAGGTTTCAATCCGGTTGTTCATTATTTGTATAAAATGGACTTTGTTTATCGAAAGATCATCATTTAGTCCGAGACAGTCTGAAAACCCACTGCCATCATGTTCAAGCTAGTAAGTACCTAATTAATTATTCATTAACGCCTTTAGCAACATCTCAGTTTGATAAAACTTAAAAGTTCAATAGTGCATTTCGTTTTGTAATAAGTACCTACTACTCTGTCAAGAAACTACCGAGATACGATCATTAATACACAAAATGTTAGTTACTCATCCAAATTTATTTTATCGCCTTCAAAGTACCTATGTTCTTTCAGAAACGATACACTTACGCCAACGAATAATTCAATCTTTCTGAATTATTCGTTTTTTGAGTCTTTTGGAATTGAGTTCAGTTCTCGCCGCAAATTCTCCTTTATGTCTTCTCCCGAATGGAAACTGGTACCACGAAGCGGTAATTTGAGTTTAGGAATAAGAAAGAAGTCGGCTGGAGCCACATCCGGTGAAAATGGTTAACCTCGATGGTAGTTTTTGAGTTTTTCTCAAAAATTCGTTCACAATTATGGCCTTGTGCGAAGACGCATTATCGTGGTGCAAAACAATTTTTTTCCACAAATCTGGCCTCTTCTCAAAATCTGCCACTAAGTCATAAGCACGTGTTTTTGATAAATTCGATTTACCGTAAGACATTTTCAGGGGCTCCGAACACGAAATTCCATTGCATTGGCGATGCAAAATTTAAGATAAATTCGAAGACGATTCTTTGTTCGATGTTTTTGTCCATTATGAATTTCGCAATATAACAGATTCAACTCAAACAACAACAAAAAACAACAAAAATATTAATTCGGAAACATGAGGACACACAAATCATTTATTCCCGATACTTTTTTGACAGAATGTATTGTTAATATCCCATTTGGGCTTTACAATTCCACGGTTGGAAGTCTCAAAAATATAGCGCAATCTAGAGGTATAAAGGGATTTTTATAACATTTTCTTCTCGTTTGGTTACAGAGTTTTGCACTTGCCGTCCTGGCCGTCGCCTCAGCTAAGCCCAGCCTGCCTTACTCGGCGTTGAACACCGGCTTCACCGCAGGCCCGACCTACCTGCCCCCTGTGGCTAACTCCTACCCGGCCTACTCCGCGCCTTCAGTTTACTCGGCAGGACAAACCGTGTACCCTGCAGGACACCAGACCGTATTCCCTGCCAAGCCAGTGCAGTACGCTGCTGGTGACTCCGTGTACCCCGCTTCGTACCCGGCCCCAGCTGTCTCATACGTTAAGAGCGTGGCCGCTCCTGTAGCCAGCGCGCGATTCGCCGCTCCAGCTGTATCCTACGTCAAGAGCGTCGCCGCCCCTGCCATCAGCACTGCTCACTACGCCGCACCGGCCGTCAGCACTGCTCACTACGCCGCCCCGGCTGTCAGCACCGCTCACTACGCCACCCCGGCCGTCAGCACCGCTCACTACGCCGCCCCGGCTATCAGCACCCCTCACTACGCCGCCCCAGCCGTCAGCACCGCTCACTACACCGCTCCTGTTAACACTGGTTATTACTCAGCCCCCGTGGTTGCCGCTCCCACCGTCGTCAAGCCTTACTCTGCCTACTCCGTCCAACCTGCCTACTCGGTCCAACCTGCTTACTACCCAGGATATACCGGATACTCTGGTTTCCCTGGATACTCTGACCCCATCGCCTACGGCAGCCCTGTGTGGAAGAAGAAGTAAACGTTAGCTCGACTCTCGGATTGAAGATCAAAAATTTGATAGAAATAAAGCACTAAGCAAATACTTTTTAGTTTTGTTTAGTATGTACCCTTAACATATTTGAATGATATTATAAGGATATGTGATGTGAAAAAGCATAAAGCATGCTATTGATCAAAGAATTTCAATCGAAACGTAGGCGAGAGAAATAAACAGAGTTTCTCTCCTGTTTTTTTCTCTTGAAATATCTTCTTCGTGTCGATATTTCTCCTTTGTATATTGTATTATGTGTTATCATACTGAGATGTTTTAGAATTAGTAAAAAACGATTTCACTAGGTTCAAAAATAAAGAATACCAAGTTTTACAACTGACTTTTTATTGCCTTCTAAAAACAATAGCTCAAACAACAGCTAATGATAATTATACATTTGACCTAAGTAAAGAAAGCAGTGCTTGCACCTTCAAGTGGTTTGCTTGGCTTTGCATCAGTGAAGAAGCGGTGTTTCATCGTATCTAAATGAGAGTTTTTTTTAGACTTTGTATTTGGTTTTCTGTTTGGCGAGCCTGGGTTCCGTATAGACTCACGAAAGTTCTCAAGACCAGGCGTGTTGAGGGCTTTCGTGACTTGTCGTAAGGGTTCATAACGAGTCTTTATACAAATACGGGACTGGCAATACAAAAAAAAACTAAAACTAAAATCAAAATTCGGAAATGTGGTAGGAACAGTCGCAGTAGGGGGAGGTCGAAAACCTTTTTCCACCAAAAAAAAGTTTTTGAATACAGACCATGGTAGTAGGTACTCATGTCTACAATGATGATTTTAGTTATTGTAGGCTACCACTAACGAGACATCGCCGTCGTCGTGCGGTCGAGTCCAACTTTTTCCCTGATGCTGCGACACTAAAATGTCCCGTAGGACACCTTGAGGTTATTGGTCATTAGAAATAACGGAAGACCGAAAGGTTTGAAGAGTGTTGTTGCCGGTGTAATTACAAGCACATGAGGCTTGACATCTGTAAGCCTCAAGTTGATGGACGCAGGGCAGTGAATCGTAGGGCACGTTCCTATCGTGCGTGACTTACGACGCAATGCTTTGTTATAGGTGATGGTTACCACTTAACATCAGGTGGGTCATCTGCTTGTTCCATCAGCTAGTTGTATAAAAAAAAACCCTCCACCTAGCGAAGGTCGAGGGTATACATTAAGGATATTCTTCAAGCAAAAAAGGCCTTTTTACAGGCAGCAACAGTGAATAATGGATTGGCCACAACTATTGTCATCCAAACGCTTCTACATTTCACAAGGTCGTTGGAATAACGTTTATTTTAGTTACAGGAGCCGACTCTTAGACCAAATTATACATTCTTTTGTATAGCCAACTATTCATCTAAGTCTTTACAATACTATTGAATCAATTTTCATATATACAAATATAAATTTTTGGCAGTGCTCATTTTCTATGCGAGCCCAAATATATAAATACTCCTATTTTTCATGACACTCAGTGTGATTTAGGGAGTGGTTAGTAGACATTCTTCATCGAAATGGCTAGAGGTTTCGTGGTAAGTTGCATTAGTCTTGTTCATTTTCGCGTTACAATAATTACCAGAGCCTGCCTTGTGTGTTTTGCTCTGGTAGACACATTCGAGGGATGGAAACCTACGCAATTTTGGCCTCATTTACTGACGCCATCGAATGTGACTTTTATTAAAGGGGTAGTCTAACGGCTAGTTTCTGAAAGCTCAATCAAAACTAATCGGATGTCAAGTCACTCGCCATCAAATCTAATCAATGTAATAGCTGAAATGGCAAATGACTTGACATCCGATTAGTTTTGATTGACTTGTCATCCGATTAGTTTTGGGGCTTTCAGAAACAGGCCGTTAGGGGGCCTATTGCACTGACGTTGAACAATAAGGCCGGACCAAAAACGTAACTTTGGATAACTCAATATCAAAGTAATCTTGAGTATGAGCCTCAGTCTGAACCACTGGCTGGACGGGTATTTCGATAAGCAAGAGATGAGAAAGATATACCTAGTCCATTTAAATCAATTCATTTATTTCAGATCAAAATAATCCAATTTATTAGTACCACACAGAAATAGAACATTAAAAAACTAATGTTAATTATTACAAAATATGAGAGAAATAAAATTTATTGATATATTCGATTCAGGCTTCAAACAGATGTTGTTACCTACTGGGTCACTAACTGAGCAATAGGTAGCAGTTCATTTACCCAGTAACTGAAGAAGCCTGAATCCAACCGATCAGCAACAACGGCCAGCATGGTATTGGAGCTGCCACGGATGCGACTCATCAGCGACGCGGTTTTGTTGCGCATGATGGCGTGAAAGTCGTCAATTCGTGTGTTCGCGAACATGCATGATGCGCTGCAGACCCGGGGCAGCCCCAAAAGCAACCTGAAACCGTTGTAGTACTGGACCCGTAGGGCGCTGTAGGTCTTCTCCGTATGTCAAGCCCACAGATTGCACATGCAGAAGTTCTGGCAATATGCCTGAAATAAGGTCAGCTTGAATGGGGCTGAACAACGTGCAAACCTACGAGCCAGAATATTATATCGAACTGACAGCGCCCTACGTTCCCTTTCGATATCCTTATCATCACACATGTCATCCGTGACCCTGAGGCCAAGATACTTAAATTCCCTAACCAACGTGAGAGGTGTTCCATATACCAAAAGAGAGAGAGAAGACCGGCCCTTCGAATGAAACATAAGAAAAAGCAGTTAACCTGTGGGTTTACTTTAGAACGAAACAGGCAAGACAGGATCACTGATCTCGGCTGACATTTTCAATGAGCAGGTTAAACTCACCACTAAAGTTTTGTTATAAAAGCGTTCATCTCTACTACCTACAAAATAAATAGGTTAGTTTTGTGTTTTTTAAATTGATAGCTTTTAGACAAGAATTGTCTTTCACACACATATTTTGGAAGTAAGCACAATTATTATTACAATCTACAAAATCTAGACACGTCATTCGCTTATATACGAAGTGTCCTCGGAAAAAAATTGCCTTGCTGTGTCCGATTGAGTTCGTCTTAATTTAAGTGAAATTAAGACGAACTCATTGTAATACTCTCACTTGTCGATCTGTTTTTAATATTTTATTAAGCGTTCTGTCAAGCTGTTTTAGATTTTTTGGAAATAAGCTATACTAATTGTATGCACCTTTCTAGGATAATTCATAACACTTTAAAATAAAACCGTCATAAGTCATACATAACGCATTAATATGTATATTTGTATTGTGTGGTATTTTTTGAAAGTCAATTAAAAAAACTAAATTAAGACAACTTATTTCCCTCAACAGGTGTTACTGGCGCTGTTAGCAACAGCTACAGCCCGCCCCGACCCACAGATCATATACGGCGCTGACCCATTCAGCGGAACCGCTTTATCAGCGTACACTGCTCCCGTCTTCGCTCCAGTAGTAACAGCTGTCTCAGCACCAGCATTACCCATATCAAGTGTCTATCCTGAACTGAATCCACCTTCAATATCGACCTACTCCTATGGCTATCAAAGTAACGTCATTGGAGAGGTTCCTTCGGCCAATCTGGTCTACCCTTACTCGACTGTACCTTACGCAAATCTACGCTACTCGAGTCTATCTTACCCGAGTCTGCCTTACACTTACTTGAGTTACCGTCGATAGATATATGACTTACTTAAACACATTTTACAGAACGACGTTAATATATTTAAAGTAATATAATTTATTTCAGACGTTTGAATTTTGTTTCTGAACTCATTTATATACCTCTATAGAGAACTAGATTATTTGTTCATATTATTTTAAACAACTCATCTTTACAATATAATTACTCTGTTTTTTTTAATTGTAGGCTAATTAAGAAAATAAAGTTAAGATCACAGACCCGCAGGCAATGTGCCCAAAAGGTTAGCAACGAGGTAACTATGGTATGGTCAAAAAATAAATGGAAGTAGAAACAAAACAATTTTGATGGCTTTTATTTTAATATCATGAAACTAAGTAGGTATAATGAGTCACTAGCAAACAAATTTTCGTGGCTGCTGATTTGACATTCAACTCAAAACTGTACCTACTGACTAAGAACATGAATTATGTTAAAATCATCTTGAAAAATATAGGAGCAACTAGCCTCAAGACAAGTAGGTTGATGGACGCAAGGCAGTGCATCGTAAAGCATGTTCATATTGTGCGTGACTTACGTGGTAAAGGTAATGGTAACCACTTAACTTGAAGTGGGCCATCAATTATGCCATCAGCAATTATTATAAAAAAATTGTCAATAATATTTAGGTCATTTAGGTAGTAGGCTCTTTAGGTCATCATCAAGATTGAAACGAAGACTTGCACTCCGCCGTCGTCATGGCACGTTTCGTCAAATATTATATTTCCTTGAATTTTCTTACTTGGCTTTGAAGACCAGAGACCTTTGCCATACTACAATTTTATTTATACATGATGCGGTCGAGTTTCTGAATTATACAGAAGATTGGGCAAACTAAAGTCTACTAAAAAGCGGCCACGAATCTCCACGACACATGAATAATAAATGAATAGTTAGATACAATTGTAAATCATTGCAAATTAAATTGTTTAACATTAGAGATCTGGAATATCTTATTCATGCAGAAAATATAAAAATAACCTAAAATAATTCATTAGCGATACAGCGATACGTATGTTTTCCCGAGCATACGTTTCATGAAATTTGGTAGGTCAAGAAGAATTTACCGGGAAGTATTTAAGTTTCGTAGGATAAAGGGTTGGGTTATTATGGTATGGTATGTGGTTACAAAAGGCTGCAATTATTTTTTTATCACATCAATTCGAAAATAGATAGTTTGCTCTTCGAAAACAGGTAGCAAAATAGCACTTTGATCCCAAGGGCGGTAAAGTACTTTACTGCCCAAGGGCGGTAATGTGATTTGAATTTGGAATGTGCTTATTGAGTAAAAGTTCCAATCACCAAAGAGATCACGAACACTGTATGAACAAGCAGGCTTTATGATTAAAAAAAAAGCACCTGAACTAAATAAAAATAAACAAAAACACGTGAAACGCGCATTCCACCTTTGTTCATAATTGTTTACTCAAATTCAGATTTTACTTAGTTTTATGAAAATAAATAAAATTACAATAAATACATGATTATGACTATGAGATTATGTGACATTGTGACAATGTGACTATGTGACTATGTGACTATGTGACTATGTGACTCCGTGACTCCGTGACTTTGTTACTTTGTGACTTTGTGACTTTGTGACTTTGTGACTTTGTGACTTTGTGACTTTGTGACTTTGTGACTTTGTGACTTTGTGACTTTGTGACTTTGTGACTTTGTGACTTTGTGACTTTGTGACTTTGTGACTTTGTGACTTTGTGACTTTGTGACTTTGTGACTTTGTGACTTTGTGACTTTGTGACATTGTGACTTTGTGACTTTGTGACTTTGTGACTTTGTGACTTTGTGACTTTGTGACTTTGTGACTTTGTGACTTTGTGACTTTGTGACTTTGTGACTTTGTGACTTTGTGACTTTGTGACTTTGTGACTTTGTGACTTTGTGACTTTGTGACTTTGTGACTTTGTGACTTTGTGACTTTGTGACTTTGTGACTTTGTGACTTTGTGACTTTGTGACTTTGTGACTTTGTGACTTTGTGACTTTGTGACTTTGTGACTTTGTGACTTTGTGACTTTGTGACTTTGTGACTTTGTGACTTTGTGACTTTGTGACTTTGTGACTTTGTGACTTTGTGACTTTGTGACTTTGTGACTTTGTGACTTTGTGACTTTGTGAATTTGTGACTATGATTATGATTATTCATAAGTTGCACTAAGTTATTTTCTCATAGAGGGTGATAAAAAGTAGAGTGTCCACCTCGGGAGCAACACTATTTTAAGCTCGAGTGAAGTACTTTGAATCCCTCGCTACGCTTAGGATTCTACTTTAGAATCCCTCGCTACGCTCGGGATTCTACTCTAGAATCTTTCGCTCCGCTCTGGATTCAAAAAACACTCTCGCCATAAAAATAGTTGTTTGCTCCCTTGGTAAACAATCTACTATTTTAACACAAATATATTAAGTGTCAAATGAAAGGTGATAACAATATCGAAAGAACAAAGCGAGTTTTAATGTAAAATTACCTGACGGAATAGTAGATTGTGTCTTATAAGACCAAAATAATGTATTTAGGGCGAGAGCGATTTTTGAATCCAGAGCGAAGTGAAGGATTCTAGAGTAGGATCCCGAGAGTAGCGAGGGATTTTAGAGCAGAATCCTGAACGTAGCGAGGGATTCAAAATACGTCGCTCGAGGTTAAATAGTTTTGGAACCGTGTGGCACACTCTGCTTTTCATCCCCCTCTATGAGTAAAATAAATAAGAGATGTTTTTAGCAGTGACGAATTTATATTTACATAACCAAATTACAAATATATATTACTCTGGATTTGTTTGGTAGTAAATTGTTTATGACAGTCTCTGCGTTTAATTTTACACTTTTTGATGTTAATATTTCACTTTCACTGCTAGAACTCATCTTTTATTCAATTTGTGTGAATTATATTGAAATTGACTATTTTGATAAAAAGTAATAAAAAAAACCAATAAAAGTTTAAAAAACCAATAAACTTTTTCTAGTGTTCTAAATTTAAAATTCATTTCGTCGCTATTATTAAGTGCGCTAGAATGACCTATTTTGCGCGCACTTATCGAGGAACGAAGGGCCTCTTCGAATAAATAGGATGATAAATATATTTTCATCCCATTTAAATAAAAAAAAAACAAAAAAAATCTGGATTTTGAAATAAATCAAGATAGGTAACCTTTGGGTGATATCGATTTATGCTAGAGAATTAAATTTAAATACATAAAATCTATAAAACCACATCTTAGCA
The DNA here is from genome assembly GCA_932294275.1 of Chloroclysta siterata. Classification (NCBI taxonomy): domain Eukaryota; kingdom Metazoa; phylum Arthropoda; class Insecta; order Lepidoptera; family Geometridae; genus Chloroclysta; species Chloroclysta siterata. The sequence goes on along the minus strand of OW028590.1, from coordinate 21,609,421 downwards.
ATTAATCAATTTCGCCAATCTCATACATTTTGCTCTTGAAAACTGGTTTCACTGGTTCTGTTCTATATTAGTTCTACATAACACTCGGTTGCTAGCTGGTCAACTGAACTAGTTTTAAAGGCGTAGCCTCCCACACTCGTCCAAGGCCATGGTCAACGGTATGCACTCTGATTAAATAATTTATTCATAGGCAATAATTGAAGAACCGGGCTATAAAGCCCATGTTTTATTGTGGGGCTGTATTAAAGCTTCAAAACAAATAAAACATTGATCAGGCAATAAATAGTTAACTCAACCATAATACAAAACTACCTAATTTAAGGCTTATTAAGTTATTAATCAATAAAAACACAAAAAATATTGGCCAAGCTGGAAATGAAGATTAAGTAAGTAGCGTTTCTAGTAAAAGAACCAGTATCCAGCTCGCCACATTAGCCTCCAAGTGTAGGAGTTAAAATTAAATTACAGGTTTTCTATTTACACAGCCACCGAAATGAAAAGAAAAGCGTTTTATTATTTCAAAATTGAACTCTAATGCCAAATATAGAATATGGATGAACAATTTTAACATGTTACTCAGACCGCTTTAATCATGTAAGTAGCTTCTTTTCAAGATTATTTAAAGTTATTTGATCAAAACAACGAAGTATAGGTAAAATTCCTTATTCGCCTTGATACTTGATCTATTTTCATTTGAATATTTTTAGGTAACATAATATACCTACTGCTATTCAAATGACTATCGCTAGAATCAACAAGTTGTCTACACTAAAAGTGCCGTACCTGCTAATTTTTATAAAAAAGCAATAGGTCGCTTATTGCACTTACAAATATTGTTATTGAAAGAAAAGAAAGAAAACTCGTTTATTCATCCACCGCCGTAAAAAATAAATATACAAAAAAAACTAAATTAACATAAATAAAACAAACCAGTATACAAACTAGTAAGATAAAAATAATATATATATAGGTTACATTCAGTGGTGGTGAATGGGCCAACAGCTCAGCATATGCTACTGTATGTTGCCATAGAGTAGCGCTGGTCTTCTGCTGCGGTATTGGCCTCACGGATATCCAGGCTTTAGTTTGGCCCGCCGTATACCATGTTATATCATTACCTACAAACTACATTTCAGATATCCTACTAATATTATAAACGCGAAAGTTTGTAAGTATGGATGGATGGATGGATGGATGGATGGATGGATGTTTGTTACTCTTTCACGTAAAAACTAATGGATTTAAATGAAAGCTTATACATCAGAATAACACATAGGCTACAATTTATAAAGATATTGTGTGAATTGTCCAAAATATGACGATAAGTGGCACTTGCCACTTATCGTCATATTTTACTACTCTAGCGGTTTTGGCAGCGCACGCCAGAATAGCTCGCAGATGGTAGATTTTTTCCTATTTACTTAAATAGGAAAAAATCTACCATCTGCGAGCTATTCTGGCGTGCGCTGCCAAAACCGCTAGAGTTACACATATGTACAACGCCACGCTAATATAAGCTACTTGAAATACTAATCCTGCGCAGACGAAGTCGCGGGCACCAGCTAGTACTACATATAACAAAAAACTGACTACTTACTATTGCAGTCATCTTGCATATAGGCATTCCCGTCCTTAAGGTCAGTGCTATTTCTGACTGGATTGAGTAGGTATAAAACCACATCGGACCCTTCGAAGGACATCATTCACCCCTGTGAAGTCATCCCAAACAAGATGTACAAGCTGGTAAGTAGCACCCATACATATAAATAGTACTACTTTATTTAGGTATTTATCAACTTAGTTTACCTATGTTAAGTATGAGAGCACTGGTGGTCTAGTGGTAGCGGCCCTGCCTTGCGATTCTAAGCGAAGGTTCAAAACCGGTCCAATCATCATCCAATCCAATGAGTTTTTCTGTTCAAAAAGTAAAACATCGTGAGAAAACCGGCATGTTGTAGAGCCTGAAAAATTCTAAAACATGCATGTCAAGTGCTCTAAAGGAGCCTATTTGGGCGCACTTAAAATCCTTTCACCACACTGTTTCGAAGAAACTAGTAACACTTCAAGAGAGAGATACCTATGCAAACAAATCGTGCTAGCAAATACATTTTACTGGTAGTACAGTCACTGACAATATATAAGATTGTTAAACTTTATCATTTTCAAAATTATATAATACTTAATGTATTCACATGAAAATTATACGTCATTAATTTTGTATTCACGAACGGTATCGACTAGGCGTGAGCCATAGATAATGACAGACATAGGTACCAGAGAATTTATACAAATGTCAAAATTTTGACATTTGTGGCGCTAACGTATCCAAGCGATATTCCACCTTATTCTGTTTTAGTTAAGGATACGATACGTTTACGCGACTAACGTTCGTTCGACAAATTCGTTCGTGATTAGGCCACAGATGTGAATACAAGGCCATTTTTAAAATTGCAAAGTTTAACTGTCCTATTGCAGGCGACTGTATCTGGAAAAAGTACTATTTTAAAGTTCAAGAAATAAAAAACAAAACTTATATTATGTAGCATAACAGGTTTAATGGATACGGATTTTTTGTAATTATATTATCTAGAAAATTAAATATAACACCTACCTAGTCCCAAAAAATGAAATGTTTCTAACATTGGTATGCTGCGAAACTTTAGAATCGATTACTCTGATTTATTTTGTTAATTTGAATAACCTGTATTCATAAAATCAATACTTTATTATAGACAGCTGCATTATACATACACTTTTTTTTATTACATGAATAAAACAAAAAAAGCAAAAGTCTCCTAAAGGTGGAGTCTGTCATTTTCAGGGGTCGGAATAAGTAGAGTTTTAAGTACCAAATGACGTCATATACGCTACTACGAAATTTAAATATGGATATGCCTTTTTTAATCCCCGTGTCGGAAACGATTCGGGCTCGAAATCAATTGTGATAAAAACTGACGTTACCGATTCGAAACCTTTCCAAATGTTTTAAAATAAATCGTGTACGTGTAATGTGTAACGCTACTTAGTTTGTGTTTAACATAGGAAAAAAGTGTTTTAGAAGACAATAATATTAATCTTAACATCAAGTGGGCCATCTGCTTGTTCCATCAGCTAGTTTTATATAAAAAAACCCATAAGTTTTAGGAATGAATTTTTATTACTCCCCAATTCCAAGATTAAAAGGCATATCCATGTTAAGATTGCGTAGGTAATTCTACGTCATTTGGTACTTAAAAACTCTTCCTATTCCGACCCCTGGTCATTATCGTCTGTATGAAGACGTAGAATACCGCTAATGTACTTCTCACTCGCAAATTTATATATTTTTGAAGATATAAAAGTACTAAGTTTCAGACTAGTTTTCGTACTTAAACTTTCATTTAGGAAAACTAGGTAAAACTATATTTTTGCTGACTTTTTTTAAAGCTATTCTCCGTAACTCGGTTGGTTTACGATTTTTATAACTACAACACTAATTTTGTATCTCCAAAAAATGTTGGAACGTCCAAACGAGTTGTTTGACGGGTATCAGCCTCTTAAGACGGTAGCCTCGTTTTCAAACTAAGTATTTGACAAATTCTTGAGTCACTCACTATAAATAACGGCCGTCATAATAATGACAACTCGATGTTGACATTTAAGATTTTTTTTTTCAAATCTTGTTTTCTAATTTACATTACCACCTCCTTTACATAAAAGTAGTATTTAAACATTTAGGAACTGAGACATGACTATTATTATTATTATTATAAGCCCATAAAGGCCTCCCTTCCTACTCTCCAGTCGGTTCTACTTTGGGCCACTGTGGACCAGTTCTTTATTTGAGACATGACTGAGTTAGATAGATAGATAGATAGATAACTCTTTATTGTTCACCACACAGGAACATAGTACAAGGTTAAAGCATAAATTAAGGTAAAAACAATGGGCGACCTTATCGCTGACAGCGATCTCTTCCAGGCAACCTTGGAAGGATAAAAACTAATCGGAATTGACGGCGGTGTAGTGTTCCTTCAACTTTAGTTTAAAAATGTTGTGTGAGGACGCCATTTTAATCTCCAGAGGAAGAGCATTTATATTTCAGAGTTCTTTATATTTCAGTTGTCTTTCCTCGTCGTTTTGGCCGTTGCGTTCGCCGCGCCTGCCCCGGAGCCAGCGGCCGAGCCAAGTGCAGCCCTGTTATCCCCCGCGCTACCTCAATATGCGTACCCTCAGCTGGGCCTCGCCTACCCCGCAGCACACATCGCATACAGCGCGCCCCTAGCCTACCCAGGCTACTCAGCGTACCCGGCCGTCCCCCTCGCCTACAATAAGATCTACTGAACGAATTGAGATTCAAAATTGGCAGTGATGTGTTTGAATAAATTCATGATTCACTAAAATGTCGTATTATTTGTTTGCATATGGAAATCCACATCAAGGTCTTACTTATTCAGCTGCAATTCCGTTGCAAGATCACTAGTTTAAATAAAAATGGCGAGGTTCTTTAAATAAATAGCTCTTTCTAAGGAGCTGCCATAAATATTAAGTCCCAGTCTAGTCATCTCTGGCTTTTCATTTCTACCTGTAAACTATAGGCTTCCAGCAGTAGATTTGACAGCCTTCACAGCTCAGTTGGTAGTAGCTCTGCCTTCTGCGCCGTAGGCCGTGGGTTCGATCCCCACCGAGAACAAGCATTTGTGTGATGAACATAGATGTTTGTTCTCTGTCTGGGTGTTATAGAATATTATAAGTATGTATTTACAAAAAAAAAAGTATATAAGTAGTTTATCAGCTATCTGGTTCCCATATCACAAGCTTTGGCTTAGTTTGGGGCGAGATAGTGCTGTGTGGAATGTCCACCAATATTTATTTATTTATTTATTTAGATTTAAAAGGTTAAAAGTCAAGCCGGAACGTATAGAAACGCGCAGCACAGCTTGATGTTGATTGTTAAAAAAACGTAGCATAAGAAACACAGTACAGCACAGCGTAGTACAGCGCAGCATAGCTCGATGTAGGTTTGTCATCCTAAGGGCTGTGTACAATTGCTGGGTCCGTCTGTTTTATTGTTTATTAGCGTTTGGTCGTCGTTTTAAGTACCTGTACAATTTCAACGGTTTTCACATTCTAAAGTTTTGTTGACACTGCTCAATAGATTGATGACGTACGAAATGTGTCTTCCAAAACAGGTGTGGAAATGCTTCTTTACAACTGTTATATAATGTACAACATGAAACATACATTATGTTAAGTTCTTGATTTGTATAATATTAATTTATACGGTCATAAAAATTCGATCATAATATCATTACATTATGCGGCTCGAGATTATATATATCGAACGATGTTTTCGGTAATAAGCTATGAATTATTTAAAGTGGGTATTTATTATTGAAACATTTATAAGCACATACAAAGGAAAATAGAGATTGTGAATGATTATTAATGTCTAAAATATAATTAATTATAATATATTTATTACTTCAAATGAATGAATACAGTATGAATTATTAAAATTTGAGCTTGTTTAACATCTCACGTGCCGGAATTCCAGACACAATAGAAAATGTATTGTGTCTCTCGTGGATCTACGTTCCGGCATGTGAGATGTTAATCATGTTTACAGCAAATAAAATTATTTTCGTTTATATGTGCATGTATGTTATGTACGGTACACCTGCAATCGCTTTTCTATCACAGGCCTACTGTAATTCTTTCACGTAGGGTAGAAATAAGAATCTGGCGGATGTGTTCTAAATCAATAGTACCTTGTTGCTGATGTGATGGTTGCGGCATTACCAATTATTTTTATGAATCGCTTATGTAATAGGAAGTTGATAGAGAAGTAGTTGTTTATAAACTCAAAGGTTGCGTTTCTTTTTCCAAAGGCGCTTATACGATGTTTTTTCCTATAAAAGTTTTACCATCTCAGTGCTATGCTATCCTACATATGGCCCACCTGATGTTCAGTGGTAACCATCATTTTATCAAAGCATTGACTCGAAAGTCACGCACGATAACGTACTCTACGATGCCATTCCCTGCGTACATCAACTTGAGGCGTACAGAGGTTAAGCCTTATGTCCTCCACCTCCACTCTTCTTCTTATAAGAATTATTGAAAAATTAAACAAGACTTAATGCACAAAACTATATTAAATCATCAGGCAAATCAGTGTTTATATAATGGATCGCAATCAGTCTTCAACGAACGTAGTAAGCTCCGGAGTAGCCATAGGGGTAGGCAGCAGCAGCGTAAGGGGACGCGTAGGCCAGAGGCGCGCTGTAGGCAGAGTATCCGGAGTACGCCAGAGGGGCAGCTACTCCAGGAGCGGCGTAGGTGATGACCTGAGGCTTGGGGCTGGCAAAAGCTGCAGCCAGGAGGGCGAAGAAGACAAACTGGAAATGAGACATTTATGAGTGAGATGGTAAGGAAAAAGCAAAGTTTTTTGCCTTCTAGGACTAGACTCACTTAGTTTAAGGACGATTATATCCTTGTGATAATATTGAATAAATATCTTTTGACTTTGACTTTATGTGACCTCATTCAGTTCGATTGTCACCACACTGGAGCTTAATTATTATATTATTTTGTAATAAGACACATTCAAAAGAACGGTAAGAACCAAGTGGTAAGTTTGTTGGTTGTAACTAGGCTTGATCGCGTAAAACTGGCACCTTAACTAACCTAGCTTTAAGACTTTTCAAAGTGATCCTTGTGATTCAATTGAATACCTAATAACCTTTAACTTTGACTTTAGCACAAGCATGTTATTTACATATACAGAGTGTTAAAATACCACTCCCGAAAACTACAGGAGGCTAAAGCACCCATCAATATGAATAACTTTTTCTAAGGAACCAACAACATGCTGCTGTTCTCAGGAGTGGTATTTTTACATCTTGTATATAGAAACTTCCACACAAAATAAAATGATTGCCAGACCATGGTTACAATAATTGGAAGGGTAATCTAGGTAATACGCCGTAACAAGCTCATTGTCCGCCCTTATTATCCAGAGACAGAGGTCTATAGGGCGATACCTTCAATGTGAATTCAAGGGCAACGACTTTATCTTACGGACAAAAACGATACATTCGTAGAAATGACACTGCGTTGTTTCATGATTAGAAACCACAGATACAGAGATTTTTCGAGAGTAGTAGAGCTCTTTGTGAAGGGCTCGTCCGGGGAAGTACCTACTACCACCACGGCTTTTTCTGTCGCCGAGCAGCGTTGCTGTGTTTCGGTCTGAAGAGTGTGGTTGCCGGTGTAATTACAGGCACATGTGGCTTAACATCTGTATGCCTCAAGTTGATGGACGCAGGACAGTGCATCGTAGGGCACGTTTCTATCGTGCGTGACTTACGAGGCAATGCTTTGTTATAGGTGATGGTTACCACTTAACATCACGTGGGCCATCTGCTTGTTCCATCAACTAGTTGTATAAAAAAAAACAGCCTAACGGCTTTTCATCCCTAGGCACGATAGATAACCCAACATATTTCTTAGTAAAAAGTACTAACTCAGTTCTTTGAGGGGATGTTTGAGGGGATGTCTAAGGGTAGTCAAAGATACGTCCAAATATCACATTTGACGCATACCCGCATTTTGCTGTAGTTGGTATTCTATGCGCGACAATCTTACAAGCCTATCCCGTAGCTAAAATACGCACTGGTTTCCTCACGATGTTTTCCTTCACCGTTTGAGAGAACTAAATAAATAAATAATAAATAAATATTGGTGGACATTCCACACAGCACTATCTAGCCCCAAACTAAGCCAAAGCTTGTGATATGGGAACCAGATAGCTGATATACTACTTAAATACTTTTTTTTGTAAATACATAGTTATAATATTATATAACACCCAGACAGAGAACAAACATCTATGTTCATCACACAAATGTTTATTCGCGGTGGGGATCGAACCCACGGCCTACGGCACAGAAGGCAGAGCTGCTACCAACTGAGCTGTGAAGGCTGTCTGGCACTGTAGCATGATTAAGTGAATACCCCATAATACATGATACCTACTCGTACCCTATTTATGATCGCATCTGGTATTAGCAAGCGTCTTATACGGCGATGTACCTATCATAAATGCAAACCATGCTGTTTATTTAGCTTATTTAACCTGTTTCATATCTATTTTGTTCGGTAGTTACTCTCTACTTTCACGTCTCGTCGCCGTAGGAACCGAATAAAGTGAGATTCCGAACCCTACTGATCTATTTATATCACACGAAAAACATCAATCTTTGGAGTCTGCGTCAGAATCAAACATTGAAGGGTTTTTGTAAACATGTGAGATACGACTAATTAATTGGTGAGACGATTTAATACCTCAAAGTAGGTAAAATAATAAAATAAAAATAAATAAAAAGTACCTTTTAAAAAATGGAATTGAAAAATGACAAAAAATATAGAAACTTTACAAAAAATCAAGGTGACGTAGTTTGTCAGCAATCAAGAGAGGACGCTGATACAAAACCTGAGAGAAGGACGCTGATACAAAACCTCAAAACCCAATTCCCACAGGCTAAGTATGTAAAATAATGAAAAATTACGATGAATATAAGTATAAAATGGAAAATGGTCGCCTTTCAGTTATGTTTGAGACAAACAAAAAGACAACTTCTAAAAAGCTAAGCTGAACAGCTACATGAATGATGACAATGTTTAATTTCTATTTATTAATAATATGAGTATAATAAAATCGCTTACCACTTTGGCGAACATTGTTGTATTGTACTTGTAGCTATCAAGTGATAATACTAATGACAATGTCCAGGTTTATATACTTGCAGTTACAGAACGACCACGCCTTGATTGGTTGTCTTGTCACAACAAAAAGCGTCCTTGATCTTCAAAGTAATAGATTCAATACATGAAGGTGTACTTACATGACCACCGATGTGTATCAATGAGTAATCGATATCCGTGTTATAGGTATCGCTATTGTCGAAGTCCTTTTGAGGAGCTCCATAACCATCTTCTTTTATTGTAATATTTATATCGACTTCTTGTCGTATCTCTAGTTCTTTGACAGTGTGGTGATAGCATTTTAAGTGTACCTCAGGGAGGCTCCTTTCGAGCACTTGACATATGTTTTAGAACTTTTTAGGTTCTACTAGATGCTGGTTTCCTGACGGGAAGCGGGGCCGCTACCACTAGTCCACCAGCGCGCTCATTTTAGTCGTTGAAATACAATATTGAATTTGGGTAATAATTAAGTCATAAGGATAAGTACCTAGCAGGTTCATAGTAATTTGTTATCATGTTTTCCAAGCAATTTTTTTTTTAATAAAAACAGCTGATAGGACAAGCAGATGGCCCAACTGATGTTAAGTGTTAACCATCACCTATAACAAATCATTGCCTCATCATAAGTCACGCACGATAGGAAGGTGCCCTACGATGCACTGCCCTGCGTCCATCAACTTGAGGCATAGGTACAGATGTTAAGCTTAATGTGCCTATAATTACACCGGCAACCACACTCTTCAAACTGAAACACAGCAACGCTGCTTTGCGGCAGAAAAGGGCGTGGTAGTAGTACTTCCCCGGACGAGCCCTTCACAAAGAGCTCTACTACTTTGAAAAAAAGCATCTCGAGTATTTGACACAAGTACGCCTACTTTAAAAAAAAAATAAGTCCCTATCTCCATTTGGTTTTATTATGAAGAAGTCCACTGCTAGACTCAACTGCCTGTCCCATAGATTTCTAAGAAGAACGATAGCTTATTCCCTCCACTGAGTCCCTGCGGTTTTCGCAGTAGTCCTAGAAGTTATATGACATGCCAATTCTACATACCAAAAAAAATGTTAACAGGTTTTTTAAACATAGCAAACCTTATATATAACGTTTAATGATCCCAGTTCTAATATAAACTACTAGGTATTGTAATTCACATTTATCAAGCTTGTACCAATTTTATGGCTTATATAAAAAAAACTTCTTTTATGATAGGGTAGTAAAAAACAAAACCTGATCATAGCTACTATGTTATTAATAACTACACCTGAGATTTTTTAACACTGCCTGACATTTTAATATTGCGATATCTTAGTGGACTTTTTTGATTAGTACCTTAATTTTTAAGAGTAGCGAGATATCGTAAATCATTATTTTTTATTTTTTATTTGCTTAGATTTCAATCAATTAATTTGAATATATAGTTCTTGTTTTATTGCTGATTCTTTGATATTTTCAAATCTTTTAAGCTGTAAATATAATACATAATCTTTAAGTTACTTAATCAAACAATATTTTTTTAGTGAAATATATTACAACGGATAAACAAAAATCTATAACTAAACAAAAATAAACATTTCTCAAAATCAGTAATATCCATATCCGTAGTTGTAAGGCGACGCTCCGTAAGTTCCGTAAGAGCCATACGCCCCAGGGTTGGAGTAGCCAGAGTATCCCCCGTAGTAGCCGGGGTACCCAGATGAATAGCCGTTGTATCCATAGCCGCTGTAGAGTTGAGGCCTAGCGAGAGCTACGGCCACAAGAGCGAGAAAAAATACCTTAAACAAAGAGATGAGTGGTTGTTACTCATTCTATACATTTTTTTATACATCTAGCTGATGGAGCAAGAACAATCACGTATAGCAAAGCATTGCCTCGTAAGTCACGCTCGATAGGAACGTGTCCTACGATGCACTGCCCTGCGTCCATCAACTTGAGGCAGACATATGTTAAGCCTCATGTGCCTGTAATTACACCGGCAACCACACTCTTCAAACCGAAACACAGCGTTGCTGCTTGACGACAGAAAAAGGCTTGGTGGTAGTACTTTCCCGGACGAGCCCTTCATAAAGAGCTCTACTACTCTTCTCTTTTATAGTACACAAAACATGTCAAAGTTAGTACCCTGCCGTAACACAGTAAAATCTAGCACGGAGGGTACGAATTTTGTAACTACTCCTTTTTTTATAGCCTATGTAAAACAGCCTTACAAAACTTATGATCATTATATTGAACTTAGATACATGGATCTACATAAGGTTTAGTTTAATATAGCTTCCTGTCTAGAATAAGTATTATATGTAAGTTACAAGAGTGAACTATTCAAATTGAAATAATATTATGTTTATGTTTATATTGTACCCTCCGTATTTTTTTAAGGTAAGTAGGATAGGTTGATAGTTAGGCTGGAAAACGATTGAAACGTAAACGTAAAGTTAGCAATTAAAATCGCTACCTATATAAATATTAAATTGAACTTACTTATTTGGATATTTTTTGGATTGGATATTGACTAAATTAACTTTAAGAAGCTGGAGAATTATTCACGTAAAAATAAAGTAAGAATACTTTGGTAAATTTTAGATTTTCAAAAAGCTTGCCGTGCTGTATAGCTTTTTTCAATATTATCATGACCACAAAAGGCGCGCCTGCCTAGTAGCTGTGGGTATACATAGTGCCAGGTATACCCACCTTATATTGGATTTCAAAGTAATTTGCCAAAATTATAATTTTGTTGGAGTGTATGAGCAAAGCTCTTTTATATGACACCTTTCCATATTTGTATCGAATTCAGAATCAGAATCAGAATAATCTTTATTGTAAACTGTTGTTGTATTTATTAATTTACCTCATTTTTGGACCCCGATATAATAATAACTCATTAGGCATATTAACTCACTATCTTATCAACAAAACATATTCCATGCAAATTGGGTTAGCCAAATCATTCAAATCAATTGAGAAATGACGAATCAAAGATGATAACAATTTTTAGCATATTAAAACCTTGAGTAAAAAATAGAGCATAAGAAATATTTGGAAAGATTTCGTAACTTTGAAGCAAATTCTGCGTACCAACGTCTAAGTCAGTATAAATTTTGCCGCTATACCTACCTATGTTTACGTAACAATATTTAAACGTGATTCTCAATTAAAGAGTACCTGTTTAAGTGTTTACTAACGTCACGTTTCAAGAGTCACGTGATTGCAAGAAAGGAAAATGAGCAACTCGTTTGAGTTTTTCTTTGCTTTTGTCTAATTTGGCATATTTGTTTGGTCAGACTTAAAACACGCATTTAGGTAATGTATTTTTGTGTGTGATATTTATGTGTTATAAACCATTGTTAACTTTCAATTTGATATTAAGAGTAGATTTGGTTAATCTCCTTTAAATATTACTATTTTAAGCAGATACCTTACTAACTCTTTAGGCTTATTTTAATTACCTATTGAAAATAATTAAGTATAGCAATATTGTATGCCTGAAAAGGGTAGACTATTCGAACAAAACTACCTATTGTAAGATTTATTTACATGGTTTTACAATTAATAAATCTTATTCTTACCAATTTGGCAATCATATTGTTTCTCAATACCGTGTTATCCTGGTTCACACTTAAACTTTGCAAGCAAACTGTTCCGATTTTAAGTACCCTCTACCTATATAGGCTGAGTGTGTCCTTGGGGCTGTACAAACAATAAAAACCTCTATATGAAACTCAGTTGGGAATCAATGTAAATTATCAACACAGACATACATACTGAGGACGCGCTCCACATTATAATCAGGTTGTCTTTGTTACTCGCTTTATATTTGCAAAAATTTAATACAGCACGTACCTATGCATTTAGTTTTATTACTTGTTATGCTTAAATGGTATTTATTTATTGCTTTGACCAAACTTTGCTTTGTGCATATCGCTGAGCAGAATAAAAACGCACGGGATCGACTTGAACCAATTGTTTTTTTTTATTTGCGTGCGTATTGTGTTCAGTATAACAAACGCCGTACCCAAGCTCATAATAATTTAAGTAAGCTAATCGTATAGCAATCATATAGCTAAGCTATCATATACAAGCTAAGAAAAACAATAAATTTGCTGGCGAAGGCACTAAATTGTCAATATAAATCCAGGTAGGCTGCTGTAAGTATTTTTATAAGCAAACTTGTCTTTAAGTTGCGAATTTTATTTCTTTGCCTAATCTATCAATAAGAGTTTGTATCGTTTTTATTGAATAGATAGGTATACCTCTCAAAAATATTTACAAATCAAATGATATTAAATCGTTTTCCTATTCTATTTGAAGGGCTACAAGGATGAGTTTCAATCTGATTTCGTACAATCTCAACCCATACAAGGTAGGAAGTTTCTATGACAACGGGATCAATGCCCGTGTCTCACGCCCTTGTTGTTGACATCCTAACATAATAGATCATACAAAAAATCAAGGCTAGACATTTGGTATATAAAGCTCAGTACTCTTAGGTTGGGTATGATTCAGTACACTGCATCGCAATCTATCAACATGTTCTCCAAAATTGTAAGTACTGTCGGTCAAAAAGAGCCATAATCAAGCCACCAAAAGTTTCATAGTTTTGCTTTCAATAACTTATAGTACCAATCACGTTTTGTTTTAAAAGCTTTTTTCTGCATCAAGTTGACTATCTTTGCATCTGCCATATTTTATTCATGTACAAGTCAAGCTTCATATTTCAGTACATATCAGGAAACAAATTGAAGTTTTACCTCATCTCTCGTAGTCGTTTCTGAAAATTGGCAGGTTGAAAGTTGTGTGTAAAACGTACGTAAGAAAACCTCAGTTCTTTGATTTAAATGTTTACTCGTAACTTCTTTTACAGATTGCTCTTTTCGCCATCTTCGCTGTAGCCTTCGCGGCTCCCAACCCGAAGCCAGCCCCCGCCCCTGCCCCTCAGTACTTGACTTACTCGGCCGGGCTTGACTATGCCTACCCCTCAGCTGCCTACGTGCCGTCCTACGCTGCTCCTTACGCCGCGGCTGCACCCTATGCATACCCTGCCGGTGCCCTCTACTACTGAACTGAACCAACTCAGACAATCTAAACGCGACTCTTTTACACTCCGCTTACTAATTAACCCGAATAAAGTATAAATTTGTGCAGCAAATGATATTTTTTTTCGATAAATGTCAGTAAAAACGCCAATGTACATAGTGTTTACAAATTAATAACCAAATTTTTAAACTATATTGGTGTACTAGAACTTTTCATTTTCTTGTCAATAAATAAAACCGCATTAACGAATTTATCTTTTTTTTTTACCCTTTCAGCAGTTCTAAATCTTTTATTTATTTGAACCTACATCCTTCAAAAATAATTAAGCCCTATAAATCTTACGAACCCCCAAGAGCTCCTAAATCCTAAAAAATCCCTACACGCCCTAAAAATGCCTATAACTTCCTATACTAATATGAACACTACACACGATGTCTATAAAAATCTAATTATAGTCGCACCTGTTTGAAATAGGTATCTGATTGATTATTGTCGGTATATATTATACTAAATCACTATTTAGGGTTTTATCGTCCGACAAGAAACCCGTTTTGCCATGTCCGTGTCTCCGTATCTTAAGCCATATTATTTATCATGCTAAAACCACCGAAAACTATGATAATAATAACCTGTTTAACATTATATTATAACCAAGGATTACATACACTAGGCAGCATTATCGTCTAGGTATGATCATTTTTAGAGTAGTAGTGCTCTTTGTGAAGGGCTCGTCCGGGGAAGTACTACCATCACGCCATTTTCTGCTGCCAAGCAGCGTTGCTGTGTTTCGGTTTGAAAAGTGTGGTTGCCGGTGTAATTACAGGCACATGAGGCTTAACATCTGTATGCCTCAAGTTGATAGACGCAGGGCAGTACATCGTAGGGCACATTTTTATCGTGCGTGACTTACGAGGTAATGCTTAGTTATAGAGGTGATTGTTACCCCTTAACATCAGGTGGGCCATCTGCTTGTTCCATCTGAGGGCTTATTACGAGTTTAGTGCCGATCGAGTGCCGATCGTCGATCGTTACGATACACCGAATTTTCTATGAAAAAAAAACGGTTTCTTAAAGAATACGCTAGATGCCGTTGATTTATTTTCATAGAAAATTCGCTGTATCGTAACGATCGACGATCGGCACTAAACTCGTAATAAGCCCTCAGCTAGTTGTATAAACAAACAGGTACGCCTAATGGGGATATTTACCGTGCCTGGGGATGAAAGTCGTGAAGCTGTTTCTGTTTTTTACGAACATTTTGATAAATAAAAAAAAACTTTTCAGAGAACCCAACATGTTGTATAAGCAGGTACCTAAAGTTATTGTATTTTTATTTTTGTACCATAGAAGACAGGTAAAGCTCCTTAATTTTTTCTTTGACAGGCAACACAGCTCAGTTGGTTGGATCCCCACCAAGGACAAATATGTGTGTTGAACATAATTATCTGTTGGGTTCTGTCTAGTTCTATATACCTATTGTATTTTCTGACGTATGTAAAACCAATTCTATGTCAGCGTGTAATTATACACGCTGACAATACAACTGACGATCGTCAGAGACCTAAGTGTAGGGGACAGAGCTACTTTAGGCACTTGGTTCAAATAGACAGCTGTAGATATAGGCAACCTACCTATATCGTGTCTTTATATTTTCATATACCTAACCTATGTAATGTAAAAAAATATTTTTAAGAACTAAATAAATATTATCAAATTGTATCAGTTATTGGTCCCCATGCTTTGCTTAGTGTGAGGCTAGATAGTGATTTGTTGAACGTCCACCAATATTTATATATTCATAATTATGTATACGAGATAAGAGCTGTGCAGACTGAAATAAAACTACCTTGTCCATAAAATAATAATTAAAAGACGATTTGACCTTACTCCTTTTCGAGATAACACGCTTCAAACCTCGATATTCAAATTAAATGCTCCAATTTTAAGGCAAGGACAGTAAAAAATAATCCTTGAACTTCACAATACAATGGAGTGTCCACACGGATCTAAAAGATGACATGAGTGATGTGACAGATGAGAAACAAAAAAACATCCTGACAAATTAGTGACAAACCGGAAGCAACTGGTTGGTAACCGCCGCCATATTCTTCAAAACAAATGACGGCTGATTTACTATCAGCTTGCTAAACAGTATTTTTATCTGTTTCACTTGAAACTGGCAAGATTGCCTGTCAAACGACGAACAAGTGCCATAAATCGGAGCATAGAAGAAGAATTATGATGGATTCGGTTTACGTAATTTTGGGAAGCGACATAGCTTTTTCATTTTAATTGTTTTAAGTAAGTGTATTGTGTGACTTCGGTGGTATTTTAACCAACATTACTTAAAATCGCTACTATTTACTTCAAAACAAATGACGGCCGACTTAGCCGACGACTGACTGCTAAACAGTATTTTTAATTGAAACTGGCAAGATTGTCTGTCGAATGACGGACAGGTATCATAAAGGGGGTGAAGAAGAAGAAATATAATCGTGCATGTTTTAGAGTGGCACGGTTTTAATTACCTGACCTAATGCTATCTATCAGATATTCCATAACTACTACCTATACAACGGACGCATTTTCTATAAAAACGGCCAAAAAATCCCGTTTGTTGTGTGGGAGCCCCCTTAAATATTTATTTTATTTTGTTTTTAGTAGTAATTGTTGTTATAGCGGCAACAGATATACATCATCTGTGAAAATGTTATCACGGTTCATGAGATACAGCCTGGTGACAGACGGACAGACAGACAGACAGACGGACGGACAGCGGAGTCTTATTAATAGGGTCCCTTCAGGTACGGAACCCTAAAAAACAGTGACAAAAAGCTATTATACGTATATAAAGTTAAGTGGTACTTAAATACAAAAAAACAATCGAATGTTACTCTTTACTATTTCCCAGCGTTACCAATATTCGTTTGAAATAGAAATACATATGTATGGACATTCCACACAACACTATCTAGCCCCAACCTAAGCAAAGCTAGTAGGTACTATGGGAACCAGATGGCTGATATTATAATTATATAGGTACTTTTTTTAAACTTATCTTTAAGTGTTCCAAAACTTGTACTTAAAACTTCAGGGGGCTAAAGTACCCATCAATATGAATAACTTTTTCTAATACATTTTAGCCAGGTAGATATTGAAATTTTGTATGAAACAGCTGTTTTTTTTCGCATTCACAGTTTTGGTTCCTTAGAAAAAGATTTTCGTATTAATGGGTACTTTAGCCCCCTGAAGTTTTAAGTACAAGTATTGGAACACTTTGTATATTTATACACCCACACTGAAAGCAAACATTACACACAATGTATGTTTCCGCGGGGATCAAACCCACGGCCTTCAGCGCAGGAGGCTGACAATGATAACTGAGCTGTAAGGGTGCTCTAAAAATAAAATTCCTTTATAGGATTTTGCAAAGCAAGAAACTTCTTTTAAAACTTGTTTCATCAAGAATGTATAGGTGCTCGTAGGTAGGTAAAGTCTCATATTCACACTTCGACAGTAGCATAACATATAGTGACCAACTGCCGGCCAAGTATTACCAACTTTGCAGTCAGGGACTCTGTTATGCGTACCTGTTTTTATTTTATTTTTATTTTATTTATTTAACAATCCTTACTAATATTATAAACGCGAAAGTTTGTAAGTATGGATGGATGGATGTTCGTTACTCTTTCACGTAAAAACTACGGAATGGATTTTAATGAAACATTACAATAATATAGCTTATACCTCAGAATAACACATAGGCTACAATTTATAAAGATATTATGTGACTAATCCTGCGTAGACGAAGTCGCGGGCACCAGCTTGTATAAAATAAAATAAAAACCGTTATATACCTTCAGCACAATAATACTTAAAAGAACTAGCTGTTGCCCGGGGCTTCGGTCGATTAGGTAGTGATTAACATAAATATTGAAGGCTTTTTCCCTTTGTTGAGTTTGTTCATGTTTTCTACCCCGTTCGCAGTAGGTAATTTATCGGGATAAAAAGTATCCTATATGCTTATCCAGGTTACGGAATATATTTGGTTTTACAGTACATTAATTTAGTATTTATAAATAAGTAGGATAAGATTTCGGTTTAAGATAAAGATCAATGGAAAGCTAGCCTATTAAAGCGTCAAAAAACACTTTAAATCGTCCTATAAGTAACCTTTATGTACAAATAAATCATTGTATTTTCATTTTTTTATTGTATTCAAAACTTTTTTCGAGTGGGATTTGATAAAAAAAGTTTATGATTTCCTAAAAGTATTAAACACTATAAAACTAATAAAAATCAAATAATATAGGTATAGTCTTCATAATAAAGGTATTTATGTGCCTATAACGTTTTCATGCCTTAACACCGGTGTTTTAATGTTCAGTTGAATCACAAGGATCACTTTGAAACGTCTTAAAACTAGGTGCCAGTTCCACGTGCGCAAAGCCTAGCTAAGAGAACAGGCAACAAACTTACGGCTTGGTTCCTACCGTTCTTTTGTATGATCCTTGTTACAATGCCTTCACAGCTCAGTTGGTAGTAGCTCTGCCTTCTGCGCTGTAGGCCGTTTGTTCGATCCCCACAGAGAACAAACATTTGTGTCATGAACAAAGATGTTTGTTCTCTGTCTGGGTGTTATATTATATTATAAGTATGTATTTACAAAAAAGTATATATTATGTATTATATCAGCTATCTGGTTCCCTTAAGCTCTAGTTTCGTAAGCTTTGGCTTAGTTTGGGGCTAGAAAGTGCTGTGTGGAATGTCCACCAATACTATATTTATTTATTTATTTAATGTAATATAAATATTGAAGCTCAAGCTATCTCCATCTACGGAAGATACGGAAGGAACGCGTTTTGAAGTCTCCGAGTTTGCGTTAAAAATAACTCAATCCCCCAACCGCAGCTATGTTTGGAATAATGATGACCAGACAGAGTTACAGTAAAGTGTGTAGGTACATTTTAATGTTAATCAGGTAAGATAGCATCAATTGGTAGTCAATGGTCGTTAATTTTGAGGCCAGTTTTGAGCAGTGAGGACATCTAGTTTAGTCGTTTATCTCCATTAAAGCAATCTTCAAAGGTCTCTCATTTTTTTCTTTCCATATGCTGTATAGTTACACTCGTATAAATAAATAAATATTGGTGGTCATTCCACACAGCACTATCTCGCCCCAAACTAAGCCAAAGCATGATATGGGAACGATAGCTTATATACTACTTAGATGCTTTTTTTTTTTGTAAATATATATTTATATTATTATATAACACCCAGACAGAGAACAAACATATTTTTTATCTATGTTCGTCACACAAATGTTTGTTCTCGGTGGGAATCGAACCCACGGCCTTCGACACAGAAGACAGGACTACTACCAACTGAGCTGTGAAGGCTGTCAAATAAAAAATATGTTTATCTCTGTGGCTTTTTGTTGGCTGTGTGCCTAAATTTTGTAATACGATTTTTATTTAAGACCTATAATGACGTACAATTAAACATGATGATAAAGATGTATTATATATACTCAAGTATAACGAACTGAAATAAATTCAAAATACATTAAAAAGAGTTGTCAATTTTTATTTCGCTTGTAATTCTTCAAATCAAATTCTTTTTTTTTCCATGTTCATTATTATAAACTAAACCCACATTTAAATGCTATTGTACTTTAGTATGTAATCGGGTTTGAAAACCCCTTATTCAATATTATGAAACTCATCTAACATTAGATAAACCACTGATATTTCAATAGGAATTAATTAATCTATTCTCATCTATTTGGGTTGCATTGTATTCTGACGTCCGTTAATAAGCTTGCAGGCTCATCCGAACCCTTGCATCCTATTAGCATACAGATAATGAAGGCTTTGTTCAAAAGCTATTTCCACCGGTTCTAGTAAGCTCCATAATGATGACTGGTTTTCGTGGGCCGGTGTAGAGTGACCAAGGATCTTTATATTCAAACTGAATAATGATTGCGATGAACAGGAGCCCTCTGTCTCTTTTTAATAAATAGAGAGAAAAAAGAAAAATATTTAATTAAAAAAATAATGGAAACAAATGATCGTGTATCTTACCTACCTACGTGGTTAAGGTCTGTATTAGGGAGTGTGTGGGAGTGGTATAAAAAAAGATAAAAGTGCGTAGGTACAAGCACTAAGAGAGCACTGGTGGTCTAGTGGTAGCGGCCCCGCCTTCCAGTCCTAAGGTCGTGGGTTCGAAATCGGTCGTGCACCAATGAGTTTTTCTGTTCAAAATTGTATGCACAATGCCAGTACTCTCAAACGGTGAAGGAAAACATCGTGAGGAAACCGGCATGTCGTAGAACCTAAAAAGTTATATAACATGTGCCAAGTGCTCGAAAGGAGCCTCATCTTTTCACCACACTGTTTCGAAAGAAACTAGTGACACGACAAGATAGAGAGTAACAAGCAGGTAGAGAAAGGCTCCTGGGTTGTATAAAACTGGGTATCCTACTTTATTTTTCGTAGAAATTAATAAAGAGGTATGTAACTATGTTTTTTGAACTTATGTTATAGGAATCTCTTCCAGACCGTCGTTCTAGGGATACGATCGTCCATTGATTCCACTTTGACAAAAAACAAACAGCAAAAAAAAAAATTGCCATAACATTGTGGCAGCACGTTGCCCCTGTGCGACTCTGGGTCAAATTTGGTCCCATCTCTGCATAAAAGGATAGGAAAACTCATAGTAGACCCATTGTCTTCGGTAGTCGTAATATATGGCTACCCTAGGTAACAATGTTGGTATGACATGATTATGACATACGGTTCGATACATTCGACGAATCCAAACTGTCCCACAAGTACCTGCTATGTTATTGCCTGTGACAATTCTATGACATAACAGAACACAAAGGGAACCAAACGCTGTATGGTTTTCTGTGGGCTTCGTCGACGCGTCATATCGTTACATAACGTTCAGCATAAACATTTTGAATCGGATTAGGTTTTGCTCAACGCAGAACATTTTTCTGGAACAATGATTATGTTTGAATCAAGGTTTAAGCATTGGTTTTTTGAAATGACTTTAATCTGACAAAAAACACTTGCGTTTAGATTTAGACTTGAGTTTTGTTACAAAATGTTCGAACGATAAACAATTTTTTTTTTTAAATTAATTAAACAATACCTATCTACCACAGTAATATTAGACCTTAAATATTAGATATTATATAACCTGCATTCTGTGCTATCACTACCGTCTTTGCATCTAGAATCTAGGTAAAAAGTAGAGGTACGTTTAGGTAGAAGTACTTTTTAGGTTTAGGTTGTAATTGTATAATAAGTTTAGTAGCTATAATTCATACATAATTTCTAAAGCAGGTTATTATTAAATTACAAGCAGGGTGACCGTGTCAAGCACTCATGTAAGTTAATTAATACTTGAATAGATGTAAAATAGGTCTTCTAATCTAAAATAGTTAAGATTCGGTAAAGTCACGAGACGATACAGGAGAGTTAATAGTTACTATTACAAGGAATGGGCGTCATATAACGTGTCACACAAAATTAAACCTACTTGACTTGACCTCTGATGTAGCCTGGAGGCATCCTGGAAAAACAAGTTTTTGAAAGCGATTCCACCGTTTTTTATAGGATATATTGTTTAAAATAACATAAACTTAAAAGCTTACAAAATTCCGGTACTTTTAAAATATCTGTGCAAATAAACAAGTTTATTAAAAAAACAAATTCTCTAGTTCCATAACAAAAGATTTTTTAAACAAAAGATTCTTCTTGATTTTTAAAGTTTCTGTTTTGGAGATGCGCGGCACAAATACTAGTGGGACATTTGAAAGGAATATGTCATATCTACAAGACCACGAATTTGGGCTAAACTTTTAAAATCCGTTGTTTAAATAAGCATAACAAATCACCTACGTCAGAAATCACCTACCTACCCAGTTACCGAGAAAATTGAGTGGAGCGCGCAGTCGAATCGCGTGTAGAATTGAAGACCTCTAAGTTCAATCAAAAATTAATTAGGGCGCTCTCGTGTACCTATTGGCGCGGTCACGTTGTGAGGGGGTTGCTGAATTCTTCACGGTTACTTTGCTTGTGAAAACGTGCTGCGTGACTAACACGTTACATTTTATTTTATACAAAAACCAAAATCAGCAAGCAAAGTTGCAGCTAGGGAAAATAAACTGTTCCTTTGATGGTTTAGTTATGACATTTTGTTCCGTTCGTTTTCATTACATTGCACTGAATGGAAGACAGGTTTTCGTCTGGCGCCTACAATGGTTTACGATCTTTGTCGCGTGTCTACGCGTAATTATTTAATTATAAAATGTACACTAAGATAAATCTATTATCAGTCTAGTTCATTGGCTTTCACACAGAAAATTACTAATCAAACAATTGAATGGTCTCCAAATCCCATCAATACGTTCATTCTTATACTAAAGCCATGGATATTTCGACTTCAATAGTCTGATCAATTTGCTGTAATTATTTTACAAGGCGTTTTATTTGCACTAGCATTTGGCATTGAAAGTAGTTTTATCACGTGCCCCACGTGTTGTTCACAGTTAGAAATTCAGTAAAATAGGCATGGTCAACCACAAGGTCAAAGTAATGGAACCAGCAAATATTTTAAACATCTAGCATACCTATATTCTTTCTTTAATTTAAACTATAGACGCAACGGATCTATACTTTCATACAGAGAACAGTAGGTAATCCCACTGCCTGCTATTTTTATACAGTATCAAATTGAGCAAAAAATAATTTTGCTGGGACAAAATATGTTGCAATTCAAGGAAACCAGGTAGGCATTTCACGCAACAAGGGGAGGACATCGGTCTGGTGGCGGCGGCGGGTGTGAAGTACGTGGGCCGTTGCATGAACTGGCGGGAAATCTTCTGCTCATGCGCAAAAAAACCCTTATAAACCCTGCCTCCGTTTACTCGCCAACAGTTCGCAACACCACCCCGTGAAGCGACCTATACTTTCTCAAACGACCTTAAACGAAATCAGAACGAAAAGTTTTTAGTTATAAGAACATTCGAGATTTGCATTTCAACGTTTTTAACCGAATAAACTCCGGTGTTCTAACGTTTTAAAAGCAGTGATAAAATATACTAATGAAGAACAAGCTAGGACTCAACCTTTTTAACAGTGAGAAATTTGCCGGTGATCTGCCAGTTAACAATATGGGAGAACACCGCACGCCAAAGCAGACAACGCGACGGGAATCCGTCACGCCGAAGATAGTGATTTGTCCACCAATGGAGGACATGCCTGAGCCCGCTGCTCAGCCTCGTGGAGGTCGCCTTTTGAAAGCTCTCAGCAGGCGCCTCTCTCGCCGCACCGCCGATTCAGACTCTGTTGAATCAAACTTAAGTTCGAGCAGCAACGAGAGTGTCTCGGGAGATCAAACACGCTCTGAAGATCGATCCTCTTGCTCTACCAGTGACTCTGGAAGTGATGGCTCTGAACGCCAACGTCGTCATCGCTCTATCGTGTCTTTTCGACGTGTTTTCCAAAGCCTGAGTCTCTCGAGCCGTTCCCAATCCTGCTCGCCAACGGAACGCACCCGGCCACCGAAGAAGCAGCAGCAACCGCAACGCATCCTGCGCCCTCCAGTCACGTACACATATGTGCGTGGACTCTCTGGACTCCCAACGCAAAGAGTACCTCGACACACCGTCTGCTGCTCCACCCTCGGACTCAACCGATAAATAAATAACTTCATACTCACCGTTTCGGACCGGATTTGGCTGATATAAAGACTGGTTAAGTTTTATGTGTAGAATAAAAAGCTATTAAAAGAAGTTCTAATCATATCAGTATAGAGTTGCTGGGTTGAGAACGGTAGTTGAATCAACAGTGTCTTCATCGAGGACCAATTGTGAGGCAATGGGCAGCGCGGCCAGCTAGGAGCGTTCGCGCCACTCGCGCTGACGCTGCGGGCTGTGACTCGTTTAATTCTTTTTAAGGGACAATACATAAGACTGTAAGCGATCGGGAGTTTGATTTTCGATCAGTTAAATATTGTTTAAATAACAGCGTAGTACGAGAATGTCTGTAAAATATTTTCATCAATTGTCTAAATGCACTTTAGGACACAAGTCTTTAATGTTAGATTCAATATAATTTATGTATGTATACTGTATCAGTATCTATGATACTGTACTTCACTAAACGTACCATATGGTATTAGCTATAATAAAATTAGTATGAATAGTTATAACTTAAAACACATTAATGTACACGTCTTAATATCTTTCGTTAATCAAGCATAGTGCCTTTCCACATTTTGAAACTAAGTAGTTGTAGTTATAACGTATACTATTTGGTATAATACTGTGAACATTGTACCTTACTTCTAATAAAGCATTGTTTTAAGGAGATAAATTATCTACTTATCAGCATCATACCTACACATGTCTTTCAAAATAAGTATTTCACCACAGCATACTATAAACTTTCGAATTTAATATAAATATTATCTCTAGACGACCCATTTGTCTACAATTTACGATATCTGTAAAACTTTAAATTTAATATTACTGTACTCATATGATGTAGATAGTAAAAATATTGATCAAATAGTTATAAGTTATTTGTAAGTAAAATTATAAGATGGTTTTCTTATGAAATAAAAGACAAAATATAAAATAAACTTCAGATTTTTCTTCCGACATCACAAATTAAACAAAAAATATCCTGAAAAAAAATGTTCCAAATTAAGATTGTCAGATGCTTCCATAGCATCAAATAAGACAAAGTAAGGACGGAACTTAAGTATAATAGAAATTCTAAAATAGTATAGTACAATCCTATCCCACCTCTTACGAATATCTACCTAATACATAAATGCGAAAATCCATGTTTGGCTACATCGTCGCTTACCACCAGGTGAGATTGTAGCCAAAGGGCAGTCTAAACAATAAAAAAAAAGAAACAGATGATATTTGGATATTTGTGGCTCAATCACACCTTAACCATTGGAATGATTGAGAGGAAATTTAAAACAGATATGGTTTGGATTAGACTACTTTTTGTCCCGAAAAATTACAATAAAGAGTAAAAAACATAAATGGGTTCATTTACAAAGTTAAACGCCTTTTATAATAATATCAGCTAGTAGAAAATCTAAGAGTACCTAAATCAATGTATGCAGAGTTGTAAAAAATATTCTGCCTTACAACTACCCTCGTTAACATTTTAAGGACAATCAAAGATAATAAAAATAAAGTAGGTATTGTGTACATCAAAAATGGTAGGAACATATGAACAGTAGTTTTATTAGGTCTTTCTTAAAAGCATTATGAAAGAATACAATATTAATCGAACTATATTCAATTTCAATTCGTAAGTTCCTTAAAAACCTGATTTAAGGGTTCTCATGAATTATCGAGCTTATTAAGAATCGGTAATACTTTGAGTGGACTATAAATACGTTACTGCCTAAAACAGAAGCTAAAAGGAATTGGTCATCTTTGTCATTTGAATTTGTATTTGATTGGGTTCATAACAGCAGGAACCATTTGTATCCTCAGTTTTGGGAGGTGTCTGTAACCTCTTTGTTGCATGTGATCTAGTGATATTTTTGATACTTGTATAACTACCTAACCTAGTGTAATTTATTTCTAGTTATTCATTTGAATAAGTGCGTTGCAAATATTTTACAAATAATTTCCGATAAACAGCAGTTCTACGGTACCTGTACCCGGCACATGAGCCGCCCACGCTGCAGAGGGCACGTGACAAAATGTTCGATATAAAACTACATTTTATAGTTTAGTTACATGGGTTTTTACATTAATTGTTTTGTTATAAGCACAGTTATTGTAATTAAGTTTAGATACTACATACTGTAACAAAATTGCATTAAAAATAAATATGAAACCTTTGTTGTTTTATTTGAGATCCAACAAAATTCACTGTCAAAAAAACATTGAATAGATTTTTTTATTAATATATAAATAACCTTGGTCTTAAAATAAGGTTTCAAAATAATTTTGCCAAAAAAATACGCATAAAAGTAACATCTAATCCTGGTGCCAAAAAGCATCAAGGCTCAGGAATACCTACTGACACATTTTCTCCGCTGCATTGCAGAGCACATTATATTTATAGGGCAATGGAATCTTGACGCCGATGTCTAATAAAGACTAATGTTGGACGGCAGACCAATCGCTCGAATTCAATCTTATCGATCGAATAAGAATCTAATCCTAAACTCTAGGCTAGGCCTCTAAACCGTAGAATGTCTAGCATTGCTATGCCTCGCTAGCTATGCGTCCACAAACATCATAATCTACGTAAAGAAGTGGACAAAATATTATTGTGCAGGCCTTAAAAAAGTATGGTGTAGCAGTCACTAGCCTATAATACAGTACCTGGAATATATTGCTTATTTATCCGACGAAATGAAAAGAAAGAGGTTATCGGTTCCCAATTTGACGCGTAATTTTTTTATTTCACCCCCACCCGATGATGACTTTTCCAAGTTTCATCAAAATCAGTTAAGTTGTTATGGCGTGATTGCTTTGGTGTGAGGTACAAAAACATAACGCACTACTAACTATAATAGAGATTATTATAGATGATACCCACCTTTTGCATCTATGATATAAGTATAGGATCGCATGGATTATGTTTTGATATTACTTTAAAAAGTTGGTATTACTTTTTCCCAAATATAGAATGGAGAAAATCAGATGACAAAGAAGATATTGACGGTTCATTGACCGACTGAGGCCTTTTCTCGTCTCCATTGCCTATTATGTTTTAAGTAAATTATGCCTCTTTTTGAAATGAAAATGTTAGAGAAAATTTAGGATGAGAATCGGAATAAATATTTGTTGTTCTATAATAAGGTTAAGACCTAGAGGCCTCACGAGGTAACCGAATATCAGACAAATTAGGGTTGCTCAATGAATAATTTCAATAAGTTCCAAATCTTTCTCTCTCTTGTCGTGTCACTAGTTTATTTCGAAACAGTGTGGTGAAAGGATTTTAGGTGCGCCTCAAGAGGCTCCTTTCGAGCACTTGACACATGTTATAGAACTTTTTAGGTTCTACGACATGCCGGTTTCCTCACGATGTTTTCCTTTATGTTTTTAAGTTCCAAATAATAATTCGGAGAGAATGATAGATAATTTATAAGTTGGTATGGGTTTGTATGCATAGGAAATATATAGTATCTCATAACAGTATAATCATTAATTTAATGAACAAAAGCGTTATTTTGTTTAAATTGGTTCACCTCGGAAAAAATTATTGCTCTACTAACCTGGGTTTATGTTTGAAAGAACCTATCCTATCTTAACCTACTTATCGTTAAATCTTTTGAACTAGGTTTTAAATCACGTTTAATAAAGCATGCATTGGAAACAAGCAAGACTTGGTGTCACGTGGAACCTGACTTGTGGATGTGTACCGATAATTTATTATAATCTATGTGCGTCGACTTACCTCTAAACGGCGAT
Organism: Chloroclysta siterata; assembly: GCA_932294275.1. NCBI lineage: Eukaryota > Metazoa > Arthropoda > Insecta > Lepidoptera > Geometridae > Chloroclysta > Chloroclysta siterata. The sequence goes on along the minus strand of OW028590.1, from coordinate 21,582,176 downwards.
TGCAACGTAGTTGAACCTCTTTGGGTTCAAGGGTGTGGCATATGGAAGAAACGCCTGAAAAAAACTCGGCGATAACTAATCAACATTTGGACCTCTAAACTTCACGATTTTTTCTTAGCTTTCCCTATTTGTATTTATATAACATTATACAATCATGTCGATTTGTTATTTATTACATTTAATTCATTATTTACTCTATTATTATTGATGTTTTTCTAAAATAATAAACAATGATTATTTTTTATTTTTTTAGAAACAATACCTATAATATACACTATAGCTATATAAACTAAAATATATCATAATTCATTGTTATCAAATTCTGTAAGTCAAAAGACACCAAAACCAAACTAAATAGGGTGCCAATTCATCTAGAAATAAGAAAATATAAGAAATCGTACAATTTGCACAAAAATATACAAATAGAATCCAATAATAAACAGATCGGGAAAATATAGACAGAATAATTTGATGGTTCAGTCCAATTAGCCTTCTGTTTCTGTAGGCTGATAGAAATAGGATTATGTCTATTCCAGCTACAAATAAACAGAGTAATGAATAAATACTTTAGAGCACACAGATGAAAATACTTATGAGTTGCTAATGACCGTTAGGTAAATAAATAGTTGAACTAGATAACTTGAAACGTACAAAAGGATAATAATTCTTCGCAATGCTAAATATACCCTTACCCTACCTTGTATGAGGCATGTCATTGTACCCCGTTTCAAAACCAAGTTAGAAATATTGAAGTACGCGTGTTTAACAATAAGTTTTTAGACTGCGAAATAATGTTTTTCGTGGTGGACGTGTAAAGTAGTTAAAAACAGAATTTATAAGTTTACTGTATATACTTATTCATAAGTCGAATTTTCTATAAATAAATTCTATTTTTTTCTATAAAAAAAGTAAAATTCCTGCAAAAAAACCACTTTACATAATAATGGGGGGGCTGCAGCGGCTAATCTAAGCCCCTGTCTAGAAATCTGGATATGTAGGCCGATCAGGACCTTCCTTAAATAGTTTCAAGAAACTACTTAAATTGAAACCCCTTGGAATTAATTGAGTTGAGGGCAACAGGGACAAGTTTGGCAGACAGAAACTTCAACATGACCAAAGTGTTAGACGTTTCATTAGTTATATTCATAAGCCAGTCTATTTGCCTGAATGCATTCAGGTCAAACTAAATTACAAGTTCTATCTAAAGGTAGCCTCGGCCCCAGAGACCCTGCTAAATTTAGATTCTGATTTGTGTTATAACAACGGATGTTCATGCTTTGCCTGCTGGTCTATATGAAGAATGAAGGCTATCAGAAAGGTAGGCATCACGGCCACACCGCTACACTGACAACCCGCACACAGCTTCAAGCTTGTGTACACCTGCTTGCGTGGTAACTTCCATTGAACACACCAACGCGGATCCTCAAACAGCTTTTGAACTCAGATCTATGCGTAGCCAGTGTACCGGTAGCAAATATATTGGTAGGGGTGTACCGACTACGTCACTTGAATCCAATTTTGGGTCAGTAGGTCACGGGAAAGGACTGCAGCTGTTGTGCGATGAGAGGGGGGTAATTTTTAAAGCCAACACCGTGACGTCATCATGCGAGCCTTGGACCCCTCCCACCCCGCGTGAATGATGAATGAAGAGGTCGATTGATGATAACTAACGCTAGTTAGGTCATAACGCTTCACTGTGATGCACAAATTTAACATTTCACATATTAGGCGTAGTCTGAACAAACCACAATACATAGCTTTCATTTGTTTTATATTACGGATCAGCCAAGTTTTGTATGATCAATCGCATTCGGTGGTTTTGAACGCCTGAAAGATTGAATGGAGCTACATCGGAACTGCGATGCGTGATATATTACGATTAATAAACTTTGCAATCATCGAACATAAAATGTATTTGTTAGACTGTGCTTGGGATTTTTTACTGTAATGACGGATATTACAGACCTAAGTGGGCTTGGGCCCACCATTATTATGTTCCAGTGCACTGCACAATATGGCCACAATTGTGCCCGACTTTTAGCCGGTTAGAAATAACTTAGTCGTAGGCAGCTGTTGAATATTCGGAACTAAGAAAATTTTGTTTATACATTTATTTTGTATAACATGCTTTGCCAGTATAATTAATGTCAGTATACTACAATAATTTTTGGAGTCCTCTTCACTAACTAATTATAGTAAGAAGGATAATGCATGCATATTATTGCATATTACGTATACAATAAAAATATTTTGGATAGATATATCAGTACCAGGCTATATACTTGTATGGTTTTCCATCAGAGTTTTATCATGTTTGTACATACCTATTCGTTCGGTTCTTCAGTTTAGTGTTTACGCGTCCACCGGCATCCCGCTGCGAAAAACTATTCTAGTAGGTACCTAGCTATTTATTTTTATAAATACAGCCTATATCAAAAGAAGGCGATGACCTTTCTTAGTAAGTAAGCTAATAATACTTGGGTATGATTTTGGGGCTAAGCGCGACTGTACCAATAAAACACAAGAAGGAAAGGTTAAATTCCCGCAGCGAGACAAATGTTATCATGGTGTGTAAAGGTATTTTATGTTAAGGTATATGTTGAGGTATAAATTACACTTACAGATACTGATACCCAACAATAGGGGATCCTAGAGTATGTAATAAATAAATAAATAAATAAATAAATATTGGTGGACTATCCATACAGCACTATCTAGCCCCAAACTAAGCCAAAGCTTGTGATATGGGAACCAGATAGCTGATATAATACATATATACTTTTTTTTTGTAAATACATACTTATAATATTATATAACAGACAGAGAACAAACATCTATGTTCATCACACAAATGTTTGTTCTCGGTGGGAATCGAACCCACGGCCTACGGCGCAGAAGGCAGAGCTACTACCAACTGAGCTGTGAAGGCTGTCAAATAGGTATGTATGTAACTTACAATGCTGACCTGGGTACCGGCCGGCGCACCTCTTATAGCATTATTAAAATAATATTATGAACTGTCAATTTTAGCAGTTAAGTTGTGAAAACAGTCTTGAAAACAGTTCTAGCTTCTATAAGTTGAAACGTCATCTAGTACGAAAATACTTGTCAGCTATTCTTTTTTATCTGGTTGTAGTTGAACAGACTTGATGACGTATATAATATGGTACGAAATTTCAGTGTAATATTATTTTAATACATAAGAGACGCGCGTCGGCCCCCTGACCAGAATTGTATAAAAATTATGAGATATTTATTCTTTATGAAACTAGGTACATATTTTGGTGTTGAGGTCTGTTATTGAATCTCACTAGTCTCGCCTAACACAAAATTTTTAGTTATTTTAAGACTTTCATTACAGATAAATTTTAAGGATTAAATTATATTTTACACTACGACATCGATACCTTTTTGCTCTTTTCTGGCCTCCTTTAAAATAATATAAATACAGTCACAAAAAAACAAGTATGATAATGCATGCAAGTACTTATGTATTAAGAGTTTATGTAAAATGCATATTTGAAGGTGTTATGATGAGTATAAGTACAAGGCTTTTTAATAGTGTGTTATTGATTCCTTTCTTCCAGCCCGTTCATTTGGATGTCTCAAAATTATGTGTGGCCACGTATCACTGAAAGGGAAGCTTCAGTTCTAATGCGGTTAATTGTAAGAAAAAAAAATACTGTTTCGGTCACGTTTAGTGGAAATTCATGCTGGTATTTTTGAGATTTAACTTCGAAAACTATTTGTGAAAGTATCTTTGACGTTATAGACACATGCAAAAAAATTACATCATACGTTGATATTCAAAAAGTGTACTTAAGCCACATGGCTAAATTATTAGTTGTTTTTATTCTTAATTTGATAGATCAAATAAAGAATAAAATCAACTAATAATTGGCGAAGATATTTCAAAACATACTTAAATAAAAATACAGCTGACTTGAAATATTTATGAAAAAGAAAACAATCTTCCCACAAAGTAAATCATGTTTCCTAACAAGCCGGGGCTCGTGTTCAGTCACGCTGCCTACACAGAATATATAAAAGTTACTGTAGGAGCCGGCACAGAACAACTGAAGAAGTCAAATGGAAAAGTTGTACGGCTTTCTTATGACGCACAAAAAAATTGTATTTTTTTTTATGTATTACATAATAATTGCGATACTATATTCGTTGTTATGTAGGGACACTTCGGGATGGTTTTGTTGAACTGAATGAATTTAGCTACACTTAAGTATATTATTCCTACTATTTATTATATTATTTGACAGCCTTCACAGCTCAGTTGGTAGTAGTTCTGCCTTCTGCGCCGTAGGCCGTGGGTTCGATCCCCACCGAGAACAAACATTTGTTTGATAAACATCAATGTTTGTTCTCTGTCTGGGTGTTATTATATATTTGATCGAGTGAGCGAAGCGAACGAAGATTCTAGTTTCAACTTGGGCGATTTGGCATTTTATGTATGTATGTATGTATGTATGTATGTATGTATGTATGTATGTTTGTCTGGCCATAACTTTCGAACCGTTCATCCGATCTGCATGAAATTAGATAAGACGACAGCTTGTACTTGAGAAATTTACTGGTAAGTATATGAGTAAAATCGGATGAAGGGTTTTTAAGATATGGGGTATTTTAAGGGGGCAAAAATAAAAAAAGTGTTTTAAAAAAATCAAGTTACATGTCATATGAAAGGGCTTTGTTTGGACATTCCAAAACAATTTTTACTTTTTTTCTGTGACGCTCGGTTTTTGAGATACAACAAAAAAGTTAAATTAAGATAACCAGCGACCCAAGAGCTCCCATCTTTAAGAGTTTCGTTGGCATCAAGGTTTTTCTACTGGTCGGCCAGTTACTTTGCTTTTTCTTATTTTTTTTTCTTGAAATAAATTAAGGAGGTACTCAGTTCTCATAAAATGGTGACAACGACCAGGTCTGATGATGGAGCCAAGGTCTGTTCAACGGAACTCTTCAATAAATAGGCCAATAGAGTTGAAACTTGGTTACCATACCAAGTTAGTAGGCGGTAGTCAGAAAAAAGTCCAAACATAATGTTTGGACTTGCCTTTGACTACCACCTACTCAAAGTTTTGGTGCGTTCGTCGGGTCGCATCACGAGATCTCAGTTCGGGGCGAACTACTAGTATAACTATGTATTTCCAAAAAAACAGTATATATGTATGATATCAGCCATCTGTTTCCCATATTACAAGCTTTGGCTTAGTTTGGGGCTAGATAGTGCTGTGTGGATAGTCCACCAATATTTATATTTACATTTATTATATCTCATCTGGAGACGTCCAAAATGGTTAGGAGGATGGTATAAAGCTGGGCGATCTCATACATTTATATGATGTATCAAATCCATAAACGATTTTTATCAATAAAACGAAATACAAAGAACAATATTGGTTAGACAACAAAATTGTTTGTGCTAGTGTTTGATGCACTACTATAACGCTGGTCTTTCGTGAGGCACAACAAATAGAGGTGTGAGTGAAAACACTAACCCTTGAAGATGCTTTTACATCTCCAAAGATGCAAAAGCATCTTACATATCAAATAAAAATCAAATAAAAATGATGTTCTTCATTATAAAATCAGATATTTTACTTTTTTTTTTAATAACAACATTTTTATGATGGTAACGTTATTAACCTAATATTCTAACGTAACTTACTAACGTAGAAAGGCAAAAATTACAGTTCCTTCATAATATAGTAAAATCTTCAAGTCATTTTTTGCGTAAAGTTTTCGAGGACAAATAGGATATAACACAAATATTGAGGCATCGAAGGACGGAGCATGAATTGAGCTATCAAATAAGATGTCATGCTGCGTGCATGACCTAGACAACATCCAACAAATTGCCTTTTCAAATCATATGAGGTTATTTTCCATGGACAAGACAGTCTCGTCTAATAACACCACTTATCTTCATATGTTGTGATTTTCTATTCAGAGTATTTCTAAGATATAAGTATAATTTCTTAACATAAAAAATAACAACCATGTTCTGATTATAATAGTCAACATAATATAATTTGTCTAATTTATATAAAAAGTTGTAAACACAGTGTAATCTTACCATTACCTGCTCTTGTTTCGTTTTTGGACATTTATTTAAGTTCTCTGTTGCATAGGCCTTTAACATAGATGTCGTTCAAAAATATTTATTACAATTATTTGATAAAACAATGATAATTAAACAAAAGAAAAATGTATACATACTAAGTGTGACTTCGAAATAATACTTGTAAATAAACGATGTTTACGCTTTCGTAGCAAAAGCTACGGCGTAGTACCCAGAGCTACGAATTTAGGAACATTAGATATTATATCATTTATTGTTCAGAAAAAGGTTACATAATTATAGTATATCTACGTTCTATTACTTGAAGCTACAGGCATAGTATGGTTTGGTGCTTTCCTACTTACATAATTGGAGATGTTCCTACTTCAAAGATGTTCCTTCTTCTTTCTTCTTGACTTTAAAGAAGATAGACAAATTAGTAGTAAAACTGATTCTGTTTTAGTACCAATTTATCCTCTTTTAAGTCAAATAAAAAAAAGTTGGGGTTTGAACTGAACAAAACCCAAACTTATAAAACCTAATTATATAGTTTCTCGTACACCTTAAAAAATAATCATAAGGTCTTGTTTGGTACAAAGGTATGGAAGAGAATGCTGGAATATGTAGAAAAACTATGTATGTATTGTATTAATGACTAGCGGCCTGTCCCAGCTTCGCATGGGTGGATATAAATTTTTTGAACATTTTAGGATAAACTTAGAACGTAGGTTAGAGTCTCGCGTGTACTTATTTCGCACGCCCTTCTCCCTGAGTGAGTAAAAACGCGCCCCTTGGAACCGCGGGTTCACTAATAATATTTTAAAGCGAGCAAAAATTTTTAATTTCGTCATATCTTTTGAATGGAATGTCCGATTTGTAAAATTCAAAAAGTAATCTATAGGTATTGAAACAGTCTTGAATACGAAATGATTTATTTGGATAAGGATTAATACCAAGGTACAAATAAAGAGCCTTTTCTAGCGGCGGCATTTCAATTACATTTTTATAATAAACTAGCGGCCTGTCCCAGCTTCGCATGGGTGGACATAAATTTTTTCAACGTTTTAGGATAAACTTAGACCGTGGTGGGTTCGAGTCACTTCTAACTCGCGCCTTGCCCAGGCCCGCGCTGGGCGAGAACGCGCCCCGTGACCTTATATTTTTTAAATCTTTTGAATGGAATGTCCGATTTGAAAAATTCAAGAAGTAATGTATAGGTATTGAAACAGTCTTGAATATGAAATGATTTATTTGGATAAGGATTAATACCAAGGTACAAATAAAGACCCTTTTCTAGCGGCGGCATTTCAATTAAATTTTTATAATAAAAGAACACTTATTGTGACATAACTATAATAGTTAGACATATGCTGTCGCGACATTTTTTGTAGATGATGACGTGTTCTACAAAATCGTAGTACATTATTTTGTTCTATCATCAATAGTTTTCGCAGCGCACGCGTTGTAAGGTTTTCTTTTTCCACCTTGGGTTACAATATTAGAGTTTTAGTAAGGATCCCTGATTTTTTTGAAAATATAATATAGCCTATGTTACTCAGGGATAATGTAGCATTCTAATGGTGAAAGAATTTTTGAAATCGGACCAGTAGTTTTTGAGCCTATTCGTTACATACAAAACAACAAAACAACAAAACAACAAAAATACAAATCTTTTCTCTTTATAATATTAGTGTAGAAGAACACTTATTGTGACATAACTATAATAGATAGACATATGCTGTTGCGACATTTTTTGTAGATGATGACATGTTCTGCAAAGCCGTAGTACATTATTTTGTTCTATCATCAATAGTTTTCGCAGCGCACGCGATGTAAGGTTTTTTGTTTTCCACCTTGGGTTACATTATTGGAGTTTTAGTAAGAATCCCTGATTTTTTTGAAAATATAATATAGCCTATGTTACTCAAGGATAATGTAGCATTCTAATGGTGAAAGAATTTTTGAAATCGGACTAGTAGTTTTTGAGCCTATTCGTTACATACAAAAATACAAACATACAAAAATACAAATCTTTCCTCTTTATAATATTAGTGTAGATTAGTGTAGATGTAGATAATAACTACCTAACTTTTTAACCTTCATAACTCATGGTAAATTCCGTATTCCGTCGCAAATATCTCAAGTGGGCGAAGGCGGTAATATCCACGCGATTGATCCTCTCAATGACGTCAACAAGTTATAAGTACATTCTTCATCGTTATCATCAGCCTAAAGAACTCCTCTGCTGGACGTAGGCCTCCCCTATATATTTCGAGGTAGTACGATTATGAGCCCTCTCCATTCACAGACTTCCCGCGATCCTAACGATGTCGTGGGTCCATCGGGTATAGATAAAAGCGTGTCAGGTCATTTCATTTACAAGGATGTATCATTCCACCACAGTCATGACCACCGTCACTTGAACTTTACGAAGCCTTATATAACATTATTAAATACGTCATAGAATAATGCAATACTTTTTATGGGCTACATAAACCCAACTCGCTCATTCATTGCATGCGTAATGTGGTCCAGCGGATTTGTTGTTTTACTGTTCTGTATGAAATAAAAAAAATATCTCATTCACGAGTTTTTAGGCCTTAAATGGCTAAGTTAACGATTGCTAGTGCTATCCACAGGACATATCTTTTGTTTTTGTTTAACTAGTACTTTTCGTACTACTCTAGCTTTTAAGTTGGAATACTTGTATGGATCAAAATGATATTTTTGCTAAACAATAAATAATATAGTCGACATTACATACAGTAGTTAAAGCACGTGGTCACGCTTAAAGCCATGAGTCTTCGCCACGCGGGTTTATAAATCTTCAAGAAAATACACGTTTTTTTTACACGCAGAACTAAACGTGTTGAATAAAGGCCAATACGAACCGCGCAGTTACATAAAGCTCACCTGAGGTTTCACGCGGCGTCTCGGATGCGCTCGTTTCTCTCCACGAAGGAGCGAAGGTGCCTTTCTTGGTCGTCAGTGTTTCTAAAACTTTTTTTGCTTTTTACCTTTGTCCTACACTACTTCCTGATGCAACAAGCAGATGGCCCAACTGATATTAAGTGGTTAACTAGCACCTATAACAAAGCTTTGCCTCTCAAGTCACACATGATATGAACGTACCCTACGATGTACTGCCCTGCGTCTATCATCTAGAGACCTACAGATGTCTAGCTTGATGTGCCTGAAATTTCACCAGCACACACACACCCACACACCCTTCAAACCGAAACACAGTAACGCTGCTTCGCGGCAGAAATGGGCATGGTCTATTAATCTTGTTTATTCTTTGAGTATCGGGCTATTTGCACTCGGATAATAGTTTTAATGATTAATGTAAATGATTTGAATTTCACGAAACCACCAAAGTGCTCCTTGCCTATGAGTAATTAAATACCATAAGTATGTATACATTTTATGAATACCATTGTATACATTTGGCAGTAGTTGCAACTACTGAGCTATGCTAGCGAGTCTAACGAGAATTCCAAATATCTTACTACTAGATAATAGTACAAATTTGGGCTAAAATACAATCTTAGCCTATTTGCCTTTCTCTTACTCTTTGCATACCTAACTTATGTGTACAAATGGTGGACCAGTTGACCGCTGAAGTGTTTGAGTCTTCTATTCCCTGTTCAAGATCGTATGAATTTATTTACTCAAAATATCTCTAAATATTGGCTGTACTACTATACTGTTATGCAAATTACGATGAAAAACAGTTTTCCTGACCTGACTTTAAACAGAAATTGTGGGTGAACAACCCATTCTTAAACCTGAAGGACAAAACTGACAAAACAAACATGAAGCTACTACAAATTCTCAAATTTGATGCGGCCAACGTAATAAATCGATCTTGGGGGCTATGTTAAAACATCCGGATACATTTCCGATTGGAAACGTCAGTTTATCTTTGTTTATAAGCAAACAAAACAAAAGCAAGACCAAATTCTGTATCAATATTTTTTTTATCATCTTATCGAATCAACTTTTACAGTCTCCCTTGGTAAACTCAGATCTCCGCCTTTTTTCTTTAAGAGCTGATTTCACCATGCTCTGTTAGTTACTAATCAAGGATAAACAGGCCGTTAAATCTAACCATAGATTTCAAACGCGTACATTTTGACATATTTAACAGCCCTTTAATCCTTTGTTAATCTAACAGAGCATGATGAAATCAGCTCTAAGTCTATAACAACTTTACATTGGCAAATTCGTGGCAAACTCTATCGGCCACTAAACAGCCACAAATAAAATAAGAAGAAGAAGACAAAATTCTGAAGTTACCAATCGAAAACGTTTCCGAATGGTTAAATGGCGAATTTGCTAAAACTTTTAACCTTTTGTTTGTGTATTTTTATATTTTTTTAATCTAGAACCCTAATCCTAGTCTCTAATCCTGGTACAAATGAAATGTTTAACATAAAAATATTTTTACGTTATTCATCGTTTCTATATCCAAATATTCTGAAAGCTTCCGCGAGCTCAAAACTACAGATTTTGGAGGAAACCCACGCATTTGAAGCACGAATAACAATATCTTTATTAACTCTGCCGACTCGGTCCGCAGAGTCTGTACGTGAAAGTATTGTACTGTTTCGAAAGAGCTAGTGACACGACAAGAACAAGAAGAAGTATTGTACCAGATCATTATTTCACGCTAGTGTTGTGAAACGTTTCAGAGTATTCGTTTCAAACGAAATCTGATAATTTACTACCAATTTTATCCTTAAAAAATCGAGGAATTTGTATAGGTATAATGTGATGTATGAATGAATAAATTATACTAGTGGATTTACGAATGCCACCTATAGTATGGATTACATAATAGTTCAGTGGATATATTAGTAAACAATACACAAATGTTAACTGGAAAATAATGCTTAAAAGTATTACGTTTGCCTTTGTACTGTTTTTTAATGTGTTTCTGTTTTTAAGTAATTTTTAGTATTAAATACTAAAGTATTTTTTATCTATCAAGTGGGTACCTATATACTTTTGGCAGGTAAGATAGTAAAAGTATAATAACAGTAGTGAATACGTCGCTCAAAGTGTAAAAATATAAATGGTTTCAGTGACTGAACTCTGGCGAAGATCATATTTAGTAAACTCGAAAGATTGAGAACAGTTCCATCCACCACGTTGCGCCGATAAGGGGGATATCGGTCACGTGTTTTTTCACACTTTCGCTTTTGTCTGGCAGGTGCACAATCGATCTCATCATTATATTAACCAAGGGATTATTCTCATATCTATACATAAATAATAATAATAAATAATGAAAACTTTTATTTCTTTATTGTATTTTAATTTTTAAGTGTCTTTCGACAGGCCTCCTCTAATGCCTTCCATTTGTCTCCATCTTTCCCTTTCTTTGTTGTTCCCTGCTACAGTCCCACTTCCTCTTTTTGTCACGTGGGCACCTCTCGATAACCTATATATATAATACATACTATATTAATACTAAACAACCGATGATTAAGATATGTATACCTGTAATAACGTACCTACAATACAACACCCTAATATGTGTAGATATTGGCCGGAAAAGGGCCATTTTATAGATATATATTATTACCAATATTATTATTGCTTTTTTTATACACTACTTGCTGATGGAACAAACAGATGGCCCACCTGATGTTAAATGGTAACCATCAAGCGGTGAAGCTGTCCATTAGTCACGCCTTTTTATGGCAGGCATGAGGAGGTTCCTATTCTATTTTATGCTTTCAGTAGTTATGTAAAATAGCCAACAAAAAAAACTGCAGGCAATTCTGAAGCAAGATTTAAGTGGTCTGAGAGTCAATATTGATTCGGGTGTTTTTTTATTCTTGTTTAAGGGGCTGACAACTATCAAACAACTTCTCGCTCGCACGTTTCGACATGTTGAAAGATATAAAATCACTAAACTCATTTTAGAAAAATCACAATCAACCATTTTGTGTGCAATCACATTTCACACGGCTTAGTAAAAATTTCATTTTGATCGATACAAGTTTTCCTACTTAAAAGTTTGCATATGTACGAAAACTAGTAAAGCAAACTTTTGAGTAGGAAAACATCGAAAATGAGTTTGGTGATTTTATATCTTTCAACATGTCGAAACGTGCGAGCGATAGTCACATTAGCTCTTGTCTTCGCCTTAATTTAATCATGACTCTCTCTAGCCTCTATGGTTTGCTGGAAGAAAACCCTTGTTAGGGCTAAGCTCGCCTTTATTCTCTATTTCTGTCTTTTTCATTTGTATTGTATTGTATGCAATAAAGAATTATGATTTTTAAAGACTTTTTTATCTGACAGACACAACCCAGTAGGTATACAATTTCATAAAGGTTGTTTTCGCATTGCTGGACGAAAGTAAATGATAAACAAGAAGTCAACAACCTACCCTGGCTCGGCAGGAACCTGAAATAGCACCAATATATAAGGGAAATATTTAGATACTCACAGGATTACTCAATGTTGTCTAGCTAGGACAAGGCTAAGACCCATCTTAGCTAATTATTGCGTGGGTGAAAAACATCATAATAATGGCTATTTCTTGCTTGTTTTTTAAAGATTTCGTTTGCTACAAACAGCAGTTAGTGCTTAAGATAGAGTGGAATAAAAGTCGGTTGAGAGATCGTGGAAAAATATAAAAAAAACGATTTGTACAATATACCAATACTTCAATTATGTTCTAAGTTTCTTCTAGTTTAGCTACCACTTCCCTCATTAATACTAACTTCCGCCCACAGGTTTGCTAGCGTGGTGGCGGCAATTGCTAACATTAAAATGTAAGCGCTTTTCTTTCTAGGCTCGTTCGGGATTTCTTTCTCAACCCTAATTTTTTTTGAGATAAAAAGAAGCCTTCTACTGTTGTCGCTCGAGCCGTTTTTTTTTATGATGACTCCCATTTTGACTGATTTATCCAAACCTGTTCTGCCGATACAGTATCATTGAGTCTAAAATAGTCAAACTTCTTTCGCATTTATACAGGGCATTAGAAAAGGAAGAAAGCATTTGTTTCTTTTTGATAATTCCTAGGCTTATTTGTTAGTTTAATTTAAAACCAATTTTAAGCATGAACTAAAAGCCACCGGGAATATAGGTTTGCAAATGGCGGCTACGCACTAGATGACGAAGCGTAGGCATACCCGTGATGAACTAAAGACATTGTAAAGGTCATGAAAAGTTTATGTTATTATGTCCATCAATGGACTTCTCCAGGCTGCTACTATTGATGATAATTATAAACTGAAAAAGCTCGCTAATATATTTTTTGATCAGTTACGATGTAAATTCATTTGGGAGATCTATGACCCAGGTGGCACTCCATTTTATTTGCAGTGATTTGTTTTATTGAAATCGATCTTAGTGTTTACTTCAACAAAATACTAAAGCCTAAATTAAAATTGAGTTTGAGTTACTTGTTCTGCGTACGATGAACTTAAAAATCAATTAGGTTTAAAGTGTGTGTCTATTTCTTTATTTGATAGCCCTTATCAAATTGATCCTATAATATGATATTTCTTTTCTGAAATCTAATTAATTGTTCTGAATTTGGAACTAAAACAATAAAAATGACTGATATCTGATAAAACACTGAAATAAATTAACCTTTTTCTTAACCTGCCTTAACTTCAATTTAACCGACTTCGGAGTCGGTGTCGATTATTGAATCAAAGTTGAAAAAAAACTTTTGTGTTCCAATTTGAAGAGTTTGGTGTGAATACATAGTCAAAATATAGGCACATTAGACCTTCTTACCTCTCAGAGTGATGGACGTTTTGCAATGGCACATAAGGCACGTCTTCGGTGGATGTGCTTAGTGGAGTTAAAAAGATTCCACTCAACATTAAGTGGGTTATGTTTATTATGTTGGCCAGCCAAGGTCTCTCTCAAAAAATAATTATCAACCCTCATTAGAAAAAAAATGCCAAACCTAGATCGCTTAATCGGTAATGTTTCATCCCATTTCCTTGGCATGAAGGATATGGGATGAAGTTCCATGAGGCATGAAGTTCCAAGACCATAGAGATATTATGAAGTGTTTTATTACAAATCCATGTTGGGAAGTGGGACTAGGTCGTGTCGTAACCTTAAGATTGCGCCTTCACTAGGGTGAGATTTCATGTAAGACAGGATTTGGTACCTCACACATGACCTAGATAGGAAACGTGACTTGCATCATGGAGAGGGGATTAACGAACCGTGGAGGACTGTTTTTTTCCACAGGCTTTTTCATAGCATACATCATACGTTTGGGTTTTTTTATATTGTTAGGTATGAATGCGATACCTGTAAGTATTAAAGCCATTCTCTTTTTATTGGTTCGTTCATGTTTTCTACCCCATTCTCGGTAAATTTTCAGAACAAAAGTAGCCTCTATATCTATAGTTAATCTAGGTAACGAACTATAATTTGATTAAAGTTACTTACTCACAATCATCCATACATCAAAACATCGCAACTTTTACATTTATTTATTAGTATGAGTAGGAAATAAAATAGGATAGGATAGGGTTCTTTCATTGGTGGCTATATTTACGTTATTAATAAATTTATTTTCATATTTTTAATTGTGCTGTGTATGTAGATAAGATTTGGATTCATGCCAGTCTAATTATTAAATTGTATGAAAATGAAATCAGCTTGGCATGAGCATCTGTCAAACGAAATAATTTTCAAATAATTTTATATTTATGAGATATCGTCGATGATTTTGGGAGATAATATCATGCCTGTATATGATATGATATCATGTCTATCATGCCTAGTAAATACAGTCGTGAGCACATTTCAACATATACCCAACATAGCGACAACCTTCATAAAATCGAAGCCAATTCAAATCTCTTTCTTTCGAACAATAAATGACCATGCCATAGCCTTCTAAATTAAATAGAATTTTACCACCCGTCCTTGTATCGTTCGACTTTGTTTCCGGATTGAGTGTAACCTTTCAACGGCAGTTTCCTGATATTTTCGTTCAAAAGCACACTCAGTATTTAATAGTAAGCATCTTTAAAAACGCTTCACTCCGATGACGTCACTGGAACATAGGTAACAGAATTTATGGCAAACTGAAGTAATTGTACGGCAAACTAGAATCATAACAGAACGTGATAGAGTTCATTTCACATTAAGCGCTCATATCGGAGTACCACAGGCCTGAAAATAGACCTTGCAAGTTGCGCTCTCCTCTAGAGGGCACGACCCGCGATATCCGTGTCAAGGATATCTCTTAAAATAGACATTTTGAGTTTGTTACTTGTGTCTACAGACTCATGAGCAAGCTTGACTGGTTTCCTACATTTTCGAGGTCTAACTAGATAATTTTACCTAATTTACGTTATTTTGCGTTATAAAAAATTACGTTACTACATACGATGATCTGCAATATTCTCATAAATGACTGACCCAACCGCTCAGTTGGAAGTAGCTGGTAGAACTACTTAGAACTTTATGGCTTGGTTTTGATTCCTACCAAAAACATAGACATTTATGTGATTAACATATTATAACATATATTTGTACTGTGTCGGAGTATTATAAAAAAAAAATTTTAGTTCCCTTAAATGTATGCTTTGCTATTTGCTATGCTTCTATAAAAACAACGAGTATCCCACAATATTTCCTTTGCGTAAAATTAATTTCAATTGCGGTGCATATTTTCTAAAATCATTTATTAGTAAGACAATCTTAAAATGAAAAACAAAATACTTGGGTGATACGACTACCAAATGCAGTACTTCAAAATGCAATACGGTACTTGCGTCCTCGGTCACTATCTCAGAAGGAAAGGTGAAGGAAACTTACCTTACACTTTTTTTATCTAATAAATCGGAGTAACAACAACCCACAAGCGTGACAGATCTCTCAGATTTCCAGATACCCCAGTCAGTATCCTTGAGGATATCGAAAAGGGGTAGTCAGAGGCATGGGCGGGCTTAATTTGACACATGCATATTTTTTGCACGGATTGGGTACCTAAATTGTTTTTAAAGTGATTTTAATGAGCAAAGTATAGTTTTTAGTGATCCATAATTGCAAATTTGTTGCCATAACCAGAAAACTCATGAATTTATGAAATGATATCTAGAGCAGTAGCAAGTATTTTTTTTTTAGATATTAAATTTTGCATTTTTAAAATTACTAGTACAACGGAAAGGTCATCTAGGTGCAGTGGCGCACTTTATCACCTTCCCGAGCTTTTTCGACGCCCGATATAAATACGAGTCTGGGTACCAGGGCTCTGATCCACTTTTGAATGGACTCGCGGAGGCTCGTCGTGACGTCATGGAGGCGTATCTGTGACGTCAACAAGGAAACTAGGTCGCGCGGTCGAAGACCCCGAGCGATGCAGTCGTGGCACATATCCGTCCTTGGAACTAGACGAAACGGTGCCAACTCTTGTTTTTAAAGAACCAAGACAATTTGTACGGTTTTTTTAGCGCGTAAGAAATTTCGAAAACTGCACATCTAATTTGTTACTAATTAAACGCCATAAACGAGTGTCGTACGAGTGTACACGAGCCTTAGTTTAAATGAAGTAACAATATTTAACCTATGGTGCAACTATACACTAGAAAATTTAACAATAAAGTTTTACTTCAAGTATAAGAATAACGAATGGTCATTACCTACTAAAACTCAAAAAAAGCCAGCAAAAGTAGTCAAACAACTACATATAGTGGTGGTGGAGAATATAATCTCTTGTGTTCTAAACGTTTTCACAAGTTATTCTTGGTTTTTGTGCTTTTTTTACTTAGGATCATCCTCATTGAGCCCCCAACCCAAACCCCCACTCCATTGAGGTGAGGAAGCGAACTAGGTCACTTGCTGCAGCCCCCAGAGCTGCCTCCGATCGATGCGTCGGCGTCAATGAGAACAACCCTGATGCTCAAAATGCCAGCCTATAAATAGAACCTGAAGGTAATAGGTATAATAGGAAGCTACTTGAAAGAGTCTTCAGAATCCTTTGATTTTGGGACACGTTTACTTAAAGTGCGGTTGAGTAGTGGTTTTGCCTTTATGGGCCTAAAAATGTTTAGGATATATGATTTTGGACATGTTTTAAAAAAATAATAATATTGACAATATGCTAAAGGGTTATGTTTTAGAGAAAACATTTTTTCAGGTGACAGACATAGGTCGATTTAAAATAAGATGTAAACAGATAAGCACTAAAGTGTTTTGAAAATGTCAACTCACTCGTTGATCGAGTGAGCGAAGCGAACGAAGATCTTAGTTTCAGCTTGGGCGATTTGGCATTTTATGTATGTATGTATGTATGTATGTATGTATGTATGTATGTATGTATGTATGTTTGTCTGGCGATAACTTTAGAACCGTTGATCCGATCTGCATGAAATTTGATATGTCGATAGCTTGTACTTGAGAAATTTACTGGTAAGTATATGAGTAAAATCGGATGAAGGGGTTTTGAGATATGGGGTTTTTTAAGGGGGCAAAAATAAAAAAAGTTACATAAAAAAATCAAGTTACATGTCATATGAAAGGGCTTTGTTTGGACATCCCAAAACAATTTTTACTTTTTTTTTGTGACGCTCGGTTATTGAGATAAAATAATAAAAGCTAAATTAAGATAACCAGCGATCCAAGAGCTCCCATCACTAAGAGTTTCGTTGATATCAAGGTTTTTCTACTGGTCGGCCAGTTCCTTTGCTTTTTCTTAATTTTTTTCCTTGAAATAAATTAAGGAGGTACTCAGTTCTCATAAAATGGTGACGACGACCAGGTCTGATGATGGAGCCAAGGTCTGTTCAACGGAATTCTTCAATAAATAGGCCAATAGGGTTGAAACTTGGTAACCATACCAAGTTAGTAGGCGATAGTCAGAAAAAAGTCCAAAGTTAATGTTTGGACTTGCCTCTGACTACTACGTAC
Source organism: Chloroclysta siterata (assembly GCA_932294275.1). Taxonomy (NCBI): domain Eukaryota; kingdom Metazoa; phylum Arthropoda; class Insecta; order Lepidoptera; family Geometridae; genus Chloroclysta; species Chloroclysta siterata. Next base: position 21,564,193 of record OW028590.1, on the reverse strand, counting down.
TCAAAGGTTTGATGCGTTCGTCGGGTCGCATCACGAGATCTCAGTTCGGGGCGAACTACTAGTGGAATAACTTGAATCTACAAGTATTAATATACAATAACTAGATGACCGGGTGTACTTCGTATCACCTATCCCAACGACATTAAAACTCTCCCTTCGCTGTAGGTAGAACATTTAGGTAGAACAGAAAAATGAAATTGTTGTTTTTACTATCTTCCTCGATTTTTTTCCATATTTTCTCACCGTTCAAACCTTTCCTGGACAAACATTTTCCTACGACAAACATTTTAAAACGCCTAAAAATCTGCTAAATCGGCCCAGCCGTTCTCGAGTTCTAGCGAGACAAACGGACAGCAATTGATTTTTATATATATAGAAGAAAGATATACCTACAGCGCTACTATACCTCGTAGTTTATAGTAGTAGCAACACAGTGTAAAATATGTAGGTATCAATAATTTAATTACTTAAACATAACTGTTCTTAAATAAAAGAAGTAACAGTAACAAAAAAGTCGTCCTAAACCTTTATTTTCATTGTAGTTTTTTTTAACATATACATATTTGGTTTTACGTATCTGTCTTTATATCTGTCTTCCTAGAAGAATGAATATAGAAATAACTTTCAACGGAAGCCGTTAGAGACTTTGCCATACAAAGAACGGATGTAACATGTTAACGTACGTAATATGTTACATCCGTTGTTTCCACTTTAGTTCACTAAACAAACTAATAAGTTACTTAAACTTTGGGAACCTCTTTGTGTACTTGTTCTTTGATGTCCAATCATCATCCGGCACAGATTTCTTTTATAATATATAGGTATAATTATGTATAAACAGGATGTGGTTCACAATATTTCGTGGACGTATACAACTGGGCTCACCGATAAAAATTAAAAGCACTGGTGGTCTAGTGGTAGTGGCCCCGCCTTCCGATCCTAAGGTCGTGGGTTCGAAAACGGTCGTGCACCAATGAATTTTCTGTTTTAAAATTTATGTGCACAATGCCATTACTCTCAAACGGTCAAGGAAAACATCGTGATGAAACTGGCATGTCGTAGAACCTAAAAAGTTCTATAACATGTGTAGAGTCGAGAAAGGAGCCTCCTGAACGCACTTAAAATCCTTTCATCACACTTTTTGAACAAAAAACTAATGACACGACCTAGTAAACCGCCTAGAATCAAATTTATTATTAAAACTCTTGACATCGAGCTTTCAGAAACCGGCCGTTATTGTATTAAACCATCCTAAGCATTCTGTTCCTGTCAATTACCGACATACAACGATATGACATATATCTCTTATACGAATTTTAGTCTTATTTTGGATGATTTTTAGTCTTATTTTGCAATAATAAGGCATAGATCAAGTAATTAAAGTTCAAAATTTAATTAAAATAAAATGGTTTTGGGTATCGGTTCCATACTTTTTTATGAGCCTTCGTAATATTTTGCAATACCTTATAATTGTAAAAACGTTAAAACCAGATTTCCATAAACATTTAAATTTACCATCATCATTAGGATGTATAAGTCAACTGCTGAACATAAGTATTCTTAGCTAGCCTCCCCTGTACTTGACAGGTAGATTGGTGACGGCAGTATTAGCGTTATGTAGGTAAGAGTAGAAGAGCTCTTTAAAAGAAGAGCTCGTTGGGGGAAGAACTACCGCCACGCCTTTACCACCACTGCCGCCAAGCAGCGTTGCTGTGTTTCGGTTTGAAGAGTGTGGTTGCCAGTGTAATTACAGGCACATGAGGCTCAATATCTGTATGCCTCTGTATAACATCAGGTGGGCCATCTGCTTGTTCCAATCAGCTAGTTGTATAAAAAATATGTATTGAAGAGATACTGCTGTAAATTGCTCATTCCCTGATGTATTTCTTTAGATTCCTGTTACGACATTTACGGGAAGTTATGGAAGAATCCCATCCTATGTATTAGTACTTCGGATTTTAAAAATAAGGCACACTTGACCTAAAACGCTGATTACACTCACAGTTACCATCGGAGAAAAGAATGTAGTTAAAACGTTCTGTGTTAAGGATACATAATGTAATTAAAAATAATATTTTATTATTTTCTCAGCTATCAGGTTCCCGTAGTACAAACTATGCTAGGGGACACATACATAGCGCTGTATGGGAATGTAGCTTTCAAAAGTGACCTATCATGTGAGCCTGGACCTAATGACTCCCAGTCATTTCTGGGTTGTCTTTCCTAGGTAGTAATACAGTAAATCTAAATAATTAGTCAAAAGTGGTGTCAAAGTAAGTATGCAAATAAAATCACGCGAAATATCTCGCGCGGGGTTTCACTAATATCTACATTATCATATCTTAGTTCCAATGCCAACGACCGGTGAGTCAATTACCTTCTCGGAGAAGTAGGCCACCAAGTCCTGATACCAAAGTGTCCCTAGGGGTACTTCTAAGGCATCATTAACGCCGGAACGAGTGAAGAGCAAAACTAACAACCCCAAAACTTTATTCAGGTGAAGCCGTCATAGTCTTTAGTAAAGCAATTCAGGATTCATTTGTGCAAATTGAATATCCTTTTACAGTAACAAACGATATTATTTTAGTTAAAATTCAGTGCCTCTAGTCCCGTAAAATACTGACATTTAGAATTATTTAATTCAATTCAGTTCATTTATTTAATCAAATAATCCAATATAATGTTAGTTACACAAGGACAATGCAAAATTATAACAAATAAATATATTGATGTGATATGTATACTAGGTGTGTCGATTCAGGCTTCAAACAGATGTATCGTCACTGTTGTATTTCATGTCCTAAATAAAACAGTGATGTAGAAAAATAATCGTTTAAACCTTATTTTCACGTAAAACGTGTCATTAGTTTTTTATTTAAGGGGCTGACAACAATCAAACAACTTCTCGCTCGCACGTTTCGACATGTTGAAAGATATAAAATCACTAAACTCATTTTTGAAAGATCATAATCAACCATTTTGTGTGCAATCACACTGCACACAGTTTAGTAAAAAATTCATTTTGATCGATACTAGTTTTCCTACTTAAAATATTGCTTTATTAGTTTTCGTACTTATGCAAACTTTTAAGTAGGAAAACTTGTATCAATCAAAATGATTTTTTTACCATTTTGTGATTGTTGATTTGAACCAAGATGGTTGATTGTGATTTTTCGAAAATGAGTTTAGTGATTTTATATCTTTCAACATGTCGAAACGTGCGACCGAGACGAGAGTCACATTAGCTCTTGTCTTCGCATTAAACATTTTCGTAGCAGCAATCAGTGCTACGTGCGTAGCCTCTCGTAGGCACGTGGCTACGCGCGTAGCTAGAGGGTCGTATGTAAGTATTCTAAAACATCTTTCAGTGCGAAGTCTGAGTTTTTTTTGTACGTCATTCAACATCTCGAAACTCCATATAAAAAAGGCCTGACGATACAGAAAACATAAAACGAAAACCGAAAACAAAACTCAGACTTGGGGAACAGTGCTTATTCATATTTTTTTTAATTATTGTCTCTCTATTGCGAGTAAGAGCACCGGTGGTCTAGTGGGAGTGACCCCGACTTTCGATCGTAAGGTTTGTAATTTTTACATATTTATTTAGTTATGGAATAAAACATTTGTAAACTGTACTAACTGTATGTAATTTCGTAAATTTTGGCACATACACATATTTTGCAGTAGTTGGTATTCCATACGCGACAGGTTGCAAGCCCAACGCCGCTGTTTGAATACTAACTGGTATCCTCACGTTGTTTTTCTTCACCGTTTGATGCACTGGCATTGCGCACATACATTTTTTGACAGGAAAAATCTATTGGTGCACGACTGGATTCGTACCCACGACCTTAGGATCGGAAGGCAGGGCCTCTACCACTAGACCACCAGTGCTCTCTACTTTAAAATAATATAAATAAATATATAGGAACCCGGTGTTATTGGAATTTTACTCAGCGAAAGTTTGTGGCCACGATATAAACCTATTTACAGACTTGAGATGAATTCTCATACTACCGATAAACAGAATAAGCCCGCCATCGATTAGGCTTCAATTTATTGCTCTCCTAATAGAACAATTTAAGCCTTTACAAATTCCGGGTTCACCGACCTCTAAACATCTTCATGTTCCAAAACATTGTGTAGATATGTAAAGGTAGGAGAGAGGATATTTCTTTTTAAGCGTTCATTTCCTTTACAAAGGCATGAATCGATGTTGGGGGGTAATTTATCATGTCTTGCATTATGTTTTTCTTTTGATGTCGTTTAGTGTATTCGACATGCTTCCAATAGCATTATTTATCGGTGTGGCATAGATAAACACGATTATGAAATTACTTTTTCATTATGATACTAGTTCAAGCAAAGAACAAAGTGGCCCACCTGATGTTAAGTTGGCCTTTTATATGCATTTCCTCGTAAGTCACGCACGATATGAACGTGGTCTATACGATACAGAGGTTAAGTCTCATGTGCCTGTAATTTCACCGGTAACCACACTCTTCAAACCGGAAGATAGAAACACTGCTTGGCGGCAGTAAAAGGAATGGTGGTAGTACTTCCCCGGAGGAGCCCTTCACAAAGAGTTCTACTACTCTACTAAAGCCACCGCTGGAGTCTTTCTAACATCAATATGTAAGGAGCTTTTCCTCCTAGGCCCGTTCGTTTTTCTACCTTACTGATTGTATAGTTTTTTTTAAAGCAACTTTTATGCTATTTCAGGGCTGTATTTACATGAAGTTTTATTAAAATTGGCCAAGACGGCGTTATTGGGCCCTAAACATACAAATTTGGTAGGATAATGGTTTATTTTTAGGCGCGTTTGCTTCAACCTTGCGTTACGAATATCAATTTCGTTGTACATTTGAAACACGTCGTTGTACATTTGTGATGTCATGTTTTGATAAAAATGATACGATTGGTACCTATAGTTCATTGGAAGATATCCATGATAAAGTTATTACGGCATGTATTTACAAAAACAAATTTTCAATATGAATTCTATGAGTTATAAGGTTTCTAAAGTACATACTTTGCTTAGTTTGTTAAGTCCACATATAAATAAAGAAATATTCGTGGACATTAACCCAACATTATTTAGGGCCGGTTTCACCATGCTCTGTTAGATTAACAAAGGATTAAAGGGCCGTTAAGGGCCGGTTTCACCATGCTCTGTTAGTTACTAATCAAGGATTAACAGGCCGTTAAATTTAACCTTAGCTGTCAAACGCGTATATTTTGACATATTTAACGGCCCTTTAATCCTTTGTAAATCTAACAGAGCATGGTGAAACCGGCCCTTAATATGTCAAAATGTACGCGTTTGACAGCTAAGGTTAGATTTAACGGTCTTTTAGTCCTTGATTTGTAAGTAACAGATCATGGTGAAACCGGCCCTTAGCCTCAAACTCACCAAATCTTTCTACAGTTGTCATTTTTTTTAGTAAATACTTAATCTTTTTACAATAGAACACCCAGAGATAGAACAAACATTTATCTTATTATACAAATGTTTGTTCAATATGTATTGAGTTGACTCCATTAACGGATTACTTGTGACTGATGTTAAATACAAGAAGTACACCTTCTATAACATGGGATTCTCTGTAGGTCACTGAAAGCATTAGATTTGCGGCAAAAGTCACTTTAGCGTACATTGCCTAGGGCATTTTACCTATTAATCATAGTTTAGGATACAATCCATTCAGTTAACAGCTTCTAGAAAACCTAAACGATGTTGATATTTAAAAGCTATTTGCAACAATAAACGTACATAAAAGCTCAAGTCAACGAACCTGGGGCATTCTTCAAAATACTATTAGAAACTCAATTCTCAAAGGATAGGTCGACCTCATTGTATTAATGGAATACCCTTTCTCAATTACCGTATGATGTTTCATTTGAACTAAGGGCTGTATATTTTCGGAAGACCTGTTCTTTACCTTACTTCTTAGCTATAGCTGAGTGGTGACGGATTTTGTCTTTGTTATAAATTATTTCTTCCTCAAATTTTGTATAAACTTTATAATTGACACGCTAAGCTTTTATTGCTATAACAATTTTACTCTGTCTGTTTAATAAATAAATATTGGTGGACTTTCCACACAGCACTATCTAGCCCCAAACTAAGCCAAAGCTTGTGATATGGGAACCAGATAGCTGATATAATACATTATATACTTTTTTTTTTTAATATATGCTTATAATATTATACAAGGTGTTCCAATAATTGTGTATATAAACTTCAGGGGGCTCAAGTACCCATCGATATGAATAACTTTTTCTAAGGAACCAGAACGAGTGTGAACGCGAAAAAAAACAGCTGTTTCATACAAAAGTACAATACCTACCTGGCTAAAATGTATGAAACAGCTGTTTTTTTTTCGCGTTCACAGTGTTGGTTCCTTAGAAAAAGTTTTTCATATTAATGGGTACTTTAGCCCCCTGAAGTTTATATACACAATTATTGAAACACCTTGTATATGTCCGATCTCTCAACTTAAACGCAAGGTACCTCATATAGTGGTGACCCCGCAGCAATACAATAATCTCTAATACTATAAGAATCAAAGTCCTGACTGACTGACTGACTGACTGACTGACTGACTGACATATAGACAACGCACAGCCTAAACCGCTGGTCCTAGAGACTTGAAATTTGAGGAGTACATAGCTCTTATGGCGTAGAGGTGCACTAAGAAGGGATTTTTGGAAATTCAACCCCTAAGGGTGTAAAAAGGGATGAAAACGTTTGTATGAAAAATAGTATTCCTTGAACCTACAAACTTGAAACTTGGAGAACATATACCTCAAAGCAAAAAAATAGGAAAGGCATTTTTAGTTTTTTAAAACTACCCTTAATAAGTGTGCAAAGGGATGTAAAAGTTTGCATGGGAGTTTTTTGACCGATGGTCCTAGAGACTTGAAATTTGAAGAGTACATAGGTCTTATGACGTAGAGGTGTACTAAGAAGGGGTTTTTGGAAATTCAACCCCTAAGGGTGTAAAAAGGGATGAAAGCGTTTTTATGAAAAATTGTATTCCTTGAACCTACAAACTTGAAACTTGGAGTACATATACTTCAAAGCAAAAAAATAGGAAAGGCATTTTTAGTTTTGTAAAACTACCCTTAATAAATGTGCAAAGGGATGTAAAAGTTTGTTAGGGAGTTTTTTGACCGATGGTCCTAGAGACTTGAAATTTGAAGAGTACATAGGTCTTATGACGTAGAGGTGTACTAAGAAGGGGTTTTTGGAAATTCAACCCCTAAGGGTGTAAAAGGGATGAAAGCGTTTGTATGAAAAATTGTATTCCTTGAACCTACAAACTTGAAACTTGGAGTACATATACTTCAAAGCAAAAAAATAGGAAAGGCCTTATTAGTTTTTTTAAACTACCCTTAATAAGTGTGCAAAGGGATGTAAAAGTTTGTATGGGAGTTCTTTGACCGATGGTCCTAGAGACTTGAAATTTGAAGAGTACATAGGTCTTATGACGTAGAGGTGTACTAAGAAGGGGGTTTTGGAAATTCAACCCCAAGGGGTGTAAAAGGGTTGAAAACGTTTGCATGAAAAATAGTATACCTTGAACCTACAAACTTGAAGCTTGGAGTATATGAACTTTTAGGCAAAAAAATAGGAAAGGCATTTTTAGTTTTTTAAAACTACCCTTAATAAGTGTGCAAAGGGATGTCAAAGTTTGTATGGAAGTTTTTTAACCGATGGTCCTAGAGACTTGAAATTTGAAGAGTACATAGGTCTTATGACGTAGAGGTGTACTAAGAAGGGGTTTTTGGAAATTCAACCCCTAAGGGTGTAAAAAGGGATGAAAGCGTTTGTATGAAAAATAGTATTCCTTGAACCTAAAAACTTGAAACTTGAAGTAGATGTACTCCAAGGCTAAAAATTAGGAAAAGCATTTTTAGTTTTTTAAAACTACCCATAATAAGTGTGCAATGGGATGTCAAAGTTTGTATGGGAGTTTTTTGACCGCTGGTCCTAGAGACTTGAAATTTGAAGAGTACATAGGTCTTATGGCGTAGAAGTATACTAAGAAGGGATTTTTGGAAATTCAACCCCAAGGGGTGTTGAAAACGTTTGCATGAAAAATAGTATACCTTGAACCTACAAACTTGAAACTTGGAGTATATGAACTTTTAGGCAAAAAAATAGGAAAGGCATTTTTAATTTTTTAAAACTACCCATAGTAAGCGTGCAAAGGGATGTCAAAGTTTGTATGGGAGTTTTTTAACGCGTGGTGCGATTGACTTAAAACTTGAGGTAAATATACTAAGAAATAAATAATGAATGACGCTTTTAACTTTTGATAATTCCCCTGCACCCTTTGCAGGGGAATCAATGACTGTAAAAGTTAGTATGGGAGATTTTTAACGCATAGTGCGATTGATTTCAAACTTGAACTAAATATACTCCACAATAAATAATTTAAAATCACGTTTTCAATATTTTAAAACTACCCCTGCAAAGTTTCAAGGTTTGTGTGGGAGATTTTTAACTGTAACTGTGTAATTAACTTCAAACTAAAAGAAATTGTGTTCTGTGGCTAAATAACATAAAGACGTTACCCTCCTTCGTTGCGCTCGAGTAAAAAGAATACAACGAGGCATCAATGTTCTAAAAACGGGAATCTTGAGTTGGTACGAAGAGATCTGAGGGTACCTATCTACCGTGCCTGTGGATCAATGTCGTGAAGCTGTTTCGTTTCGTTTGCTTTTGGGGTAGAAACTAGGAACAAATAAGTACATATTTTCCGTGTAAGGTTGTCTTTATTGTATTTGTCATGTTTGTGCTAAACTCAGTACCTATACCTACCTACCTAATATAGGTAATGTACGCCTATAGGTATCCCTTATACCTACGTAGGTATTTAAAATCCTACCCTAATAATATACAAATCAATGCGAAAGTTATGATGTTTGGATGTTTGTGGTTCAATCACGGTTCACCACTTCTACGCGTGCGAAGCCGCGGGAAGCCACTAGTTAGTATTATAAAGAAAGTAACAAACGTGAAATTATAATACACGTTTTAGATACAAGTGTAGTAAAAAAATCACAATAGACTACCGTTTCCTATGTCAGTCACACTAAGCGCTTTGATTCTACATTTACTATGCGAACTGCCAAGGAGTGGAACTCATTGCCGTCGTCTGTCTTTCCTGATCACTACAACTTGGGTCTCTTCAAGGCAAGAGCGAATAGGTGTCTTCTAGACCGTTCTGCTCCATCGTCGGCTACATCGTCGCTTACCATCAGGTGAGATTGTAGCCAAAGTACAGTCGATTAATTATAAAAAAAAAGTTCTATAGTAAAGTAAGCTATTTTTATGAGTCCAAAAAACTCGGGACCCGTACATAGCACTGAGCCCGACATAAAAAAAATGTGATGGCAAGGAACAAAAGGATTTTTAACCCTTTATGGATTAAAATATGGATGTCCGTTATTCCCGAAGGGTTTCTGGAAGACAATTTTTTATCGCAATCGGCTTATTACGGTTTAACCGTGAAAACGTAGTAAACTGGCAGACATACTTTGCATTTATGGTATGGATTTAATGTACCGTTGTTAAATAAACCGAAGTTCTAGTCTCTGGAGCAATGGAGGCATTGTTTGTTTATCTCCGTCACGTCCCCTCCTAATCTTGTTGTTCGATGAGCAGACATTGAACTGTTATATGAAGGCGTCCCAAGTCAAGGCCAGTGCCAGTGGGGTGATCACATAAACGAGACAATGCGCTCACTAAAAGTTAATTCGAAATAAACCGAATCTAGCTGCAAATAAAATCCATTTTGGGACCAACAAATAATAAAAAACCTGTAGGTAGGTAACTGAATCTACCTTCAAATAAAAAATATTTTGTACAAACAAATTAAAAACACTTCTAGTAATTAATATTATAATAAAACAATTGTCTTGCCAATAATACACTTGATAATTTCTGAAAAAAAACTAGACTCAAGAGTAGGTACCTAATACAGGGTACAATTTAGCACTCCCGAAAACTGAAGGCACAGCTGTAATTCTATCTGCATAGGCCCCATCGATCAAATTGGCTTCATGCTAAACAGTCTACGATAAAAAAATTAATTAATATTAATCTGAGAAGATAAACATTTTTTTTTTTTTTACTTTTTCCGGAAAAAAAGGATAGAAAAGCTCGTTTAAAAAATATATAAGTCAGCCGAGCTGAACTAAGTTTTTTTTACTACTTGCTAATGGAACAATCAGATGGCCCACCTGATGTTAAGTGGTAACCAAGCATATACTATAATAAAGCATTGCCTCGTAAGTCACGCACGATATAAATGTGCTTACGATGCACTACTCTGCGTCCATCAACTTGAGGCATACAGATGTTAAGCCTCATAATATCTGTAATTTCATTGGCAACCACACCCCCCAAACTGAAACACAGCAACGCTGCTTGGCGGCAGAAATAAGCAAGGTGGTAGTATTTCCCTAGACGAGCACTTCACAAAGAGCTCTACTACTCTTCGTTAACTTTAACTTTATTTATACTCGAGATTTGGATTTAGGTATACTGTCTAGAAATACTTAAATCCACTTAACCTTTGTATTTACAATATGAGGATTACAACACGAGTATTTTCTAGGATACGAGCACTGGATTGGAGGATACGTGGGTACATATGGATCGCGCAACGTGTGGATAAGCGTTGAGTCCTGTCACGAACAGACACGCGTAGGCAGGCGTACAAACTACATATCTCTTTTATTACGGCGCGGCATGAAAGCTTTTATAACCTACTTACACACTGCATCACGTTTATGGTACAGTGTTTGTATGGGTTTAAGGAACCCTCAGTTTCGACTTGTTTGTCGGCTTTAGTCAAAGCTGTTTTTGTTTTTGATGATGATACAGTCGCAACTGTATCAAAGACTATAACTCTCACTTCGAATCGTTTATTTTTATCATCATCTGTAGCCACTGACTTAAACCACTGCTGGTGATAGGCCTTAGGCCACCAAATATAGGGCTACCCTCATCCATAAAAGGCATCGCTAAAGTTATAGCCGTCTTCATTGTTTCAGTTTATAAGAAAGAGACTGCAAATGCTGTCAAATTAAGTTGGTTTAGAAGAATGCAACATTTTTCGCAGGTTTAGTCATCACGTACTGATGCCTAATTTCACTTAAATATTATACCCGCAAATTAATAGGATAACTTTTCTGCAAAAAAAACCGTCTTCAAATAGGTACACAGAAAACATAAAACAGCAAAATACGCAATTCCATTTACTTCAATGACATAATTATTTCTGTTATTTTGATTTAAAAGCCAAAGTGAACTGAACTGAAACTGAAATTTTGATGAAATTTCTATGGGATCAGTCTGATAGGTAGTAACTCCTTTCAAATAAAAATATAATTATTCAAATCGGTTCATAAATACAAAGAAAACTTAAAAGAAAAAACAGTCGAGTTTAAAACCTCCTCCTTTTTTCGAAGTCAGTTAAAAATGTATATGGTATTTGGACCTATGTATAAACAGAACACAGGATATATGTTTAAACAGAATAAATACTTTCAAATTTGACATAATTTTTATTTGCTGTTTTAACAGAATTGCCACCATTGTCGTCAAACCCATCGTGTTCATAAATAATAGATATTAAAAAAAAATTGTAATCTCAAGCCCGTATTGAGTTCGGAAGCCTTTATGATGCGTGACCCGACCCGCACTTGGCCAATTCATCATCAAAGAGGCAATGTGATATTGTACACGTGTATTTTTCATATAAGTCGCACGTGTATTACGTGCGACTTATCTGGACCGTCATCAATCAGAAATGAGGACGTTTTGTCAGCAACCGTGTCAATGACCGTTGATTTTTATATTTCAGTCTTTATTTATTTTCAGGTTATGTACCTATGTTAAAAACAACCGGAAAGTCAAAATGATGTGCAGGCTGCTCTATGATGACGAATTATAATTCGTAACTATCAAAATGTTAATATAAGATAAATAATAAAGATAAGATAAATATTAAAGATAAGATAAGGAATGAGTTTATCAGAAGCAGTTTGAAAGTGGCGCCAGTGACTGAAAAAATGAGGAGCAATAGGTTAGCGTGGTATGGGCATGTTATGATGTTATGTAACGAAAAGAGTGTGAGGTGTGAATGTGGATGGATTATGGAGTAGAGGTAGGCCAAAGAAAAGAAGGATGGATTGTGTGAAAGATGACTTTGGTAAGAAAGTGACTACTGAAATGATGGATGATAGAGGAAAGTGGAGAGAACATAAAGGCAAGAAGATTTATAAGGGCAGCTCACATGACAAAACAGAGAAAGGCATTGTTTTCTGAATTTTCAGGAGAGCAATAAACGTGGAACCTGTCTAAACGTTGAAGTTCTTAATCTCAAACTGTTTCACCTTCAGAAGCATTTTCTTTTTTTTACTTTATTTTGACTTTTACTTTATTTTGGCCAAATATAAATGATGAACTTTAGTAATAGCTCCAGTCAATCTGTTCTGTTTGTAACCCCGACGTAGACAGGAGGGGTTTTATAAGTTTAACGTGTTTGTCTGTCTATGTCATCGTAGGTCCGGCGCGGCATTTTCAATCATAGTTTTTTTGTTGTTTGAAAGGTGACTTGACCGAGAGTGTACTTAGCTATGATTCAAGAGTTTAGCAGTTTGAAGAACATTCAGCTTTTCTAGTTGATAAAAAGGGCTCTCTGTGGTCGGATAACTAAAGATCGTGGTCACTTGAAGATGCCTTTCCTGTACTTGAGTGGACTGCTTGTCTCCAGCGCTTTCTATTGGTGGTATTATTAAAAGGGCGAGTGTTTTTAATTTTTTTTCACAAAAATTATGGTAGGTATTTCTAATAACACTTTCTTTCTACTTTGTATTTTTTTTTAGTTTAACTGTATATAATTAAACTACTAACATTTCTATAAATGGTAGGTTTAAATTTCTCTCCCCATAAATTTCTAGAACGATATATTTGAGCCCTAGGTCTTCCTAGGTTTCATATCACTATTTATAGTGCCACTTATTGTATAACAATGTTTATTAATTGTCAATTGTATTCGGTTATCAACGTTACGCAAACTTCAATTTCATATACCTAATTAGGTTTATTTTAGGTTTATTAGGGACGGCGAGACACCCCGCTAACCCGTCAACACGCCCTCTACGAGCGGTCAGAAACACAAACTCAGGGTATTTACAGATACCCTTTAGCTTGTCGAAGTTAAGTAAATACCTATACTAATTTATTTGCTAATTATGTTCGTGCATTTTTGAATTTTTTAAAAATAGACGAAGTTGAATCGGAAGGGTGATTTGACCGATTTTAGCCTTTTAAGCGTGGGTTGCCAACTTCGGACTGATTGTAAAATAAAAGGCATATATTTAATTTTGACTAGCGGCTTTCCGCGGCTTCGCACGTTTTGTAGTGGTGAGCCATGATTGAGCCACAAACATCCAAACATCGTAACTTTCGCATTGATTTGTATATTATTAGAAGGTGCTAATAATATACAAATCAATTACCCATATCCTTACCCATTGTTAAAAATTAACATTGCAACGTATGTACTTACATACATACCTATCTATTAATAGGATACTTATAGTACAATGCCTATTATTTACTGCATGTAGAGTTCTCTAGCTCAATTCTATACTAACTTACCTTCCAACTAGTTACTCTTTTAGTGAACCTAATTTATTATCTCGATTTTGCTTTTAGGGTTTCTAGTTACGGAAATGTTTATCACAATCCTTCCCATCCCTTTCAATTGGCCTGGACATCATTACCATCATACTACATATGTATCACTTTTAGTAAAACAAAATAAAACTGCATTGCAAAGATTTTAAACTACTTTTAATGGTCAATGATAAATGTCTATATAAAAACTATGCCAAGAATGTCTTACGGTAGGTACTAGGTAGATACCTATAAGTACTACTATTGTAATAAGTACCTATAAGCATTAATAAACATTAGCAAATAGCAATTACAGCTACCATGGAAGAACAAAAAACTTTAAACGGCGAGTTCGAAGTGCATACCTACTTAGTGAAATTTACAAACATATTTCCGTCTACATTCGTAACGAATGAATATAATTTCATATTTATTTGTTTCAAACCTAATGGACTTTTATGAAACACTATACATATATGTATATACTATATAAACTGTATATACTGTATAAATATAACACAACACACAAATGTACAAGACTTGCAATACCAGAGTTTATAGGTAATACAGAATCGCGCGCTGTTGACAAAAGAAAGCTATTTAATCATATAAAATATACATCCAGGAGTTTAACATTCCTCTTTATTCAGAAAACAGGTTATGCCAGAGTCGTGCCTCTCGGCTCGAACAAATAACACTGATGGTAAGCACTACCAAGCACTCCCGTGAAGTGGGGCTCGTAGTTATAGATCAGGTACTGGTTCTCTTCGGCGGCGTTCGTGAAGGTGTGGACGCTCTTCCTGCATTCTCTCACGAAGAAATCCATGAAATAGCGGTTCGCTTTCACAGCGTCTATGGAGTGCGCATAGCCTTTCGAGAGCTTCCATTCGAATGAGCTTTTTTCAGGGTGGAACTGAACTCCGAAGAATGGATATCTGTTTATAAGAAGGAAGTTTGCGTTAAATACCTATGAATAAATGCTGATTGGACGCCAAATGAAATATGGAAACTTTCAACCTCATTTCTGAACAATTTAGAATTTGTAACATAGCACCTTCATTAGGTATCTCACGTCTTCAATTATTTTAATCAAATTCTTAGAGTTCCGAAGTCCGACAATAAACCTTTTTAAGTCTACCGAGCTCTCTCTGCCGAGCGAAAGCCGTGTCCGTCCAAAGACTGCTTGGCCCAATACGTCGGTAGGTTTTAAAACATGCAGGTATTTATGTAGGCATTAGGTATGTACTTACTTAGTATGTTCAACACTAGCAATAAACTGAACACCGAATGCGTCGTCTGTGTATGATGTCACTTTCCAGTCTTGGGTGAGATTGTGAGATTTCAGATTCTAGAACAAAAATAATTTAGCAGCATTTTGAGAACAAGAAAGACACAAAACAGATTAAATATGTATAAAAATGTTAATAAATTTCATGACCCTATCTTATCTAGCCCTAAACTAAGCATAGCTTGTAGTGTAGATACCTACTAATGGGGACTAATAATACTTAAATACCTCCGGCACTTTTTTATAGCTAGGTACATACTTTTACGTAGGTAGGTAGGTAATATTAAGTATTTAAAGTTTTTTGTAGATAGTAGTACTATTTTAATAAATTTATTTATTCTTCTTCTTGTCGTGTCACTAGATTCTTTCGAAACAGTGTGGAGAAAGGATTTTAAGTGCGCCTCAAGAGGCTTCCTTTCGAGCACTAGAACTTTTCAGGTTCCACGACATGCCGGTTTCCTCACGATGTTTTCCTTTACCGTTTGAGAGTACTGGCATTGTGCACATACATTTTTAAACAGAAAAACTCATTGGTCGTTCAACGGCACGATTGGTTTCGAACCCACGACCTTAAGATCGGAAGGCGGGGCCGCTACCACTCGACCACCAGTACTCTCGGTAATATAAATAAGTCTTGAATGGAAATAAGTCTTGAATGTTTAAAAATAAATAAATTAAAGCAGCATCTAACGAAGGGACCGATATTGATCAACTTCACTACTCAGTCGGCCACGATACCACAGATTAAATACCTAAGACGATGACACATCGTTCTAATCATACAAAACATTTGATTCTATTCTATCTGTAGATCGTTTGCAACAGTCTGCACATAGCTCAACTGTTTCATATGTATTTTGTGCATTTTGTAAATACCTAGGTATTCATTGTATTTTTCTTGGCAAAAGTATTTAGATATCATACCTAAATATTTGTAAATACAAAATATTTTACCTCATCCACGATACAGAACTGGTGGGCATTCACAGTCACATTTTCATGTTCCAACACATCGATGACATTTTCAGGGGCATCTTTAAACATCTTGCTATCGCGAAAATCTGCCAAAGAAAACCGGTAGGTACTTAGGTTAGTAATAAGATTAGGTAGTTATTTAGGTAACTACCGTACATTATAGCCAGATGAACGTAGGTAAGGAACATGCATACATATTCAATTACTTATCTACATTATTTTAATGATTATCGATAGCAAATAAATTAAACTAAGTGAGAAGATAAGTACTTTTGTTTGTAATACCTTACTTCTATCTTTTAGGGCATGCAGTGTCATACCTTACTTCTATCTTTTAGGGCATGCAGTGTCGGTACCATTCTCAGAACCGGTTATTTTCACACATAGCCCTTAAAATAAATAATTTAAAAAAATGTTTGCGGAGTAAGCGCCCTGTTATTGTCATGAGGCGATGACAACTTTTTACAAACCTCTCGCTCGCACATTTCAACCTGTTAAAAGATATAGAACCTCTCTCTTATTTATAGAACCACTAAACTTATTTATGAAAAATCGCAATCAACCAAGCTGAGTGCAATCAAATTCAAAGATAATAAATAATCTCTACGTTCTCATCAGATTGCACACAGTTCAGGAAAAAAATAATTAGGTATGATCCAAACAAGTTCTATTAAAAAGTTTGCTTTACTATTTTTCGGACTTAATGCAAAATTTTAGTAGGAAAACTTGTTTAAATGAAAATGAACTTTATTTATTGCGAGTTCAGAGATTTTATCTTTCAAAATACCTATTGAAATGTGCGAGCAAGAGAGATCGCCTTGAAGAACTATTTTCAAACTCGTGTCAATTATCGAATCCAAAATAACACCGTTACTATTATCTCTCTCTCCACACTATTGTTTACAACAATGTAAAGTGAGAGGTGTTTATGAGATTCGTTTCTTTGGCATTGGTTATTTTCAAAAGTCTGTAAGTGCCTATTTCACCATCTCTGGGTACCTACCCAACGCTATACGTTAGATAAAAATATTTCGTCTATACTCTAGTCATTTAAAAAACAACAATTTGACGGATAGCATCACTGGAGTAATATACTTACACAAAAGTTTATTTGAGGTTTATGCTTACCTACTTACCATCTGTAAAATCAAGCGGATAATTCCCGAAGGAGTAACAAGTGATCCGGTTCTCTTTCTCCCCTCTCCCTGAGTCCAAAATGATGAGAAGCTCGAAGCCGAGGCAGGTGCCGAAGATCGGGAAGTAATCTCCTTCGTCATTCAGCTTCTTGGCTATCTCAAAGATGTGCTGGCCAGCGTCTGCGTAGCCGTTGGTTTGGTTGAAGTAGGTGGCGCCACCTGGTATGAGGACTCTGGAATCAAAGTACCTTATTATCTAGACAGAATATCTACTAACATGACTACATTATGAAACTAAAAGAAGACCTACTTACGTACCGACATCGAAAAGTTTACTATAAGCTAGTAGGTAAATAAGTGTATAGACCTATATGCTTACGTATCTACAGTTCGTGCTATGCTGACTAGATAGGGATCTTTAAAGAGAGGCCGTTAGTTATTTTGGACTAGTAGGCTATTATTTAAGACGCTGACAACCGTCAGGCAACTTCACGCTTGCACCTTTTCATATTTTTAAAGATATAAAATCACTAAATAAATTATTCTTAAGAATACTAAACAGAATCATTTACTTATAGTAATTTAGTTTTTTATTCTTTTAAAAATTCTATATGGACATTTAAGAGGCTGACAACCGTCAGGCAACTTCACGCTTGCACCTTTTCATATTTTTGAAGAGAGAATATCACTAAATAAATAAAAATATTCCTAGGAATACGAATCAGAAGCTTTGATAGTACTTTATTTTATTTTAATTCTATCGATGCAAATAACCAAGTTTCGGAGATACGAAGATTATGCGAAAATATCACTTTGAACCAAACAACAAAGTTTTCCAACTTTCCAAAACATTTTTTTTGCCAGTTCAATATATAAAAAAAGGATTTTGTTCTTACCCATTGATCTTGCTTAGCAGTGCTTCATAGTATACACGATCCTTGCCAATCCTGAAAATGCAACAAAAAATAACAAATATTATTGATCGAGTGAGCTGACCAAGATCTTACAACTTGGACGATTTGGCATAGTATGTGTGTACCTATGTATGAATGTTTGTCGGGCTATAACTTTCGAACCGTTGATCCCACCTACATGAAATTAGTAAATCGATAGCTTGTAGGTAGGTACTTAAGAAATTTACTGGTAAGTAATGAGTAAAATCGGTGGGGTTATTAAAATATAGGGTTTTAGAAGGGGGGGTTTTTCTCAAGTTGAATTTAAAATAATTTGAATTTGTTGCTATTTTCGGTACTATGTAGTTTAAATAGCCTCGCTGGACGTTATACATATATCTGCCTACGTTATTATTTTATATACAGTAAAACTTACATAATAGGCACAACCCTGGCCCCAGACGCCTCCACATCTTTAACATAGGAAGCGGCGATGTAGCTCGTATAGTTCTCGTCAGGGTACTTCCCGTGGAGGTAAAAGGACTGCTCCTGAGACAGAATGCCGATGATTGGCCGGTCATTCACGATCTGTGCTTCATCGTTCCTTACGACCACCACCGCACCTTCGCTTTGGAGGAAATACACCAGCGTCAACAGCAGCGCACCTTTCATCATGACCAATCCAATCCAACTGTTCTCAATATCACTACACCACCTAAAATATTCACACTAATTATCAGACAGAAGCCGCAACCAATACCTACGTTTTAATCTCAAATCTAAAACCAAAGAATATCCTAGATGATAAAGTAGGATTTCTTCTTTGTTCATTACCGACTTGATGTAGATTAGATAGGTAATTAAGTAGGTAGGTACGTAGTTAACCTGATGACGATTATGTTAAAAACATCGTTGGCTAAGCAAATAACTATTTTCTCTGTGATACGTGTCGTGTGCATCGGACAATAGAGAACGTAGTAGCTATGTAGGTGCCCAAGAGTATATCTAAAAATAAACATTCACTGCTCTAGAATTCGTAACGGCACAATTTTAATATTTGGAGTGGACTGAATGCATTATCAAATCAAATACCTATTTATGTATGGCATTCATGATATGTCTTATTGGTGCACTAGGTAGGTATCTGCTGCATAGATAAGTACCTAGTAGGTATTGATCGAAAAAAGAAACCTTACCTACGCACAACGAAATTTCTGAGGATTTTCAAAACAATGTTTTCCATTCCATCCCTAGATGGCGTTATAAACATCGGAACTTAGAGCATCTCGGAAGCTAACGTTTCCTTTCGTTCAATTGATACAGCACAGATAACTTATTTTCTACTCCCAAACGGTGAAGGATAACATCGCATCGTGAGAAAACTGGAATGTCGTAGAACCTAAAAAGATCTAAAATATGAGTCAAGTGCTCGAGGAGCCTCTTTGAGGCGCAATTAAAAATCCTTTCACCACACTGTTTCGAAAGAACTATTGACACAACAAGAAGTTATTTTCTGTTTGAATCCTACCAATACCTACTACCGTCATCTAGAAACCTTTAAGGAAATACATAGGTAATTATTTTAAATACAGGTGGGTGTATTTAGCCCTCAAGTTTCTGCTTCACAACTTATTTAATTGTAAGGTACCTACTTACAATTATTTAGCTGTGAAGCCGATTCGCCGATTTAACCAAGTTGTTTGGTTGGTTGTTGGTTTGTTTGGTTGGTTGTTCAAATACATATTTGCTAAAGCAAGTGCAGCGAGCTAAAATTACTCAAACACCTTGTAGATAGACACCTTCACCTTGTACCTACTTACTATTTTTATATGTAGGCATGAATTCTTACACGGATACCGATCAAGTTACACATAGCCAAACAAAAATGACGCTTAATACCCCAAGGATATTATAAAAGCGAGCAGTGTTTAGCTTGATCCTTGGGAGTACCCAAGGATCAAGCTAAACACTGCTCGCTTTTATATGTCTTTAATTCTGTGTTCTGACTAGTAAGTCAGAACACAGAATTAAAGGCATTAGGTAGGTATATCTTGGACTAGGTAGATACGAATGGAGATCTACGAAAGAAAACATTGATAAATTATAACGCTACCTACCTAACCATATAAGAAATCAGAAATTATTTATTGTATAACTGTAGTACAAAAAGAATACTTTTATTTTATTTATTCGTTTTAAGCTAATACATTTTCTTCCAGCCAACCTAAATGGTGGTACATATAGAAAAAGATTAACATACGACAGCCGACAAGACAAGTTTATACTTACAATACCTAGGTAGGTACCTACCTACTTATTCATAGTTTTCTATAGCTTACACCTTGCATTACTTACCTAACTATAGGGCATAAACTAGAGGTTGCGTGCTGCGCGAGCTGCTTGAGTCACATTATTAGGCAGATCAACGTATCCCAAAAAACATAAATGTACACAAATATGCAAAAACCGTTTTTTATTACACCAACTCTATGAAGTCTAATGAAGTCATTTTGATAAAGGTGGATCATGATTTTGATGAAACATTGATGAATCCTCAACTGACCACCTACCTTCACATTTACTCTTGAAATAACTAGCTCCCAAAATTATTATATTAACTGTACACATAATTATCTTGTAGAGCACTTGAAGGTAAAATCTACTGACTGCTGTAATTGTGCGATTTACTATTTTCCGATGATACATTTTATGTAGATTTGTCGGCTATAGATTTTTTTTATGGTCCAAATTAAATAAGTATCTATAGGTACCTATATACTTATGTAGGTACCTACGTTGTGTCAAGAATGACTGACAGAAATACAAATCAATAGTCATTAACAGTCAGCTCATTTCGCATGCGCATTCTTGACATCTTCAAATATTTCTAACTAACGCTATGGCAACATGGACTATCTAGATTTTAGTAATTACAAAAGAACCTATGTAGGTAATGCTAAATTTACACAGCATAGATACGTAATTTAGACATAATAAATTTAAAAAATAGATACGTAAAATCCCGTTCTGGTACCTATTATAGTCTACTTACATTGTTTACGTTCGACTCGAGACTCGAATCGAATCGAACTCGATTTATTTTTATCTGTTCTCTACAAATTAGGTGTTATTTGCTGTGGATGTATTGCTTGCATTGTATGGCAGTAAGAAGCAGGCAACACTGAATTTTGGTTGTCAAAAGAAAAATGCCGCTGCCAAGACGGGACGTAATGATAAAGGTATTTTGATGTTATTTCAGTTACTTGTCCAGAACTTGTTAAGTAACAGATACTTATAAAACAGACAGTCTAAAAACTTACCGCAAAACCGCAGTGCTCTATATAATGTGATTGAAAGAGCAAATATATAACTGAACATCTTGTTTTAGGTTGGATTTCTGCGTTGACAGTAAAATTCGTGTATTTCTGTATTTGGCGAAAGAAAAGAGTTTAAAATGTTTGAGATGGTGAGTACCATACTTTTTAATAATAGTTAATTGCTATCACGCGCTTGATTAATCTAGCGCTAGGTACTTGATGCTAAAAAAACAGGCAGAGTTTTAGCACTGAACTGAACATTCATTGTATATCGATATTTTCAGAACGCGGCGGAACCGATGCAAGTGGATGTTCCACCTGAAGATAACGAGAACAATGAAGCCGAGTGCTATGTGGTGGATAATCCCTCCTTAGATTTAGAGACATATTCAGCTGCATATACAGGCTTTGCCAAGTTGTACAGATTGATGTTTGTTGCTGATCATTGCCCTTCTCTAAAGTTGGAAGCTCTAAAAATGGCCATAAACTATATCATGACAACATATAATGTAAGTCTCTACCAATCTCTCCACAAGAAGCTTGCAGAGGCTGTGGCAGCTGCTGGCTTGCCTGATGTAGCAGCTCAGATGGGTTCGCAGGATATACCTTCCATTGACACTTTATGGATAGAAAGTAAAACTAAAAAAGCTGCTATAAAGCTGGAAAAGCTGGACACAGATTTGAAAAATTATAAAACTAATTCAATAAAAGAAAGCATTAGAAGAGGCCATGATGACTTGGGTGATCACTACCTTGACTGTGGAGATTTGACCAGTGCATTGAAATGCTATTCAAGAGCAAGAGATTACTGCACAAGTGGTAAGCACATTATCATGATGTGTCTGAATGTAGTTAAGGTCTCAGTGTACCTACAGAACTGGGCTCATGTTCTCAACTATGTGTCCAAAGCGGAGAGCACACCAGATTTCAATGAGGTGCCTGGAAAAGATACCAATCAATCCATACTGACCCGCCTAAAGTGTGCTGCAGGTCTAGCTGAGCTAGCAACAAAGAAATACAAATCTGCTGCTAAGCATTTTCTTGCAGCCAGCATTGATCACTGTGACTACTCTGAACTGCTTAGCAGCAACAATGTAGCTGTGTATGGTGGGCTATGTGCTCTTGCCACATTTGACCGATCAGAATTACAAAAGCAAGTCATAGTTAGCAGTTCCTTTAAATTATTCTTAGAACTAGAACCCCAGTTACGAGACATAATTTTTAAGTTCTATGAATCTAAGTATGCTTCATGCTTACGATTATTGGATGAGATCAGGGATAACCTCATGCTGGACATGTATTTAGCTCCACATTTAAACTCTCTATACATGCAGATAAGGAACAGGGCACTGATACAGTACTTCAGTCCATACTTATCAGCTGATATGAAACTGATGGCTTCAGCTTTCAACCGCACTGTAAATGCTTTGGAAGATGAGTTGATGCAGTTAATACTTGATGGGCAGATCCAGGCACGTATTGATTCACATAACAAAATTTTGTATGCTAAGGATGTTGACCAAAGGAGCACTACATTTGATAGGAGTCTAACCATGGGAAAAGAATACCAGCGACGAACATCAATGCTCATTCTGCGTGCTGCAATGATCAAGAATCAAATTCATGTCAAGGTGAGTCCACAATCTTTTTTATTACTTTTTACCATCTTTTATTTGACAAATATAAATCATACAAAATCTTTATATGGGTAACTCTTGACTACTTGTGATCAACTTTCTAACAATAAAAATTGTGTTTGAATTGGAACTTCCAGGATACATTGTAATGTATAATAAATTGTATATTGTTTTTATCACATCTGAATAGATGTGATAAAAACAATCTAAACTAGAATAAACTAGCTCTTTGCGAATGCAAAGAGATAGTTTACTCTTCGTAAGCAGGGAGCAAAATAGCATTTCACCCACTTTCAATCACTTTTCCTCCCAATAATTGCAAATTCATAGTAAAAGTTCCAATCACCAAAACTGTATGAACTAGTGGTTCGCACCGAACTGAGATCTTGTGATGCGACCCGACGAACGCACCAAAACTTTGAGTAGGTGGTAGTCAGAGGCAAGTCCATTATGTTTGGACTTTTTTCTGACACCGCCTACTAACTTGGTATGGTAACCAAGTTTCAACTCTATTGGTCTATTTATTGAAGAGTTCCATTGAACAGACCTTGGCTCCATCATCAGACCTGGTTGTTGTCACCATTTTATGAGAACCGAGTACCTCCTTAATTTATTTCATGAAAAAAAAATAAGAAAAATTAAAGGAACTGGGCGACCAGTAGAAAAACCTTGATTTCAATGAAACTCTTAGAGATGGGAGCTCTTTGATCGCTGGTTATCTTAGTTTAATTTTATTGTTGTATCTCAAAAACCGAGCCTCCCAGAAAAAAAATAAAAATTGATTTGTCCAAACAAAGTCCTTTCATATGACAGGTAACTTGATTTGTGTAACTTTTTTATTTTTGGACCCCTTAAAAATCCCCATATCTTAATAAATCGTCATCCGATTGAACTCATATACATATCAGTAAATTTCTCAAGTACATGCTATCGATTTACCAAATTTCATGCAGATCGGATCAACGGTTCTAAAGTTATGCCGTTATTATTAAATTCTAAAATGCCAAATCGCCCAAGTTGATTGTAAGATCTTCGTTCAATTCGCTCACTCGATCAACAAGTAGCAGGCTGTATGATAAATAAAAAGCGTCTGAGCCAAATAATAAAATATTGTAATAAATAAAAACGGGAAGCGCGCATTCCATCTTTGTTCGTTATTGTTTATTCAAATTCAGATTTTACTTATTATTTTAGTAAAAATAAATAAGTTGCACTTTTCTCATAGAGGGTGATAAAAAGTAGGGTTCAACCTCGGAAACAACACTATTTTAATCACGAGTGAAGTACTTTGAATAGGTACCTCGCTACGCTTACGATTCAAAGAAACAATCTCACCATTAAAATTGTTGTTTGGTCCCTTGGTAAACAATCTACTATTCATCCATGGTTTATGGTTAAAAGTTCCTTAATTTTTTATGTGTACGCATATCTAACTTATTTTTCACCATTCCAGAATGTTGGACGTGAAGCAGGACCGCAGAGTGGTGAAGCCCCTGGGTCCAGTACAAGCCTCACACCGAGAACCTTTGACACTGTGCCCCTGTGATAAAGTCTTCCCAGAGACTCACATGAGAACATGTGTATTGCTATTGCACAGTTTTGGAAAGAAACAATCAATTCAACCTTCTAATTTGATACATAAGTCTTGTTTCAACACAAACCCTAGCATTAATACATGTTAAAGTGAGCAGTTACATGGTGAGCCTGCTATCTGCCACACAGATTCAAAGCGCTAATGCGTGTTGTACATTGTCATGTGAATATAGATCTTATCAAAATGAACTTTTTGTGTACTGAATAATATGTATCTGCTTTTGTTTTTCATTAACGAGACTGCAGGAGTAGACTGCAACTGATCAACAAATTTCTTGATGTGTTAAGGAAATGCTTTATCAGCACAAGAGCTGGAATAAGCATTTCTTTGATAATATGAAACTATTCTATGTATGTAACCGCAAAAATATTGTCTTACGTAAATTTTGGATTAAAAAATTAAAAGGCTCTGGAAGGTTTTATTACCTAAACGCGATTATAGCGCAAACTGGCGATACGACCATCCCTTGTTCGCGCGATGACAAACTTTGGGTGTGAGACTTCATCCAGATGGAGCTTATTCACCGCCAATCGTCTTGCTCATATGGTAGGTAGGTACCTACCTACTTGTCTAGACCAGTTTTTTCTCAAATAGAAAAATCACGCTTACTACAGCAAAGGTATAAAAGTAAGCAGTGTATAGCAACTTTTGTACAAATCGTGCCTGAAATAAATAAACGACTTATTTATTTGACGCGTTTCCGTGTGTACTCAATCGTTCATTGCCATCTATCACACAGTCCATCCAGCCATCTTTTTTCTTTGGTCTACCTCTCATAATAATACCACACATTTTTTTGTCTAACACTCTTCTAGTACCTACGAGTACCTACTCGTAAAACTTTTTAGTAACTTTCTTCCCTCCGCATGGCATGCCTTTATAGGTGCTAGGTAGGATAGGTACCAACCTACTTTAAAATTTTCTCTGATTTTAAAATTAGTAACTGCCGCCCGCGGTTCGCTCGCGTATTAGTATTGATTGCCAGGTTACGAACTATATTTATTTTAAAGTTTCATCACGATCGGTTCAGTGGTTAGTGATTTAGCCGGTGGAAACACAAAATAAATTGTTATTCTTGAAATGTATGGGAAGAGGTCTATGGCGATGGACTTTTTCAGGCTCATGATGATCTAAAATTGTTATTGGACAAAGCTGCGCCTTTAACCAGGTACCTATCTATGTACCTACATAAAGGCGACACGGAGAGAGCATCGACAAATCCGATAAAACAAATTGACACTTATCGGTCGCAATCTAACTTACCTACAACATCGGAGGGAGGTTTTTTTTAATTCTTGCTGATGAAACAAGCAGATTGTCCACCTGATGTTAAGTGGTAAACATCACTTATAACAAAGCATCATATCCTAAGTTACACATGATATGAACGTGCCCTGCGTCCATTAACAATGCGGTCTATTAGTTTCCTCGTTTGTCGTATTTGCTGTCGGTAGCCGAATCTAAGGAATAATCCAATCAGACTGTGTGCCTCATTTTGGAATCTTAATGGATTTTTTTTGACTTTGCTAAAAGTAGAGGTGCTCAAAGCATAGAAATAGTAGTTTAGGCACTAGGTCTGACGGTGTACATGATGACGAAGCTGACACTCAATGTGCGGTGTGTTTCCGCGCATAGAGCACAATAGTTTATCAGCATCATAAGCCTCATCCCCCTAGGATACAATTTCTGTGTTTTGTGGGACTCCCCTATACAATTCCAGGAAGAACAATTCTGAGCCTTCTTCATCCACCAAAAGATCTTTACAGGCTCCAATGAAAATCAAACAAAAGTCACATTTTTTAAATAGATTTCTTATATTCTTATTCCATATCAGCTATCCTTTTCACTGCAAGCAATAGGTTGCAGGCATGTAGGGCATGCACCATTTGAAACTCCAAATGCAGGTGGCCGACTTCCAGAACATGCTACCAACCACTGAAATAGATAAACTAGTAGTTCGCCCCGAACTGAGATCTCGTGATGCGACCCGACGAACGTATCAAAACTTTGAGTAGGTGGTAGTCAGAGGCAAGTCCAAACATTATCTTTGGACTTTTTTCCGACTACCGCCTACTAACTTGGTATGGTTACCAAGTTTCAACCTATTGGCCTATTTATTGAAGAGTTCCGTTGAACAGACCTTGGCTCCATCATCAGACCTGGTCGTCGTCACCATTTTATGAGAACTGAGTACCTCCTTAAATTATTTCAAGAAAAAAAAATAAGAAAAATCAAAGGAACTGGCCGACCAGTAGAAAAACCTTGATGTCAACGAAACTCTTAGAGATGGGAGCTCTTGGATCGCTGGTTATCTTAATTTAACTTTTTAAATTTTATCTCGAAAACCGAGCGTCCCAAAAAAAAAGGAAAAAATGTTTTGGAATGTCCAAACAAAGCCCTTTCATATGACATGTAACTTGATTTTTTTATGTAACTTTTTTTATTTTTACCCTCTTAAAAAACCCCATATTTCAAAAACCCTTCATCCGATTTTACTCATATACTTACCAGTAAATTTCTCAAGTACAAGCTATCGACATATCAAATTTCATGCAGATCGGATCAACGGTTCTAAAGTTATCGCCAGACAAACATACATACATACATACATACATACATACATACATACATACATACATACATACATAAAATGCCAAATCGCCCAAGTTGAAACTAAGATCTTTGTTCGCTTCGCTCACTCGATCAATAAATATATAAAAATTAAACACACACATAAAGTAAACAAAGTTCCAGTAGAATTACACAATATAGAACTTTTGTGTTCTGTGAGTAGAATTTAAGATTCTTCATACATAAGCTTCATAGCATGTATTGAAATCTTTTTTTGTAGATTATTTTAAAAATCAAACATACTTGATATAAACAGTTTCTATGAAAATAAACTCCACAAGTTGGATTTTGGCAGAGAGGTAGTGGTAGTCCCATGTCATCAGGCAGCTCATCGCATAGACAGATACCACATACAGGTGATTCTTTAGTGGGTGAATTATCTGTTACATTGTTGGTCAGCCGGTGAGCAAGGACAGGAAACTCAGTGATGTCTGAAATGAAAAGAAATAAGTCATTTATGTTACTGTCACTATAGCTTCAACATTTGCATTTGGGATCTTACCAAAAACAGACATTATATTATCCACAATATTGTTGTCATGGTCCCAAGACAGAAGTCCTGATTGCAACTTATCATGCCAGATATCAGACTGCCCAATAAGATGGATATTAGTAGCTAAGCCTGCTATTGTAACCTCCACATGAAGCCAGGTACGTTCATCTGATATAAAAAAAGGAATATGTATGTCATAATCAACCTTCCCAAGTAGGTAGGTACTTTACCTGTATATTAAATTATTATAGCATGGTCTCCAAATAAGACATGTAGGTACCTTTTGCATTTTAAAATGTTCTTACCCAGAAGTATTCTTCTATAATCATCTTTGAATGATGGATTTAAAGGTTCCATAACTGAACAAAATTGATCAATACGTTCCAACTCATACAAATATAATTCTAAGTTATCAATATAGTTCTTATACACAGTAATTATTTCAGCCAGAGTACTGTACTCTTTCTCTTGTAGAGATGAGAATGGAAGGCTCACAGAAACTATAGTAAGCTTCTTAGGACCTTTGTAACATATGAATAGTTCATGCTCTCTTTCCGAGTTAGCTTCTTTGATAATACACTTTATATCTCTCAACGTTTTGCCAAAATAAAGGGCTATACTCCTTTCGTGTACAATAGTTTGTACTTCTTCTAATAAATCTTTATCAACAAGATCTAATGCTAACAAACTCAAGGTATGTACTTTCGGCCGTATCCAAGTATGAAGCTGATCCAAGACAAAAGCCTCTTTGTGTTCGTTTATCTCCATCAGTAATTCGTGTATTTCATTCATTTTACCTCGAAAATCTAGTTTGTTTGGATTAACGCAACAAGACAAACAAAATAATGAAACAAAGTCTGATTTATTGGGTGCCGATAATGTACAACCATGGATTGTACAGCCGAGGAAAACACAGCCCGGATTTGATGTATAATTTGGTCGCGAAATCCATGGCTGTGTAATCCAAGGGTGTACATTCCAAGCCGTACAAATTTTGCACACCTTTGGAACGCACGACCCGATAAAACGCAGCCAAAATTTTGATGCCAAAACATAGGCTTTGTTTACACTCGTCAATTACTTACTCACTCACTTGTTGATCCGACTCGGATTGGTTAGGTTATGTTAAAACATATTGATTACGCACGAGGCGAGCGAGCAAAGCGAACGTGCCGCGGCAGCGGCCGCCGAAGTGCCAGAATTTTATTTTTTTCTAACATTAATCTCTGAATAATTCTCTTATTTTATATAATTTTTAATCTGTGCTACTTGCCTATACTTACTGTGTAGTGCATCTAAACAGAGCATAGGCTTTCGACCAATCAGAGCATGGTCACAGAATCCATGGTCATGCAATCCTGGCTGTACAATCCCGACTGTGCTGGGAAAGCACAGCCTGGAAAACACGGCCCGGATTTCATGTACATTTTGTACATGGAATCCGGGCCGTGTTTTCCAGGCTGTGCTTTCCGGGTTGTACATTTTCGGGCTGTGTAATACTTGGTCGTAAATTAACCGGACCCGATTTATTTAGATTTTTAGCTTCCACTTCTTCTTTTCTCCGTTTGGCTCTTCAACAGACAATCTTGTCAGTGTCAAGTGCATTGTAATAAATTAAACAAAATGTACAACCCCGGTAAAACGGATCCGTGCTGTACATGTGTGTCGTACAATACATTAACCAGACCCATTCGAAATTATATTATGTGCAAGTATTATGTAGGCATGTCGTTTTTGTATTGTTGTGAATTCTTCAATAAATATATAAAAATAAATATTGGTGGACTTTCCACACAGCACTATCTAGCCCTAAACTAAGTCAAAGCTTGCAATATGGGAACCAGATAGCTGATTTAATTTAATACATACCAATATACTTTTTTTTTAATATATATATTATGATATTATATTATTCTTTAACACCCAGACAGAATCCATCTATGTTCACCACACAAATGTTTGTTCTCGGTGGGGATCGAACCCACGGCCTACGGCGCAGAAGGCAGAGCTACTACCAACTGAACTGTGAAGGCTGTCACATTCAATGAAGAATTGAATTCAAATAATTAGGCCACTATGTGTATCAGTAGGCCTACCACGGGCAGAGGAAAAGTTGTCTTTCCATCGTTTTTATCTACTTGTCAGTGGAAATAGTTCTCTTTATTTCTACTGACAAGTAGATAAAAACGGTGGAAAGACAACTTTTCCTCTGCCCGTGCTAGGCCTGCTGGGTCAGACGATCCAACTAGGTAGGTCCAACTTCGATATAGAAGTTAGCCGACGAATCCAACTCGGATGGGCAGCGTTCGGGAAGTAACGTCACATATACCGCAGAGCTTGGACGAAAGTCTTCAACCAGTGTGTGTTGCCAGTGATGACGTATGGAACTGAGACGTGGTCGCTTACTTTTGGCTTACTATCAACAAGCTCATAGCACAACGGGCTGGGCTATGAAGAGAGCTCAAATTCAAATTCTTTATTTATTAATAATAAAATAACATTACAGAAAACACATTCTCCAATACGTTATTCTATTTTAACGAGTGCTACGAGTTTCACTACAAGAGATAGAATCTGAAATGAGGAAATCCGTAGGAGAACCACTTCAACTTGCTGGGGCCTTATGCTCACTTCGAGCGAGATTATCTCACGGTGGAGATGACGTCATATCTCGTTCAATAACTTTGAATGAGAAAATTGGGGAGTAGGATGGTGAGAATGGGGATAATAAATAGTTATCGAACGAGATATGACGTCATCTCCACCGTGAGACAATCTCGCTCGAATTGAGCATAAGGCCCCAGCAAGTTGAAGTGGCAATGGGCAGGTCATATAGCTTTGAAGGACTGATAAATAATAAACTAGTGGTTCGCCCCGAACTGAGATCTCGTGATATGACCCGACGAACGCACTAAAACTTTGAGTAGGTGGTAGTCAGAGGCAAGTCCAAGCATTATGTTTGGACTTTTTTCAGACTACCGCCTCCTAACTTGGTACGGTAACCATGTTTCAACTCTATTGGCCTATTTATTGAAGAGTTCTGTTGAACAGACCTTGGCTCCATCATCAGAACTGGTCGTTGTCACCATTTTATGAGAACTGAGTACCTCCGTCCGTAATTTATTTCAAGAAAAAAAAAAAAAAAAGCAAAGGAACTGGCCGACCAGTAGAAAAACCTTGATACCAAGGAAACTCTTAGAGATGGGAGCTCTTGGATCGCTGGTTATCTTAATTTAACTTTTATTATTTTATCTCAAAAACCGAGCGTCCCAGAAAAAAATTAAAAATTGTTTTGAAATGTCCAAAGAAAGCCCTTTCATATGACATGTAACTTGATTTTTTTATGTAACTTTTTTAATTTTTGCCCCCTTAAAAAACCCCATATCTTAATAACCCTTCATTCGATTTTACTCATATACTTACCAGTAAATTCCTCAAGTACAAGCTATCGACTTATCAAATTTCATGCAGATCGGATCAACGGTTCGAAAGTTATCGCCAGACAAACATACATACATACATACATACATACATAAAATGCCAAATCGCCCAAGTTGAAACTAAAGATCTTTGTTCGCTTCGCTCACTCGATCAATAAAGGAAGGAAATAAGGAATAAGGAATGGATTAAAGGTTCTCGAATGGCGACCACGAACAGGAAAACGAAGCGTGGGACGCCGTCCTACCCGATGGACTGACGAAATTGTCAGGATCGCGGGAAGTCGGTGGGTGGA
Organism: Chloroclysta siterata; assembly: GCA_932294275.1. Lineage (NCBI taxonomy): Eukaryota > Metazoa > Arthropoda > Insecta > Lepidoptera > Geometridae > Chloroclysta > Chloroclysta siterata. The sequence continues at coordinate 21,532,794 of OW028590.1, read as the reverse complement.
GAGGGCTCGGAATCTTTCGTCCTGGAAATGTATAGGGGAGGCCTACGTCCAGCAGTGGACTTCTTTGGGCTGATGATGATGACAATGATGAATTTGAATCAAAATTAATTTTGATTTATTTAAATTAAAGTAATTGAATCAAAATTAATTTCTATGATCATTTACATGTTACCAGTAATGGAATTATATAAAGGTTGCAGAAAGCCAGATAGGTACATAAGTTAGGTACCAAATGTTAATACAAAAGTCATTTTGAAAATAATGAATTGTAACTGGAATGGACAGGCAACTACACCTAAGTATAATAATCGAGTTGAGACACTCACTAGAACGAAATATACCTATGTAACTTAAGACTTCAGTTTTTTTTTTTCAAATTGTTTAATTTTTCTTAATCACATGTTATTGTTTTATTTTTCGGTTTTGATGTTGATAGCACTGATGATTTTCGTTTCTTGGAACCTTGGTTTTCATTTGTTTCACATTTATCATGTTTCCTACGTTTGCTTTCACTTTCTTCACTTCTAATATTACTTTCAACAAAATCAGTAGGTGCTGGTGATTCAAATTCAAAAATTGAATATTTTCTAATTGGCATTGTGAGGCAAAAGTCTGGGTCATTTACTAAATCCATGTTTCCACTTTTCTTTAGATAACTTATTGTTGAATAGGCAGTGAAGTGAAAATCCTCCACAATAAAATTGTTTGTCATTAAAAAAGCAATTACATCTTCTCCTATGTTTCTTGAAAAATTTGGTTCTTTTCCTTTGTGTCTTAAGGGAACAGGTCCTTTAAGAAACCATGCATCAATTAATTTTTGAGCTGTTAACTTTGTGTCTTGCTTCTCTGCATTTTCAATTATAGAACTTAATGTTTTACAATGTGGTTCTAGATTAATTTCTTTTAAATTATTGTTTGGACAGCAGCACACATCACACATCTTATTACAGTCTGTCCTGCCCCAGTCTTCATCGAAGTGTTCAGCTATCAACTGCCTCCTGCAGTAAGTTCCATTAAGGCAGTATTTGACCATACCATATAAATGATCCAGACTTCCAACAGAAGAAAACACCATAGTGCTGACTTTAAAAATATCTTGCATTCTGTACATGGTGATACACTCAGCTCTGAGACCATCTCTTCCTGCTCTTCCACTTTCTTGATAATAATTTTCCATAGACTTACTGATTGTGTAGTGAATAACAAATCTAACATCAGCTTTATCAATTCCCATTCCAAAAGCCACCGTAGCTACAATAGCTTGATAGCGCTTATCATGCCACTTTAAATGAACATTTGATCTTGCCTCAGGGTCTAGGTTAGCATGATAGCACCCCACTTTTAGCCCTCTTTTGCGTAATGCTTGTGTTATATCCTCAGTGTCTTTTATGCTGTTTGTGTAAATTATTCCAGTCTCATCTTTGTATCTATATTTTAACAATCTCTCTAGTATTGAGATACATTCATCTTGTGAAGTTGGTTTTTCCAATATTTTGTAATACAAGTTAGGTCTGTTGAAAGTAGACTTTATCACCAAGCATCCAGGAATATTTAGTATTTTTTGCACATCACATAGCACATGAGCTGTTGCTGTGGCTGTCAGCCCTAGAATTGGTATATTTGGAAACATGTTAGACAAAATTCCAAGGTATTTATAATCAGGTCTAAAGTCATGGCCCCACTGAGAACAGCAATGTACTTCATCAATAGCAATTCTCTGTAGTCTGCCATCAGCATAACATTTTTGTAAATTAGACATAAATCTTTTACTTTTGGCAAATCTTTCTGGTGTTACATACAGCAATCTAACATCTGTGTTTTTGTCTTTTAACACATTTAAAGCTGTTGATGTTTCATCCTTAGAGCTTGAGCTGCTTATGTACTTAGCCGAAACATTCTTTTTAGTTAGAGACCTTACTTGATCTTCCATAAGTGATATCAATGGAGAAACCACAATTGTGAGTCCTGGGTTAACTAGAGCTGGTAATTGATAGCACAGACTTTTTCCTGCGCCAGTGGGCATAACCACAATAGTATGTTGGTTAGAAAGTGTCGAATTTATAGCGCTCAATTGCTTGGGTCTAAAAGCTTCGATTTTGAATATACATTCTCGAACATTTTCTACTTTTTCAGACCACTTATAGTTAGTGCCAGTCCAATCAATGCTTGCTAAAGAGTCTGATTTCAACTTATTTAATGAGTTTTTCAGAGAAGTTTTTTTTTCCTGCAGTTTTCGTTGATGGTTCTTCAGTTTTGATATCTCGACTTCTACCTTTTGCAGATCTTTGTCCACGATCTTTAACTCTTGCTCAAGTTCTTCAGGACTAGGCATTTTTTAGATAAAAAAAATAATAACAATTTATACACGGGTCCGGTTAATTTACGACCAAGTATTACACAGCCCGAAAATGTACAACCCGGAAAGCACAGCCTGGAAAACACGGCCCGGATTCCATGTACAAAATGTACATGAAATCCGGGCCGTGTTTTCCAGGCTGTGCTTTCCCAGCACAGTCGGGATTGTACAGCCAGGATTGCACGACCATGGATTCTGTGACCATGCTCTGATTGGTCGAAAGCCTATGCTCTGTTTAGATGCACTACACATTAAGTATAGGCAAGTAGCACAGATTAAAAATTATATAAAATAAGAGAATTATTCAGAGATTAATGTTAGAAAAAAATAAAATTCTGGCACTTCGGCGGCCGCTGCCGCGGCACGTTCGCTTTGCTCGCTCGCCTCGTGCGTAATTAATATGTTTTAACATAACCTAACCAATCCGAGTCGAATCAACAAGTGAGTGAGTAAGTAATTGACGAGTGTAAACAAAGCCTAAGTTTTGGCATCAAAATTTTGGCTGCGTTTTATCGGGTCGTGCTTTCCAAAGGTGTGCAAAATTTGTACGGCTTGGAATGTACACCCTTGGATTACACAGCCATGGATTTCGCGACCAAATTGTACATCAAATCCGGGCTGTGTTTTCCTCGGCTGTACAATCCATGGTTGTACATTATCGGCACCCTTTATACACTAGGTACCAGTGTTTCCACTTAAGATTTTGGTTTTGCCCTAAATTCTTTAGAAATTTACCCTAAAAATCCCTATTTATTTTTCGAAATTCCCTAATTTAGGGCGAATGTTAATTTAAAAAAAAAGTCTTTGCACATTTTTATTATTACCTGCTTGGAGTGCTTAGCACTTCTGTTGTGTCGCCGTAATTCGGACATTCCACACAAAATATCACTATCACATACTACACAGTAAGTTTTTGTCTCCCCTTTGTCAGATCTCTTTAGCCAAGACTTGAAATCTGGATGCTCTAACCAAGACGTTTTAATTTTTGCGCATATTTCTCTCCGTACTTGCAGCTGACTTTCCTCCTTTATCTTTAGATGAGGAAGGCACTTGCTTACTATCATCACCTGTGTCTTCCATTTTCAAATATAAAAACAGTCAAATAATGATAATACAATTAATTACTTTTGTTTCGCGACCGATAGAAAAGTAGCAATCAAAAATAATCCATAAATCATGTTACTAATTTCTGATGTCCTTTACAACATAGGTAAATAGAATTATCCAAAAGGTAATCTAACATATTTTGTCGGAATATAATACGAAACTAATTTGGGGAATCCCTTCAGAGAGGTAGAGCCATAGAGCATAGAATAAATAGGGTTACCACATCAACTAATTTTTGCCCTAAAATTCCCTAAATCCCTGTCGCAATAAAAACAGCCCTAAACTGTACATGAAATAAGTAGTTTCGCCCTAAAAAAGGGCGAAATCCCTAAAAGTGGAAACACTGCTAGGTACGTTCAGTGTCGCCGCGCCGATCGATGCGATGCCCACAGAATTCAGAAATGTAAATACATGTAGTGTAGTAAATAATTGTAATAAGTAAGGTAGGAAGGTAATAGGCACGTAGTAGGCCAATGCCGGGTCCGGTTAATGTACGATCATTAGCCGTGGGTAGAAGGAGTCGGACGTACGCGTTTGGAGCGGCTCATACCGTAGTAAGCGCGTCAGTACCGGCTCAAATTTTTTAGGGGCGGCTCAACAGCTCTCATGCCAGCCTAATATAAGTTTTATTCCTAGAAAGGTAGGGTCTATATTAGAAAAAAGATATCCGGCTCAAAATTTTTGCTAAATGAATTTGAATTGTTTCGTCTAGATAATAAGATCTAATTTCCAATGCTGCATTTTTGGAGCCGCTCATCTGTGGAGCGGTTCTCAGGTCTACTCATAAAATGTGATAAACAACTCAAACGGTTCAAAGATTGGTTTTATGATAAACAGAACCCTGAACCGTTTGAGTAGAATATTTATTTTGATTCATTGGGAGGTTTACTACGTACTCGAACCGTTGAATCGTTTGAAGTAATATCTGCGCGGGCGAGTGAGTGGAGTTAGGATGAATTGAAGGATTATGGTTCTTTTTAGAAAAGCATGTTTTTAAATGGTATGGGTTACGAATTTGAATTATTAACTTGAGTTGTTTTAGCAACAGCCCATGGATGCCCTCGCGTTTTAGCATACATATTTAAGGATATTTTGCGTTCTAGGCTCGTCATAATTTGCATAAATATTTTCCGTTTTATCGTTTAATCAAGTAAGATTCATTTTGAATAGTAGAACTTTTACTTTAATTTTTTTTCATTCTGTCGTTCATTGTTAGCAATATTTATTAGTTATTGCTAACATACAAATTCTCGGATTTTTTCCTGTTTATTTTCCGCTAGACTCGTTTATTTTTCTACAAAATTATTTTTATCGTAGTATTTTTTTGTTTTGGCGTCTAGTCCTTTTGCCAAGTCTTATCGGTGCTTGCTTGAAGTCTTTGAAGGTACCATGAAAATAAATTGGTCCTGAAATTCTGAGCCGTTTGAACCGCGGTTCGGCTCCGGCTCGAGACTGTAAATGAGCTGATGCGCTGCAGATCATGTTTTTTGAGTGAGTTACCCATGGCTAACGATCATGGATTACACAGCCCGAGCATTTACAACCAGGAAAACGCAGCAAGGATTTCATGCCCAAATGTACATGAAATCAGAAATCAGAAATTATTTATTGTATAACTGTAGTACAAAAAAGATCTTAAAGCTATCAATGGGAGGCAATAATGTACAGCCAAATAATGTACAGCATGATATTGCACAGCACGATAATGCACACCCAGATTAATCCAGATTAACTTGCAGCAGATAGTTTCAAAAAACTAGGTTTTGTTACCCGAAATTGCAAAGGCTTTACAAACATTAGTGCAATCAAACTACTCTACACGTCTTTGGTCAGGTCTAAACTAGAATCAAGTGCATGTGTTTGGAATCCCCACGAAGTGACGTATACTCTGATGTTGGAAAAAGTGCAGAAAAGATTTCTGCGTTTTCTATACAAAAGGGTATACGGCTACTATCCTTTTTTGTATCCTACCAAATACCTTCAGGGAACACTGGGATTCAACTCACTTGAAACTAGGAGATTATGTGAACAAATTGTCACAATCTGTCGCATCTTGCGTGGGCTTGTCAACTGCCCAGACCTACTGTCTGAAGTTAGTAGGATGTGCGTGCCGGATCACCGAACTAGATTCCGCCTTGGTAGGGTACCTCTGCTGGCTCCAAAAAACGCGCGTACAGTTGCACGCCAGCAATCCCCAGTCTGCCGCGCACAACGTCACCTCAACGCTATGGTAACAGCAAGAGCATATTGCGACATATTTGATGATAGATTGCCAACGCTGGAAAGTATCTGTTTGAGCTACTGTGAGGAACCCAGTTCCTTGTTACCGTGGTAATTAATTAAGTTTTGTCATTCCAAGTCATCTTTTAGGGAACTTGTGTTTATTCTACACACAAATTCCGGTTATTAAGTTTAAAAAAAAAAAAGTTTTATTGTAAATTTCTCTTATTTTTATTCCATTGCATTGGTTACATTTATATTTTTATTTTTTATTTTTCTGTTTTGGTTGATGTTTCTTTATTTTTTGTAGTATTTTTATTACCACCTAAGAATGCAATATTAATATTAAAATAAGTAGATTTAACGCTTTGGATTATATCTGTAATGTTATTTCAGTGAATAAATTCGAATTTGAATTTGAATCCGTGTCCACTGGTTTGAATTATTGGGTGTACATTATCATCCATATCATATCACCGTACAATAACATGCTGTGCAATATCGTCACGTGTCAATAATGTACACCCAGATAATGTACAGCATGATAACTGGAAGCCACTTTAGTACCGTTGAGTCGGATTGGTTAGGTTATGTTGAAACATATAAATTACGCACGAGGCGAGCGTGCCGCGGCAGCGGCCGCCGAAGTGCCAGAAATGAATTTTTACGGTACCAAAGTGGCTTCCAATTATCATGCTGTACATTATCTGGGTGTACATTATTGACACGTGACGATATTGCACATCCAGATAATGCACACCCCGATAATGTACACCCAGATAAAACGAATCCAAAAAGGTACCAAAGTGGATTCCAAATTGCTGTACATTATCGTGCTGTACATTATCATGTCGTACAATAATCGGACTCAAATCAATGGTCGTACAATCCCAATACGTGTTAGAAATGTAGGGTGCCAATAATGTACAACCATGGATTGTACAGCCGTGGAAAACACAGCCCGAAATTGATGTACAATTTGGTCCTTAGACTAAGTATCATAAAGACGGAGTCTTTCGGTTTTTGGCGTGTCCGTTTTTTGTTAGTTTGTATGTATTCGCGTGAGTGACTAGAGAAGGGACAACATTGACTAACCTATCGATGGAATAAGAAATGGATGAAAAAGGCGTTTTAATTGGAATTCAACTTTTTAAACTGGTTGCTGACTTTTATTGCGAAAGCCCAAAACCATTATACCCACTGAAACACTATCATCGTCAATAATGTTTCCCACATTGACCTAACCGTGAGAGCGATGTCCATCCCACTCGATACACTTTCATAAGGCCATTTCGTCCATGCATAAGAAAAATTTGTAGTTTGTAGCTTTTATCCACTCCCGTCTTCATTTGGGCATTTATAAGAACCTATAAAAATAATGTAAAATTTAACAAAAATTGAGCAGTCGCGAGACGCCTGGTGTGAAAAATTTAAACTACAACAGAACAGCCGATCTGACCCGGCGCATTAGATGTTTCATATCAAAAACGGAAACTAAAATATATCGATAAAGCTAAATTTGTCGGTGGAAGTACATCACTAGAACAGATGAGTAAAACAATACATTTTATTTTGCAATAATTAATGGGTTTACATCATTTTCACATAGGAAAATATGACTAGTACTAATAAAATGTAATTCCTACAGTCTTTATGGGAGAAAAAACGTATTTTTTTAGCATGAAAATAGAAAAAGAATATTACGTATCAAATGACAATTCCGGGTCTTTAACTCCTCCTTTTGTTGTTTTTGATACACAAAACACAGCTTCACAAGACATACTTTCACCTTTTCAAATATATTTTGCCTAGACAATAATAATTCTTTAAATCTTAATATTTCTACACTAATATTATAAAGAGGTAACATTTGTATTTTTGTATGTAACGAATAGGCTCAAAAAGTACTGGTCCGATTTCAAAAATTCTTTCACCCATAGAATGCTACATTATCCCTGAGTAACATAGGCTATATTATATTTTCAAAAAAATCAGGGATCCTTACTAAAACTTCAATAATGTAACCCAAGGTGGAAAACAAAAACCTTACATCGCGTGCGCTGCGAAAACTATTGAAGATAGAACAAAATAATGTACTACGATTTTGTAGAACACGTCATCATCTACAAAAAATATCGCGACAGCATATGTCTAACTATTATAGTTATGTCACAATAAGTGTTCTTTTATTATAAAAAATTAATTGAAATGCCTCCGCTAGAAAAGGGTCTTTATTTGTACCTTGGTATTAATCCTTATCCAAATAAATCATTTCATAATTAAGACGGTTTCAATACCTATAGATTACTTCTTAAATTTTTCAAATCGGACATTCCATTCAAAAGATATGACGAAATTAAAAATGTTAACGGGTCCACGGGTCACGCGGGGTTGCGATTTCACTCACTCAAGGAGAAGCGCGTGCAAATGTATGAAATAAGTAGATGCGAGGCTCGAACCCACGGTCTAAGTTTATCCTAAAATGTTCAAAAAATTTATGACCACCCATGCGAAGCTGGGACAGGCCGCTAGTATTATATAAAATGCTAATGTTCGTACGTGTGTCCACGGTTTTCTCTATGATCCGCAACTTCGATCAACTTCCCGTTGGGATGGCAAATACCCCTTGGTCTCCTGGTGTGCATAAGGGAGTTTGGTCGGGGTGGGTGGAAGAGGGTGGTTGTGGGTGGCGAAAATGTGGAATAATATATATCTGTCCTTCTCGAACTATACATGTTAGAGAAGGACAGAAAACTTCTGCAAAATTCTTAAAAACTCGGGAATCTCGAGAATGATCTAGAAAGTTCCAGAATTTCTATCTTCATGATCATCTATCTTTGTTCTTCCCATGTAGCCTAGCTACGAGTAAAAGAAAAGAAGATGTAACTTCACTCACTCCATCTCACTCACTCACTGTCTGCGTAAATCGTGGCCGTCAGTTTATGCAATGTTTTGATCTTGTTTTGACGTTTTTGAAAAACTCGCAGCAACATTGCGATGCAGCGAAAGAAATTATGAAAATTTTTAAAGAATTATTATTGTCTAGGCAAAATATATTTGAAAAGGTGAAAGTATGTCTTGTGAAGCTGAGTTTTGTGTATCAAAAACAACAAAAGGAGGAGTTAAAGACCCGGAATTGTCATTTGATACGTAATATTCTTTTTCTATTTTCATGCTAAAAAAATACGTTTTTTCTCCCATAAAGACTGTAGGAATTACATTTTATTAGTACTAGTCATATTTTCCTATGTGAAAATGATGTAAACCCATTAATTATTTCAAAATAAAATGCATTGTTTTAGTTTTCTGTTCTAGAGATGTACTTCCACCGACCAATTTAGCTTTATCGATAATATTTAAGTTTCCGTTTTTTATATGAAATATCTAATGCGGTGGGTCAGACCGGCTGTTCTGTTGTAGTTTCAATTTTTCACACCTTATAGGCGTCTCGCGAGGGATCAATTTTTGTTAAATTTTACATTATTTTTTTAGGTTCTTAAATGCCCAGAATGAAGACGGGAGTGGATAAAAGCTGTTAGGCGTGAAAACTGATAGACTACAAAATGTTCTTATGCATGGACGAAATGGCCATAAGAAATTGTATCGAGTGGGATGGACATCGCTCTCACGGTTAGGGCAATGTGGGAAACATTATTGACGATGATAGTGTTCCAGTGTCTATAATGGTTTTGGGCTTTCGCAATAAAAGTCAGCAACCAGTTAAAATTAAAAAGTTGGATTCCAATTAAAACGACTTTTTCATCCATTTCTTATTCTATCGATAGGTTAGTCAATGTTGTCCCTTCTCTAGTCACTCACGCGAATACATACAAACTAACAAAAACCGGACACGCCGAAAAACCGTAACACTACGTCTATATGATACTTAGTCTAAGATTTAGGTACTTACTTTTTCTTCTACTGTCTGTCTGTCCGTCATGCGTCATTTCGATTTTCGTCTTTCGTCAAACAAAATCTTGCCAGTATCAAGTGAAAGATTACTACAGAATAAAATATGATAGGATAATACAAATTCCAGTATTTTATCACAAATTCTAGCATGTCGGTCAACAATACCTAAGAGTAGGTATTTCCTATTTCTGTTGAGTAACCGTACACAAAAAAATGCATTTCCAGTATGTTGTGTGCTCAGTAGTAAATAAATGATTGTCTTAGGCTTGTTGAAATAATATCGATACATCGATATATCGATATTTTTCATTCGATACATCGATATTTTTTGCCGATATATTTTGATTTGATACATCGATACATCGATTTAAAATATTTGATATCGAAAATCGTATCAAAAACGATATTTTTTTTCTTTAATTTAATTAAAATTATAATAGAATTCGAAGCCGCAAAAGATTTGAACGAACGGAAAGTTTTGGATAGAGTCAAGACATTTTACTCCAGTTCTTTCGAATCTGGCACTCAAATACTTGACACCTACGGCTTCCTCTGTGCCTTCAGAGAGAGTGGCTTCTGCCGTAAATCTGACGGTTCCTAATAATAGGAGCCGGCTGACAGCGGAGCATGTGAAGAGCAGAGTTTTTCTACTTTCGCTATCTGACAAATACTGGTTTGCCTGAAATCATTACTATTATTATGAAGCTGAAGAGTTTATTTGTGTGTAATAACTATTACTATTACCTATTATTGAGCTTGACTGAACTAAATACATTATAATTTTAAAACCGCAAAATCTCTCAAAATTTTACCGATATATCGATTTATCGATATATTTTCCTCGAGATATCGAGGTCAATATTGATATTTTAATAAATATCGATACATCGATATATCGATATATTTGTTTACTTTCGACATCCCTAGATTGTCTATGTCTTGTCTAATACTATATAGGTACCTACATCTTGGCCTGTTGGCCTTAAACTACGTAGTACCTATAGGTATCCTACTAATATTCAAATTCAAAACGCGAAAGTTTGTAAGTATGGATGGATGGATGTTTGTTACTCTTTCACGTAAAAACTACTGAATGGATTTTAATGAAACTTTACAATAATATAGCTTAGGTATACATACATCAGAATAACACATAGGCTACAATTTATAAAGATATTGTGTGAATTGTCCAAAATATGACGTTATGCGTCAATTAATAAGTAGGAAAAAATCTACCATCTGCGAGCTATTCTGGCGTGCGCTGCCAAAACCGCTTGAGTTACACATAATATGTAAGTACTACGCCACGCTAATATAAGCTAAGCTATTTAGCTAATAATAATATAAGCTAAATACTAATCCTGCGCAGACGAAGTCGCGGGCATCAGCTGGTACATAGATAAAATCACGCCTATTTCCCATAGGGGTAGGCAGAACCCATGGATTACCACTTGCTACGGTCCTTACATACCTTTGTCGCTTCATTCACTCTCATAGCATTCTTCATACATTCTCGTTGTCTTGGGGTAGGTAGGTACTCTTGACCTGACCTTTCTAGAAAGCCTGCTGATCGAGATACATCCGCCGAGGTCTTCCCCTTCCAACAGTCCCTTTCACGCTCGCCTGATGCACCTGTTTCGTTAATATCCTTTCATCCATCCTCTCCACATGCCCAAACCATCTTAACATACCTTTCTCTACCCTCATCACTACGTCTTCTTTCACTCCTCATTTCTCTCTAATCACACTGTTCCTCACTCTATCACTACAACACCACCTGCACTACGTAGCACAGATAAGAGAATACTAGTATACGTAGTAACTATTATTTATTCAGTGCGGTTAACACTATGGCTTACAATCTCTATCTTATATAGGAATTTCTTCTTCTTCATTTCATCAACCTGAAGAAGTCCAGTGCTGGACATGGTCTTTCCCCCTACAGACTTGCATACCTTAATAGCCCCCTCCATCCACTAACTTTCCGCGATCTTTAAATGTCGTCGGTCCATCTTGCGCGGGCGTCTTAAGCATTAGCCATAAAAATTAAAAGCGCATTTCTAAAACGATTTTCACCTAACAGCTCAAATAATGGTCGATAATATGCACATGCCTACCTACATAGGTACCTACCAAACCAACAAACATACAACGACGAATGTTCTTCCAAGTAAAGACTAAGCTAGCAAAGGCTTGCTCGATCAATAAGGTACCTATGCAATAGAAATTGGTATCTATCTACAAGGTACATAATTCATTAAATTATTGGTATTTAAACATAAGACAAAGCATTTGATTCTAGGTCCAATTTATTAAAATGCATAAAAAACAAATATACCGTCAATTAAAAAAGCATTCTACAACATTGGTAAAAAAAATCACGAAAACATGTACTACATAACTTACAACAACTAGGTAATGCTATTTTATTTTGTGTCATTTTAAAATGTTTCTGTCAAGAATTTCATTATAATAAAATGTAAATTTATTGTACACAAAAATACCACAATTTCCTTAATAATTGCGCCAAAAATTCTACATACCTAATATCTAAAACATTCATTCTCACACTAGGCAAGACTAAAAACGTCAATATGATCTAATGTACTATATACCTACCTAGTATTTTCCTACACTTTTAATCATATTATATAATGACTATCCAACTTATTTTTAGTGTCAATATAATATTTTATTTAATCTGATATTATTGGGGTCTAACCAAATTAGTCTCAATCTTGACGGTGTCATCCTTTCTATGTAAATTCAATTGCACCATTGAGAACACTTCAATCACCTGTGTAATCTCTGGTAAATTGTCTTCGGGACGCCATTTTATTTCCATCTTTGACATCTTAATACTGCCGCATTCATGTTTGATACAGTTGAATTCTCCTGGGAAATCCTGAAAATAAAAAGACCATACTCTTTTATGAAGTCAGTTTATCATTTATAATGAGATGAATAATTTGAAATGAAAGTCCAAATTAATGGTGGTTACTTGAGGATGTTCTTTAAAAATCATGTTAAGTACTATGGTACTAGGTGGTGAACTTAAAAATGTATGTATTATGTCATAACATGTACGTCATGACAAGTTGCAAGCCCATGCAACTTGTCATGACTTACATGATATGACATAATACATACATTTTTAAGTTCACCACTTAGTACCATAGTACTTATATAGATTACTAGCGGCCTGTCCCAGCTTCGCATGGGTGGACATAAATTTTTCAATGTTTTAGGATAAACTTAGACCGTGGTGGGTTCGAGTCATTTGCACGCCCTTCTACCTCACGCCTTGCCCGGGCCCGCGCTGGGTGAGAACGCGCCCCGTGACCTTATATTTTTAAAATCTTTTGAATGGAATGTCCGATTTGAAAAATTCAAGAAGTAATGTATAGGTATTGAACCAGTCTTAAATATGAAAAGATTTATTTGGATAAGGATTAATACCAAGGTACAAATAAAGAGCCTTTTCTAGCGGCGGCATTTCAATTAAATTTTTATAATAAAAGAACACTTATTGTGACATAACTATAATAGCTAGATATATTCTGTCGCGACATTTTTTGTAGATAATGACGTGTTCTGCAAAATCGTAGTACATTATTTTGTTCTATCATCAATAATTTTCGCAGCGCACGCGATATAAGGTTTTTGTTTTCCACCTTGGGTTTACCACCTTTATTGGAGTTTTAGTAAGGATCCCTGATTTTTTGAAAATATAATATAGCCTATGTTACTCAGGGATAATGTAGCATTCTAATGGTGAAAGAATTTTTGAAATCGGACCAGTAGTTTTTGAGCCTATTCGTTACATACAAAAATAAAAATCTTTCCTCTTTATAATATTAGTGTAGATGTAGATATAGATTGTTGTCATTTTATCATGGGATGTGGTGATAGAAACCACATTGTGGTGCACTCAGGTAACAGCCAGACCCGATAACGAAGTGTCTAGGCTGGATATTTATTTCGGCACCATGGTACAACAACAGTAGGTGGTAAGATAAAGTTATTAAGCACAAAGTTGTAAGGTAAATAGAAGATAGATACTAGATAATAAAACTAGACAAACTTACACTGTTGAAAAATATCCGTCGATTCAAAGCCATAGCCACAACTATAACATCAATGAATTTTTCTCTGATTTCAACCACAACACCTTCAATCTGAACTGGCGAGTTCATTTCAATATACTTTAGCATGTATAAGTCGGACGACATTTCACCAGCTCTTTTAGCGTTGAACTTTTGCTTGTTGCATTGCGCTGCTATCGCATGGACTTTGTCAACTTCCCATTTTGGAACCTCCCGGAATTTGAGACTGGCTGCCAATAACCTATAAAAAAATGTTTTTGCTAGATTTAGAATTATTGTACTACAACAGTACATATTAAGAGATTGGTATTAAAAGTAGTTGAGCTCTTTGTGAAGGGCTCGTCCGGGGAAGTACTACCACCACGTCTTTTTCTGCCGCCAAGCAGTGTTGCTGTGTTTCGGTTCGAAGAGTGTGGTTGCCGGTGTAGTTACAGGCACATGAGGCTTAACATCTGTATGCCTCGACGCCGGGCAGTTCATCTTAGGGCACGTTCCTATCGTGCGTGACTTAAGAGGTAATGCTTTGTTATAGGTGATGGTTACCACTCAACATCAGGTGGGCCACCTGCTTGTTCTATCAGCTGGTTGTATGAAAAAAAAACCCGACGCATTGGCACGCTATGCAATTGTAAACATTCGATATATTATGGGATGGAAAGTCTGCAAACCCAAAACATCGTAAGGTGAATGGTATAGGTTTTTTTTAAAAATCTGTTGATCCACATATGTTTGTGTGACAAATAAATTCATTTTTTCTTTCTTTAATCCAGAACTACTGCGAAATTTAAGTACTCCATGTAACCAGCCCATGGTATAGACCCTCTTTACTCACCACCCATGTCACAATTAGGGTTGTCTACTAGCTTCATCAGAATCAGGAGTTAGTTATACATAACTTTCAATCATCAAATTATGTTCATGAGCTACCATTGCTGAACTTAGTACCCTGCAGCAAAGGCACCTGGCAGTCGTCGTCGTCAGACTCCTCGTATACACCTATCTACCCACGGCTGAGTGAAGGCAGCTTTCAGTTCTTCTTATACCAACCTTCTTAAATTTTTAAACATTATCGTTATTTAAGTTTTTAATTTTTTTTCAGAGGAGTTTACGTTTTTTGCGGACTTTTGGCCAAACGAAAAATCGATGACGATATTATTATATTATTATTATTATACTATTCTTTTTAAAGTAGCCCAATTCCCTCTCTGGGATACAATCCATATCCATGACAAATTTGATCGTAATCTTTTCAGCGGTTTAGAAAAGGTAACATACAGACAAACTGATTTTCTTTTACATATTTTATAATATTAACTAGCGGCCTGTCCCAGCTTCGCATGGGTGGTCATAAATTTTTTGAACATTTTAGGATAAACTTAGACCGTGGGTTCGAGCCTCGCGTCTACTAATTTCATACATTTGCACGTCCTTCTCCTTGAGTGAGTGAAATCGCACCCCGAGCGTGACCCGTGGACCCGTTTACATTTTTAATTTCGTCATATCTTTTGAATGGAATGTCCGATTTGAAAAATTTAAGAAGTAATCTATAGGTATTGAAACCGTCTTAATTATGAAATGATTTATTTGGATAAGGATTAATACCAAGGTACAAATAAACACCCTTTTCTAGCGGCGGCATTTCAATTAATTTTTTATAATAAAAGAACACTTATTTTGACATAACTATAATAGTTAGACATATGCTGTCGCGACATTTTTTGTAGATGATAACGTGTTCTACAAAATCGTAGTACATTGTTTTGTTATATCATCAATAGTTTTCGCAGCGCACGCGATGTTAGGTTTTTGTTTGCCACCTTGGGTTACATTATTGGAGTTTTAGTAAGGATCCCTGATTTTTTTGAAAATATAATGTAGCCTATATTACTCAGGGATAATGTAGCATTCTAATGGTGAAAGAATTTTTGAAATCGGACCTGTAGTTTTTGAGCCTATTCGTTACATACAAAAATACAAAAATACAAATGTTTCCTCTTTATAATATTAGTGTAGATAAGTATGGATGGATAAACATACCTGTGAACCATGATGTCAGCATATCGTCGTATAGGGCTGGTGAAATGGGTGTAAATTGGAACATTAAGTGCATAATGTAGAAAATCATCATCTTCGCAGCTGTCAGCACAAAAATATTTGGCTCTTGTCATTGGTTTCGCACATAACACATTCAGAACCATAGCTCTGCCTTGGTTGCATGTTGCAGTGTCGGTGTAAGGCAGCAAGGAGCGGTGCAGGGCGCCGGCCGATGAGATATCTAGTTCGATACCCATGGGAGCCAGTGCCTTTGCCAGCTGCTTCAACATATGGCCACTTGGAGCTGGGTGACATCTCAAAAAAGCTAATTTTGGATGGTCTTCATAAATTCGTCGAGCTACGGTCATATTTGCTAATAACATGAACTCTTCAATCATTTGATGGCTTTCTTTGATTTTATAGAAAGAATATGAGTCTGGCAATCCATTTGCAGGACTCAAACGGAAAGCAACCTTTGGCTGATCAATTCTTAATGCTCCATTTTCAAACCTCTTATGTCTGAAAATTGCTGATAACCCTCCTATTATTTCAATTGATTTGCATATATCTTTATATTGGAAATGGTTATAGGTTTCAGGAAAGGTACTTTCTGTGTCTTCTTTCATTTCCAAAATATCTTGAGCATGCTCATATGCTAATTGGCAGCATGAGTTTATAACTGTCTTAGCAAATCTGTGGTTTAATACTATTCCATCTTTAGTGATTTCCCAAAATACAGAGAAAGCAAGTTTATCTACTCCTGGGAAAAGAGAACAGAGCATGCATAGCTCATCTGGAAGCATGTGGTATGCTCTTTCCACTAAATAAATAGTTGTGGCTTTCTGTGCTACTTTTTCATCTAATATCGTATTTTCGGTCAAGTAATGAGCAACATCAGAAATATGAACACCAATTTCATAGTTGCCATTGCTTAGGTATTTGCAAGAAACAGCATCATCAATATCACGGCAATTTGATGGATCTATACTAAATACACAAAGATTACGACAGTCTTCTCTTATTTTGATTTCTTCTTCTGGGATAGTGTAGTCCAGTCGGGGAAAGAGATCTCTTACTTCAGGTCCATAAGGTGTGATATCTAAATCATTTTCAGCAAGAATTGCCAGAGTTTCTGCTTTCATATTTCCAGACTGACCAATGTTTTTCATAATTTTGCCCACAGCAAATCTTGTATCAGTCCATGAGGTTATTTGAGTTAAAAATAATGTGTTCTCATATTGTTTGTAATCCTGATAGAAATGATCAGGCCAGCAAGTGAAAGGTATATTGAGTCTGGGTATTCTATGGTCCCTTGGAACAAACAGAGCTCTTTGTCTATTTTTGTCTGGCATCAGCTTGAGATTTCCTATGCATGTTCTCTTGTGCACTTTTTCCTTTATATAGACTACTTTTCCTCTTTTCTGATCTTTCTTTTCAATTTTTTCTTCTTCTTTTTCATTACACTGTTCAGTTTTATCCTCTTGATGATTGGTTGCTTCCTCCTTTTGTATAATTTTATCTTCTTTGCTATTAGCTTCAACAAGCATCACTACAACAACATCTCCTTCTAATGCACGGTTTCTGTTCTTGAGTCCATCTATAAAGACATCCTGTTCATCCCGATCCAATGTGGATATGTATGCATGTTGAAACTGTTTAGGATTGATTCTCAAAACACCTTCTAGCAGGATATTATTTTTTAAGCCAGCCTCTACTTCTTCAAGAGGCATGTATGCATCAAATCTTTTTTCATCACTTGTCGTCTCTTTTTTGTTAGTGCTATTTTTTGTTTTGTTGTTTGGAGAATTTTGAGAGTCAGGGGCCTTTCTTACCCCCCTGACCGGGGTGTTGATATTACTTTGCATGTTAGTGTTGTAATTATTTTGCACATATGAATGATTCAACAGGGGGTGTTGCATCATATTATGAAAAAATCCATTATTGGGCGAGTTTGGTATACTACCTGAAGATGGCCTCTGATGCATTACCAGAGGGGTGGTTGGAGCACTAGCTGGGTGAGGTTTATGTTGCACTGTATGCATTGCAGCAGTCTGCATTGAATGTTGCCGACCAACTGAGTGCCTTGTGTGTTGTACTGCAGCGGACTTAATCGTCTGCTGCATGCCAGGAGAATGCATAGTCTGTTGTATTACAGCAGTTTGCATGGTATGTGTCCTTGCACCAGACTGTACAGTCTGTTGCATACTCACAGCCTGCATGGTTTGTTGCATATTTATCATGTTATGTACATTTGGCAGATATTGAAACTGTGGATGATATGTGAGGTTTTCTAAATATCTGGAATTGGTGTGAGCATAAATGGGGCTTGCATAGTTTTGAAAATAATCTTGCACGTTTACTCCATTTTGTGCTACGTTGTTTAGTTTAGGAGGAAATTGAGCTTGATTTGGATCAGGAACTGAATTAACTGGTGGCATTTTCAATTGCTTACGTTTTCTGCGCGAATTCTTGCCTTTGGGTATTGATGTACTTTCGGTACGCTCGCATGTTTTTGCTTCATCACCCTCTTTGTTTGTTTTCATAGCAGCCATTAACTTTTTGCTTAGAAACTCGTCTACTTGTTCCATGTTCGATCCAGAGGCTTGTGTTTGCAATTCATCACTAACTTCATTTTCCTCTCTGCGTGGAAGCTTTAGTTGGCTTTGTACTTGCTGGTCGTTCTGGGATATATTCGCTGCTGCTGGTAAAATCTGTGACGACGTGGATAATTCAGTTGAATCCAACACACTTTTATTTACATCGCCCATGGGCGATATTTCTTTGTCACTAATCATAATCAAAGGAATACATGTATGAACTAATATAAAACACTCGGTAGGAATAACATTTGTTTCAAAATCACAAGTAATTTTTAGAAAGTTCAATGACCGCCCAATATCCAAACCGAACCAACAACCAGTGATGCCAGATGCCAGATTAATTAAGGTTTCACATTCTCCCCAAATCTTACACAAAATCCCCCCAAAACTCTGGTTTTAAAGAAAAAAACTCCCACAAAATGCATAATAGAAAAAAAAACAATGTTTACACATTTTGAAGGATTGATTCTCGTATCATATTCAACACTAGCGGCCTGTCCCAGCTTCGGTGGTCATACATTTTTTGAACATTTTAGGATAAACTTAGACCGTGGGTTCGAGCCTCGCGTCTACTTATTTCATACATTTGCACGCCCTTCTCCTTGATTGAGTGAAATCGCACCCCGTGCGTGACCCGTGGACCCGTTAACATTTTTAATTTCGTCATATCTTTTGAATGGAATGTCCGATTTGAAAAATTTAAGAAGTAATCTATAGGTATTGAAACCGTCATAATTATGAAATGATTTATTTGGATAAGGATTAATACCAAGGTACAAATAAAGACCCTTTTCTAGAGGCGGCATTTCACGTATTTTTTATAATAAAATAACACTTATTGTGACATAACTATAATAGTTAGACATATGCTGTCGCGGCATTTTTTGTAGATGATGACGTGTTCTACAAAATCGTAGTACATGATTTTGTTCTATCATCAAAAGTTTTCGCAGCGCACGCGATGTAAGGTTTTTGTTTTCCACCTTGGGTTTTACATTATTGGAGCTTTAGTAAGGATCCCTGATTTTTTTGAAAATATAATATAGCCTATGTTACTCAGGGATAATGTAGCATTCAAATGGTGAATACATTTTTGAAATCGGGCCAGTAGTTTTTGAGCCTATTCGTTACATACAAAAATACAAATCTTTCCTCTTTATAATATTAGTGTAGATATAGATAGAAGTTCCCATGTCTCACTAATTCTAATTTTCTTGCCATATTCAACATAAAAGTTCCGATGTATTGTTCATGTCTCACTCAATGATTCCTGGCGCACAACTTCAGCAGGTTCTTGACGCAATTCTTCAGCTGTTTATTGAAGCACTTCTTCAGATGGTTCTTGATAAACTTCATCGGCTTCTAAATATTCAGTTTCAGACATGAAATCAATTTTACTGACGTGTTACCTAGACACTATGAAAATATAACTATTTTACTGTTCTGGTTGTTTATCAGACACATACTTTAACGCTGACGTGGTTGACTTGTAGACACTTTAACTCTCAGAACGCCGTATGCGCACCCCACTGCCGCAGGCAGTCTGTCGAATGCCTAAACGCGGTCTAGGTAGGTACTCTGAGCGCGTGAGTTTTAATAAAAAAAAAACGATTCAGGATACATTTTTCGGTTTTGCGGTGTCTGTCATACTACAACATCAGCTGCAGAGGGTTAATATATTTTTATCATCACGGCTTTTCTCTGATATCAGTTTTGGTACTTAATAAAAACCCAAACCCAGTTTTCTCCCTCCAAACATCCCCCCAAAAATATTGTCATCTCAATTATCCCCCATAGCTATAAAAAACCCCAATTTTTGGGGGGATTCCCCCAATTCTGGCATCACTGCCAACAACCAATTAACTATCATGCGTCCGGTTAATGTACGACCATGTATTACTCAGCCCGAGAATGTACAACCAGGAAAACGCAGTCGGGAATTTATGTCCAAATGTACATGAAATCCATGGTCGTACAATGCCGAAAGTGTTGAACATGTACGATCGATCAAGAATGTACATCCCTGGAAAACACGGCCAGGCATTCATGTGCAAAATGGATATGAAATCCGGGCCGTGTTTTCCAGGCTGTGCTTTCCCAGCACAGTCGGGATTGTACAGCCAGGGTAACACGACCATGGATTTTGTGACCATTGCTCTGATTGGTCCAAAGCCTATACTTTGTTTAGATGCACTACACCGTAAATATTGTACTATCCCATTCTCAATTAGGCAAGTAGCACAGATTAAAAATAATGTAAAAATAAATAAAAAAAGACATTTATTCAGAGATGAGTGAAAGAAAAAAAAATATTTGAAGCACTTCGGCGGCCGCTGCCGCGGCACGCTCGCTTTGCTCGCTCACCTCGTGTGTAATTTATGTTTCAACATAAATTAACCAATCCGAGTCGGATCAACAAGTGAGTGAGTAAGTAATTGGCGAGTGTAAACAAAGCATAGGTTTTGGCATCAAATTCCATGGATGTGTAATCCATGGCAGTACATTCCAGACACGTGCTGGGATTGTACGGCCCGTATTTGATTGCCATAGGAAGCCATTGCATTGGCTGCGTTTTATCGGGTTGTCTTTTCCAAAGGTGTGCTAAATTTGTACGGCTTGGAATATTCACCCTTGGATTACACAGCCACGGATTTCGCGACCAAATTGTACATCTATTCCGGGCTGTGTTATCCACGGCTGTAAAATCCAAGGTTGTACATTATTGGCACCCAACTACCATTACCAAACATGTACACACTACACAGTGATGCCTGAAAAAGGTTTCGCATTCTCCCCAAATCTTACCCAACTGTCAGGCTTTTCGGAAATATTTCGTCTGAGCTCTGAGGTCTTCTAAATTTCTTTTTAAACATCGTTTATGGATGGATTCATTTTCTGACATTTTAGGAAGCAACATAGCTTTTTCATTTTATTTGTTTTTCTAGTGTTATTTTGAGCTGTGTTGTGTAATTTCGGTGGTATTTTAACCAACATTACTTGAGGTTTTAACACAAAGTGTAAACATTTGGAATGAAAGTGTATTGTGATATCCTGATTTGACCGAAAATGTATCCAATGTTTTGAAGAAAACCGCCACCATTTTCTTCAAAACAAATGACGGCCGACTTGACTATAGACTGACTTGACAAAAAAGTATTTATTCAATACAAATCACTTGACACTGGCAAGATTGTCTGTCGAATGACAGACAGGAGCCTTATACGGAGAGAAGAAGAAACATCGTTTATGAATTTAAACATACAACCAAAAAAACACTGCAACCTGCAATAAGCCATACAAATAAAAGAATTCACGGACATATAATTACTCGCTCGGGTTATCGCTAGAAAATCGAATATTTGTAGTTCATATAAAATATACGCGTGATTTATGCATTCAGTTCAAAATGAAGCTAATAACTCACAACATGCTTACTTCGAAGTGCTTGAAGGGTGTCTTGACTGGATACCCACTTGCTATCAACGCTACAGACGTAAAGGTAACCGAGGTAGACTACAACCCTGAATTTATAACCCGTATAATTCCTAAACTAGATTGGGAAGTGTTGTGGACTGCAGCCGACAGCATTGGCCATGGTGAAGGTTTACCAAAAGTTATAGAAGCCAAATATGAAGAAAACGAAGAATTCTTGAAGATTGCTCATAAAGTGTTGCTAGAAGTAGAAGTGGAAGAAGGACATCTTACTTGCCCTGAGTCAGGAAGGCAGTTCCCTATATCTAAAGGCATACCAAATATGTTACTAACAGAAGCGGAAGTGCAATAAAATACCTAGTTATTATTCAAATTGTTTTGCTTCACTTTCATCCTTTTCCTCATTTAGATTATTAAAAATACAATATCTAAAATCCTAGACTAAATTTATACTTGTCTGTATGTTGCTCGGTTCTGTTCTGTACTATCTGTTTTTACCTAAAAAGTAGGTAGCTAGAAATTGAATAGCCACACAATATTTATTACTTATTTATTTCCTTCTACAATGATCTAATAGATTAGCATTACTGACTTTATATTATGTTAGAAACATCAAAGCACTTTCTGTAAATTTTGCCAATAAAACTAAAGTTTAAGATGAGAAGGGGTTGCCTTATTAACTACAATAATAATATGCACTGGGTGCTATAGTACTTATTAAAATTATAAACCCTTGTGTTTTGCCTAATCAAAGTGAAATAGGGTGATGCTTGCAGTCCTAACAGTGAATCTTGTTTACTAAAATTGTTTTTAAATAAAATACACCTAACCCATAGTTACAGTACAAACAAAATCCACTAGAAAAACAAAAATGTAATCCAAATACAAATATAGCAACGGAAACTTTTATTTTGAAATAAATAAAATTAAACACATACAATTTGTACCTACTGTTAATAATTTAACATATTGTTAATGACCACAATATAACTTTAGAGTTCATCTGCATATGGGACAAATGCTAGGTTGCCTGCAGCACCAATGGAAACCTTGGTCTTCGCAGCATTTGATAGGGCCTGAAAAAAATATATTGTTAAATTAGTTTTACTATATCTCAACCTTTATTATACAGTCAAATAATAGGCTGGCCAACTAAATGCTATTCTTTACTCCTGCAGTTCCAACAGGAGCTACAAACTACAACCAACAGGCTCATTATAAGTAATTTTATAATTTTGGAAAAAAAACAAGATGTCAAAAACAAAAATAAATATTTAGTAACTAACTGTAGTACTTTATGTCAAAAATCATAAAAATGTTGAGTCTGCCTATTATTGGCACAATGAGGTTATTGAGTACAATGAGTAAGACAACAATTCAATGTGCCTAAAAATGGAACCATATTGATGTTGGCGTTCCTATTTATAATAAAAAAAAACATCCAATTACAATGGATAAGTATAGTTTTATCTCAGGCCTTGTAGATTATCTAGCAGCATATTATATACCTGGGTGATGTCACTGCTAGATAGAGAATCAACCTCTCTGGCTAAGTCGGCGGGAGACGTGACTTTGCCGGTGTATAGGCCTTGAGCGGCGAGGGACTCTGCCAGGGATGTTCCATCGTCAGCCTCGCTCAAAATCTGGAGCTTCAGCTGGTTCTTGCCTGCCTTGATCATATCCCCACTCAGTGCTGGGCTCTTGAGGAGTTTGCCGACGCATTTAACAGCCTAAAAAAGAAATTATACGAAAACGTTAAGTTTGATTTAACTATGATTGATTATGGCAATCTCTATTGTTAGTTCAATAGAGCATGAAGCATAGTTGGTAGATAAAATTAATCCGTTGTTTTATTAACAAGTGCATAATATGCTGGATCTCTAGCTCTTGAAATAGTAGTTATGTTGGTAACCTAAGCCAAAGTATTTTAACCTTTAGCTAGACATAACAGATTTTCTATTCTGGTTGAACAGATCCTTGAAAAAGCAGATGAAGTGAAATTCCTGATACTAAAACAATAATTCAAAAAGACTTACGGTATTTGCTTCATCCTTAGGCACGGATAAAACAACTCCGAACAGACCATTGTCGGTGTAAGAAACGTTGAATCCAGCGGCGGCGAACGGGCCGATGTTGCCCACGGCTTTCGCAAGCGGCGAGTTGTCCGAGCCCCACTTGGTCACAGGGCCACTGCCCAAAGCTGGGGAGGATAACAGATTAATAAATATGTAGTAGATCTAAGAGTTGTCAATCTTATAGTATCTAATAACCACCTCTGTACCTCAAGTCTGAGTTTTGTCGAGTTTGATCGAGTCTCCATAGAACAACGGCCAGACTTGGGGTACTGGATGCATGTGACAGTTGAGAGTTTTTTATTTTAAACTAGCTCCCATAGGTGGCTTCGCTCGCGTAGTACTTGAATAAAAAGTTGCCTATACACTACTGCAGGTCATAAAACATATTAATTAATTCAACTTTCATCCAAAATGCCCCGCATAAAGGTGTGAATAAGTCACAATGTGTAACATTGTGGACACCAAGGGCCTTATGCTCACTTCGAGCGAGATTATCTCACGGTGGAGATGACATCATATCTCGTTCGATAACTATTTATCCCCATTCTCACCATCTCACTCCCCAATTTTCTCATTCAAAGTTCATGCGAGACGCAACGTCAACGAGTTATTGAACGAGATATGACGTCATCTGCACCGTGAGATAACCTCGCTCGAAGTGAGCATAAGGCCCCTGGTGTGAACATTGTGGATTGTAACATGTGTAACAATGTGTAACATTCCCTTTAACCAGGAAACAGGGTATTCTATAGGTCATGGAGAACAACTTAAGTTTTACGACATTTGAAATTTCAAGGTTTTCATTCCTGAAATGCCTCTAAACTTTTTCTTTCTTTCTTTTATTTCTTCTTTCTTTCTATCTTAATCTATTTGTATTATTTACCTTTAGCGGCAACAGCGAGAGCGAGGGACTGCGCGGATCCAGCGGGGGCTCCCTGCAATGCAACAGCCACGTGAGCCAGATCGCCTCCCATCTCCTTCCTGCACAAAAAACAAAACTGATTGTGGTGTATGGCATATATAGTATAGGTAAATAATGACAGTGCACTGACATTCCACCAATCAGTAATGTGGGAACCTAGAGATGACACTTGCAAAGAGATAAATAACTACCCTTCACACCCAGTTTTGAATACCAAGTAAGTTCATTACACTGATCAACATCAGGAACTAATTCAAATGCTCTAAATTATGAAGATGATAATTACAATTAATGGTGATACACATTTAAACAAAGCGCAACAAAGCCCCAAAGCTTGTAAAAAAAAAAGGATAGGCTCACAACTTTAATTCCAAGGCGCGGTTGATATATCTTGGTACCAAGTTTTAGTCAAGATTATAGAAGAATATCGAAAAGGGGTAGTTACGTCCTGCTATAATATGGTTACATTTCTAACTTTTCAAAATTATGCATGGGTTTTTAAAAACAAATAACTGATAGAATATCTAGCCAATTTTTGGTATGTATGTACATGCATAAATCTACACTAATATTATAAAGAGGAAACCTTTGTATTTTTGTATGTAACGAATAGGCTCAAAAACTAATGGTCCGATTTCAAAAATTCTTTCACCATTAGAATGCTACTTTATCCCTGAGTAACTTAGGCTATATTATATTTTCAAAAAAATCAGGGATCCTTACTAAAACTTCAATAATGTAACCCAAGGTGGAAAACAAAAACCTTACATCGCGTGCGCTGCGAAAACTATTGATGATAGAACAAAATAATGTACTACGATTTTGTAGAACACGTCATCATCTACAAAAAATGTCGCGACAGCATATGTCTAACTATTATAGTTATGTCACAATAAGTGTTCTTTTATTATAAAAAAATAATTGAAATGCCGCCGCCAGAAAAGGGTGTTTATTTGTACCTTGGTATTAATCCTTATCCAAATAAATCATTTCATAATTAAGACGGTTTCAATACCTATAGATTACTTCTTAAATTTTTCAAATCGGACATTCCATTCAAAAGATATGACGAAATTAAAAATGTTAACGGGTCCACGGGTCACGCGCGGGGTGCGATTTCATTCACTCAAGGAGAAGCGCGTGCAAATGTATGAAATAAGTAGACGCGAGGCTCGAACCCACGGTCTAAGTTTATCCTAAAATGTTCAAAAAATTTATGACCACCCATGCGAAGCTGGGACAGGCCGCTAGTGTATATATAAAGGTCGAAATGAAACCCTTAAGCATGCAGCATGTAAATGCTGCGGCATTTACATGCTGCAGGTTCAATGCATTTCTGTTGGTTAAATACGTTTATTTCTCAAATTATTCACTTACGTTATGAAAAAACAGACAAACGAATCCTCTTTTGTTTCTTCTATCAACAGGTAACGACGATAGAACGTCGTAATTGGTGACAGATTGTTGAGAATTTATAATTAATGACAGTGAAATTACCAACCTCAATTCACCACCATAGTAAGTGGAGGCCTCAGCCTTAGCATCCCCGCTAGGCAGCTGGAGGGTTTGTGCGATAAGGCTAGCTCTGTCCTGAAAACACATAGTCAATTTTCCATCAGAAAATACAGGCACATGAGGCTGAATATCTGTATGCCTCAAGTTGATGGACGCAGAGCAGTGCATCATAGAGCATGTTCATATTGTGCATGAATTAAGAGGCTATGCTTTGTTATATAATGTAATGTTAGTAATGGTGACCACTAAACATGTGGGCCATCTCTGCTTGTTCGATGAGCAAGTATTATAAAATGTGATATATTATTATTACCTGGCTGTCGCCAATAACGATGACGGCACAGCGGCCTGGCGTAATAGTGTTGCTTGCAAAGTGTTGCATTGACTCAGACGACACCTTGCCGATTCTCTTTGGTGAGATGAAGAGAGAGTTGCCTAGACCGCGGCGAAAGGCGGCTTTGTGCAAAAGGTCAATCGCACGAACCTGGAATTAATTTCACAAAATTATTCTAAAACTCTAAAATTTTATGAGAAAACATCTGACTTTTCACTATTTTCGGGTGCTTCGATTTTTTTCCAATATAATTGAATGATCCTTACATGAAACTGAAATAATAAGAGCTATAAAAAAAAACCTAATTTTAATGGTGAGTGTGGTGAAAATTCATGAGTACTGCTGTACTGCTTTTATGCTCTATTACCTGGGGTGGAAGTGTAGCCAGGTCTTGTCGCAGACGGGGCACATTGTCATCAAGCTCCCATGGCCTGAACTCCTGGTTGGAGATAATATCATTTAGCTGTTCGACTGCAGCCTGCAGGTTATCTTGCGTGGTCTGAAAATTTTTGTTCAAAACAAATAAAAAAACAGGCTCAGTGTTGTCTTCATGAGACTCACTCATTCAAGTCTCTAGGAACTCTATATCCCAGAGCATATTAATATGGGTAGTCAAGGGTCAAGGATGCCCAATGCTATATTAAACAGGTTTTACAGGTGGTAGTTAAGATTGGACTAACAGCCGGTTTCTGAAAACTCAATCAAAACTAATTGGCTGTCAAGTCACTTGCCATTTCAGCTATTACATCGAATTAGATAGGGATAGCAAGTGACTTGACATCCAATTAGTTTTGATTGGGCTTTCAGAAACCAGCTGTTAGTATACAGTTAAGAACATTGGGTGTTTTTTAAATAAGCTCTACTAAATATATTAACTTAGAAGAGAGTTGTAAGGGGACATCTACCATGCCTGGTGATAAAAGAATATATGTTATGAAAAGTTATGAAGCTGTTTCTTTTCTACCTAGTAAACATGCTCTCTAGAAAATAATTGCAACAACAAGATGAGATTCAAAATATGAAGTTTGCAGTAGAAGTAAGAGGAATAAAACCTTCAAGAATAGTAATATAATCTTATGAGTTTAAATTCTAGTCTAGCTAGAACTAAAACGTCTTCAATCATGTGCTGTGAATCATGTAAAGCTCACCTCAAGAGTATAGTAAACAAACTCGCGGTCTCCAGAGGCACTGACTGCAGCACCAACCTGTGCCAGTTTACGGGCAATGATGAACCCACTAGAATTCTTTGTTGAGAGACCAGCAGCTGAGCGCAAGATGTGAGACACTCCCAGATCTGTTTGAGGCTCATAGCGAGATCCAGCCCTGAAAAGCCGTATATATGTTACATATAATGATGTAGCCTATGCAGAAAACTAGCTTAATGCCTAAGAAAGAGAAATTTGATTGATTCAGCTAGCCAAACATACTTGAAAGCAACCGTGACACGGGTGACAGGTGATCCATTGTCCAAAGCAGCCACTAATGTCTTGTTGGGCAGGACAGTCGACGAGATCCTAACATCTTTCTTTAGAGCTGGCGCCGCCTGGGCGTATCCCCTGGTCTACATGTGAAAATAATACATCTTACGTTCGAGAACACGGTAGGCACGATACAGGTTTACATAATCAAGAGGTTTTGACAGGAGGTAAGGAAATCGTTTTTGGTTTAGCTAGGCAATTAAATGACCTACGCGACGGTTAATTAACAGATTCTTACCGCAACATGTCGAACTAGTGGGCTAGCAAGAGCTTTAGATGCCATTTTTGACGAAATTTAATTATTATTTTCGCGACTTTGCGAGCACTGCGCTGCGCGAGCTACAGAACAGACAGATGCAAATGATTTTTTTTCTCCTTTCCTTTCCTTCAAATTCCTTCTCTCTCTCGTTATCTGTCTGTCTGCATGTCATTTTGATAAGGTAAAGTAAACCTTGCCAGTGTTAAAATATTCTGCGCGCCGTGTCCACAGAGTTATTTCTGTGGGTGGATTCATGTCCATGAACGTACTATGAAAGAAATTACTCAAAGTCAAATACTTCGTCTGAGTCATTATGAATTTATTCAGTTGAATCACAAGGATCACTTTGAAACGTCTTAAAAACTAGGTGAATCTAGGTGCCAGATTCACGCGACCAAGCCGAGAAGAACGCAACAAACTTACGTCTTGGTTCCTACCGTTCTTTTTTATGATTTTGTACTACCCAAGTAAAAAGGGTTGAATGGTTGCAGTTAAAAACATTTGTGCTAAGACAAGTCATATTCTTACTTTGATTTTGATTAGAAAATAAGTTCGCACGTGCATGAAGTAATTACAAGAATCTAACCAAACATGTATAAACAATAAGCAGGATCTCTATGCAGTCTGAAAGTAAATTATACTTGTTCTTCGAATGTTGAACAGGGGTCCTTGCCTGTTCTTCAAGCTATCACTATTTTTGGTTTTGTCAATGTCAATAACCTTTTCAAATAAATTGGGTCCGGATAATTTACGACCAAGTATTACACAGCCCGAAAATGTACAACCCGGAAAGCAAAGCCTGGAAAACACGGCCCGGATTCCATGTACAAAATGTACATGAAATCCGGGCCGTGTTTTCCAGGCTGTGCTTTCCCAGCACAGTCGGGATTGTACAGCCAGGATTGCACGACCATGGATTCTGTGACCATGCTCTGATTGGTCGAAAGCCTATGCTCTGTTTAGATGCACTACACAGTAAGTATAGGCAAGTAGCACAGATTAAAAATTATATAAAATAAGAGAATTATTCAGAGATTAATGTTAGAAAAAAATAAAATTCTGGCACTTCGGCGGCCGCTGCCGCGGCACGCTCGCTTTGCTCGCTCGCCTCGTGCGTAATTAATATGTTTTAACATAACCTAACCAATCCGAGTCGGATCAACAAGTGAGTGAGTAAGTAATTGACGAGTGTAAACAAAGCCTAAGTTTTGGCATCAAAATTTTGGCTGCGTTTTATCGGGTCGTGCTTTCCAAAGGTGTGCAAAATTTGTACGGCTTGGAATGTACAGCCTTGGATTACACAGCCATGGATTTCGCGACCAAATTGTACATCAATTCCGGGCTGTGTTTTCCTCGGCTGTACAATCCTTGGTTGTACATTATTGGCACCCAATTTATTGGGTGCTGATAATGTACTCACTCACTTGTTGATCCGACTCGGATTGGTTAGGTTATGTTAAAACATATAAATTACGCACGAGGCGAGCGAGCAAAGCGAGCGTGCCGCGGCAGCGGCCGCCGAAGTGCCAGAATTTTATTTTTTTCTAACATTAATCTCTGAATAATTCTCTTATTTTATATAATTTTTAATCTGTGCTACTTGCCTATACTTACTGTGTAGTGCATCTAAACAGAGCATAGGCTTTCGACCAATCAGAGCATGGTCACAGAATCCATGGTCGTGCAATCCTGGCTGTACAATCCCGACTGTGCTGGGAAAGCACAGCCTGGAAAACACGGCCCGGATTTCATGTACATTTTGTACATGGAATCCGGGCCGTGTTTTCCAGGCTGTGCTTTCCGGGTTGTACATTTTCGGGCTGTGTAATACTTGGTCGTAAATTAACCGGACCCAATAAATTGACGTGTTTTGTTTTTGTTCTATAAAAATGCCGCCAATTTTAGTATAAATTGCTTCAGGTGTGTATTTCGGTAATTTGTGAATTCATTTGTCGCATACAATGCGACCAATGATTTCTATCTACACTAAAACATTTGCGCTCTTCAAATGTTCGGTGCCCAGTTAGAATATTACGTTACACAACACGAAATAAGGGATAGTGACATTGATGTGCACGTACCATTGGCCGACCCATCCAGAAATTACTGCCTTGTAAATCTCGTAGCCTAGAATTACTACTGTAACTTCATTTAGGGCTTCATTTTGTGTACCTAGTATTTAAATACCGTTACGTTAGTAGCCCCGCTAACGACCTATTTATTCATTTCAGAGAAGTTATGACAAGTTTGTTTGAACAAGTTCCTGAAGAAAATTCTACAATTTTTAGGAAGACAAACTATAATTTAAGCATTCACGAGTGTAGAAATGGCCTTCGTATAAAGGAGAAAAAAATTAGACCAAAATGCAATAAAATTTTAAAGAGGAAACTAAAAAAATACAAAATCAGGCAAGATGGAAAAGAAGATCAAGATATTTTAGATGTGTCAGGTATTCTAGAATCCTTATTAGTTATAAAATCACCTAATGAAGAAAAAACTAGTTCTGAACTAGAGCTTGAATCACTTACACCCACAAACTACCTGTTCAAAATGGGTAGAAAAAAGCAATCAGGTATCATTACAGAAAAATCTGTGAAACCTAAAACAGAAGTAAATATGGTAAATGGCACTTGTGGTGTACAGTTATCTCCCACTGCTGAAGAAAAGAAACAAACCAATGCATTTAAATTATTAATGGATTCTAGAAATAAAAGCCTTGGCAGTAACTCACCAGGCAAAGAAAAAACTATTGAGGAAACAGAAATGCAGGAGCTACAAGATAAAAAGAATAATAAAGCTAAAAGAAACTTGGTTCTTCAAAAGATGGCAGAATCTAAAGGATCTCTGAAGAAAAAAGAAATTGAAGAAAATCAGGAAAAATACATCAATAAGAAAATGAAGAAACGGGCTGAAAGATTAAAAAATATGATTTCAAATATAGAACCCAAAGCATTCAAAGAGGCAGATAAAAAAAATGATCAAAAGTTAAATAATTGTAGAAAACCATTGAAAAACTTAAAACCAGAGAAGAATGATAAACTTTCTGATGTGCCAGTGAAAACATTACAGTTAGTGAACATGTTTACAGAGGTTGAAGAAAAAATTGTTCCTGAAAATAAACATGTTTCTAAAGATGATGAGGAGTTCTTAAATAAACTATCTCCTTCTCTCAAAAAGAAAGAAAGCATGCTAAGCTACTTTAAAAAAGTTGAAAAAGAGCCAGACTGCACTTTTACAGACACTGAAAATGTTGTAATCAAAGTAAAAATAGGTACAAATAAACCCAAAAAGAAAATCAAGAAAAAAAAGTTAAGCCTAATCAAAGGTGGTTCCAACATAGATAAACCAACATCTGAGATTGAAACTTTAAAAGCAGATCATGAGATAAATAATGAAGAGTTTACAGATCATAAATCAAAAGAGACAGCGAACCCATCCGAAATTGAACAAATGACTAGCAAGGAAAGAAGAAAAAGGAAGCGAGTAATTAAAGGACCTAATTGTGATGATGGTGCAGTTTCATCCTTAAATATTTTAGATTCAATCGATGATACTCGTCCAAGAAGATCAACAAAAAGACCTGTGAAATACAATGAGGGTGCTGGCCAATCCAGTTCAGATGAAGAACTGCACATTTTCACCCCCAAAAAGAAAAAGCATTCTGATAGCAAAACCAATCTAAACAATACCAAAACAGTTGATTTATGCTCCGACGATGAGGGAAAAACAGAGCAAATAAAAAAATCTTTACTGGAACCAAAAGTAAAAATGACAAAAAAAACTGATAAAAAACCAATGAAATTAGCACCAATATTTTCTACAAAACCACAACTAGACCCAGCAGCTGTTGAAGCAAAACAAAAGTTTTTGCAAAGTGGGGTTCCAGAAAAGTTAAAAAAAATGATATTGAAACAAGTAGATAAAACCATAGTCAGTAATTGCTTTTTAAAAGTGGTTCACATCCAGCAACTGGATGGGGAGAATCAGTCAAATCCTGTTCTGAGTCTTGGCCATGATATTTCTCTTGATGATGACTGTGATACAAAAATCTGTGGAGACATCTTTTTTAAAACTTTGTTGGATATGACATCACCAGCAGTCTTCAAGTTATTCTCAAAGCATATCAATGCACAAGTAGTTTTACAAAAGCTCAAGGAGAATTACCCGAGATATCCTGTTTATCGCACTTATCGGTTATTAAAAAGTAAAAAAAAGGGAGACCTCAAGGTTTGGACTAATTACTTGGATTTAGACAATAGTGTGGAGATATTAAATGCTTCCATTGACAGCCAGAATGACAATCCAGATCAGTTGAGCTGGTCTGATAAGTATAAACCGTTAGCAGCTAGCCAAATTATAGGCAATTTTGAGAGTGTCAAAGAACTAAGAAAGTGGCTAGTATCATGGACTGAGAATAATATAAAATCAAAAGCAACAAATGGTGGTGGATCTGATTCTTCAGACTACTACCAATCTGATGGAGATAGCAAGGATAGTATGAAATCAAGTAACAACCTTCTGGTATTGTCAGGGCCTGTTGGCAGTGGGAAAACTTCAAGTGTGTATGCCATTGCAGCAGAACTTTCAATGAAAGTTATTGAGGTGAATGCAAGTAGCAAAAGAACTGGCAAAATAATGTTGCAAGATTTGCAGGAAGCTACTCAATCTCACAAAGTGAATAGACAAGCAACCAGCAATGAAAATTCCCAGAAAACAGAAATCATTGAAGCACCTATTCCTGTGATTACAAATCCAGTCAAAAAGCGTGGCCGACCAAGAAAGAATGTAGATATTGCAACACCAACAAAACCTGTCTTGAAAAAGAAAATATCCAAAGAAAAATCTGATAATTTGATGGTTACCGGTTTATCAACTAGCCAAGATATAACCAGAACTTGTATGTCTCTTATCCTGATAGATGATGCTGATGTCGTTTTCGATCAAGATGATGGGTTCTGTTCAGCAATCGTGCAACTTGTTCACAGTTCCAAAAGACCAGTTATACTTATAACTTCAACACTATCATGTCCACATTTACAGAGGTTCATACAAAGTAGCAAGATACTGACCATGAATCCTCTGCTACCAAACATACTTGGGACATGGTTGGACATTATGTGTTTGGCTGACAGTGGAACATGCTGGCCAGGGGTTGGCTCAAAACTTCTCAACTTATTTAAAGGAGATATTAGAAAAGCTATAAATTGTTTGCAGTTTTATGCATGTAGTCAGGAGCAAGCTATGAGCATGGAATCACAAAATACTGATTGCAGAATCAATGTAGACGATGAAAATTCTAACATGTCATGGGCGGATTGTGATGGTGAAGATAAAAATCAACACAATGAAGTCATTGAACCATGTGACCCTACTAAAAATGTAATGCTTCAACAGATCCATTCCATGCAGTACAAAACACCAAATGATCTCTTTAACATTTGGTGGGGTATGCCAGAACTATTGAACACATCTGATCCTGCTAACCTGTCTGAAAGTGCAAGTATCAAAAACAAATCATTGAAATCACTTGAATCACTAAGCCAAGTTTACGACTCTATTTCGCTAAGTGATTTCTACAGTCAGCACTTCAGAAACAAGAGAGATTTCACCTCAGATCCATGGTTTTCTGAAGAGTGTCACAGTGTTTCTGAACTGGAGAATTTTGATAAATACGACAGGTATTATAGAACAAGAGAAGAAATTGCTCATGAAATAACAAGCAGCGCAATTAGTATTGCACAAGTTGATTTTGGTTGTGAAGGGAACGCAGTAATGGATTACCCGGGAATGACTCAGCAAAGGTGAGTTTTTCTTTTTATTTCTACACAGGATATCATTGTAGTTTCGATTATATTCTCCAGGCACAATAGAAACTACTTCACCACACCATCTTACTATAACATCCAAGCTAGAAACAAATGCTTAATTGTACCGGCGCGAGATCGAACCCCCTCCTATTGCGTGTTAGCTGGCGGGACAATAACTATGCAAACAGTAGCAGTAAAATGCGTCGTTGCTTATTGAATAAACAAATCTCTCTATAGCTTTTTCTGTCTAAAAGCTAACTTTTAGAAAATGGATGTACTAAAAGTATACTTTTAGTATATTTTTGGTACATACGACTCATTTTATCGCTATACTATTATAATGATGTCGGTACGACTAGTACTTTGGAAAGTAGCCTCGTCGTTTATCGGCCGCTACGCCATGAAGGGTGTCTAAATATTAGAGTAGGTACAGTACAGTACCCCAAGTCTGAGTATTGTTTTTTGGATTTTGTATGGAGATTCGATCAGCGCCTCTTTCGGGCGAGCTGAGAACTCACGAGTCTCCATACAAAAACGGCCTGACGATGCGGAAAACGAAAATCAAAACTCAGACTTGGGGTAAAGGTTGTAGCACGCGCTCTGCGTGTGACATGCGATTGATAGCCTACTTCCGAAATCAAAGGTCGCAGGTTCGCTACTCGCTAAATGTGCAAATTATCATTTGATCGACGCTGAAAGAAAACATCATTTGGACTTTCTATTTTTAAAAGTATATTTCATAATATTTTTTTTATTATGTTTAGTCCAGGCGAATGGACTGAACATAACCGAAGGATTGAATAATAGGGTTACACTTCATAATTTTGAAAATTGTTCTGTATTTTCGTCTGGTAGAGCCGTCATTACTTTTGTATCACGACTGGTACCTAATCTACTAAAGATAAATTCAAAATTAACTGTAATCGGTACTCTTGACATCAAGTTCAAGTATTTTTTTTCAGTTTTTGTATTTAGTCTTCTGTATTGCGAGCCCGTCTTTTGTATGGAGCCACGAGTGTTCTCGATATGTCCGATAGGGGGCGGGGCGTGGCGATATCGCGTCTCCATACAAAACACGGGCTTGCAATACACTAAGCCAAAAACCAAAAACTTGGACTTAGAAGTTACTGAAAGGTTGGTCAGATTATGTTTTCCGAGTTGCGCCTGGATTTTGTATGGAGTTACGACACGCCCGCGCCCGCTACTAGAGGCGCTTATTGTGACTGCCTACAAAACCCACTCCGATAAAGAGCTCGCAATCAGTGGATATATAGTACACTTGCTATCTCTATCTAACCCGATGTAATTGCTGAAATGGCGAGTGACTTGACATCCGATTAGTTTTGATCGAGCTTTCAGGAACCGGCCGTAGGTGTGTGTTATTTCTAAGAGATCTTTATAAAGTTTAATTCGTGAGGAATTAGCTGCCGCCCGCATCTTCGCTCGCGCATGAGTAGTGATTGCTAACATTAATATTTATGGGCTGACAACCGTCAAACAACATCTCGCTTGCACATTTCACTTTGAAAGACATGAAATCACTGAACTTATTCATAAAAATTACAATCGACCAAGTTGTGTGCTAACATTTTTCTTAAATAAGTTCAGTGATTTTATAACGATGAAAATATTGCCATTTGCGAGCAAGAAGTTGTTTGACGGTTGTAAGCCCATAAATATTATTGTTAGCAACACTAATAATGCGCGAACAAAGCTGCGGGCGGCAGCTAATTCCTCATGAATAAAACTTTTAAAAATCCGAGAGATTTCTAGAAATCAGCCCCTTGGCATGTTCCCTTTATTGGGTTCTTTCATTGTTTTACCTAAAAGCTTTTAGTTCTTACAGCAAAATAAATATGGTGTAACGTTATAAAGTTTTCGATCGAACGTAAGCCTTCACTGGGAATATTTATCGGAAAACTATTTTGTTACAGGCAACGAGACAGGATAGTAACCCGCCACACGAATCTAACCAGCTACTTGAGCCCACAGGCCGTTCTAGACAGGAAAGCTCTTGCTCTAGACTACTGGCCCTCCTGTAGAGCTATCTGCAGGATAGAGAAATCGAAGACTGACACCAATTCCAAAAGAAACAACCGTTTCTGTCACTACTTGAAGTCCCTGAGTGTTCTTTGCAAAAATAACTCTTTCGATAAACTAGCGTCTAGTTTATCCCCAAGTGAAGTGCGCAATGACACGGAACTTTCGTAATTTATTGTACCTTTTAGTAAAATTATTGTTATAAAGTTAAAAATAAATTGTGTTGTTGAACAGAAGTTAGGAGTTATGGTATATCTAGTTGTAATATAAAATATTGTGTTATTCCATTTACTTTTGATGACAATTGTATGAATTATAAACTTAATTAAACTTAATTGTTTGTTTTTCACTTGTTCTAATTAGGTGTGAGAGGAACGATATTGGTATCGCTTCTTACCTACTTTATGAACTTGTTTTTTCTTTGTTAGAAGAATATCTCACGTAAATAATGTCTCATTGATAAAATATATCATTTAGGTAAGTTATTCTTATATGTATAGGTTATTCTTGAACTATTTAATTTTATAACTAAAGGCGAATTGTGAAGTTCTTTATTTCTATTTTCAGAAAGCATACAATAATCTAACCCGCTCATATCCGGCAAACACGCTTAGAAACGCACAGAACATCGAAAGAAATTACGCAGGCTGCGCCGCGTGAATATGAAATGCAATGGAATGAAAGGTCTTGTAAGCTAAGTTAAGCTAAGGTATGCAAACGTGATCCCAATTCGCTCCACCTTTGCGGAGGATGTCTCACTGGGGGGTTTTTAGTGGGTTCGAGCCCCACATACCCGTTCCGTACCCCCATGGCGGAAGGGAAATGAGATGGCATTTTCCCCCTTGGACGAAGTATTTCCTCCATGTTTTCCCCCTTCAAAACAAAAGGTAGGTATGTAAAGATATGCCTAAGCCGGGATCACCATGGCCAGTTCTACACCTTTTTTTTATTTTGTTTTTGGATTTAAAAATAACTTATCTTTAAATACACACGCTAGTGCAAAAGCGTATAGATAAAGTCCGCCTACCTACAGCTACAATACTCCTGTTTTGATTTGTCTCACTAAAGTCGTATTCATTACTTGGAACTTTCTTATCTAAAGTTGATAAACCACACAAATTAACAACAAATTGTCAAGATTTAAATATTGTTTTGTCTAATTACATGGTAACAGAAGATTTATCCAAAAATTATCAAAGTTGCTAACTTACATTTTGGTTCGATACTTCATAATTTAATAACAATTCGGTACCAAAGCTGTTATGAAATTATTTTGTTTTTCGGTAGATGCTCTAATTATAGAACGGATTTGATCTCTTAATTATTTTTGTGACCCGCGGATCAGTGTCGAATTCATTTTATTTGGTTTTTACTTATACCTACTTGTTTAACTTAACTGTACCGCTTCTTCTGCCACCAAGCAGCGTTGCTGTTTTTCGGCTTGAAGAGTGTGGTTGCCGGTGTAATTACCAGGCACATGAGGCTTAACATCTGTATGCCTCAAGTTGATGGACGCAGGGCAGTGCATCGTAGGGCACGTTCCTGTCGTGCGTGACTTACGAGGCAATGCTTTGTTATAGGTGATGGTTACCACTTAACATGCATGGGCCATCTGTTCCATCAGCTAGCAATATAAAAAAAAACCTACGACCACGATTTGACAGATGTTTCTTTTCCGCGGTGTCTTACCGTCAAGATTGAATTAGTTGGTATTCTAAAATAATCTAAATCGTTGTGTTAAATTTTAATTCCGCAGTTCCAAGTCCCCCGGAAGGATTACCTTACCTTACCTTCTTATGAACAAAAATCTGTATTGAAATCTCAAGTTGGGTGGCATTTCTTCTAAAAGTCCCGATAGTCCGTCAGGGTCAGTGGTCAAGTTATTTGCAGACCTTTATTAATAGCATTGAGTTGTTTACACCATGTTGTCAGTCAGATAAGGGGCACTTCATCTAGATGCTTCCAGAACGAACAACCAGAATGCAATTGTGGTAGAGCTGTGAAAGATTAATAGTTTTACTCGCGATTACGAGTGAGACTGGAATGGAAATCCCTACTATGCATGGAGATACGAGTAGTAGGTATTATATTGTTTGGTTTGGATTTTACACAGGCATTTTTCGTGGAACATTTTAAATTAATAGAGAGTTCAATAGATTAACAGGGTGTTTAAGAAAAAAAAATAAAAAATTGGATATTTGAGTTGCTATTAAATACTTGCACAAGGTTATAAGTTGAACGCGAATAGGCAATGAAGATAATATTTACACGATGTATTAGTATTGCAATTCGATTACTAACGAGGTTGGAAAACCGGTAATTACGAGTTGAGGATCTAGAGCAATCGGACGTTATCGATGCTATGACATTTTGTATCTACTAAGGTACCTACTTGAGTAAGTAGTTAGAAAACGATTTGATGGAAAAATTTGGTAAGACAATCGAGATTTATAGTAGTAGCCGATATATTGTAACTTCACTTGTGTTATTATTATATTACTGATAGTGTGGATCACCCTGCTGAGGTTTTCCCTAAACTTACTTTTTTTTTAATGTCGTCTTCTTGCTGGTATTGCAGTCGTCCTTCGATTACGGTAACCGATTACCATCAGTTGGACCGTAAGCTAGTTTGTCTTCTTGGTTGTAATAAAAAAAAACTATTCTGTGGTTTGCCCCGCTACAGTTTAACATTTGTTTGGATACACATGTTTGGACTTGCCTCTGAGTAACCCTACTAACTAACTAGTAACTCATTTTCGAAAAATCGCAATCAACCTAGTTGTGTGCAATCACATTGTACAAAGTTTAGTAAAAAAAATCATTTTGATCGATGCAAGTTTTCCTACTCAAAAGTTTGCTTGTGTTTATTGATTTTTTATATCTTTCAGTATGTCAAAACGTGCGAGCGAGAGGAACATTAGCTCTTGTCTTCGCCTTAATGATTTCTGAACCGATCTAGGCTCCATCACCAAACAAGCTCAGCTCAACTATTTCAATTAGTATCTACATAAAAAATATCAAAAGAAAACTGAGACCGGTAACAGAAGGTGATAGACGTACGAAATCAACCAAATATAATTATAAATTTCACTATTTTCCTCATGAAAAATTTTGTTTTTTTATTATTATTGATTGATATTTTTAATGTACTAAATAGTTGAGCTGAGCTTGTTTGGTGATGATTTACGAACAATTAAGATGACTTAATTGTTCGTAAATCATAATAAAAATAGTTTAAAAATAGGTATACCTACAAACAAAGTTCTTTCATATGATACCTCAAATGCATTTGCCCCTTTGTAGAACCTCATATTGGACAAGTTATTTTAAAATCACTTGCTTCGATATGGTCATCTTTTACTATACCCACTTCTTTAATAATCCTGTCCCTGAATTAAACTTCGTTCGCTAAAAGCACTTCAAAACTCTGAAAAAGTCCATGGCTTTACTTTGTCTAAAAGTGTGCCAAATAAATTATCTATTCATAATGAATAGTTTTATATCTTTGTATAGTGTTTGATTACGTACATAAATATTATCACATTTAAATGTGGTATTTACGGGAGCATAAAGTATTTCTCATCACGACAAGTCGTTAAAGTCGGCAATGTTGGCGCCGGAGCGGGGGTTATCGCAAGGCGCGTGCGCGACGCCAGCAGCAGAACCCTTCCCTCGCTTATATATATAGCCGCGTGAACATTCGCATCAGTTTCATCATTACGACAACCTATAGAGCACCCGTCAACCACCCATTTAATCATTCAAAATGGTCAGAGGCGATCTTCGTGGAGAAACTTGCGGCTACTGTAGCGCGTGTGTTCGGGCGCGTTTGTGCGCCGCGCGAGGGCGGAGCCCGGAGCTATTGGAGTGCGCTTATAAACACATTTTGGAATCTTACACAAGTGAAAAGCAAGGAAAACTGCCGGAATCGCCGAAACCGGCATGCGCCTCGTGTCGGTGGACCTCCAACGCCCAATTCCCGGAGACCCCTCCGCAATCTGCGAGCGATCTCAGCTTAGAATGGAGCTCCAGGTCCTCTCAGCGGTCGCGCACCCGACGACGCCACAGGTAGACCGCCTCAGGACAGAGAATTCTTGGAGTCTGCTCATGGATATTTTTCCTGCAAGAGTGCTTAATAGCCCTCAAGTCATCACTGTCTCAGTTGAAACAGTACCTGAGGTCAGCGGTACGACTTTGCGTCGGTGTAGCTAAGTTTTGCGACGCAAAACCCGGTAGATTATTTTAATTGATACATTCAAAATTATCGATATTGTGTTGGATTTAAATTTAATTAAATAAATATATTATGTATTAAAATATTTTTCTTTCATTGTCTTGTATTGTCTGAGATCATTTAGGTACTTATAGGTCTTATAATTTATTACATAATTAAGTCCGACTTAATTAGGTAATTGAGGTATTTCTAAGTAGGTTAGAATATAGCTTTATTGATGGAGCCATCTTAACTTAGGTCTGCCTAACCACAGATAAGAGAATACTGCCTAACTAATTAACTGAGATCTCGTGATATCCGTGATCTATCCTGAATTAAAACTTTATAAAATGGGAACTCGTATTTGTTTTCACTCTACTCTTTCAATTTTTTTTACTCTGCTTTGGTCCCTGTTACCAACCCCTTGGATGATTTACGTCATAATCTTACCAATAAACTCCTGAGTTTATATGGACAGACACACTCAAAGTGTTCCGTTTTTCATCTCATGTTTTACTTTATGCTTCTTTGTGTAACTTTGGCCAGCTAGACAAAAACAGTAGGTACCTACACGAATTCCTATTATTTATTCTGTTATTCTGCGTAGGTAGGTAGGTCACGCGGATAATGTGAGATACAGATTCCGTATTATCTTTCACGATTGTTAAGAGATTTTGATGCGACGTAGATATTCAGGAGAAAATAAATATATTTTTCATATTATAAATTGTATAGTTTAGATAATTGAACTTATCACCCCATCAGAGTGCATAATTACGAGTCACTAGATGGCAGGTTGGTAACATTTTTTTAACAATGATATTTAGTCAACTAGAGTAGGTAACCTACAGAATGATATTAGTGCGACTGAAGTCATCACAAAAGTTTCAAG
The DNA here is from genome assembly GCA_932294275.1 of Chloroclysta siterata. Lineage (NCBI taxonomy): Eukaryota > Metazoa > Arthropoda > Insecta > Lepidoptera > Geometridae > Chloroclysta > Chloroclysta siterata. The sequence continues at coordinate 21,491,492 of OW028590.1, read as the reverse complement.
AAGAAATGGTACAATGCCCTCTGAACACGAACCATGCACGAACATACGAGCCTCGTGGAGATAAAAGTATTTGGTTGACGTAGAAACTGCGAGATAGGATCACGAAGTAGGTATTCTGACCCTCGTCGTCACTGAAAGGTAGGTAGGTATAAAGTTCAAGTATTGTATGTTGGTTTGGCAAAACGATAATATGGTTGATAGCCGATGCTAGCGACTACGTGACCGATATTATTTAAACCTCTACAACCACACACCATGCAGATTGTAGGAACCTTAGGTAACGTAGGTACTTACTAGTAGACTGAATGAAACAGCTATGACTAAGGGCGTTCGGACCAATAGACAGACAGACATAGCGAAACTATAGAAATAAAAGAATAGAATAGAATAGAATAGAATAAAATTTTATTTAGTATAGTACAAAAAACACAAGCCTGAACATAAAAAAACATTAAGAACAATAAGGAAAAAATTTTGAGCGGCTCAAGGGACAACAGTAATAGGTTACTTTACTAAAAAGGTTTTCAGCTCAGCATAAATGTTGGGTGTATTAACACTCAACGCTGATTTTCAGCTGAAACCAAGGAGGGAAAAGGTAGTTAAGCAGTGACCGAAATACAACAACAACACGTTTATAAATAAGTTATACTAAAACTGAGGTATCTAGATAATTGAAGAAAATAGAATAAATAATAATAACACATAGGTTAGGTTATTAATAAATATAAATGTTACATAAAAAGTTGGGTCAGAAATATAGAAGAGAAAATAAAAAAGAAAAGTGCTTAGATAAGAGAAACATCAACATTAATGTTTCCATGCCGTATTTGAGCTTCTATAAGAAATTTTTTAAGCTTATTTTTAAAACTATTGGCTAACTTGATATTTGATTTGCACGAATAATGTCCAAAAAGAAAAATGTCCAAGAGCAAAATAATGCCCAACTATAAAAACGTCCAAGTATAAAAACGTCCAACTAGAAAAACGTCCAACTAGAAAAACGTCCAACTAGAAAAACGTCCAACTAGAAAAACGTCCAACTAGAAAAACGTCCAACTATAAAAACGCCCAACTAGAAAATTGACCATATACAGAAAAGGCCCTCTAGAATCAGGTCAATTTTGAGATTCAAAACGACTTCTTCACAAGTCACACTTCTTCACAAGAAAAGTCTTTGACAGCTGTCAAAATGACACTTACTGTCAGATGTGACGGAAACTGTCACAAATGCAAGTTATACAATGGAAAACACAAAAAAAATTAATGTCAACCTGACATATGTCAAATTTAAAACGGCCTTGGAAACTACTCGTACATCGGACAGAAACTGTCAGTTTGACAGCTGTCGTAGAAAATGTAGATTTTGTTCTTTCCTTTCATTTGAGCTGAATGTCTAGCTCGAGTAGTTTCCTAGTTATGACCGTTTCAGTTTTGACATCTACTGTCAATTCAATATTCATTGTCAATATTGACTGAAACAGTCTGTTTTCCATTGTATAACTTGCATTTGTGACAGTTTCCGTCACATCTGACAGTAAGTGTCATTTTGACAGCTGTCAAAGACTTTTCTTGTGAAGAAGTGTGACTTGTGAAGAAGTCGTTTTGAATCTCAAAATTGACCTGATTCTAGAGGGCCTTTTCTGTATATGGTCAATTTTCTAGTTGGGCGTTTTTATAGTTGGACGTTTTTCTAGTTGGACGTTTTTCTAGTTGGACGTTTTTCTAGTTGGACGTTTTTCTAGTTGGACGTTTTTCTAGTTGGACGTTTTTATACTTGGACATTTTTATACTTGGACGTTTTTATAGTTGGGCATATTTACTAATGGACATTGGCTTTGGACATTTTTCTGTTTGGACATTATTCGTGCAAATCTGATATTTCGCATTGGTGGGGGCAAATAAGGATTCCACGTCGGAGTTCGGAACCTTATAGATTTAAGCTTAAAGATTTTAATAATGGAATCGGAGTAGCTCAAGGCATACTATGTTGTGAGATAGATATTAATACAAACGGATACGAATCAGCCATCCATTTATTACGTAAGACAGAATTTTTTGTCAGTTTCTCCATATGGAATGACTCGTGAAACTCGTGAAGCTTTTTTTCGGGTTTTGGTCTGTTGTGATTTGGTTTATTTTACGCATGTAAACGTACTCGTACATCATAAATACCATGTTGTTGGGGAGTTACATGGTAATAAAAGTTTTACTGCTTCTTTATCGTTTTGTAAACATTATGTTTCAGACAATGATGCACGCTTATTATGCAATTTGCCGCGGGTTAGTAACCAAACTTGTCGCTATCACATTAAATCATTTTTGAAGATATAAAATTACTGAAGGTAGGGAAAATCGCAAACAGCAAAGTTTCGGAGAATACCATTACAAAGCTTCAGCAAACAAAAAGTGCTCACCATATGGAAAGACTTTGATGAACGCAGATCAAAATAATACAAACGTAATAAGATTGATACACTTATATTTCATAAAATTATGTTACGTTGTGCTACTGCTACCATAAAACGGGTTTACATAACTATCTTCTACATACAGTGTCGAGTACAAGTTCATAATTTTAATATCAGTGGATAGTTTTGACAAACAAAATTAGGTTTACGAAATAATAACATAGAATTTGGTAAATGTGCCTATAATGTAAAAATCCTGATTTAGGACATCACAAAATAAACTCAAACTCAGTAGTTAAGCGTTTTCAGCTGCATATTCAATAAAAAAATATCTAAGTTATGCAGAGCTTTTCAATATAATCATAAAACTGTACTGGTTTGTCTGAAGAGAGCCAATCGGAGCAACTCATTACCTTTCACCTATGATTTCATTTTTTTTTAACTTATTACATCAACTAACAAATGGTTCCCTAGACAGCCAAGATTACACAGTTACACATAGAGTAACAATCGAATGACTAAATTCAGATATGTTTAAAATTGTTAAAATATGTACATGATTATTTACACGAAATATCTACATAACAGACTTCAAAGTTCGTAGAAGATACGCAAGCTTTTAAATAAAATCGAATTACATTCGACAGCTACACAGTTGTCATATACAGAATGAAAAATGACTACTCTTTAAAGACTTTTAAACTGTCTATCTGAACATAGGTGTGAAATTATCTTAAAAAACTCAAACTGTCAATCAACGTATGTACTTACTTACTTTTTACAGCCTGTATAAAATATATTTAATTTACGTCATCATGGTACTGGGACATAGTTGGACGAGATTTCAAATTTTAACTGTAACCACCCAGGTTACAGTCAATCTTTGTGAAATAGAATAATTTTCAATATCATAATTTATAAAAAAAACCACGCTCTCTGATTAACATTAAATTAAAAAAATAATACTACGTGTAAGCTGCGTCTTTGGTATTTCACATATTGGTGACCCCGACGTGATTTAGATGCAAATCCCTGTTTTTAAAAAAACACCTTTTGGCTGTATGAGTTCCCGTTTAAGATATTTGGTTTACGGAACGCTGCCCAAACCTTGTCCTCCACAAATCCTTTTTCCAATATATCAGTCTCACCTAGCAATCATAAACTCCCAGCATCTAACCTCGCCCTAGGATTCACTGTGTCAAGGGTGTCAGAAACTCTTGGAAAATTATCAGATCAAAAATGTGTCTCGCCGCGGGAATGGAACACGCATCTCTTAAGGGACTGACAACTATCAAACAACTTCTCGCTCGCACGTTTCGACATGTTGAAAGATATAAAATTAGCTTAAGTACAAAAACTAGTAAAGCAGACTTTTGAGTAGGAAAACATGTATCGATCAAAATGATTTTTTTACTAAACTGTGTGCAATGTGATTGCACACAAAATGGTTGATTGCGATTTTTCGGAAATGAGTTTAGTGATTTTATATCTTTCAACATGTCAAGTGCTCGAAAGGAGCCTCTTGAGGCGCACTTAAAATCCTTTCACCACACTGTTTCGAAAGAAACTAGTGACACGACAAGAAGAAGAAGAAGAACATGTCGAAACGTGCGAGCGAGAGTCACATTAGCTCTTGTCTTCGCCTTAAGTCCCAGCTCAGCCCGGGTTCACCCGCTGCGCAATAAGTTGTATTGTAACGTATATTGCACTTCAGACCTTTCGATTCTGCTATTTGCATTCTTATACTAACTACTTACTTATGGTTCATGATTATTTTATAAATAGTAATATTTATTATTCACATTAGAAAGTTGCAGATAGCTCTTACGACCTTTTCATAAGTTTTTTGCATTGAACTTTAATAAAATTGTTATCTTAATAGTCAGTGTATTTTATGCTAACGAACGGAACTAGACTTGTTTTAATTAGGTCCACGTGAACATGAGTTTAATTCATTGAAATGTTATTTCCATTTTTATTTAATTTATATATATGAAAATTACATTTACCTATTTGCTATTCGGCTGCTTAAAATGCACTGTCTGTATCGTGTTATACCTATCGTGTATTATATCTACCTACTAAGTTATCCAATTATGAGTGTAAACAGGTCAACAATCTGAGTTTATTTAGAAAACTTACAGCTAAGTAATGATCAGTAAAAGAATAATAATCATTACCAGTGAAAAATTTGTTGCTTAGTCAAAAAATTCACACTTCGATTCCTCAATAGTACTTAACACAACTTACGGTCGGTTCCAGAAAGTTCGATCAAAACTAATCGGATGTCAAGTCATTCGCCATTTCAGCTATTACATCGAATTAGATAGAGATAGCAAGTGACTTGACATGCGATTAGTTTTGATCGGTCTTTCAGCAACCGGCCGACTACTATTTTATTCGACGTAAAATTGCAGAAAAAAAGCAGTTGTCAGTATCAGAAGAGTTTCGATCGTAAAACAATGAGCTAAAGTTTAATTTATAATAGCTTTAGTTAAGTTTATAATTCAATGTGATGACGCTAGTACAAAAGTGACGTTGGGTGGCATAGTAGGGGGAGCTGTGGTCGCAGAGGGTAGTACAAGCATGGGGTAAGTTTTGCAAGGGTTACCAGCCGGTTCCCCTAGCATACTGAGTAGTAGGTAGGAGACGAGTGATCCTGAGAGGAGGCCTCCGTTGTATGAGAGAGTCATCATGTTTCCTGGAAAGAGAAGCAAGCATTTTAATATGTGAATGGAAGTCCTGAGAAGTACCTATAGATAAATAGGTTACTAACTTTAACTGCTAGTTTTTATTATCTACACTAATATTATAAAGAGGAAAGCTTTGTATTTTTGTATTTTTGTATGTAACGAATAGGCTCAAAAACTACTGGTCCGATTTAAAAAATTCTTTCACCATTAGAATGCTACATTATCCCTGAGTAACATAGGCTATATTATATTTTCAAAAAAATCAGGGATCCTTACTAAAACTCCAATAATGTAACCCAAGGTGGAAACCAAAAACCTTACATCGCGTGCGCTGCGAAAACTATTGATGATAGAACAAAATAATGTACTACGATTTTGTGGAACACGTCATCATCTACAAAAAATGTCGCGACAGCATATGTCTAACTATTATAGTTATGTCACAATAAGTGTTCTTTTATTATAAAAAATTAATTGAAATGCCGCCGCTAGAAAAGGGTCTTTATTTGTACCTTGGTATTAATCCTTATCCAAATAAATCTTTTCATAATTAAGACGGTTTCAATACCTATAGATTACTTCTTAAATTTTTCAAATCGGACATTCCATTCAAAAGATATGACGAAATTATTTAATAGTTAGACATATGCTGTCGCGACATTTTTTGTAGATGATGACGTGTTCTACAAAATCGTAGTACATTATTTTTTTCTATCATTTATAGTTTTCGCAGCGCACGCGATGTAAGGTTTTTGTTTTCCACCTTGGGTTACATTATTGGAGTTTTAGTAAGGATCCCTGATTTTTTTGAAAATATAATATAGCCTATGTTACTCAGGGATAATGTAGCATTCTAATGGTGAAAGAACTTTTGAAATCGGACCAGTAGTTTTTGAGCCTATTCGTTACATACAAAAATACAAATGTTTCCTCTTTATAATATTAGTGTAGATTGGTGGACATTCCACACAGCACTATCTCGCCCCAAACTAAGCCAAAGCTTGTGATATGGGAACCAGATAGCCGATATACTACTTATATACTTTTTTTGTAAATACATACATAAAATATTATAGACCCAGACATTGAACAAACATCTATGTTCATCAAACAAAAATGTTTGTTCTCGGATCGAACCCACGGCCTACGGCGCAGAAGGCAGAGCTACTACCAACTGAGCTGTGACGGCTGTCAATTATTAGTTTTATAGTCAGTACACTTATGAAAATCACAAAGATTTTTTATAATATTCCAAAAATCTTTTCAAATACCTAATAATTTTTGGGGTATTATGAATGAAAAAACTTTACCTACTAGGTAAAATAATCTATAATGCTGCTAAGGGCCGTATTTTTTACATTATAGAGCCAGTGGCGTATCTAGGTGGACAAGGGCCCCGGTGCATAGACAAAGAATTTTGTGAGCAGGCTCAAGGTTTTCTAGCTTCGGGAGCTGGCTGACCCTCTCTTTTCAAAGTTTAGGTTAGAGGGCCCCCTGAGTTCCGGGGCCCTGGTGCACTGCACCACCTGGCCCTACTATAGCTACGCCACTGTATAGAGCACAGGTGGTCTACTTGGAGTGACCCCTCCTTCTGATCGTAAGATCGTGGGTAATAGATTTTTCTTGAGTTGTATGCACAATGCCAGTGCTCTCAATCGGTGAAGAAAAATATTGTATAGAAACCAATATACTAGCGACCAAGGGCGGATTTAGAGGGGGAGCACGGGGGCACGTGCCCCCAGGGCCAGGGCCCCAGACGGTATTTTTGTGTACTGTGGAGATTCCATGTCAGTACATACTTAGAAGCAAATCAAATTATCAGAGTTGATAAAATATATGAATAAAATAACAGATAGAACATGAGTGAAACTCTTTTCAAATTCTGGCTGGAATGCGAATTTTGTGCGTTTCATTGTTAAAAGACAGTTATTGTTGATTTTTTTGCACTTGTGCCCCTCCTAGAAAAAAATCCTGGTTCTGCCCTTGCTAGCGGCGATGGGCTCGCGTTTGCCACGTATGGAATACTGACTACCTCAAAATGTGGGTCTGTCGCAAATGTATCTAATATTTGGAAGTACCTTTAACTACCCGTGTCTCTTTGAAGGGATATTTAAATGCCTGGGTAAGTCATAAATCTGATTCTGTTTCTTTTACATTATCGTTCTTTTTCGTATCATTACATTATACAAATACTAACAATGCAAATAATGCATCTCGAGTCTATAAAATTGAGATAGAAAATATGTTTTCATAAGTTCATCTATTGCGTCAACAAATTGAACTTCTCAAACGTCATTTTATCAATAGCATTTATTGATAAAATTAATTAGCTTATGAATACATACTTACCAGCTATTTCACGATGTTCACGGCTGACACGAGATGGCGCCATTATCATCGGCACCGATCCAAACACGCCATTAGTGAAGCCAAGGACGACGGAAAACATTATAGGGTATATCTGAAACATAGTATGGCTTAGCTTGGAAAAATAGTTATACGCACTGCCTCTTTAGGGTTCCGTACTCAAAGGGTAAAACGGGATCCTATTACTAAGACTCCGCTGTCCGTCCGTCTGTCTGTCTGTCTGTCTGTCCGTCTGTCACCAGGCTGTATCTCATGAACCGTGATAGTAAGACAGTTGAAAATTTTACAGATGATTTCTGTATTTCTGTTGCCGCTACAACAACTTGTTGATGGAATAAGCAGATGGCCAACCCGATGTTAAGTGGCAACCATCACCTATAACATAGTATTGCATCGTAGGTCATGCACGATATGAAAGTGCCCTACGATGCACTGCCCTGGGTACATTAACCTGAGGCATACAGATGTTAAGCCTTATGTGCCTGTAATTTCACCGGCAACCACACTCCTCAAACCCAAACACAGCAGCGCAAAATTTCTCTTTAGCTTAAACTCACTTGCATAATTTCAGTAAAAATTGGAAAGTTTTAAAATAATATTGTATAAATTCATTTGCATAAGTTAGGTAAAAATTAGAATGTAAAAATTTTCTCTTAGTTTAAATTCATTTAGTATAACTTCAGTAAAACATTGTAACGTAAAAAGTAGTTGAGGTAATTAGTAGTTTTTCATTTTGTATAGAATCTTAAAAGTAATAACAAAGTCTCTGATCTCCATGTCAGAGGGACACCTTAGTGCCATTTCTAGATGGCGATAAAAAAAAAAAAAAAAAAAAAAAAAAAAAAAAAACACAGCAACGCTGCTTGGCGGCAGAAAAAAGGCTTGGTGGTAGTACTTTCCCGGACAAGTAATTCACAAAGAGCTCTACCACTCTTACAAACTACTAACTCTTTCTTCTGTTGATAAGACATTTCCAACGACATGCATGTCATTGCTTTTGAAGGGTTCAACCAATTTGTATATTGTCTTTTCATGCAAATTGTTATTTTCAGAAAGTTCTTTGTTGAAAACTGTTCCTTCTTGATAAAAAAAATAATACTTACGTCGCCAACGATGTGCGGAGAGTATCGTGGCGCAGCGCACAGCAACAATAACGGCACTAGCAGTAATCTCAGTCCACTCGCCATCAGCAGTTGGCTGCGACTCCACTCGTACGGCCAGGCTGCTGCTATCTGAAATACATTATTTACTTGATGTTGTGTATATATATATATTCAGGGCTATATATATATATATATATATATATTGACTAGATGTAATAAAACCACACTTCAAATTGTAACTGTCACGTGTTTCGGGGCGTCTGTCTCTCTCAAGCGCTCCCGCTAGACAACCGACCGACTTTTATTCAAAACATCACACTTGACCAACTTGAATAACTAACTAACTTCAAATATGATTGCAGGCGCGGATTCAGCCCTCGAAAAAGGTTGTGGTCACAGCCACCCGAAAATGCGACTGCGAGTCTGATATAAACTCGCTCATGATCGATATAGTGCATTCTGCATCATTACCATATGTTTTCAATATAACACTGTGAACGAGAAAAAAAAACAGCTGTTTCATACAAAAGTTCAATACATACCTGGCTAAAATGTATGGAACAGGTGTTTTTTTTCGCGTTCAGTGTTGGTTCCTTAGAAAAACTTATTCATATTGATGGGTACTTTAGCCCCCTGAAGTTTATATACACAATTATTGGAACACCTTGTATAATATGACGGTCTGACCAAAATTTTGTACAGTGTATAGTTCCACGTGGGCAAAGTCGTGGGGCGAACACTGTGTGTTAGTCGTCACACGTCTATTAACGTTATGGGCATGCCCATCGTGCCCACAACGGTGGATCCGAGCTTGTATGATTGCCGGTGAAATTAAAGGCAATTGAGGCTTCACATCTGTATGCCCCACGTGCCTGTCATTTTGCAACGGCTGATAGATGCAGGGTAGTGCATCTTAGGGCACGTGCATATAGTGCGTGACTTGCGTGGCAAAAATAATAAATCTGTTTATTTGGACACAAATTACATACACGTAAGAATTTAAATATGAGTAAATGAAATACAATATAACGAAGGCTAAACTTATCTTAAATAACAAGCTACGCCTTACGCTAATAATTTAGTTACGAACAATGCTTTGTTATAGGCGATGGTAACCACTTAATACAGATTGGTCATCTGCTTGTTCCATTAGCACGTTCTTATTGTGCGTGACTTGCGTGGCAATGCTTTGCTTTAGGCAACGGTAACTACCAAACATCAGGTGGGCCGTCTGCTTGTTCTATCAGCAAGTAGTTTTAAGAGTAGTAGAGCTCTTTGTGAAGGGCTCGTCCGGGTAAGTACTACCTCCACGCCTTTTTCTGCCGCCAAGTAGCAACGCTGTGTTTCGGTTTGAAGAGTGTGGTTGCCGGTGTAGTTACAGGCACATGAGGCTTAAATCTGCATGCCTCAAGTTGATGGACGCAGGGCACGTTCCTATCGTGCGTGACTTACGAGGCAATGCTTTTTTATAGGTGATAGTTACCACTTAACATCTGCTTGTTCCATCGGCTAGTAGTATAAAAAAAAAAGTTGTAAAAAATAAAAAAGCTATTTAATGATTTTTTATTTTACTAACTTTTCCGATAAAGTCGAACAGGTTAAAGAAGGACATGAGTATGATGGGAGTCCAAGTTCCGAAGCGGCACGAAGGCACTTCCGACGCGATGCCAGGGTACAGAGCCAGGGTCGTGAAGTACACCAGCCCTATTGACACCATGTAGGGGTAGATAGCGCGAGCCACTGCCCAACGGTCTAAAATGCCACCTGGAAAAGAAACGTAACAAAGGTCATTAGGCGCCATAGTTCTTCTTCTTGTCCTGTCACTAATTTCTTTCGAAACAGTGTGGTGAAAGGATTTTAAGTGCGCCTCAAGAGGCTCCTTTCGTGCACTTGACACATGTTATAGAACTTTTTAGGTTCCACGACATGCCGGTTTCTTCACGATGTTTTCCTTCACCGTTTGAGAGTGCTGGCATTGTACACATAAATTTTTGAACAGAACAACTCATTGGTGCACGACCGGTTTTGAACCCACGACCTTAGGATCGGAAGGCGGGGTCGTTACCACTAGACCACCAGTGCTCTCGGCGCCATAGTATGGAATCCATACCCACGATGTAAAGAAATAAAATAGGGTAAGATAGATAAATGTCTCTAGTTCACGATAGTTAGGGTCGCATTGTGGGTACGGTCTAGTCGAAAAATAAAAAGATTTTTTCATTATTTATATATTTTTTAGCTTCGAAATCACTTATCATCCATTTATTATTGCTCATTCATTTTACAAAATAAACATACGTGTCAATTTTAATCTATGTAGTTTGGTTATTGTACACATATTTCACTGACCGGGTTGGCTTTCGCCCAATGACCTTTCTACTACACTATGATACAGTAGTATCATATTAACAGCTTTGCTTAGTTTGGTACTAGAAAGTGCTTTGTGAAAAGTTGAGGCATACAGATTGTTACGGCTCATGTGCCTGTGATTTCACCGGCAACCACACTCTTCAAACCGAAACACAGCAACGCTGCTTGGCGGAAGACAAAGGCGTGGTTGTAGTACTTCCCCGGACGAGCCACACACAAAGAGCTCTACTACTCTACTGAAACTGAAAAAGCTTTACGACTTTAGACCGTGCCTTACCAGGCACGGTAGATATCCCCTCAGATCTCTTAGTACCAAGTATTAACTCCAGATTCTTTGAGGACGTCTAAGGGGGGTAGTCAGAGGTACGTCCAAACATGACATACGTACGTACGTCCACACATACCCACATTTTGCAGTCGTTGGTATACCATACGTGACAGGTTGCAAGCCCATCGCCGCTGTTAGAATCCTAACTGGTTTCCTCACGATGTTTTCCTTCACCGTTTAGCACTGGTATTGTGCACATAAATTCGATAGGAAAAATCCATTTAAAAGTCAAAGTCAAAGTCAAAAGGTATCTATTCAATAAAATCACAAGGATCACTTTGAAACGTCTTAAAGCTAGGTGACTCTAGGTGCCAGTTCCACGCGGCCAAAGCCTAGAATAACAGGCAACAAACTTACGGCTTGGTTCCTACCGTTGTTCTTTTGATCCTTTTACAATGTAATATAATATATCATTGGTGCACGACCGGATTCGAACCTACGACCTTACGATCGGAAGGCGGGGTCACTAGACCACCGGTACTACTACTACTTACGTTTAATCGCCCTCCAGGACGTATGTCGCTCCGGTGGTTCGAAGACGACGTCCTCAACCTTGTAAGAGGTGCGCGGGGACGCCGCAGAAGGGGACCCGCTCGGCTCGGAGAGCGCGGGAGGTGACGTCGCGTTAGGGGAGTATACCGGGTTTGCGAAACTGAATGCGTTGTCCGTTGCAACTGAAAAGCATCAAGACAGGATTTAAGCTTAAGGGGCTGACAACTTTCAAACAACTTCTCGCTCGCACGTTTCGACATGTTGAAAGATATAAAATCACTAAACTCATTTTCGAAAAATCGCAATCAACCATCTTGTGTGCAATCATATTGCACACAGTTTAGTAAAAATTTCATTTTGATCGATACAAGTTTTCCTACTTAAAAGTTTGCTTATGTACGAAAACGAATAAAGCAAACTTTTGAGTAGGAAAACATGTATCGATCAAAATGAATTTTTTACTAAACTGTGTGCAATGTTGAATGCACACAAAATGGTTGATTGCGATTTTTCGAAAATGAGTTTAGTGATTTTATATCTTTCAACATGTCAAAACGTGCGAGCGAGAGTCACATTAGCTCTTGTCTTCGCTTTAGAGCTGATTTCACCATGCTCTGTTAGATTAACAAAGGATTAAAGGGCCGTTAAGGGCCGGTTTCACCATGCTCTGTTAGTTACTAATCAAGGATTAAAAGACCGTTTAATCTAACCTTAGCTGTCAAACGCGTACATTTTGACATTTTTAACGGCCCTTTAATCCTTTGTTAATCTAACAGAGCATGGTGAAACCGGCCCTAAATATGTCAAAATGTACGCGTTTGACATCTAAGGTCAGATTAAAGTCCTGTTAATCCTAGATTAGTAACTAACAGAGCATGGTGAAATCAGCTCTTAGTTTCATTCCGATTAATCCAAATCTTATTTTTTTTTATACAACTAGCTGATAGAACAAGCAGATGGCCTACCTGATGTTAAGTGGTAACCATCACCACAAAGCATTACCTCGTAAGTCACGCACGATAGGAACGTGCCCTACGATGCACTGCTCTGCGTCCATCAACTTGAGGCATACAGATGTTAAGCCTCATGTGCTTGTAATTACACCGGCAACGGCGGCAACTACACTTTTCAAACCGAAACACAGCGTTGCTGCTTGGCGGCAGCAAAAGGCGTGGTGGTAGTACTTCCCTGGACGAGCCCTTCACAAAGAGCTCTACTGCTCTTAAATATGAAAGTTAAGTACCTACAACTATTTATTAACAGTTGAACCTAAGCAGGGTCGGACTGGGCCGGAAGGGCCCGGGTGGCTTACCACCTGGGCCCGAGACTAGATGATGGTAAACATGATTACATTTAGGTCGCAAGAGCTGGGACCCAGCCTGCGCGGGCCTTCTATCCTACGGTTGCCGCAAGCCCCGCAAGCCAGGCCCTTGGTGGGCCCGCGCATGCTGGGGCCCGGCTGGCAAATGCCATTTCGACTATATGACCAGTCCGACGCTGAACCTAAGTACTATTGTTTGTCATCGTGTCGTAGGTATAGGTATATATTATATTTGAAATAAAATTATCAGAGATAGAGTGGTGAAAGTTCGGCCAAGCGATGCTGTCTCATCGTTTCATCATTTTTTTTAATAATAATATTGTTTTTAGCCTTACCTGTGGTAGATAAAGCTGGACTTTGTATCTGCAATACACCATAACTCTGATCTCCTACTTCGCTTTCCATCTGAAATCAATTAGAATATTTTGTTTGAGGGCTACGTCGTGTTTTTGTGGTAGTTTTAGTAATAGTCTCATGGCTGCAAACCCTATGAGAGAAAAAAAAACAGCTGTTTCATACAAAAGTTCCATATCTACCTGACTAAAATGTATGAAACAGCTGTTTTTTTTTCGCCTTCATATTGTTGGTTCCTTAGAAAAAGTTGTTCATATTGATGGGTACTTTAGCCCCCTGAAGTTTTTAAACACAAATATTGGAACACCTTGTAGAGACCTGAGATTCGGTAAAGTTAGGTAAGGTGGTTTGGTGGTTTGAATTCAATCTCACGTAAATATAAAAAAAAAATAGAGAAGTAGAGCTCTTTACTAAGATTTCTGCCGCCAAGCAGCGTTGCTGTGTTTCGCGTGTGCTGGTGAGATTATAGGCATCTATGCCTCAAGTTAACATGCGAGTTATTGGTTTGTCATAGGGTTGGTTATCACTTAATATCAGGCGCAGGTGCTTGTTCTATCAGCAAGTACATGTTTTTTTTTGTCATTGCACGCTTCCAATCGGAACACAGCAATGAAAGCATCAGGGCTTGGTAGCACAAGTAGGTACGGTGGTAGTTCGTGCCAGGATGAAATCAGCCGGCCTACAAAGTTGTCTGGAAGGGATCGCGATAAGAGCGCCTATTGTACCTCTCTAGTTTTTAAGTGATTTCAGTTTCTGGACCTTCTACATTTATAGATAAATAGAAAATACTTTATTGCACACCACATAATAATTGCACATAACAGAAAAAAACATCTGAGTGATATACAATGGGCGGTATTATCGCTAAAAGCGATCTCTTCCAAACAACCTTGTGATGGGCTGGATTTGACAAGAACGATAGAGGACGTTGGTGTAGAAAAAACAATAAGAATAACTATTAATATGACTAGACTATTATTATGACTATTATAATTTACATACCTACATAAACTAAATATGTTAAAGATAAATATAAATATGGTAATACATACCTACCTACATAATAAATATCAATCACACGTAAATACCTATTGGACTGATAAAAATTAGGAGAATAAAATAGGGAGGGATTTAGCAAATCTGATATGGGAAGGAAGAGAAGTCCAGAGATGTACAACTTGTACAGTAAAGGAGTATTCGAGGAAAGTAGAACTATGCACATAGGTGTTTTTAGTTGCAAGGTCTCAGAGGAACGCAGCGAGCGAGGATTGGAGAGATGTAAGTACTAAGTAACCTCATCTAATCTAGACGGTAAGCTTACTTATATTTATGTTAGCGACAAAATACCAATATGACACAATACTAACGTAATTTTTAATTACCAATGTAGCGTCTTCATTCGGGTTCAGATGCAGTAAAATGCGCCGCTTCTGCTTAGATTCCGCCGTGATCCTCACGTAGTGTAGGACTAAGGGGTTTTTCATCGTAAAATGATGCATCAACGAGTGCAGGAATAGTATCAGAATGGATACTACGAAGAACATTAAGGTGCTGCGCGTGGGTGTATGGAAACAGAGTTTTGTTGCTATCCGGTCGAAGGACACCACGAAACCGGCAGCGCCTGTTGAACAAGTAATAAAAATAAATATGACCATTACTTGCCTTATTTTATCGCCACTGGGGGGCGATTTTAATCCTTTAGTGATTTTGTTGCTTTATTGCGTAAGCAAAATGGAAATGTAATTAATATTGGATCTACGGAAATATTTAGCAAACTGTCCGTGCACTGTACCTACATATCTTGTCGTAAACATTGCTGAAAATTGGCCTTGTCAATGTTTATCTTTAAGCCTGTCAATGTTATGACCCTTTGGTGAGACATGGCACAGTAGATTCAGCATTAGGAGCATCCATTCATTACGTGAGGTGATTTCGGCGATTTTTCAACCCCCCCTCTCCCTTTGGTGAGATATTGTGAGATTTAAGCTCGACTCACCCGTAATCTCACATGTGATTTTTCAAAAAGAGTATTCTCATGTTATTGAATGAATATGTGCTTGATTTATTATTTTAAATAATGGCGTTGGATTAATAAAAAAAAACAAGACTTTTCCCGACTTGTTTAAGATGACTTATTTTAAATTTTTCAGCAAAAAAATACTCAGTATTCAGGCAATTTTACAATGTTACTCGCGGGAAAAAAATTATGTGTTATTTGCCGAGACCCCCGCTCTCCCTAACGTGAGATCGGGTGAGGTTCTGCTCAAACCCCTCCCCCCCTAAACGCCTCACGTAATTATGGACGCTCCCTCATTTATTTCGATTTTATAATAGATTATTCTCGAAAATATTATGTGCGCATTGGTTGTGCTCTTAATCGCTGAAGGAAAAACCAGTTAGTATTCTAACAGCGATGATGGTCTTGCAACCATTCACGTATAGAATATTTGGACATAGGCACCTCTGACCTCTCTTAGACAACCTCAAAGAATCTTTAGCTCGTACCCACTTGGTACTAAGAGATCCTGAGAGAATATCTACAGTAGGTACCTGGGGATCGAGCTATAAACCTGGATTCTAGTCATAATATATTTCTATTGTTCGATTCGAGTTTCTGTAATTCGATATCGAATCATTGGATTTGTGGAGGTTAAGACATAAAATTCTTTAAGTTATCGACTGAAATATCAATGACAGAGGGCCTCTGTGATGGACTTCTTCAGGCTAGATGATGAAACTATATACTGATTTGATACAGTAACCTATGAATTGCCCAAGAAATTTAACTGTTTTGGTACAGTAACCTTTGAAGAAGTTTAGACTTACTTTCTCCAACCATCACTGCTTGCGTAAACCTCGGCGGCAGGCATCCAGTGAACCCGTAGTAAGAAGCCTGCTGCACCGTGCACCCGAAAGCCACTATTCCTATGGCGACCAGATTGATCGTGTAAGAGACAGATGAGGAAAAGCCGTCCCACCCGATGTTGCAAATCGCGACAAACAGCATCATTGCTAGGGAGATTAGAATACCTGAAATATAAAGGTTTTTTATTGTAATAATAAAAAAATTATAAATACATATTGGTGGACATTCCATACAGTACTATGTAATAAATAAATAAATAATAATAAATACTTATACTATTATATGTATAACACCCAGACAGAGAACAAACATCTATGTTCATCACACAAATGTTTGTTCTCGGTGGGGATCGAACCCACGGCCTACGGCACAGAAGGCAGAGTTACTACCAACTGAGCTGTGAAGGATGTCAAAAAAAAAAAGAAGGCCGTGTATGTCGCCGCAAATTAAAATAGTAGGGTATTATAAAATTAGGACTTTAGCGTCGGTAAGTATATTAGAATAAATATACTTTTATAACTTTTTTATTATGCATTAATCCAGATTTACATAATGCACATTCCATTTGACTTGACAAACTTGTTTCGTAGGTGTGTATGACATTTTGTTCTTGATCCTATTTAAAAGAAATAACAGAACTTACCTAATCATTTTTTTTTAAGATTGCGCCTATTTTATTTTAATGTGTTATAATATGCTGAATAATTCATCGGATATAATATCCTGATTATAATTTTTTAATGAGACTTCTGTGCTCGGCGGGTACTTTTAACTTGGTATTTAAAATAAATGACACATATGATAAGCAGGCAATATGTTCCGAAATTTGGGTATAGTGGGGAGCTAAACGGGACATTTAAATAAAAATGTCTTTCATTAATTTCAGGTAAGTAATTATTACTATATTATGGCTAACCAAAACTTGCTATAAGGAACTTACCAAAAAGTATTCTCGTATTATAAGAGAAGACGTCCAACAGCATATTGTTGATGACGACGGCAACACACGCCGAAGCGATGTACACGGTCGACATGTCGAACATTATTGTACTTTGTGGGTAGTGGAACTGGAAGTAGTCTACGGCCATTATGAAGCTGAAAGGAAATCGTATAAGACATGTAAATAGAATACTGCATGAATTTTTGATAAGGTGGCGTAAAATATAGTTCTGGACATACTGAATAGCCATAAAGCGGCATAATACATTTGTTTGGTAGATTTGCAATCACCTTTGATCCTCTCTCTCACTTGTCGTGTCACTAGTTTCTTTCGAAACAGTGTGGCGAAAGGATTTAAAGTTCGCCTCAAGAGGCTCCTTTTGACACATGTTATAGAACTTTTTAGGTTCTACGACATGCCGGTTTCCTCACGAAGTTTTCCTTCACCGTCTGAGAGTAATTCTAAAGAACAAATTCTAGAAGACAGACAAGCATACAATTTGTGCAGTCGCTGCCAGCCTGTGTCTGCGTAATAAAAACTGAGAAAATGAGAACTAGCATAAAATTACCTGTTGAAAGGCAGCAGAAAAGCTGTGCCAGCGCAGAACAGCGTCAGGTAGACCATGTTGTATGTGTCCGGCGGTGGTGCGCTAGGGTTGGCCATGTTGGAGACAGGTTCCCCTCGGGCCGTGCGAATCGCTTCGATCCGCGCGTACCCGCGGCCTAGGGTCTCGTTCATCTCTCCACCACTAACTCACATAGTGTTCACTCTACACACTATCGTAACACAGCATCCCAATTTTTCACTTCTACTTTTAGAGGGTTGGATAATGCAGGCAAGGACAGAATACGGGGAGGAAATGTTTCAATATGGAGGTAACTTTATTTACCAATAATGTTGGTAAATGCAAAAACACGGGAAACAAATTTGAAAAAAGCGTAGATGCCACGGGGTCGGCGAGGTGGCGGAAGATCGGGTTCCAGAATAAGAGGGGGAGTGTGGAGAGGACGAGACATAGGTGTTATTTTACGCGGGCGAACCCGCGTACAAGAGCTAATGCACAATAATCCCGTCTATAACCAGTCACCAGAGATATGTACTTAAGTGACTACTATTTTATTACCCTAGATTCAGATTTAATTCGGATTCAATGTTAGACAGTAAATGTTTCAAAACAATTTATTCAAGTTTTTCCTTTACGTAATGGTGAGAGCTGCTTATTATTTCAAGGCACCTGGATTGGAATTCAATCGCACTCAATATCACAATACGATTCTAAGATCACAGTTCACAGGCTTATAACAATGGTAGGAGTCACGGCAAGGCGACAATTATTTTCAAAGATCTTACATGAATAATTTATCTGTTAATTTCATAAATTAGGATTTGATCGAATATATTGTGCCGGACGCGAGGCTGTGCGTACTAACGAACGCGGGGTAGAAGTGTATACCACGCATGCGCCTTCTGCATTGATTTTCAGTGCAGTTACAAAACTTGGTTAAATGTCATTGTGTAGGTTGGTGTAGGTATTTTAGAAATGTTATTTTCAGGTTCATACCCTCTAACACAATATCATGATGAAGTTTTACGCTTTATTACTCAAATAATGTTAAATAATATCAAATAATGTTATTGGGCTCCTGTATCCGCGTTAAGAATCTAAGGCGGTCCATTATGCGGTCTTAATTGTAAATTGGGACTTCGAGAGGATATCAGTTAAATGAAAATCAGCCGATTATGTTCTGTTGTTAGATACATATTTATTGTAGTGTTACCTAAGTAAAAAACCGATATATCTACTAAACAATATACCTACTAATTGATTCGAATAGAGAGAATAGAAGAAATACTTTTTTACTGCAATAAGGTAAAAGGTACAGTTTACGAAAATAAATAACGAGCTACCACTTAACACCTCGGTTCAAAAATTACTCTAAATGGTTTGGCGGAAAGAGAGAGTCCGTCGATAGGTTCTGGCGATGGAAGATTGTCTCCTTCAGGTATCCTCAAGTTGAACCTTTGAAGAAGATGCGTCAAAAACATAAATAGTTCTGACCTTGCCAATCCCTCGCCAATGCAGCGTCTCTTGCCTAGTAAAATTAAATAACAAAATCAGTCCTCGGTAGATAGAAAAGCAATGATAATTTGCTATGGTTAAGCAGGAAATAATACACTTTATAACGATTGCGGAAAGGTATATAATTGTGCAACCAGAAATTTCAACAAGGAAACCTGAATTATGTAGGAAGTATAATGCATATGCCAAACCGTGGAGTGTTTTACGACGTTATTTTGTTTACTATGAAATAACTAGTAGTTCGCCCCGAACTGAGATCTCGTGATGCGACCCGACGAACCCATCAAAACGTTGAGTACTTACGTAGTAGTCAGAGGCAAGTCCAAACATTATCTTTGGACTTTTTTCTGACTACCGCCTACTAACTTGGTATGGTTACCAAGTTTCAACTCTATTGGCCTATTTATTGAAGAGTTCCGTTGAACAGACCTTGGCTCCATCATCAGACCTGGTCGTCGCCACCATTTTATGAGAACTGAGTACCTCCTTAATTTATTTCAAGAAAAAAAAATAAGAAAAAGCAGAGGAACTGACCGACCAGTAGAAAAACCTTGATGTCAACGAAACTCTTAGAGATGGGAGCTCTTGGATCGCTGGTTATCTTAATTTAACTTTTTTCGTTTTATCTCAAAAACCGTGCGTCCCAAAAAAAAAGTAAAAATTGTTTTGGAATGTCCAAACAAAGCCCTTTCATATGACATGTAACTTGTTTTTTTTTATGTCACTTTTTTTATTTTTGCCCCCTTAAGAATCCCCATATCTCAAAAACCCTTCATCCGATTTTACTCGTATACTTACCAGTAAATTTCTCAAGTACAAGCTATCGATATATCAAATTTCATGCAGATCGGATCAACGGTTCTAAAGTTATCGCCAGACAAACATACATACATACATACATAAAATGCCAAATTGCCCAAGTTGAAACTAAGATCTTCGTTCGCTTCGCTCACTCGATCAATAAGGAACTGACTTACCAGAACCAAACGGCATCAACCATTCGTCTTGGACCAGATTCCCTTCTTTAGTTATAAATCGTTCCGGACGAAACACATTGGGGTCTTTCCAATGATTGCCATTATGTAGGTCGTGCATCGCGAGCAATATCAATGTTCCCTGAAATAAACTGTCCTGTGAGTAACATCATTCAGACGCAAAGGTCGTAAGAAAAGTAATAGTCGATACGATGCTCATGACCGTCCCAGCAGAATAGTTCGATAAATAAATGAAGATGATAAGTTAGATAAATTTTGTCTAAAGAAGACCCTATAGGCTCGCTTTAGACGAGAAGGAGTAGAAGACCCTAGGCTTGTCTAGACGAGTTAAAGAGTAGGTACTCTGAGGCATCTTTAAAATTCGAATAAAAAGTGGTCTTCCCTAAGGTATATAATAGAATGTTGAATACCTATAGGCCCTATATCATTGTCAGCGAAGCAATATCAGGATGATAATCAATTGATGCGGAAATTGCGCTCGCATTGCAATCAGCAGTACCTACCTACCTAACTCTGCAATGAACCCAAGACCAATGAAACTGATCTAGTAAGTGTAGGTTATTACTATTGTAATAATTACCTTCGGTATAATATAGTTACCAATTCGTGCATCGTCAAGTGCCATGTGCGGGATCCCCACAGCAGCCACACTTGATATTCGTAGCGTTTCTAGTATAATAGCTTCGGTGTACACCATTCTACAAGAAACAAACAAAAAAAACAAACTATTGTCTATCTATTCATGTATTGTAAGGTATTGGTTACATATTATAATAACTAAACCTATTATAACTACTTTAGAAATAACTACGGTCGATTCACATATGTTCATAACGCATATTGGCCGATTCAAGTACTGTTTAACATACATAATTTTAATTAAACTAAAATTAATCGCACTAACGAACGATTAATCTAATGTTTTTTTAAGATATTGGATGTTTGCACTATGTTTGAAATACCTAATGGACGACTCGCCTACGGTTTATCAAAACTGCGTACCGTTGAGTCGGATTGGTTAGGTTATGTTGAAACATATAAATTACGCACGAGGCGAGCGAGCAAAGCGAGCGTGCCGCGGCAGCGGCCGCCGAAGTGCCAGAAATTAATTTTTACGGTACCAAAGTGGCTTCTAATTATCATGCTGTACAATATCTGGGTGTACATTATTGGCCGTGCATTATCAGTTGCTATTGTACGGCTCATATTGCACACCCCAGTAGCAGATCCAGTAGGTGAATCGTCCATTATTTCAATCAACATTAGGTTACTTAATTGTAGTTGTTCAAACCGTAGGTGTATAAACCATAGGTGAATTCTCTTTTAGGGATATCGTTCATTAGTTATAACGAAATTCTGTGAAACGAGCTGTAGGTTATTTAAACAGTAGGTCTTTTGGCTGTAGTTATTTCAAAAATAGTTGGATTAGGTTTAGTTATTATAATATGTAACCAAGGTATTGTAGTATTATATTGCATAGGATGTTCTGCGCTGTTCTGTAACTTTGACCTTTGTTACAGAATAAGAGTTAGTAGTGATAAACTCAACGAGATCATTTAGCCACCCAACTCATGGCTTTACTACTGCTATAAAAGGACACTGACCACCGCCAGGAAAATTCAGCCTTAGAATGGAATAGAAGTATACGCACTATATGATAATATCTCCTAGCGGTTTGTATATTCAAAAAACGATCGTGCTAAACAATGCTCAAGGTAGGTTTGATCTGAAAAGGAACAACCTAAACGACTCGAGTAAATTACGCCGTGATACTAATCGCGATACTAATCCCGGCGTAGTTTACTCGGGTCGTAGACTAAGGGACAACCTAATGTAAAGTTTTTTACATATGTGTATATAGGTAGGTACTTCGTGGACAAAATTTATTTGAAATGTCGGCTGACTAGGCACGTGTCTGATAATAATTATTCGATACAAATTACGTGTTTGATAAAATAGTTCATTGGTCATAGAGCTTGCGACAAATTTTTATCATTATCATTAATTTATTACTTTTATCAACCGGAAGACGAAGGGTAAGGTAACACGCCCCCAGCCCGATGTGATTGTGCTTAAAGGTACCGAAAAGTCAGTGAATGGCTCAAAAAGATGATGTTAAAGGGGTTCGTTTAAGAAAAACAGGTGCACAGTAGTAGTAGCCTGAACTAAAAACTACTCTGAAACTATACTAGAGATAGGTAGGTACCTACTATAAATACTGTAGGTACCGTGGAAACTTCTAAATTGGAGTAATTCATGGACAGAAAAACATTGCCTTTTATGAATATAAGTGTAGACTCTAGGGCAACCTAAATTTTTTACTAGGTTAGGTACCGTAGAAACATTCTCCACCTGCGCCAAAATGGGTTTAACTCTCTAGAAAAACCAAACAAGTATCTATATGGATAAATATGTCTATCTAGAGAAGACAGACCATGCATTGCAAATGCCACTTACTTAGTTTAAGTATATTGAATAAAGAGGGCCAAAAGCAGAAGAAATAAATAGCTTTATGTTTAATGTATGTACTTACTATAACTATAAAAAATTGAATACAAACTTTGACAAAAGAGTAGGTACCTATCTACGCATGTGCCAGCAAAGCCGTGGAGACCATTTACAAGACGTGTTGTTTTCCCAAATGTGTAGGCACACAGTTCTTACAGTTCCCAGTGTTAACCCAATAAAGATTTCAATGCTTTGCTACAGAAAACCATGTTTTATTGAATCTTCCGCTCATAATGAAACACCATTTAGAAGGAATAAAAGTAAAAAATTATAATATGTAATATTTTAACAACACCTACTTATATCGTAATGTAGTTATTTTTAAATATGTAGTGCCTTATTATAAAAGCTTTTTATATTTTTAAAACTATAAAAACGTGGCTAAGGTTGCATTTTTTGGTGTAGTATTCGAAATTAAACAGGATAATCTAACGGGATTTTAAGAGCTGATTTCACCATGCTCTGTTAGATTAACAAAGGATTAAAGGGAATATGTCAAAATTTAAGCGTTTGACATCTAAGGTTAGATATAACGGCCTGATAATCTTTGATTAGTAACAAACAGAGCATGGTGAAATCAGCTCTAAAATTAGTAGAGTTCTTTGAGAAGGGCTCGCCCTGGAAAGAACTACCAGCATGGCCTTTTCTGCCGCCAGTATTGGTTTGAAGCTGTGGTTGAAAAGTGAAATTACAGGCACATGAGGCTAAGAGCTGATTTCACCATGCTCTGTTAGATACTAATTAAGGATTAACAGGCCGTTAAATCTAACCTCAGATGTCAAACGCGTACATTTTGACATATTTAACGGCTCTTTAATCCTTCGTTAATTTAACTGGTGAAATCAGAGCGTAACGTCGGTATGCCTCAAGTTGATAGACGCAGGGTAGTGCATCGTGGGGCATGTTCTGCTTGCTTTGTTATAAGTGATGGTTACCACTTAACATCAGGTGGGCCATATGGTTGTTCATTGTTCAGTACTTACCTGGTTCGGTCATGAACGGTAGGTGTCCGGGCATGGCTGATAACTTCGTCAATCTCCATCTGCAGTTTCCTCTGCACTTCTTGGTCTCGTACTAAATGGAGAAGCATGAATACTGCTGTGTTTGAAACTGTTTCCATACCAGCCTCTAGTAAATCCAGGCATACTACGTAGAGATCGTCCTTCGTAACTGATCAAAATAAATATATTAATAAATTTGGTAACTGAAAGAGATCGCTTTTAGCAATCAAGTCATCTTATGATCTCCAACTTACGTAACACCATAACAAACAAAAATAATAATTCTTTATCTTTTTAATTATGCAAGCTAGAATAGAATATAAAATGTTTATTTTCGTCACGAAAACCTTGTATCTATGTGTACCTATCTAATCTACTTACAATTTTTTTTTATCTAAAGTATTAACCTAACATACCTAAGACAATAAAACACATAATGATTGAACGCTAAAATTTGAGTTAGATTAGTAGATTGCTGTTCTTAACACGATTTTACCAAAAATATGTCCCGCTAGGCTATTACTAACATAAAAACAAACAGTAGCGACAGCAGTAGCAGTAAAATGAGATGTGCCTGCTCATCGCTATCGCTGTCTGTCTTGCTGTCAAAAAAGCCTTCATTTTTAGTTAATTGATTTTCCTATTAGGAACCGGCATCATCAATCAATTGGCCCTAAATATATACTACGTGTAACATATACCCCTAAAACCCTGGAAAAAGGCTATTCTACAGGTCATAACGAACAACTTTGGATATAAGACTTTTGAAATTTCTTTTGAAAGTTTTTCATTCATGCCTCTTCAACTTTCCGCCAAAATGAAACTAACACATGACGCAGCCCTATTTACAGCTGTTTTTTGACCTTTAATTGTGAACAGTACCCCAAGTATGAGATTTGCTTACGATATTTCGTTTTTCGTTTTACGTTTTTGTTCCGTGTTTATTGCGGGTTTTGTATGAAGACGCGATATTGATACCGATACGGAACTTTACAAAACCCGCAATGAGCACGCAGCAAAAACGATTCGTTTTTGTTCCGTGTTCATTGCGGGTTCCGTATCGGTATCTCTATCGCGTCTTCATACAAAACTCGCAATGAACACGGAACAAAAACGTAAAACGAAAAACGAAATATCGTAAGCAAATCTCATACTTGGGGTACTGTAGATAAAATAGGTAACGGAACTGCCACCAATTAGTAATCACAAATAGTGGTATGTACCAAGGTCACGTACACATTATCAGGGTTGTTGCAAATTTCTGAGACAATATTAATTTAACTTTTGTATAGGAATTTCGAAAACGAAGTATTCAAACTTTGCACACGTCAAAGTATTCCAGTGCTTGGTCTGATCTCTTGGTCTTTGGCCTTATAGGGGTATTATGTTACACGTTGTATAATATAAAATGTATTTTATCAGTAACTCATCTCGATTTCCCGTCGTGTATGAAAGGAAGGTAGAATGCAATTTTTTTTACTTTCAAATTGATGTCATGGTTCCTTAGAATATATCTATCTATAGTTTTCGACTTGCAATATTGAATATTTGTTGGTAGGTATCTTAGAAGTTAATGCATGACTCAATATCGATAAACGAAAACATTTCTATCTAATCGTTCATTAATAATTTAATTACTGCGTATCTAACTCAATACGTACACGGTTCATCTTTATGTTCCATCATTTCGATAAGAAAAGCATCGATGACGTCTCTGGGATGTTTTATATCAATATTCTGCTCATGGTCTTTTATCGTCTCCTGTAAATTTTGTAAGAAATAGAACTTACATAAAGGTAAGGTAGAGTTCCTAGGCACTTTTTTTTATAAGTGTACATAAGTAGAAGACACATGAAGGCTTTGCGTGTCGGTCGACGTAGAGAGTGTCTTCACTGTTTTGTATACCCCAACCAAACTCAGGGAATAATGCAAACTATTGGCAGCAATTAAGTAAAGGCTAACATTAAATAATGTTATCTCTAGCGCCAGCGCGATTATAATGAATCCAATTTAAAAATATCAGACCATGATGTTTGTTTAAGAGTTGACGCAAATTATTATTTTGATTATCCCCTCTTAAATAACGTTGGTGATAAGAGCAAAGATCCCTCTATACAATAACATTACGACTTCATTACTATAATAAGCCTAAGGAACTGTTGGACAACGGCTTCCTCATAATTATCTATATTTCTAGGAACAATGATTTATAAAGCCCTCTTTATCCACCGACTTCCGGCGATCTTTACATTGTTGTTGTCAGTCCATTGTGGAACTTAATGTCACAAAAACTTTAAAAAAAATGTATTCACCTTAATAAATTCATGAATTTGATTGTGTATTGTTTGTAACTCTGTGTAACCAATAAGATCCGGTATCACATGTCTCAGAAATGGCAGAAAGTTTAAAATGCCACCGCTCATATCAGCAGCTTTGAATAATCTCGTGATTAGATCGCCGAGATGTTTTAGACGTTCGTCGTCTAGGTTGTATCTGGAAAATAAAAAATAAACTCATATTCTCGTAATAGTTCCAAAATGATCACATGTTATCGTTAAACTAGAGAAAAACAAAATGCACTTCACCGTCTGACGGTATTATGACCCACCCTATGTGTAGAGTAAGAAAACAAAAAATATGTACACCTTGAAATACTGTAGGTACTGGTACCACTGGTCCTCATCTTGAAATATCGTAGAGTTTCTGAAGACGTGTACGAAACAGAAGTTTTATTTTTATGTAACCTACCTACTATTATCGTTCGTAGCAACGTATTTGTAAAGTTTATCGCAGGTTTGTTTTCATGATGAAATTTTTATTTATGAAGCATTCATATTATTATGGTTTTGTTTTTATGAGATCGATTATTTTTTTATACTTAACGATACGATTTTGCAGCAATTGCTTGAATGCGCTTTTTTGCATAAATTATAATACAAGTTTCTATTATGAATAATCCATCGAGGAAAAATTATGACAGGATTCTTAATCGAAAACCCCTCACATCCGAAGTATAAGTTTACCCGTTATCAGGTTCTATTCAATTAAATTAGTTTATATTCAAAGTAAATGGGCAATATTTGTTACCTTTTGCCAGCAACTAATTGCCACATGATGTTTACAATAGACACATGAAACATCGAATTCACGAAAATTGGGCGCCCATCGTCATTCATTCGTAATTTTACCAGCGCCCTGCATTCTTGTTCAATGTTATTTTCCATATATCGCGTGTTGTAACCAAAGTTTTTCAGATATTTCAGAACAAATCGCCTTGTTGTACTCCATTTAGGCCCATCTGAAAATACTATTCCTGGAAATATAACTTACTGTTTATTCTTCTGCTACATATGCAACTAGGCTAAATAGCAATTACATTTATTATTATAGGGAATATCTACTGTGCCTGGGTATCAAAGTCGTGAAGCCGTTTCAGTTTTTTTTTCATTTATTATTGACCATTGTAACTGATGCAGATTTTTCGTTACGGACTCTAGCGGATAGCGGTTTTTAGGTATTTTACCTTAAAAATGTAATGAATAAACGAGTATCATCATAAAAGTACCTGATATGTCTATAATTCCAGTTAGGTTTTTTTTACCTATAACAAAGCATTGCCTCGTAGGTCACGCACATTATGAACGTGCCCTAAAATATCCATCAACCTGACGCGTACAGATGTTAAGCCTCATGTGCCTGTAATATCACCGGGAACCACACTCTTCAAACCGAAACACAGCAACGCTGCTTGGCAGCAGAAAAAGGCATGATGATCCTCCTATAATTGTGATTGTCAATGACTTACCAATTTTTTTTCCGAATGATCTCATGGTATAGAAGAATCCATCAGGCCGCCCTTCGAAAACTTCTCTAGATGACACCTCCTTGATGTAATCTCTTCCTGACACTATGACGACGTTCAAAATGCCCAGTCGCAAACCGAGTAGTTCCCCGTACTGCTGAGTCCATGATTGCCAGAGCTTATGATGATACTTTTCTTTTCGCAACTTGTATACAACTGATAAAAGGTTTCCTACGAATGGCAAAGGCAGAGGACCTAAAATGAGAATTTCCATAAGCTCTACTAAACCTAATGACGATAAAGATGACTATAGAGTACCAAAACCACTACAACCTGGGGGATACAGGCTGGGAGGCTTCAAACTGCGTTCCAGAAAATAAATCAATAAAGATACACAGAAAATTACAACCCACATAGCGCCTGTCTTCACCGAGGGTAAAATAAGAATTGATAAATGTATTTTTCTGTAGAAAGGAAGTAA
Organism: Chloroclysta siterata; assembly: GCA_932294275.1. Classification (NCBI taxonomy): domain Eukaryota; kingdom Metazoa; phylum Arthropoda; class Insecta; order Lepidoptera; family Geometridae; genus Chloroclysta; species Chloroclysta siterata. The sequence goes on along the minus strand of OW028590.1, from coordinate 21,463,383 downwards.
CATATTCAATGAGATCTCATCACTACCTAATCGTGTCGGCTCGAATACTAATGCTATTCTTTATTTCCAAAGATGTTATCATCCCACTAAGTGATTTCACATGTGAAATAAAGTAGATGGTATGTAAATAGCTTTTAAAAGGTGTTGAATAGTTTTAAATCATGAGAACGTATTATTATAAACTCCAAAATATTAGTTTAAAAACGTATAAATCATTATTACTTATTAAAGGTAAGTCAAAGTCAAAGTCAAAGTCAAAATGTATTTATTCAATAAAATCACAAGGATCACTTTGAAACGTCTTAAAGCTAGGTGACTCTAGGTGCCAGTTCCACGCGACCAAAGCCTAGAAGAACAGGCAACAAACTTACGGCTTGGTTCCTACCGTTCTTTTGTATGATCCTTTTACAATGTAATAATATAATATATTATTGAAGTTTAGTGAGGCGTAGGCATACAGAAAAAGGTAAACATAATCAAATTTATAAGACAGCACACGATAAAAAAGTTTTCATGATAACCATAAACATAAAAAAACCCCTTACACGAAATACATAAATAAGAGCATTCTATTACTTACCCAATTTGATAGTGGTAAAAATTACGATTCCTAGACGTATGCAGTTAATATTGATATACCTGTAGTAGACCTGCCTGCCCTTTAGATTTTCAAAAAAAATTGAAAATCTAAAGGGCAGTAGACTTTTTCAAGCAGATAATGATGAGAGTTGATTGATTTTTACTTACTACGGTATGGAATAACACAAATTCAGCATGACGCTAATATGTTTACATAATGATAAGTCGGACTTTATCTGCCTTCTGGGGGGCAGTACGAAAGCTTTGATATATATTGTTTACTTAAAGACAGTCATAATTATTGATTGCTAGCTGGCCCGCTCTGACTTCACATGAGTTAAATTATAGCATTCTCCAAATGAATCCCTAATAGTAGTCAGTTCGGTTCAGTAACGGCTTTTACATAATTCTGTAGTAGTATATGGGTATCTAAGGCGAAGGAAAGCAAATTGAGAGGAAAGCGTATACCCCGTCCCTGCAATGGTTTTTCCACTTGCAATAGGACGTGGTCAGTATAGTATTATAAATAAATAAATATAAATATTGGTGGACTATAACAGCACTATCTAGCCCAAAACTTGTTATATGGGAACCAGATAACTGATATTATAATACTTATATACTTTTTTTGTAAATATATACATATATTAAAAGACCCAGACAGACAGAACAAATACCTGTGTTCATCAAACAAATATTTGTTCTCGGCATACGGTGCAGAACGCAGAGCTACTGCCAACTGAGCTGTGAGTGCTATCCAATAAATATCAAAAATATTCCTTATTTCAAGCTCAGGAACAACAAAAGATATACTTTTGTAGTTCCTGAAGTAAAAAGCCACGGATCGAATAAAGTCGCATCGTAAAGGTTCCGTTTCAACAGTTTGGTTAGTACACCAAAATCGTCAAATTATAATAGTAGGTACCTACTTAAGTAGATACAATAAAATTAATTTAAATAAATATGAATTTCACCAGATTTTTTTTATTGCATTCATGCATATAATTACTGTGTCCATGACTAATAATCTATGCGCTCTACGGGAGAAAAAGATAAGCATTATCTCTTTGCAAAACACCTCATTATATCGCCGTCGTGATATAAAAACAAAAAAAAATACATAGTACCGGTTCGAGTGAAATAAATCCAAAGTAATATAGGGTACTAGCGGCCTGTCCCAGCTTCGCATGGGTGGTCATAAATTTTTTGAACATTTTATGATAAACTTAGACCGTGGGTTCGAGCCTCGCGTCTACTTATTTCATACATTTGCACGCGCTTCTCCTTGAGTGAGTGAAATCGCACCCCGCGCGTGACCCGTGGACCCGTTAACATTTTTAATTTCGTCATATCTTTTGAATGGAATGTCCGATTTGAAAAATTTAAGAAGTTATCTATAGGTATTGAAACCGTCTTAATAAAGACCCTTTTCTAGCGGAGGCATTTCAATTATTTTTTTATAATAAAAGAACACTTATTGTGACATAACTATAATAGTTAGACATATGCTGTCGCGACATTTTTTGTAGATCATGACGTGTTCTACAAAATCGTAGTACATTATTTTGTTCTATCTTCAATAGTTTTCGCAGCGCACGCGATGTAAGGTTTTTGTTTTCCACCTTGGGTTAATTATTGAAGTTTTAGTAAGGATCCCTGTTTTTTTTGAAAATATACTATAGCCTATGTTACTCAGGGATAATGTAGCATTCTAATGGTGAAAGAATTTTTGAAATCGGACCAGTAGTTTTTGAGCCTATTCGTTACATACAAAAATACAAATGTTTCCTCTTTATAATATTAGTGTAGATAAAAGTATCTCTCAAAACTTAACAGGATTGTCAGACCATTTTTTGATCGATTACTTGCTAGCGAAAAAATTGAGTAATAAATATGGCCAACTTTCGAAAAACATTATGGTGTCATCCTAGTTGCTGATAGGAAGTTATGTTTTTTTTAGTTTAACTACGGCCTTACTTATAAAAATACTATAAAAGCTGTCAAAAGATAAACTATTGCCCTTTCATAATAAAATAAAAAAAACAAGCCTTTTTAACTAAACACTTATGCACACATTATTTTAAAAAACTTAGAAATAATTAAAATTATGTTAGGACCCCTTGATGTTTTCTCGGGTATAGGCCTCCTCCAGACTTTTCCATCTGCACTTTCTTATCAATGAATAATGAAAAACAACGACAGGGCTAATTTTAAACAGCATTTATAACCATGAGGTCTATTTTCAACTGTCAGAATATGATCATCCATAAAGATGAAGCCATTTTGGCCAAAACAAAATGGTCCTATATAGGCCCTATAGGATATCCGTGCCCTCAGTTTTCGAGAGTGGTTTTTTACAACCTGTATTTATAGTATGATTATTTGTCCGAAAGGAGTAATCACGCCACTTACGCGGTTTACTGTAACAGCATAATCATATCGTCCACTCGGTGAATCTATAAAACTGTCGGGGTATCTGTGGGGTCGCATTGAATGTTCGGACATCGAACGTTAAACATCGCTACTTACGGCTTCAGAATTGTTTGCGACTAAACAATAATATTACAAAAGTGCAGTGATGGCTCCCGTTAATGCAAATATCATAAACGAAGCCAAGGTTTTCGTCCCGGCGAAGAAGGCTCTACCGGAGGTGGATACAGAAAATGGAAATGGAAAAAATAGTACCGGGTATGAACAAACTTTTTAACGCGTGATATACGAAAAAAAAACTTTAAAACGAAATTTACTTTTATAGGCCACGAATTGGATTTTTGTTACGGGCACGCATGCAAGCATTAGCCAATTATTTTATTATTATTTTTATCATAAGCACCATTTTCAAGATAGTAAAGTATAAATAAAGTAACTCTACCTATATAGCTAAAATTAATAGACTGTTTACCAACAAACTTGTAATCGATCACGTTAGTTAGAGGCAACTCTGTAACATAACTATTTTCACCTTGTCATGATGTTTTTCCAAGTTGTGGAAAATAACTAATATTTGTAATGATGTTTTTCCAAGTTGTGGAAAGTAACTAATATTTGTAATGGAAAATCATTCTTTGAAAAATATCCTATAGCTCTCTGGGCCGAGATAAAAAAATACTGAGTAACAGCAAGACTGGCTCACATTACACAAAAAATAGTGCAACTCAGACTCTGCACTCAGGGCCTTACCCCTTATTCATATTGGTCGCTGAGCGCTCCAGTAGCTTAAATGTTCGCTAAGTCTGTTGCTATCTCTGTGATAGTGACAGTGACCCGAATACTTTATAGAGCCGCTATAACGTGTCAGGGATTATGAATAAGAGGGTTATTTTTAGTGATATTTTTAGATTTGGTAATCTTCAAAATTGATGAAAGTGAGTAAAAATTATTATCTTCAGATAAAGGACTCATCTGATGCAAAAAAAAATATTCTGATAACGCATCTATCACTAGAAAAATCTGTTGCGCTCAGAATTTTATCTAACTAATAAAATGTTAATAGGGGTCAATTGAGCCAATAGATACGTATCAGGCTGTGCCAATCTGATCATCGGTGATCGCTGTCAGCTTGTTTATTTCTGAAGACTTTTAAATACATAGTTATGTAATGAATATTGGTGCATTTGAATTATGAATACATCAGTCAACTCCCGAACACGGTAACTGATGTTCTACGGTGGCTATGTTTCTTTTTGTGTCATTTGGTTCTGTCTCTAATAAAATCCTGGACTAAGTACCAACTCTACAGTGGCTGTAAAGCCACTGTAGAGTTAATATTTTTGTTTTACCATTGGCTTGTATCCTAGAAATGTCCACAAATAAAACGTCTTAAACTAGGTGACGCTAGGCGCCAGTTCCACACGACCAAGGCTAGAATAGTGCCTATAATTGAAGCTCGTTTTACACATACTCGTACAAGTGCGAATTATATCGGGAATGCAGTTGGTCATCATTGCTGACATTACTGTCAAGTCATTCACCTGATTTTCAACCAGTTTAATGTTTCGTAGAATATCTACAAGGTTTTGTGGATAAGGCCGACTCAGCAGAGAGGATGGTGTAGGTGCTGGGGAAGCCTAAATAAATATTAGTGGACATTTTACACAGCACTAACTAGCCTTAAACTAAGCAAAGCTGATACTATTGGAACCAGAAAGCTGCAATAATACTTATATATTTTTTTGGAAATAGTTACCTATAAATGTTGACTGATGAGAACAAACCAGACCCAGACTGAGAACAAACATCTAACGTTCATTGCACATAATGTTTGTTAACGGTGGGGATCGAACCCACGGCGGGGAAGGTAGACCTATTACTAGCTGTGAGAGTTGTCAACTCAATCTAAATAATATACCAGGTACTACATCGTCCCATAAAATGTATAAAGGATCTTGTATTGGTGCAAATACCTGTTTTTCAAATCCGGTCACCAAAGGATTTTTTTACTCGAATAATTTATGTACCCATTGCTCTCAAACGGTGAAGAAAAACATCGTGAGCAAACCAGTTAGGATTCTAGCAGGGGCGATGGGCTTGGAAACTGTCACGTATCGAATACCAACTATTGTAAAATGTGGATACCTGCCAAATGTAATATATGGATGTACCACCGGAATACCCTTTAGACACACTCAAAGAATCTAGTAGGTACTTGGTACTAAAAAGACCAGAGGGGATAACTTACGTGTCAGGGGATTTAAGTCGTGAGGTTGATTCGGTTTTGCGGTTTTAGGAATCTGATAGGTGTTGTTTTGTTTGGTTTACAATAAAGCATTTTTATTCATTCATTCATAGCTTAGGTTTAGTATTTTTTCCAAACATTGTAGGTATTAGGTACTTACTAAGTATTTATTTTACCTATAGATTACTTTGAAAAGGATGCGAATGGACTTTCTTTGATTTATTGTATGTAATATTTGTAGAGCACCGAGGCGGCTCTCCTTTGAGGCGAGATTGTTGAATCACTGTACCTACTTATGTTTTTGCTATTTATGAACAGCTTCGCAGTAAAGATAAGTTGATACTAAATATTGATAAAGATAATAAATTTAATTTTGTATATCTACCTTCCCCTGTGTACAAAAGCATGTTCCGTGAATATTTTTTTCGTTGCAGACAACTTTAAGGGTTATTTCACATCACATCCCTTATAAATAACAGATACTATAAAAATACTGGCCCGCACGCCTCCACGACACAGGATTTATTTCTAGGGTCCGTCAATATTTTTATTCATTTTAGAGCCAGGTAGAGCCCCGCCCTCTACCGACTTAAGTTTAACCCCCAACATTACAATGAAAATTTATCACAACCAATAAAGACGTATTACTAGACGCCCCACAGCTCAGTTGGTATAGTATCCCTGCTTTTCCTGTAGGTTGTGGGTTCCATAACCACCGAGGACAAACATTTTGTAATTAGGTAGATGTTTCCTCAGTGTCCCCTGGGTGTCTTTAGAGAGAGAGAGAGTACCTACCTATTTAGAATTTTATCAGTTGTATCAATTTCCGGTAGTACAAGTTTTAAATAGTTTACAGGAAGATTAAAAAAAAAATCACCAAACGTGTATTTTCTGTTTCAGGTATTCGTATGAGACCTTAATGGATGTGGCAGATTTTTTACTGTCTCGGATCCCAACAAAGCCACACATCGGTATCATTTGCGGCTCTGGGATGGGTTCGTATTGGAATGAGGGTACTTATTCAATCTTAGAATTCCAAATTTTTGATTTGCATGTCTTGGTATTGTTTAATAACTTTTCATGCATGACGACTTACTCATGACGATTTAAAAAAAAATACGATGCATATTGCACTCATTTATAGTAGGTATAGTTTAAGTACTCTACCAAAATACGAAATTAATGCCAAAATTATTAACCTTATATCCCTTTGTCTACAGGACAACTAGCAGAAAATATTTTAGACCCTATCTGCATTCCATACGAGGATATCCCCAACTTCCCAATAAGCACAGTAGAGGGCCACCACGGCAAACTGGTGTTCGGGAAACTAGAAGGTGTTACTGTTGTGGCCATGCAAGGACGGTTCCATTATTATGAAGGGTACCCTTTGTGGAAGGTTAGTCCTTTGTAGTTATGTTATTGCAGAACTGATTATTTGTAATGATTTAGATTTGTTGAACTGACTACTAAATCCGAATCTTAAATGAACGCAGCAGTTTTCCGTCATTATTGAATACTAAATGACTGAAAAGACTTCATTTAGGTGTTCAAACAGCGTCATAAGTACCAAAACAAGATAATGAACTGACGTCAACCAACCAAGAAACCATTCTGGACTTTTCCCGATAATTCTGGTCATTAAGAAGTAAACTAACGCAGGTTTGGGCGTTCGGATTCTTATCAATTCGTAAATAAGAACCAACGGCGGCAAATATATATAATATGATGCAAGATTTCGGGGGTTGTGTCATTCGTAAGCTTTATATCTTAGTGATAACAATTAGTATTGGAAAGTTTTGGTTTATTGATAAAGGGGGATTCTAGATGTCGTTGTTGCAAGAGAACTCGACCCCCTAGAATGAGGTTATCTACCGACTTACAATAGGGGGTAAAGGACAACTTGAGATAACTATCTGCTTACGGTCGCTTGCTGTGCTCATTATAGCCGACTATCTAGCTACACAGCCCTTCTATATTTTTAATAATTATGGTACGACCGGTGGGACCGCGAGTTTCTCTAATGAAAATGACAGTCCAGTAGGTAGTAGCTCTGCTTGCTGCGGTGTAGGCTCAGGTTTCGATTCTCACTAAGGCCATACATTTTTGTGATTAACAGAGATGTTTATTCTTTACCTAGGTGTTTTTTTAATGTATTGAATTTACAAAATAAAAACCAATTTGCAAGGAAAACTTACATCAGTAGGAAAACGCATATTCGGTGATGTTACGAAATTAGCCGCCATAACCATAACAAAGTTAAATCTGACGATAAATATCTGTAACTACCGATATGATGTAGGGCCTGTCTGACAATAGTTGGTTAAAAAAACATTTGACCTTTGGCTGCAAAATCACGAAAGTGACGGAGATCTTTGTAATTTATACGACACTAGACACGAACAACACTTTACATTACGATTCCAAGGATACCCTAATGCGGACTTGTTGGAATACTCCCACCGATGTGTTCTTCACTGCTGGGCTGGCCCCGTTCCTTTTTTTCTATTGATAATTGGTTTTGTGCTAAAGTATGTGTTACACTCCACAAAATAATAATGAATTTGGTTTACAGTGCTGTCTGCCGGTAAGAGTAATGAAACTTTTGGGAGTAGAGACTCTGATTGCAACCAACGCTGCCGGAGGTCTGAACCCCAACTACAAAATCGGGGACATTATGATTGTGAAGGATCATATTAACATGATGGGCTTCGCTGGAAACAACCCCCTTCACGGACCCAATGATGAGAGATTTGGCCCGCGCTTTCCTCCCATGAACAAGGCCTACAAACTTGCGTTGAGGAAAATCGCTAAAGAGGTATACATATAAGATATTTGCGATTACGAGATGTTTGGCTTTGTATGGTGGTCTGAACATAACTTTCGAACGTTGATTCGATCTACATTACATTTGATAGGCCCATTGGGTGTAGGTAGATAGATACATGAGAAAGGCACTACTAGGGGTTTTTTTGCAAGCAGGTGGCTCACCTGAAGTGGTAACCATCACCTGCAACAAAGCAATGCCTTGCAGGTCACGCACGTTAGGAACGTGGTCTACGGTGCACCTCTAGCCTTGCGTCAATCAACATGAGGCATACGTGAGTAAAGAGCTTTATGACCGGCACCCACAGCCTTCAAACCGAAACACAACAACGCTGTTCGGTGGCAGAAATAGTCATGGTTACTTCCCTGGACAAGCTTTTCACGAAAAGCCCTAACTTCTATTTAGTTAGGTTTTTAAGATGTAGGATTCAACAAAGGGGCAAATGAAAATAAGTCATTCAATGTTTATACACAACAGAAAAAAAAACTAGGATGTATGATTTTTGAGATACGTGGTTACGACTCTTAACCCCAGTAGGTATTTAGGTTAGAACACTGAAATCCTATTCATGGCTGAAAATAAAACAATTTCAAAAGAATTATACTTTTTGTATAGAAAAAATATTGAACCATTCAAGATAACATCGCTACTGGATGTTATCGACTCCATTGTTGTTTACGAGATGTTTCATTAACATGTCAAGAGACAAGGTTATCGTGGGTCACCACATGATTAGCTACGAAGCAAATAGACTGTTACGCTTGTAAAAGATCTGTGACTTCCTGATCGCCTCAATTCCTAGTAGCAGCGGGTTTATTAAACGTATTAAACGATTGTACGAGTAATTGCAAGTAGGCATTGCCTTGTCAGACTTGCAACAATTTTCACTCAGGTTCTTTCGATGTTGATAACATTATCTACTGTTTTTATGAACGAAATCATCATACTTCTTCATAATGTGCAATAGCTTTGTAGTTTCATCAATCAATAATAGAGAGGTTATCTTTAGTAATCGTCATTGCTACTCGAGTCAGCAGACGCTCAATTACTTTAAACACGTGATTATCTCATGCATAAATATTATAAGAGTGAGTACATAGAAGTAAAATAAAATATTGATTGACTTTTCACACAGCACTATCTGGCCTTACTTCGGGGCCAAAGGGCAAAGCTAATATGGTAACCAGATAGCTGAGAAGTAGTTAAGCGTTCATGTTATTTTTTTCCCAACAGGTTGCAAAGGAAATCAACATCGAAAACATTGTCAGAGAGGGTGTGTACACGTGTCTCGGAGGGCCCAACTTCGAAACAGTTGCGGAGCTTAACATGCTGAAAATGGTCGGAGTTGATGCTGTGGGCATGTCCACCGTACATGAGGTAATCAGGCAGAACATACCTACCTTCTACTTACAATATTTAAGAAAAATCTACTTTTTTTTATACCACTAACTGATGGAACAAGCAGATGGCCCACCTGATTAAGTGGTAACCATCACCTAGAACAAAACATTGCCTCGCCAGTCACGCACGATAGGAACGTGTCCTAAGATGCACTGCCCTGCGTCCATCAACTTGAGGCATACAGATGTTAAGCCACATGTGCCTATAATTACACCGGCAACCACACTCTTCAAACCGAAACACATCAACGCTGCTTGGCGGTAGAAAAAGGCAGGGTGGTAGTACTTCTCCGAACGAGCGCTTCACAAAGAACTCTACTACTCTTAAAAGTAGTCCTCTACTACTCTACTCATAACATGTGTATAGGTACGTACCTAAATTGTAAGTGTGCCTGCGTACAAGATTGAGCAGGTGACCAGGCGAGGTAGGTAGCCTGGGAAACGTTCGCGTGACTTGATGATTTACTGATGGGCACGGCGAGTCATAGTTACATGCAATGCATGCAATCTTTAACATTTCCAGTGTCAATATTTCAGTAATAAATGATTTAATGTATCTTATAATGTTACAGGTAATTACAGCATGCCACTGTGACATGAACGTGTTCGCTTTATCGCTGATCACCAACGAGTGTGTAACCAGCGACGACACAGATTCTGAAGCCAACCATGAAGAGGTCCTGGATGTAGGAAGAATGCGTCAAGATATCCTCCGCCAATACGTGTCTCGCCTAGTCCAGAGATTTGGACAGGTGGCAACCTCGTCCCCATGAAAATACTAAACAGTCTAAAACGGTTTTTATACTTGGCAACATTGCCATGTTAGATTGAGCGTACAGTAATAAATAAAATGCATGCTGATGTAGTTTTCAAAAATAAATAATGGGAATGCGTGAATGATGATTTGATTTTGGCGCGAAAAATTAATATCGACAAAGTAATGCAGTTATACTATTTATCACTCGTTTGTTTTTAGTTTATTTCTATGCATGTACAGTAAAATATAATAAGTAAATATAAACTTATATGTATAATTAAGTAAGTAGGTAAATAATATACTTAAACAATAAATAATTTGTATGATTAAGTAATAAGTGTATGCTATGTTCCATTTTCATAAATTATTAAAATTGTTTATGGGTTATTTAAATATATTGTATTAGGTTATGAGGGCATGCACCTCCATCCCTTTTTCGTAATAAAAAAAACCTTGTATAAATAATATGTAACTATATTAATTTAAATGATATTAAATCCAAGCCATAATGTAGCCAAAGTATCGTTTGTTGATTTTTTTGGTGTTCCTACCAAACAAATCAACTAACGATCCTTTGGCTACAATCGTAATTGATATAAGTATATATTTTTTTGAATACAACTATCTGATTGAACAAGCAGATGGCCCACCTGATGATAAGTGGTAACTATCACCTATAACAAAGCATTGCCTCGTAAGTCACGCACGATAGGAACGTGCCCTACGATGCACTGCCCTGCATCCATCAACTTGAGGCATACAGATGTTAAGCCTCATGTGCCTTCAAACCGAAACACAGCAACGCTGCTTGGCGGCAGAAAAAGGCATGGTGGTAGTACTTCCCTGGACAAGCCCTTCACAACGAGCTCTACTACTCTTATGAAAATAATAAGGTACCTAGGTACATACAATAAGGTAAGGGTATAATTTTTTATTTTATTATATTTTGGTAATACACACCTCTATGTTTGTTTGCAGGATTTTATTTTAATTATATTAGTACACATAATCTACTTATTTATATAAAATATAATAAACATTAACAAAATATAAATGACTTTTTATGTAAATTACAGCTTTAGTATCAACAATTCAACAACCAAAGATGGGACAGGATGATTTTTTTTTTATGTAAAAAACAATTGTATCTTCAGTTGGAATTCAGTTGCATCACTTTTGAATTTAAATTCTACTTACCTTACCAGACCTTGAGTTACTTGAGAGGATGCTTCTTAGGGCATAGATGGGCAAATTCCTTGCAGGCTTCATCAATTTCGCCATACTGATATTTGAATCCATATTCTAAGACCCTCTTTGGTACAACATATTGACCTTTCGTCATGATCATGGCTCTTTCAGGGTTCAAAGCCAAGTTCAGTATTTTTTCAGGAACAGGGAAGAATGCTGGCCGCTGTAATGCTTTTGCGAAGGACTGTAAAACAAAAGAAATTAACTTTCAATAAGGTATTTTTCTAACTGAAGATTCAGGTGTGACATAGAAATGTTCATGGATGCAACTGTAAAATTATGATTATTCCAACCTTTGTGAACTGCTCATTGGTTATTATCTGTGGCGCCACACCATTCAATATTCCATTAACATTGTCATTTTCAATGGCAAATTGTATCAGTCTTGTGAGGTCATCTATGTGAATCCAAGGTAAATATTGTCTGCCATCACCAATTCGCCCACCGAGACCCAAGTAGAAAGGAAGGAACATATTTTTTATCATGCCACCCCATCGGCCTAGGACAGCTCCTGATCTGATTATCACCTGAAACAAATAGTTTAAAAGTTTTTTTTATCCATATCTTTAGGAACCTTTGTTGGTATCCAACCATGTCAGGTCCCTCATGCCCTCTTTTAAACTGGGTCACATCAAGCTTATCATTTTTTTAATTGACCTTATTGCCTCTCTTGTTTATGCAGATCAGGCATACCTACCCTATCAGTAGGTGGTAAATAATAACATTATAACAGTGAACATTGATATAGTACTCAATAAATTTCATTTCATTTCAATAATAAAATATGTTTCACAATCAGGTTCTGGATTCTAATGAGCAACAAGCACTTATGGATTTGTAGAAATCTATTAATTTTGTTTCTTACAAGTCTAACAGGTGGGTCTACTTGAGCTGCCTTTTCCCACTCCCCAACTAATCTTGAAAAGAAGTCGGCTCCTGTAGAAGCGCTGGTCTCATCATATTTGTTAGAATCAGAAGGCTCATAGGCCCCAACACCAGTCAGTAGCACAAACACCTTTGGCTTATCATTACTCTCATTTATGGCTTTTGTAAGTGCTCTTGTTGTGTACACTCTTGAGTTATGAACATTCTGTTTAAATCTGAAAATAAAATATGATAAAATAAGTTAGGTACCTAGTACATTTCTGTCTGCAGATGTAGACATCATTATAATGTTCATTATGTTCACTGGGAAGTGCTTTGCTAGACCTAACACTTACCCTGGAGACCAAGATTTTGTAAAGTCCATAAACTGTTGCCCAGCGCAGTTAACTACGGCGCATGTGCGGAGAGGCAGCCCAGACAACTCGAGCGCGGACCAAGACATGTTGTTGGCGCCCGGCATACGTGCTACGTTACTGACACTATAACCACTAGCTAGCAAGAGCTCTCCCAAGTGTCGACCGATGAAGCCTGTTCCACCACCTGTACGACAATAAATCAAGAAGTTATAGCAGGCAGATAGCTGACCTACGACATAAGGATACCGCTGCTGTTTACATGTACTACTCTACGCTCTAGGTACTTGGCAAGGTACTGCTGGCGTACGTGAAAAACCTACGGCTGCTCTATATGGCATACGATGATAATGCCGGCCGGTACATACTTTTGTTTTCACATACCGATTAAAACTTTTGTCGCTGCCATAATTTTTGCAGTTATATAATAACCACCTTTGCAGCAACTCGTCGAACTTATGAAATTAGTAGAATGGAGTTGGTATGGTATCAATTATTGCACAAATGTTTTGTTATTAATTACATAATAACACTATAATGTTATGGCTTTGCCTTTGCTTGTTTGTTCGTAAAATTTTGAATAGTGAGTAAGCTAGCTAGAATAATTAATAAGACAGTGACAGACTGACTGACAGTGTTGCCGTTTTTTATTTTGAGAAAATGCTAGAACTTGCTCCAGATAATGCTAAAAAATGCTAAATCTTGTTTCAAAAATGCTAAAAAACATGCTAAAATCCAAATTTTGTTATAAACCTACCTGTGGCGACGATTTCAAACGCGTGCGTGCTGCGTGAGACATTTTTTCGGATTAGCAGTAGCCTAACATATTATTCTATGCTTTTTAGGGTATCGTTACACAACTATACTACCAAATGTTAAGTAAATCAATCATTCATCCGTTTCAGCGCAGAGTGGTAACGAAAATACTATAAGTACCTATTTACACAATTTGCAACATTTCTGATTTTATTAGGTTACTAGCGGCCTGTCCCAGCTTCGCATGGGTGGACATAAATTTTTTCAACGTTTTAGGATAAACTTAGACCGTGGTGGGTTCGAGTCACTTCTAACTCGCGCCTTGCCCGGGCCCGCGCTGGGTGAGAACGCGCCCCATGATCTTATATTTTTTAAATCTTTTGAATGGAATGTCCGATTTGAAAAATTCAAGAAGTAATGTATAGGTATTGAACCAGTCGTGAATATGAAAAGATTTATTTGGATAAGGATTAATACCAAGGTACAAATAAAGACCCTTTTCTAGCGGCGGCATTTCAATTAATTTTTTATAATAAAAGAACTCTTATTGTGACATAACTATAATAGTTAGACATATGCTGTCGCGACATTTTTTGTAGATGATGACGTGTTCTACAAAATCGTAGTACATTATTTTGTTCTATCATCAATAGTTTTCGCAGCGCACGCGATGTAAGGTTTTCTTTTTCCACCTTGGGTTACATTATTAGAGTTTTAGTAAGGATCCCTGATTTTTTTGAAAATATAATATAGCCTATGTTACTCAAGGATAATGTAGCATTCTAATGGTGAAAAAATTTTTGAAATCGGACCAGTAGTTTTTGAGCCTATTCGTTACATACAAAACAACAAAACAACAAAAATACAAATATTTTCTCTTTATAATATTAGTGTAGATGAAAGACAAGAAAGGTGAATACTATAGAACATTTGGTCGTTTTAATCATTTTAATCCAAATTAAAGAATATTCCTATATCATCGTCGTGTTCGTCAGTTTGAGCTTGTGATGTCGATGGGCCACTTTCAACATCCACACTCATCGGTAATAATTGTATCTTTTACTTCTCGAATGTGTCTTAGTACTTCTTCAAGCAGGTACGTTTTAGGAATACGTCCGAAAAACAGTCGCAAACTAATTTTGGGGAAGTGGGTTCCTTTAGAGAGTTGCCATACCTCTATTAAATCTTTTGAGATTGACTTTTGATTTGAAATGCCAAAAAATGCAATATGCTAAATGCAAAATTTTCATGCTAAAGAGTCAAGAAATATGCTAAATTTAGCACTAAAAATGCTAAAACGGCAACACTGCTGACTGACAGTCAGTCCGTCCAGTTTGTCTGGCTGGTCGGTCTTCTTCTTCTTCCTGTCCGTCATTTCGACCGATAACCTCGCCAATGTCAAGTTAATGAAATGGATAAGGCGAAGACAAGAGCTAATGTGATGATTGGTGTTCTGTGTCTGTGGTGCCACAGAGTAGAGTACTTTACTTTTTATGTGTGGACTGTGGAACAGCTGCAGTGCAAACAAACTGTAAACAAACAGGGAAATTCTCCAAATACGAATAAATTTGATTAAAATTCATAATAAAAGGGAAAAGATGCAATGCAATTGATGGTCGCTATTATAATCATCTAGTGCATTTGTTGCCTGAGATTTGAATTGTATAAATCAAACAAACAAAATTTGTGTTAACAACAACAAAGTATAATATTAAGTTTTATTCGCTACTATCCTCATATTATTATCCTGTTATGTCTGCGACACTATCATCACAGGCTAATAAAACCATTCCTCTGTACATCGACAAGGGAAAGCCCTACGTGTGGAATGCTGATGGTAGGTTACCTACTCTTAATGCATTTTCAAATTTTATTTTGCTCAGCTTACTCTCATAAGTTCTTATTAGGAAATAAGGCCTGCCTTAGCAGAGTTCTAGCCATGGCAGACTCCTTTTTTAGGCAGACCTGCCACTCTATCAAATACTTCATTTTACTACCACAACTGCCTGTGTTCAGTCATTGCACAAATTAATTAGTCAATACATAAATTAATTTGAAATAGGAGTGATTTAACATTTATTTTGCAGCCTGGCACACTATACGTACACAGCACAGGATATGTGGAGCATTTACTGGCTCAATACCATCACATCCAAGACAAAATGATTTTTTGGGTAAGCAACATAATTATTTTATATACAAGGAGGCTGACACAGGACTAGACAGAAAGATAGTGGTATATTCATCAACCAATTATGTTATATTGAAGAGGATAAATACTTTATGGGCTATTACAGGATTACCCATGGCTCTGATGCCAGAAGAAGCAGCATTACTTGTGGTAAAAGGTTTTTGTGTATTATTTGACTTGCCAAACTTAGCTACAAAGCCTTCAGAAGCACAGAAAAAAACTATAAATGAATTAGAACAACAGTAAGTAAATAATGATTTCTATCCTTGACTTTATGATGTTTAATACAGCTTCTTTTAATAACATGAATGTATATGTGTATTTAGAATACTTGAAGAACAAACAGAGACACTCAAGAAAAGGAAAATTGATCAGATGATGCTAAAGATAGACATCATCATGGCAGGGAAGAAACAGAAACTGTTAAAGCAAGGAATAACTGGTATGTTACTATTGAAAAAATAACAGCTGTAATATACACACGGCTGGTACACACACATACACACATTCTACAACACAGAAGACAGACCGTACCTGTCTTCTGTGTTGTAGAATGTGGGTCTGATCTTCAAACATTTGTATGCTGAACATACCTAGATGTTCTGTGTTTGATGGAACATACAAATTGCCCACCTAATGCTAAGCAGCAACCATGACCTGTAACAGAGCATTGTCTTGCAAGTCATGCACAATCCTATGTTACTAGCTCACTCTCTGAAAATTTGTACAGTAGATTAGATTTAAAGATTAGCCAGCATAGAAAGACAGACATTGCAAGGTTCTTTGTTTATACTATGTGGTGACTAAAAAATAACTTCCAGGTGACATAGACAAGGAAGCTTATATTCAAGAGAAAATTAATCAGCTGCCAGGCTTGGCACCTGCCCATGCACTAGTACACATACCAACTGAAGATTTTTTAGAAACAGGTAGGTAAGTTATGCAAGTATCTTGTAGTTGTATGTATGTCACAACATTTTTATAAAACAAATATGGGTATTTGGTAAAAATACTCCTAATTATAATAATGATCATCAGAGTTGTATCATCATCATCATGTTAGTACTTATTCAGATTGTTTGTGCTTATGCCGAACTGTTTACAGATTGCAAAATAGTTGATGTAAGCCAGTTGAGAGAAAATGCATTGAAATATGCAGTTTTTACTGATCTATGGGAAAGAGGATATTATATTACAAATGGATCAAAATTTGGTTGTGATTACCTTGTATACCCAGGTACTACTATAAAATTGATTTACATAGTTACTATCTAGGTATATATTATTTAAAAGGAATTTATGACATAATTATAATTCTACATAAATGTATAATTCTATTTATATCCTACCTACTTGCTTACATTATGATCTTTTTACATGCAGGAGGTAAACATAGGTACTTAGGTGGTCTGCGGTTAAGCTGATATTCCACCAGTAGTGGAGGGTGTTGTTCTATTTCCCGGTTAGGTCCAGTGTTTAGTAGGTAGGTACCTACCACATATGCAAGTACTAAATATTATGCTGTATCTATTTCAGGTGATCCAGTAAAATTTCATGCTTTATATATGGTGCGATGTGTTAAAAAAGAAAAGTTATTTCATCCAACTGCTATTGTAGCATACGGTCGGTTAGCAGTAGGAGTAAACAAGTTAGCAGTTTTTGCTTTTCTCAGTGCAGAAAAAAAGGTTAAGTATCAGACTCTTCAATGGCATGATAGCATTAATTGATAAAGATTTCGAGAGTCTGAGTAAAGTGTAGGTAAACACTACAAGTAAGTATGTAATAAATCATTCATTGGGTTTTTATAATAAAGCAGTGGACGGGCAATATGCACCTACCCTGTTGGTTTAACTTTGTTTCATTGATTACCTATCTACCATCTATTCACCAGGGATACCTAGGCCGGCTACAGACCGACCAAGCAAAAGAAAGCAAACAAGTAACATAGTAGTGACATTGTAGCAAGTGCGAGCAAAGCACATACCCTTCTCAGTTGCGCTCCGGACG
This sequence comes from Chloroclysta siterata, assembly GCA_932294275.1. Classification (NCBI taxonomy): domain Eukaryota; kingdom Metazoa; phylum Arthropoda; class Insecta; order Lepidoptera; family Geometridae; genus Chloroclysta; species Chloroclysta siterata. Next base: position 21,445,705 of record OW028590.1, on the reverse strand, counting down.
GTCGTCGGTCCGTGTGGAGACCACGGTCACTAGGTGAAGCGGAGCGAGCGTGCAGTACCAACAGTGAAGCTCAGCTCGGCCACTAACTTGCGTTCGCTCGGTCGGTCTACCGACTGACCGGTAGGCAAACTGAAACTGTACCGGTAGGTACAGTTTTCCAGCTTTCACACATGTGAATTCAGAGAATTAAATAGTACTATTATCCTGTGGAGTGTTGGATGATTCTATGGGGTCACCATAAAATTTCCATTCAACAGCAGATTTTCATTGATTTTGAACCTCGGCTGGTTTTGAACCCACGACCTTAGGATCGAAAGGCGGGGCCGGGCCCTATACCACAGATAAGAGAATAATAGTAGACTATACTATGCTAAACTACTACTACACAAGCAATTCGATTTTTTTAAAGATAAAAATAGATTTTAATAATCGATTTTAAAATTACAATTAATCGATTAATAATCGTTTTTTTTTAATGAATATTACCGATTTTTCGTCTGCCACCCCCGACATTAAGTCTGGGGCCTTATGCTCACTTCGAGCGAGATTATCTCACGATAGAGATGACGTCATATCTCGTTCAATAACTCTTTGACGTTCGTCTCGCATGAACTTTGTATGAGAAAATTGGGGAGTTCGGTGGTGAGAATGGGGATAAATAGTTATCGAACGAGATATGACGTCATCTCTACCGTGAGATAATCTTGCTCGAAGTGAGCATAAGGCCCCTGGTGGTATAGTGGTAGCGGCCCCGCCTTCCGATCCAAAGGTCGTGGGTTCGAAACCGGTCGTGCACCTTAGTCTAGAGTTTTTCTGTTCAAAAAATTATGTGCACAATGCCTGAGGCCTTATGCTCACTTCGAGCGAGATTATCTCACGGTGGAGATGACGTCATATCTCGGTCAATAACTCGTTGACCTTGCGTCGCATGAACTTTGAATGAGAAAATTGAGTAGTGAGATGGTGAGAATGGGGATTTAATAGTTATCGAACGAGATATGACGTCATCTCCACCGTGAGATAATCTCGCTCGAAGTGAGCATAAGGCCCCAGGTCTGTTGTCATCTCTATTAATCATTGGGCATGACTGACAGTAATCATTGGTAGCTAGCTGTCAAGAGTTTTGTTTGTGTTTGGTGAACTTTGTTGTTGCTTGGTGTGTTAAAAAAACGGTAATTATCTAATTTTTTATACGAAAACACCACTGATTATTGAAACTGAATCATTAAGAACAACAACAAAAACGCATTATAAACCTAAAACTATGATTAATAATAATATTTATGGCGTTTATTTTGAAATTAATTGACAAATAAGGGAAAATCGAGGGGTTTTTTTTATGATAAATCAATTATTTATTAATCGATTTCTCATGCTAAAAAAACAATCGTTTAATTAAAAATCGATTTATTATGTAGAATGTCACATCCCTAGACTGACCTCAGCTAGGTCCGGTTAATGTACGACCCTGTTATTTACACAGCCCGAGAATTTACAACCAGGAAAGCACGCCGAAAAACGCATCGGAATTCATGTTATGTACACGAAATCCATGGTCGTACAATCCATTAAACGCAATAATTCTACTGTCAATGTCATGTTATTATAAATGGCAAATATTCTGTCAAATGATATCTTGACTGTCTCCTGTCAAAAAAAACAAGGTGCTGTGCTTCTTGGTTGGAATTATTCATTTCTTTGTTCGAGGTACATACATATTTTGCTTGCATTGGCCTTTCTTGGTCTCGTCTTGGATTGTTTGTAGCCGTACCATAGCCTGCCTGACGCACCACCCACCGCCCACCGCACCAGTGCTGTGTCTGATCGACCGACTTATATCGGATTTGCTCGAGAATTTCTTACAATCAACATGGATGATCCAGATTTAGACAAAATTAGACAACAGCGTCTTGCTCAGCTTCAAAGCCAACATGGGGTACGTACAAAATTAATACAAAATTACGCACACTTTATTTATAAAGTAATACGTTTATCACAGCAACTAAAGTTCTTTTTGGTTACATTTTCAGGGTACAGGAGATCCAAACCAAGCTAAAGCGCAAAATGAAAGGCAGCAGGCGATGGAAGAGGCCAGACACACGATTCTCGCACAAGCACTCAGCCAGGATGCTAGAGCTAGATGTAAAGTATAAAGAGTTATGAAGTTACCTAATTCTGGTGTTTAGTCTGACATAGCGATGTAACGATCTCGAAATTTTTCAAACCGACGCAAACCGGTCTGAAAAATAAGCAAACCGACCCGTAAATCGAACCGCAAACCGAAATGACAAAGTCAATATGACGAACCAATTTGTATTGCTCATGCTAGAATTGTATGTTATGGAAACCGAAACGAATGAGTTAAATTTGTATTCATAATCCGGTATGAATACAAATTTAACTCATTCATAGAACCCAAGAACAAATTGAATCGACTTTGTCAAGTCAATCTCATTTTCATATTTCGGTTCGGTCCGACCCGAAGTACCGACTCGCGGTTCCGCGCCGCACCGTGCGTGAGTTGAAGAGGGACAGCGATCAACAAACCGCTCGCTTACTCAACTCGTCCAGATCGGTTTGGCATAGGTTCAACCCGACTTGAACGGTTTGAAGCTCAACCCGGGTTGAACCGGGTTGGTAACCCGAGTCGTAACATCGCTAGTCTGACATGAGGTGCTATTGTCTATCATTCATCAACTCCATCAAAAACCGAAGTCCATCAAAGCAAAAAACAATGCAAAATCTATTTTGGCTAGAGTATCAAGAGTTTTGCTTGAGAATAAATAAGTAGGCACCTGTAGTGGTCCTGAATTAGATGAATTATTATGGGATCATGATATAATTTCCTATCCTACTTATTATAGGTATGAATGCAATAAGTAGTTCATGTTTTTGAGGCTCATAATTTTAATGAAACTTTGGGTGTAATTAAATACTTTTAAGTGTGAAATCACTATCACAAATCTATTTCAAAGCATAGTTTATTTTCTTAAACTAACTGAAATAATTTAATTTTGAATGAATGCACTTCATAAAGTTTTTTATACTTCCCCTAAAGGTTTATTGAAATTTTTGAACATTAGTACAAATTGTACACAACCTAAAGAACCTACAGACCTAAAGCTGATGGTCGGTATCATCACAGGCCACTGCAACCTCTACTACCATCTTTTCAAGATCAGAGTGTCACACTGTCACAACATAGGTCACAGACAGTGACCTATTCTGTAGCTGTCTGCAGGAAAAAGAAACGGTGGAGCATGTGGTACTGCACTGCTCCGCAACTAACACTAACCACTGGGGATGCTTGAACATTGCTGTCACCTAACCAAGGTCCTTCGCTATTTTAAGGAGTTGGGCTAGCTGTGGTGAGGTTAGCATTGGGACAATGCACAATACACCCCATTGCAGGATGTCCATGCAGATCTTATTCCCCCACAACAAATTAGAATTAGAACCGTTTAACGTAATAATACTGTTTTACCTTTATTATTTTTAGTAGCTTGATGTTTACGAAATGGAAATATCCCTACTTTATTTATTAAAATAGTCTTCAGAAACATTCATGTGCATTTCTTTTTATTGCAGTGAACACCATAAAGATCAGCAAACCAGAAAAGGCTGCAATGGTGGAAAACATGATTTGCAGAATGGCCCAGATGGGTCAAATTCAAAACAAAGTTTCAGAACCGGATCTTATTCAGCTGCTAGAATCACTTAATCAGCAAATGCCTAAGTCAGCTAGCACTGTGAAGTTTGACCGACGTAGAGCTGCTCTAGACTCTGATGATGATGATTTCTAGCATTTATTAAGGCTAGTTTTACTCATGAATACACAACTAAACGCTTTACTCATGCCTTATAATTTAAACACTTAACAACAAGCTTAAAAGATATATTATACCTAGTGTAATTGTAGTACTATGTATTACTACAATTACACTAGGTAATATCTTTAGGTATAATGTAATAATTATATCAAAGAATCGAATCACATAGCATTATTATGTTAAGTTAAGATTTCATATTTTGGTCTTGATAACTGAATATAATGTTTAATTTTTATCATAAAAATGAAATTATTGTTTGATTATTTTCCTCACAAGATGTTAGTCACAAATCATGTTATGTACCTAAATGTAACTCCGCCATCTAAAGTGTCCGTGCGCGCCCTTTAAATGGCGCTTTATATTAGAAGGCCTATTCACTTAAAATCTTCCTATCTAGTGCCTGTATTGTTCACCAACATCTTCATCATTATCTATTCATCATCATCTCATCATCTATTTACGTTTGCAGATAGTTATTACAGATTATAACACTAAAAACGGAGTAGATTGACAGACAGAATACTTGTTTTCCCTGAACTGAGATCTGGTGAGAAGTCCACCCCAGTCTTATATTGGCACTTCATAATGGCTATTCGTGTTCGCGTATTCTGGCTGTTTCTCTTTCAAACGAGTGATTCTGTGTGGCTGGGTGTTAATAGTTAGGTAGTGAAAAGTAAGGAAAACGAACTTACAGTTACATAAAGGTTTTTTAGTACTTACCTAACTTATTGGGTTTACCAATAGGTAAACCTACCGAATAGGGCACGGTGAAATTTTATATTCGCACGTCAGGCCGCGTTACAAGGACGAAGTGATGTTCCAGCCAATCTGCAGCAGTATTATATTCCTAGCTGGAGGATGGAACGAAGCAGATAGTGTATTTACGTATTTACCCCTTCTATAAAAATCTGCCAAAAGATAAACTATTGCCATTTCTTATCGATGAGTTGGTAGGTAATGAAAAACAGTCTACAGGCTAATTTTGAGCAATGTTAAAATAAAATATAAAAGGTGTTATAGGTAGTATGTAAGTATTTCAATAATAAAATATATCATTATCATAGATAATCTGAAAACTAAAACAGCTTCACGACTTTAATTCCTAGGCAAGACAGATATCCCCTCAGATCTCTTAGTAGGTAGGTACCTACCAAGTACGAATTCTAGATTCTTTTGAGGATGCCTAAAGGTAGTCAGAGAGGTACGTCCAAAGATTACGATTTGGCACGTACCCACATTTTGCTGTATAGTTGGTATTCCATAGGTAGGTACGTGACAGGTTGCAAGCCCATCGTGTAGGTAATAGGTTTTACTAACTGGTTTCCTCAGGAAAACGTGTCATTTCCCGTTTAAGAGCACTGGCATTGCTCACATACATTTTTATACAGGAAGAAGCTATTGGTGCTCGATCGGATTCGAACCTACAACCTTACGATCGGAAGGCGGGATCACGTCCACTACACTTGGTACACCACCAATCATCTAGTGTAGTTCATATAGTAACCTATTAAATAGACTGTGCTTCAAGCTTTCCTTAGTTTAGAGCCACCAATATTTTTTTGTAAGTACGGGGTATTCTTTTTTTATTCAAGAATACGTCTTCCGAAATTCACCTCTACGATCACAACGCCCGCCACCCCTTTTACGCTCTCTGCGAGAGCTACGACAACTTCCACCTCGTCAAGTAGCATCTTAGCACTCGCAGGGTATCGCCAGTAGGTACAGGCTTCCACCGTTATGATTACGGCTTTATCTAAATTTACCTACGGATCGTTCTATCCTCCATCTTTCTAAAGTGACAGCACCTGTGTTCCGCAGTGTTCCTGTATGGTTCCTGTACTATTCCGATACAAAAATCTTTGCGCATGTTGACGATGTCGACAGGCTATGGTGCGCCGACTCCGACGGTCAATGGAGAAATTCCGAAATCATGTCTACTTTCAGCCATTTAGGCTGAGACTACGCGTGGGGTATCGGTGTAAAATAATTCGTGTATGATAAAGTTATGAATATACCTAATGTTAGAATGACTAAGCAATAAATGATTTAAATGCTAATTGCATATATTCATATTGGTCGCTGTGCGCTACACTACTTAGACGAAGTTATGATATTTCCTCCATGATACACTAGCTAAAAAGACCGATAAAAGTCTATTACATGGTCTAAGAGGTATAGGTACCTACTTTATAGAGCCGCCGTTACAAAACGGCTGGGAATATGAATAGGGGCCTTATTATTCAAAGGTCACAATTTCGTCTGACGTCACAATGTTCTCATCTTCTCATCTCGCTAAAAAAAAAGTCTTCTCCATGTCTTTTCTGCATGTTGAGATGGTACAAAAGCAAATGATTTTTAGTAAGGCCTCCTTGGGTAGGATCTTTGAGTATGAACTGAAACAGGACTGCGTTTTTTTATTTATTTTTTTTTTAAATATTATTTTACTAATATTAATCCAACTTTAGAAAATTATCGGTATAAAAGGTCCGCTATAGGTACCTACATCATTTACGATTGCTTAGTAGGTACCTAGGTACAAATGAGAGATCAGCGATGAACAAATAAAAAATAAAAAAAAACTGGTTTTGGCATGGAGGTATTATCTTAGTCTAAGGGTTTTGGGGTGGCGCTGACTGAACTGGCATGGCATCTGGATTATACTAGTCAGTTGTCTTACCTAAGCTCTTGTACCTAGTAATGAAACTTTTCCAATCGAATCATTACTTGACGACAAAAAACAACGAGAAAGGACAAAAAAAAGACAAATCAAAACTTGATCAAAAAAATATTACTCACCACTGATGTTTTTACCATTTTCAGGTAGGAATGGCATTCGTATAGCTAATATAAATTTGTGTAATAATGTACTCAAATTCTAAAGGAGAAAATATTGTTATCATCCGTGGTGTGGCATACAAAAAACAAGTGATTTTGGATGACGCTAATCTTCCTTACAAGTTTACAATAGATCGCAACCGAAACAATTTGCTGTTCTGTATCAATGCTGACGAGTTTTCGGATCAAAGCTTTCATTCTGTGATACTAAATCTAGAGAGGGGATCAGTAGCGATAGTGCCTGGAATACGTAACGGGTTTGCTAGTGCGGTAGACCAAACTACTGGAAATGTCTACTTGGGAGGCAGCGATGGTATATTTTCTTACAACTACTACACAAAAAATATCGATCAGCCCGCACTGATAAGCGGAATAGATGTATTCGACATGTTTTTTCAAAAACACCTGTATTTTGTAGACACCGCTACACAATGTCTAAAAGTGTTCAAGTACGGCAAGCAAAACATTGTTCCAAATCTTGAAGGGCACTTGATACATCACTTTGTTGTAGATATTGATGGAAATATATATTTTGTGGACCCGACAGGGCTCTATGTCATGAAGAATGGTAGAGATAGAGCAATATTGTTGGATGATAGGGTCTTACAATATCGTGGCGCTACGCTTGATATGAACGGGGAGCCACACTTCATTGCACAGGATGGAATATACAAATTTAATAGAGAGACCGAACCGCCAGAAATAATACTGCCGATAAACAAAGGCTTTGGATTAGCATTTGATAAGAATAATAATATTGTTTACAGCGATGAACGAGCAGTGATTACATTAAATCGCTGTTAGATAACCATGTATTTTACTGGATTAAAATACGGATACCAGGTTATGATTACGGCTATCTTCGTTGAACTGATTAATTTGATCACAATGGGCACCCAGTGCCGTTTTACCATATTGAAGGAAATTCAAAAAATGATAAAAAATTGGAACGTGTTAAAAAAAAACTTAGGGCTACCTAACCTCTGTTTAAGCTCTGAGCCTATCAAAATATTTTTAAATCCGATGCGACTAACCTACCTTCATAATTAGTAAATCCATAAAATGAAATAGTCTAGAAGGGACGAAGTCTTGGAAGGACATCTTTGGAATACAAACTTTTCGCAGTCATCTTCTATGTTTGTCGTTTAGTGGCAAACGTTGGAACTAGAATTCTAATTTATGTACGCATATTATATATAGAGGATACCTACTTATATTTTTTTTATAACCCACACACACTGTTCACAATGTGCTAAAATGGAATCTCATTTATATTCTCTGTGAGTTCAGCTGAAAATACGGACATCCGGCTTCCGTTACCACAGAAAATTGTGAAGCGACACAAATGAAAATAAATGAAACTTGCTTTCGAAAACTCTTTTATTATTCAACACACTAACACCTTTTGTTTTTCTGAAAAAAAAGACGAACTCTTCTACTACCTACCTACTACGTTCAGAGGGCTTATTACGAGTTTAGTGCCGATCGTCGATCGTTACGATACACCGAATTTTATATAAAAATAAATCAACGGCATCTAGCGTATTCTTTGAGAACCCGATTTTTTTCATAGAAAATTCGGTGTATCGTAACGATCGACGATCGGCACTCAATCGGCACTAAACTCGTAATAAGCCCTCTGAAGTCAAATATCTTAATCCATTTTACCCCTAACTTATATCGCTTTCAGGGTACCGACCGGCACCTCTTAACTGTCAATTTTAGCAGTTGTGAAAACCATGGAGGTATATGATACTTAGTCTAAGGTGAAAACAATGTTGAATACAGTTTTAGCTTCTATAAGTTGAAACGTCATCTAGTACGAAAATACTTGTCAGCTATTCTTTTTTATCTGGTTGTAGTTGAACAGACTTGATGACGTATATAATATGGTTCGAAATTTCAGTGTAATATTATTTTAATACTGCTATAAGAGGTGCCGGTCGGCCCCCTGTTAGTGTTTGTTTTAAGTTTAGGCTTTGCACAAAAACCTTTTCCATTTAAACAATACTTAACAAAAAAAATTTTCATCATTCACTCAGAACTAGAGCATGGACTATCGGAACCTTTTTCCAATACCGGTTTTATTTCGATATTGATTTTTTTAATATCGGTATTCCGATATTTCGATATTTTCCGATATTACTGCAAGTTATTGCAGTAATATTTTTTTTTATTTCCGCTATCATAACACATATTGAACACGGGTAATTATCGCGTTTTACCTTTATTATTTTCCCGGCCATTTGGCTATGTTGCAATAGCCGTGCAATAATCGCGGGCAGACATAATAATTATAATTATTATTTGTTTTTATAGTGTTTACCTACACTTAAGGAAAATCACAAAGATAATAATAGAGATAATAATTATACTTTACTATTATTTTAAAAGATCTATTGAGATTATGATCTTATTGAGATCTTTTAAAATAAACTTAAAACCGATAGCCGAAACGCCTGAAGTCTGACTGAACAGATCTTCGGGGCTTATAAAAAAACCAATCAACAAAAAAAAATTAGATTCATATTATAAAATCAGCGTAAAGTAGTGAGAACAAAACAAACAAGGCTTCACGAGGATTCCAGCGATCGCGATAGTTGAAAAAAAAACCTACAAAATATCTAAAAACCGCTATTAGAAAATTCCAATACCGGTTTTTCAATATCGTATTTTTGGTCCGATATTCCGGTTTTTCGATATTATCGAATACCGGTATCCATATGCTCTACTCAGAACGAAAGTAGGTAACAAGTGCCATACTTCTAAATACTAGATATACAGGGTGTTAGTACCGAAAACTTCAGGGGGCTAACCCAACAATATGAATAACTTTTTCTAAGGAAACAACGCTGTGAACGCGAAAAAAAAACAGCTGTTGTAGGTAGGCATGCAAAAGTTCAATTATAGCTACCTAGCTAAAATGTATGAAACAGCTGTTTTTGTTTTCTCAATGTTGATTCCTTAGAAAAAGTTATTCTTAATGATGGGTACTTTAGCACCTTGAAGTTTTCATTTTAACACTTTGTATAGAGACCGTACCTCAAGGTATAGTTTTCTTTGTTTTTCCTATTGCGTTTTATAAAATAGGTCTTTTAAATCAGGTTCGCAAAAGCGAGCCTTGGGCAATTTGATATTGTATGTAGGTATGTTGTTGTTTCTCGGGCCATAACTTTGTAACCGTTGCGTAGTTGATCCGATCTACATGAAATTTGGTAAGTCGATAGCTTGTAGGTAGGTATAGGTACTTGAGAAATTTACTAGCAAGTACATGTTGAGGTAACTCGGATAGGGGTTTAATAAGACGGGGTTTTATATAAAGAGGCAAAAAAATACGTAAATAGGTATATAAATTACCTAAGGGATTCGTTTGTACATTCCAAAACAATTTTAAATGTATTCTTGTACGCCTGGTTTTTGAGATAGGTACAACGAAAATGTAATATTTTGATAACCAACAACTAATTAATGATAAACATCGAATCCTTACATAAATTATCCACTTACGATGCTAACTGCTTAATTGGGAAAATATATCAAAGTGTTTCTGAAAACTATGTGCAAATAATATACACTCGATTATTTTAAAAATTTGTTTGATCTTCTACATGATTTTTGCGGCCACTTGATTATTTTTTAATCGTCTTATCGGCTAAGAACCTTATCAAATCAGCAAGGAAGTTATAAAACTCAAGGTATCGGTACTCGTCCTTAGATGTGTTCGCATAGCTCAAGATGTTGAGAGTCTCTCTGCTCCTGTGTTTTGCTGCGATAGCGGTCCAAGGGTCGCCGCAGCCAGATATTGTCAAAACTATACTGAATGCAAAAGACGACCGGTATTCAGATAACATTGTTGAAGATGCTAACTTAAACGCGGTAAGTACCTACCTGGTACAGTTGGCTACACATCAGGTTGCACACACTAGCAGAGAATGGTGGGAAAGGCAAGGCCGGCGCGGTGTGCGGCGTAGTGGCGGGTAGCAAAGTAATAAGGTCGAACGAAACAATAACAGCATATCGCACACTTCAAAGCGATCAACTTCAAATTGTATAACGTCCAAACAGGATATTTTAGACACCCCGTATGTAAGCACCCGTTTTCATGAACTTGAACAAAAACAATATTAACCTATAAATATTTTCGTGTGCTATAACTAAATTTAAATCCAAAATAAATTTGGTTTTAATTTGGTTTTAGCCGGAGCTGATTGAGAAGTACCGATATCCGATAGAGGTGCATCACGTCACAACCGAAGATGGCTATATCTTGGAGATGCACCGTATTCCCCACGGGCGCGATAACCACAACTCTGCTCTCGATAGACCCGTTGTCTTTCTGATGCACGGTCTACTCTCGTCGTCTGCAGACTGGGTGGTGATGGGCCCTGGTTCTGGATTTGGTATGTTATGTATTGCATAAACGATCCTAGCGCGTTTTACTTTTTTATACTACTTGCTGATGGGACAAGCAGATGGCCCACCTGATGTTAAGTGATAACCATCACCTATAACAAATAGGAACGCGCCCTGTGATGTACTACTCTGCATCCATCAGCTTGAGATATTAAGCCTCATGTGCCTGTGTTTTCACCGGCAACCACACTCTTCCAACCGGAACACAGCAACGCTATTTGGCGGCATAGGGTAGTTCTTCCCCGGACGAGCCCTTTACAAAGAGCTCTAATACTCTTAAAATGTATATTTACATTATGTATATCTGAGTATTTGAATTCCGTTCGATGTCAAGAATAAAAATTAAGATGATCAATATCGGTCGCCATTTTCAGCCACGAACCCTTTTCAGGCTCTCCACACGTACGATTACGTCATTGGTATATTGAGGCTCTTTGATTATTTATTAATCAACGTATTAAATAACTCAATCAATCAATTTATTAAATAACTTATCAACGTGGAGCCTGTCTTAAAAAAACGGTTTATATTACTTTTCCAGCTTATATCCTCGCGGAGGAAGGTTATGACGTGTGGCTAGGCAATGCCCGCGGTAACCACTATTCCCGCCGTCACGTCTCCTTGAATCCCGATTCTATCTTAAATAGTAACTTCTGGAAATTCTCCTGGGATGAGATAGGAAACATAGACCTGCCTACTATGATTGACTATGTTCTTGAACAGTCTGGAAAGTCAAGGCTTCACTATATCGGCCATTCTCAGGTAAGTTGTAAACAGCTCCTGATTTTGTAAAGTTTTAGTGTTTAGTTTTTTTGTTAGGTATATTGTTTAAGAATTTCTTATCTTGCAGGGCACAACGGCTTTCTTCGTCATGGGTTCACTGAGACCGGATTATAATGCGAAAATTATTTCTATGCACGCGCTGGCGCCGGTGGCGTACATGGCGTACAACAGGAACCCACTTCTGTGGTTCATCTCTCCCTATTCAAACAACATCGAGGTATTCTTGATCGTTTCGATGGATGAAAAAGGCCCAAAACTGTGGCGTCTGAAGGAGGAGGCTTATGCCCAGCAGTGGATTAGTACGAGTTACCTTTGATGATGATGATGAAGTATATTTAAACCATAGTATTAACTATTTTAATTATTATTATTTAATTATTTTAACCATTTTAACCAGGTACATATAGTAAAATATTGAAAATAATGAATATTTTTTCAGACTGTTGCTAGGCTTATTGGGGCCGGTGAATTCATGCCCAACAGTGCAATTATGACCTGGGCCGGCCAGGCCATGTGCCGAGATGAAGTGGTGTTCCAGCCGATTTGCAGCAACATTCTCTTCCTGATAGGTGGATGGAACGAGGCGCAGCATAATTCAGTAAGATTATTTTTCTGTCTTTATATGAGCACACAGTTCATCTGCTGGTAGCTTTGGTTACCGCTGACTATGATCATCGGCAAGGAAGTATTGCTGATGCATTGCCTGCTTATGCTCAGGTTGTGGAGCTGAAAATATTCTCATGTCTACACGATATGATTTTCGAATCGAAACTTAACAATGGGTACGGTATAAGTAGTACGGTTGTGGTAGTTCCTTGATTATTTCACAAAGAGCTTTCACAATACTCCTAAATACTAATGTAAGCTTCTTGAAAATTAAAGGTATTTTTTTAAGCTAGCTAACTGCTACGCTCGTCACTTATGACCACTCGATTTGAAGCGTTCTTTACGTACTTTGAGCAGTTGTAGAGCAACGTCTACAAAAGATACGATTTTAAAGGGCGTTAAAGGCGCATAGACCTCGTTGACCGTAATAAACTTCCACACAACATAGATTATGCTTCTTGTAGAGGTGGGAGTACGTAGAAACCTTATACATCTGGATTCACGGTTCCTCGCGATCAAACAAATCTTATCTCGTGATGTATATTTTTTGTTTTTGCCATCATCTAGATTTTGTTTTACAGACAATGATGCCAGTGATCTTCGGGCATTCTCCTGCTGGGGCATCCATCCGTCAGCTTGCGCATTACGGTCAGAGCATTGATAATAAAAGCTTCCGTCGCTACGACCAAGGCAGCATCATCGCCAACAGAAGAGTCTACGGATCCATCAGACCGCCAAAATACGATCTTTCTAAAGTGACAACACCTGTGTTCCTTCATTATTCTGATAAAGACCCCTTGGCAGATGTCAGAGATGTCGATACACTGTGGAAGGAACTTGGTAGACCGATCGGCAAATTCCGTATTCCTATGACCACTTTTAGCCATTTAGACTTCGTGTGGGGTATTGATGCGAAGGAATTAGTATATGATAGGGTTATCAATCTAATTCGGGCAATGGACGTTAATGGTTTTGCAGGCGAAGTTTAATATATAATTTTTAATATATAAAACATGCCTAGTGTACACGGATTTGAAGACTGTCGTAAGCATTACAATAATTAATTTGGCAATACACGTACCTAATTTGTAGGATTCTATCTATCAATCAGCAATTATGATAAGCAATAATCTTTTAATAGGTTTATCATCCATCATTGTTCTCTAGAAACAGAATGTAAAAATACCACTTCTTAAAACTGAAGGTGCGTGCACAGCTAAGTACTAAGTACCACAACATAAGTCTCATTGACTCACAGCTTTGCAACAATGTTACGTCGGTACATCACCCTGCAGGTCAGGTTGTAGCTGAGCTGCGGTTATGGGTTCAACACCTTTCGAGGACAAGCATTTGTGTGATGAACATGACTGTTGTATTTCATGTATGTATAATTATTTTAGATGTTATCTGATTCCCATAGTAAAAACACAGGTATACTTATATATATATATATATATATATATACTTTGCTTAGTTTGAGACTACAATGGCGTAGTATTAAATGTCCACTAATATTTATTATACATTTTATAAAAAAGAAACAAACTGACTTTTATATGAGCTATATTTATATGCAAACCACAAATTATTATGAAATTACAACTTATTTTTGGTGGGTCCTGGGATCTGATGGTGAACGATTTATAAATCAAAGTCAAATTTGTGACTAAACTTGTAAATATACACGTCTTTTACGTGTACCTATATAAAATAACTAGGTAATATCATAATAATATGAGATCCATAAAAACCTCATCAACTCGAGATATACGAACGAGGTAAAGTTATTTCTACTACATAACAAAGGAGACTGCTTGAATAGCATCACAAAGTTTTTATTAGACTCGATTCCATCCAACTTTTCCTCTGTTATAAAGGCACAGTTCCTACCTAAAGGTTGTATTACATACCTACCTATAAAGGAAAATAATATTAACTTTCTGTATATCCATAAAGTTTACCTATAGGTCGTGATGAGCAAGTGTGGAAAGCATACATTTGTGACAACTTAACACACGCAAAACCGACGTAATAGTAATAACCAATATTAAGCTTGAACATACCCTTCAAAGCCCTACAGGTAGCTTTTACATTATAAATCATGAAAAATTATGCTTACACCTCAATCCCTTCTTTTAGTTTCTTACCATTTCATATTAGAAACTAGGCCGAAAGATATTATGTAAGGTTAAACGGTTCTAACCTTTTGTGTGTATATTAACCTTTTAATAAAAAATAATAGCAATTAAATGCCTTTCTGAGGTAGGTACCTTACCTTACGGAAAAGGTTAAGGTTCACAAAGCAGGTTTACACAAGAAAAGGGTTCATATGGTACACACTATCGTTAGCTTAACTAAATGATCTGCATATAAATAGGCACTGCCTACCTCGCCGACAAAGGCTTGCTCAGGCAACTATACATTTTATCTGTGGTGAGTCAGACAGGCTCTGAAAGGGCTCAATAAGATAAGGTCGCGCAGGACTTGATATTAAATATTTTAATTAAAATTATTTATGAACATCTATTATCTTGTGTCACTTGCAGGTTTTCGTTAATTATCTTTGAGCTTCGTTATTATGGAGTGACTGTATTTATAAAGAATATAAACGTTATTTAAGTAAAATGGTGGGTCGAAAGGAGTCTCTAGAGTCCAGTGCAATGGGAGATTGAGGGACGAACGAATATACAACTGTAAATCACTCTGGATGTGTGGCTCAGATGATTCATGATAAAGTGTTGGCCATAAAACTATTGATCTGAAAGAAAACATTAAATTTCATTCGTTATGTATAATATTTATTCTCTGGCTTGACTAAATCTGACAAATTGTAAACTGTGAGGGTAATTGAAAAAGACCAAAAGAAAGCGGTCGAACCCCTTTGAAAGAACCACACGGATGTTGCAGTAAATTGAATCTATTTCAGAAGCGTGCAAAGGCAACATTAAAAAGGTTTCTCTCTCCAGCGCTGGGCTTATTGTATTACCAGGCATACCTTAAGTAATTTTATGTAAGGTAAATGAATTGTATGGCTGGGGATGAGAGGCCAAGTAACCAAAGTGTCGACGGAAAAAACATATTAACATCACATATTATTATTATTATTCTTATTATTTTTTCAATATACA
This sequence comes from Chloroclysta siterata, assembly GCA_932294275.1. Taxonomy (NCBI): domain Eukaryota; kingdom Metazoa; phylum Arthropoda; class Insecta; order Lepidoptera; family Geometridae; genus Chloroclysta; species Chloroclysta siterata. The sequence continues at coordinate 21,430,110 of OW028590.1, read as the reverse complement.
AATTCATTTATTTACCAAATAATCTTACCTAAGCGTTTATACATTGGTTACCGCACAAGGACAAACCTGTGTCGCGGGAGGCCGAATACAATTTATTAAAGATTACTAGGTAATAACCACAAAAATTTATACAGTAGCAGAGCAAAAAATAAACACAAAAAAGGGAGATTTTATTTATTCTATATATTTAACAAGTGGTACAAACATTCATGTGGTTAACATAGATTTCTGTTTTGTGACTTATTTGTTGTAGGTCAGTAAAATAGAAAATAAAATTACGTATTTAAACCAGATAAAGTACTTACGTATTTATTCTATCAGTTGTCTTGTCAGTCAAATAGTACAAGATTTGCTAAATGACGATTATCAAAATTATTAGAAGATCTCATCCTTGACTTTTAAGAGTCAATTTTTTTGACTGAACTCATATTAAATATTCTTATGCATTAATAAGAATATTTAATATGAGTTCTTCAGTTATGCTGTAATTCATGGCTCGTAATACGTGCCAAAGCGGCCAGTAAACACGTTCATTAGCGCCGTGTAGGACCGCAAACATTGCAGGCTACGCGCCTCTTACCGACAACCGACACTTCACATAGCTTTGAACAATCCATTGGCGGCTATTGGCTTATGCAGCAAGTTTACAGTTGTTAAATAGAATGAAGTTTCAAAGTGAAGTCGCCGGAAACCTACTTGACCACACGCCGCCTCATCACCACACGAATTTGAATAATTATTTTTTTTGTAGTAGCTCTACATGTTTACTACATGCTTTACTAGTTTTCGTACATAAGCAAACTTTTGAGTAGGAAAACATGTTACGATCAAACTGAATTTTTTACTAAACTGTGTGCAATGTGATTGCACACAAAATGGTTGATTGCGATTTTTCGAAAATGAGTTTAGTGATTTTATATCTTTCAAGATGTCGAAACGTGCGAGCGAGAAGTTGTTTGATAGTTGTCAGCCCCTTAATCCTTTGTTAATCTAACAGAGCATGGTGAAACCGGCCCTTAGCTTCTTGTAATTTAATTAAACTAGTGGTTCACCCCGAACTGATATTTTGTGATGTCCGCTCCAGTCTTACATCGATAACAAACACGACATTTGTCCTTTATCTACCCCCTAACCTATTTGGGGTACTAGTATTTCTCTTATCTGTGCTTGGGGTAACCAATTGTATCTCAAAAATCAAACATGAAAGTTTTTTAATACCTACTTAAAATCAAACAGTTTTCACACCATCTTATTGCATGCTCAGAGGGCTTATACGAGTTATACGAGTATTACGAGTTATACGAGGCTTATACGAGTTTAGTGCCGATCGTCGATCGTTACGATACACCGAATTTTCTATGAAAATAAATCAACGGCATCTAGCGTATTCTTTGAGAACCCGTTTTTTTTTTCATAGAAAATTCGGTGTATCGTAACCATCGACGATCGGCACTCGATCGGCACTAAACTCGTAATAAGCCCTCAGGATTGACTAGTAGATAATGCTATTAGCATTAAGTTCATACACTACATTAGTAGCACTACATTGTTTTGTGTGAAAGTTTTAAATAAATGAATACATACGTACTAGAATAAAAATAAAAATGGTATTGGGATGCACAAACCAAACCCTTTCATATGACACCTCACTTAGTATATTTGTGTAATAATTTGTTTTTGCTCCCTTTGAAAACCCCACATCTCAATAACCCCTTGTCCGATTAAATTCATATAAATTTCTCAAGCATAACCTAACCTAACATATTTCGTGCAGATCGGATCAGAGAGTCTGAAAATTAAAGTAAGTGGTAGTCAGAGGCAAGTCCAAACACAATGTTTGGACTTGCTTCTGACTACCACCTACTAACTATGTATGGTAAATAAGTTTCAACTCTATTGGCCTATTGATTGAAGAGTTCCGTTGAACAGATCTTGGCTCTATCATCAGACCAGGTCGCTGTCACCATTTTATGAGAACTGAATAATTTCTTCATTTATTACAAATAAAAAAAATACGAAAAAGCAAAGTAACTGGCCGACCAGTAACAAAACCTTGATGTCAACCAAACTCTTAGGATGGGAGTTCTTGGATCGTTGGATATCTTAATTTTATTTTTTGTTGTATTTCGACAAACATACATACCTATATACATAAAATGCCAAATCGCCCAAGTTGACTGTAAGATTTTCGTTCGCTTCGCTCAATCAATAAATACCTTTTGACTTTGACGTAAATAACAAACATTTGGCGCATTAATTGGTCGCAACAAACTGCTAACTCAAACGTTTTAAATGATAATGCATGAAAGGTTCAATTATGAAGACGGTCGAAGCTTGCTATAGCTGCCGATCGGTGATAGCTTTCATAACGCAAAGTTCGCTAACAAGCAAACTAGGGACCGCTTCATTGAGTGCCTTTATTGATTGAGCGAATATCCATCATAGCCGTAGATGATGTACTAGTAGGTTTTCCACATAGTTTGCAGATTAATGGACGAATTATCGGCCTTTATTTGTTTATTGTGTTAGCTTAGTGAGACACCGGTTGCCTAGTGGTAGCAGCCCCGTCTCCCGATCCTAAGGTGGTGGATTCGTATCCAGTCATGTACCTCTGGGTTTTCCGCCCGAAATACGTAGATAGGTAGGACTAAGTTGTGAGGATGGCATACGAGGGCAAGCCTATACTCCATCTAAAACTCATCCCTCCATCTAACTAAAGGTTGATATTGTAACACCAGTAAATATTGCCACAGAAGGAGGAATTACAAGGAAAAAGCGTGTTAGGGGTTCAAGGTTATAAAAAAAATTCAATAGGCATAAACAGTTTATCGATACGAAGTTTGTCGAGCGAATTTCACTGCACGGATTTCGTTTGCACTGTTCGTTAAAATATTAGAAATCGGCAATTGAATCTACATCATCGTTACTTCTCATAGATACGCGTGAAATGTAAATACATAAATTTTGTTCCTATAAAACACTTCATAATGTAGCAAATATTTCATTTCAGATTCGTTTTAAAAAGTTGTGTAGGTATGTACACAAGTACGTAGGCCAAGTCTATCTTCCATACTTTTAAAACTTTCTAATAGCAAAATTATTAGTTCGAACTTTATTGGAATTGGAATAATTTAAATATGAGACCAACAATTTCAAAGTTGTATCGACGGTCTTAGATTTTTGCAATATTTTTGCTTCTTAATTTATTTGAAAACTTTCGCTATCAGAGACTTGCTGTTTGCTATCAGAGAAGTAAAATTTAATATTTAAGCAAATAAAGAGACACACATAATTTCTAACGAAGTAAATCTAGTGAATATTTTGATAGTAGGTAGATATATTATATTAGTAAACCTACATACTTTTTAGTTCTAACATGATATAAATAATAAATAAATAATAGAGGACTTTCCATTCCACACAGCACTATCTAGCCTCAAACTAAGCCAAAGCTTGTAATATGGGAACCAGATAGCTGATATAATACATATATACTTTTTTTTGTAAATACATATTTATAATATTATATAACACCCAGACAGAGAACAAACATCTATGTTCACCACACAAATGTTTGTTGTCGGTGGGGATCGAACCCACGGCCTCCGGCGCAGCAGGCAAAGCTACTACCAACTGAGCTGTGAAGGCTGTCAAAATCAAAATCCTGTATTTAGGTGGTATAGCTAGATATCACAGTTGGGAAAAAAAATATAATAATATAATATAGATATTTTTATAGGTACTTTATTTAAAGCCAGGAACACAAGTTACACTGTTACAATTCGTGAAAATAATCTAACAATACAAATCAGATGAATAAATTCGGTTTTGAAACACAGATAGCGATTTAGCAAATTATATTGTATTTTATCATAAGTAGCCTCATTAGATTTTAGGTGCGGCCTTACATATGCTCTAATAAAAGCCCAGGTTTACACTTGAGACAGTCAATAAACAAAGTTATACAAAACAAATAGGTAGGAACCTACTAAAGAAAACATTTTCAGGAAAAGAAATGCTCAAAGCTTTCAGAAGTGAACTTTTATCGGAGTCCGTTACAAACGAAATAAATCACCAGTAGTGTATAAAGTTTTCATAAATTGATTCTGTACATTTTATATAAAGATTTTAATAATACTTGTTTAAAAATAAATATTATAAAATATAATTTATTTTGTTTTAAGTAAGTGCATAATTATAGTACATAATTTTGGTTGCCTATTTAATTGACGCTTCGCATGGTCTGATTTCGCAAATATAATAAATTTTTAGTAAGTTCATAATAGTAATTTGATAGCAATAAAGTTTATAAAAAATACTCTGAGAATGTCAAGCGTTTGATAGTAAGCAGGACGAGTGTTCTAGAAAATCGATTTCCCGCAAAATGAGTAGGTAAGGAGTCACGTTCTGACGGCTCGCTTCCGAGACGACTCTAAAATGCGCTCTCTGTATAATTTAATTTAAATGTCTTACGTAGGAGAAAGCTCAGCAAAATGGGTATAACATACACATAGCTTTCATTATGAATCTGGCGTAATTATATGTACCTTTCTGTATTCTAATATATTATGTAGGTTGCAACAGGTTAGCACTGGATAAAGGTCAAATATAGGTTCACGGCGGAATACGAAGTACACTAGTTTCACGACACTCATTTATATATTAAGTTACTAACATGACAATGTAATTGATTAATATTTATGTAGACTAGTTTTTTATTACCAAAAAATGATATCTGCATTTGATTTGCATACATATTCATTTCGACGTCACGATAACCAGGTGGAAATCAAAACAAAGCAATGATTTATTTATTATCTTCCTACTTTAAACCTTCACATATCTTTTAAAAATTTGATAAATACAAAATTAGACAAGTGTTAGTATAATCCTAAAAGTTGATACACTCGTCATGTATAAGTATAATAATATAACACACATTATAAGACATCGATACATTTTCTAATACTTGTATGTATACACATGGAATATTTTTCTTAATATTAATAATTTATATCATCTCCAAACACTCAATTTTATATGTTTATCTTCTGATGAAAATCAGTCGCCGAAGACTATTTAATTAGGTATATTTTTATTTTCCAAATGTTAACACCTATTATGAGACGGCTTATACAAAGCTCTTAATCTGATTATATTTTTTACACAATATACATAAAACATCAATAGGGTTTCGAAATTCACGTTTTCTGGAAAAAGCTTCTACAATATAATAGCAATAGGAATAAAACTGGTAAAAGGATACTCCAATAAATACTTATTTCAGTTTGATCTACACATTAATAACATCCACAAAATCACGAGTCTTACAAAAAGATATTAGTTGTGAGCAATTCTTTGCATAAGTACAACGCGTAAATATGAATTTTATTTATACAAAGGTATATACTACATGGATTGGATATGGCCTTAGGGTGATCAGCACATTTAAGAGTATATATTTCAATACATATAGAAAGGTAAGACCTTATAAGAATAGATATGAAATTGATAGTGAATCTTATAATATTTGGTCGGGAAATTCTAATAGAGACTAATAGCTAGGGACATAAGCTCTGAAGGGTGCGTACTACCTACACACACATAACGCTTGAAAATTACATTTAGCCAATATTCATGTATATTTTATTGAAGGTAAGAGCTACACACAGTCTTGTATAATATACAATTTATATTAATACTGATGTGTAACGTTAAACATTCTTTTAACATTTATTAAAATATTTTTTTTAAAAACATCGATTTCTACAACTGAATACTTTTATTTAAAAATCTCTCTGATACAACATTTATGCATATTGTCGTCATTGAAATGGAAGTTGTGCGTCAACAAAAATTACATTCAATACATTGATTCATACGAAGAATATTATATTATTGGATATTTACTGTTCCGCAAAACGTAGTCTTTGCTTCTTGACAAACTCTTGGGCGAGTTTATCGTTGGTGCGCGACTCGCATATTTGCAATATTGGATGATCTGGAAAATATATATCAATTACAGGAAGTTTTTACAGTTAAAGTTTTGGAGCAAAACAGTCTAGAAGACACCTATTGATCTTAAAATAAATGTTGTTATATTTTTTCCTACAGTCGTCGAAACATACAACTCAGAATCTCATTCTTTACAAATATATATCTTTTTACTTACAATATTTTTTTACTTGACTTTGACTGATCTGTTAATGTAAAATGCTTAAACTTTCTTGAATTGAATCTTTGATTTATTTTCTCAATAATATTTACTAGTCCGGTAATCGATCGGTAATTATAACGTTTAATAGCAGTGATTGCCAATTTACTTGTCTTATAGGAAACTACGTATAACGTGGACCCCTAGGAGGATATTTTCGTGCCAGATGAAAGGCGAATTATAATTTCAATAAAGTATGTCGAATATGTCCAGTATCGGCCACCATGGAGCAACCTTTGGGGGATCCTGCTGACAGTGCTAATATGAACCAAATTGTTCCAATATATTATTTGTGTGGTTACAGTCCTGTAACTGACTTGTCACGTAAAATATAATAAAGATAAGTTCAAAGTAGCTTTACAGCTGCTTTTTTCATCCAACTAATATTATAAACGCGAAAGTTTGTAAGTATAGATGTTTGTTACTCTTTCACGTAAAAACTACTGAATGGATTTCAATGAAACTTTACAATAATATAGATTATACATCAGAATAACACATAGGCTACAATTTATAAAGATATTATTGTGTGACTAATCCTGCGCAGACGAAGTCGCGGGCACCAGATTGTATTAAGGCGAAGACAAGAGCTAATGTGACTCTCACTCGCACGTTTCGACATGTTGAAAGATATAAAATCACTAAACTTCTTCTTCTTTCTCCATCCCTGTTCCCATTATTTGGGGTCGGGTCTCCTCACTTTTCTGCGCCAAGACAGTCTGTCTTGGGTTGTCGGCTCGGGCAATTGGGATTTTATGAGGTCTCTTTTTATATTGGACCACCAGGTGGAAGGCGGGCGGCCTCTGCCTCTCCTTTCTTCTGGTAGGCTCAACGCAATTTGCACCACATGATCTTTGGTGCGTCTTTTGATGTGGCCATACCATCTTAGGCGTGATTCCATTAGTTTATCTGTAATTGGGGCAACCTTGAAACTTCCTCGTATGTAGTCATTACGAATTTTGTCAAGCCTTGTCACCCCTCCCGCCCACCTTAGCATTTTCATTTCATTAACATGAAGTTTATGTTCATGCGTCTTCTTTGCCGTCCAGCATTCAGACCCATACATTAGCGCTGGACGAACCGCTGTCTTGTAAATTTTGCCTTTAGTTGTTATGGGCATTCGCGGATCGCACAATACACCTGTCAGAGATTTCCATTTCATCCAGGCAACATTGACCCTGTGCGTTACGTCAGCATCCAGATTTGCATCGCTAGTTAGCATGGAGCCTAGATATTTAAATTGCTCAACTGTTGGTATGGGTGATGATCCAATGTTTAAGATTTCGTTGCTATGGGATCCACTAAATAAGCATTTAAGATACTCGGTTTTGGTTCTGCTAACTCTAAGACCGAACTTTTCCAGAGCGTTTGTCCACGTGTCTAGTGTCTTCTGAAGGTCTTGTACACTATCGTCGACCAAAACTATATCGTCAGCATACAAAATGCTCCACGGCAATTCCGATTGGATGTCCTTCGTTAAGCAGTCCATAACTAGATTGAAAAGCAATGGGCTAAGAGCCGAACCCTGATGCACACCCACTTTTACCTCGAAAGCTTTGCTAATGCCGGCCAGACATCTAACGCTTGTGCTGATGTTATTGTACATGTCTTGCACGAGTGTTATATAATGCTCTGGTACGTTTTGGATTCTCAGAGCATGCCAGACCAACTTACGAGGTACCCGGTCAAACGCTTTCTCAAGATCGATAAACGCAAAATGCACATCTTTTTTGTTCATTCTGTACTTTTCCATCAGGATTCTAATTGCCTGTATGGCATCAGTGGTAGATTTTGATGCGGTGAAGCCAAACTGATTTGGTGTTATTTCAGAGAGAGTGATGAGGCGTTTATTTAGTATACGCTCCCATATTTTAAGGGTATGTGAAGTGAGTTTTATGCCCCTATAGTTTTCGCACTGCGCAACATCTCCTTTGTTTTTATAGAATGGTACAAGGTAACTTCGGCGCCATGATTCAGGGATACTCTTTGTTTTCAAAATTTTGTTAAATAATTTTGTCAGCCAAATAGTAGCGATTGGTCCAAGTTTTTTCCATAGGTCTGCCGGGATCTCGTCAGGTCCCAGCGCCTTCCGGTATTTCATTTTCAGCACAGCCTGTTTCACTTCGTCCAAAGTTATTTCTTGTACGGGGCCTTGTACAGGTTTTAAGGGTACAGGGTCTGCGTTTGGAAATTCCTCGTTCAAAAGAACTTTGTAGAACTCAAACCATCGGTTTTTAATTTGTGTGTTATCTGTTATTAAAATGCCATCTTTATCCTTTATGTATTTATTGGTTTTTATGTCCATAGTTGACCTGTGCCTGCATTTAGCAATCTTGAAAAGCTCATTTTCGCTTGTGGCATTTTCCAACCTATTATAGAACTCTTCGTTTGATATTGCTCTCTCTTGTGCTACACACCTCTTTGCCTGTTTCTTCGCCTCTTTGTATAAGTTGCAGTCCTCCTCCGATTTCGTATTTTGCCATTGTTTGAATAATCGTTTCTTATTGTCTAGTTCTTCTTTTACTCTATAACTCCACCAAGTTGGGTCTCTTCCTTTACTAAGTCCACCTTTAGCAACTCCTAGAATTACTGTGGCTTTGGCTATGGCAAGTTTTTCGAATTCAGACCACATTTCATTGGAACTTTGGTACTTTTTCTCCATATCGGTTTCTAAATACTCCCTCATTTCACTTAGCAGACTTTCTCCTTTTGACCCTTCTAGTTCCTTCCATTTTATTCGGGGCGTTCTGTCAATAGTCGTCTTGATGGGTTTGGGCAGATCGTAAACAGCGACAAGTATCCTGTGTTGAGATGTCAATCACTAAAAATCACTAAACTCATTTTCGAAAAATTGCAATCAACCATCTTGTGTGCAATCACATTGCACACAGTTCAGTAAAAATTGCTTTACTAGTTTTCGTACATAAGCAAACTTTTAAGTAAGAAAACTTATATCGAACCCCTAACACCAAATTTGTACCTAGTTTTCCATAAACAATAAATATCTTTTATCTTTATCTTTATCTTTAAAATATTTTTTTTACTAAACTGTGTGCAATGTGATTGCACACAAGATTGCAAAATGAGTTTAGTGATTTTATATCTTTTAACATGTCAAAACGTGCGAGCTAGAAGTTGTTTGATAGTTTTCAGCCCCTTAAATAAAATACTCACTGCGGTCGTGCAGCTGCATCAGCGGTAGCTCGACGGGGCGCAGCGGGTCGGGCGGGCCGTTGATGTTGACGCCGGGCACCCGCGCCAGCGCCACGAACGCCTCCCCGGCGAAGTCGTCTGCAGTCAGCACGTCCTTGTCCCACACCGAGATGGACAACACGGCGTCTCCGGACCGCACCGGCTCCACGCCCACGTTAAACTCAAAGCATTCGTCCCATACGGGGTTCAGGGTTTTCTGATGACAAATATTGGTATCAGATGCCAATATGAGGAAACGTACATGAAATACTTGAGGGTAACCCCGTAAATGTGGAATATCCCATACTCGCATGCTGCCTTTTAACATCATAAGCATGTAAATATGTCGGACCACGGGTCGGTAGCGAAATATTCTTGTAATTACAAACTGGAAATAATTTTGAACTCTCGTACACATTAATTAGATTCTAATAATTAAAAGGATAACGCGCGTAATTACAGCTGAAGCTGTAAAATATATAGAAAGGTACATGCAACTTCTGCACTAACAATTATTGTTATTTTTCCTCATTGAGTTGACCACAAAGCCATTAAAATATTGAACGTTTATCACAACTCGCTTCATATTAGGGAAATAATAAACAGGTTTTTTTATACAACTAGCTGATGGAACAAGCAGATGGCCCACCTGATGTTAGGTGGTAACCATCACCTATAACAAAGCACTACCTCGTAAGTCACGCACGATAGGAACGTGCCCTACGATGCACTGCCCTGCGTCCATCAACTTGTGGCATTCAGATGTTAATTCTCATGTGCCTGTAATTACACCGGCAACCACACTCTTCAAACCGAAACACAGCAACGCTGCTTGGCGACAGAAAAAGGCGTAAAAAAAGGTATGTTGTAATAGGATGATTGCTTATAGCAATAGTGATAATGTTTTACTCACCTTCTGCACATGAGTAACTTGTTCATGAGTCTTCGGGAAGAGACGCTTTGGAAACAGCTCGAGTACAACGAACGGGTCACTTAGACCATTTGGATCCAGCGGGATTACGTCACGGGCGGACAGCACTTCCACGCAGAGCACGTCGTGGTTTGTGAAAACCCTGCAGTGTTACAGTCAAAGACAAAGTTGCAGTGTTCTTTATCTTCTTAAATTGTGAGTTTCTCTAGCTATCGATTTTATAGTAGGATGCTTGTTAGTAAATAAATAAATATATCAGAAATTTCGATAAAAATGAAAACTTAGCTTTACTAAATTTTAGAAGTAATAGTCTGCTAAATACGCAGTAGGTACCTACTAGCAGGTCTTGCTGAAAATACTACTGATGTTTTAAAACTAAGCCGTAAGATTATGCGAATAAACCTAGATATTAAAATTTTAATGTATATGCTGATTTAGTACTTTTAAAGAAAAAAAGAAAAAAGTTTGACGTGGACGGTTTATAAAAAGACATAAGACAAACCTGGCTAGAATAGAGCCATATGGAGAAGGCAGATGGGCTCTCGCTTGATCCTGCAAGCGGTCTAAGAGCCAAAGCTCAATCAGTTTCTCAGTGGTAGCCTGGTGGTACATCATCCTCTGCTCAAGCCTATTCCATTCCGGGTTGTGAACTTCTGACATTGGGAGGCCTGTTGCAAAACATATCATAATTCGTTTTTAGGATTTTCAGTGCCTCTCGAGCTGTCTAACTTGAGCACTAGTATACGTTTGTGCACATCTTGCAACCTTACTAACTTACCATGTAATATTTGGACTTACTTCTAAATACCCCCCGCAAGTTCTTAATGAATCTTGAATTGGTACTAAGTTATCTGAGGGGTTGGTTACGGGGAACAAAGTCGTAAGGATGTTTTTTTGTAAGTCCTACCTTTCCCTTCAGCATGGAAGAACTCAGCAAGTAAATCCAAAGCTTCCTTCAGCCGGTCGTGATAGACCCTTGGTTTCTCAGCGCCGCCCGCATCCGCTTGAGCGGACATTTCCTTCAGCACGGCACTCCAGCACCCCGCAAGAGCTCGGATGAAAGCTCGCGGCAGCAACCAGGTATTCAATGCTGAGAGGTGCTGGTCCAGGAACTCCAGCAAAGGTGTTATTGCCTAAACATAGTTGACCACAAGTGCACATTTTTAATAAATACTAGGTGTTCTTGTAAAAAAAATAACATGTTTATTAACACTAATAGTTTTTTAGTTGCTTTGGCTAAATATCATGATTTTAAAATCATGACAGTAAATTAAATTCCCGAACTTGTTTCATCCTTATACAAACTTCAGGGGCCTAAAGTACCCATCAATATGAATAACTTTTTCTAAGGAACCAAAACTGTGAACGCGAAAAAAACTCAGCTGTTTCATGCTAATGTTCAATACCTACCTGGCTAAAATGTAGCCACCTGAAGTTTTCAGGAGTGGTATTTTCACACCTTGTATATTGTTAGTTCTTACCTGTGGTGTAGGCAGCGTGTCAGGAGACCAAGCAAGATGGAAAACTGCCTTGCGCAGCGGAGGTCTGGCCCGGGCAGCTAACGGCGTCGCCGCGCGAGTGGACCGCGCGTCCAGCGTGCCAAGAGCCCCGCGGACCAGTTGACGGGCATTCTCATCTCTCTCACTGCTGTATATAGTTATTTCATTCAACCCCAGTAAAAATAATTCTCTACAAAAGTACCTACACTGTTCAGGAACGTTCGTCAAATAGACCCGACTAATCCGAGTAAGCATTTGCTCACTTTGTTGTGCGACAAATAAAGACATTGTGATCCTAACAATCTTCTATCAACTTAAAAAATACTCCACCAGACTGTAAACTTCACGCAAGCAAACAAAACTTGAACTTTTCTAGTCAAGTAGGTAGGAATATAAAAAGTTTCCGTATAAAAATGTCGAGATTCAGAGTTTGTACATAAACAGAAGATACTCTGTAGCTAAATCGCTAGTCAATTTGTTGCTAAGGACTGCTAAAATCTCGTCGAGTTTCCATCATTCTCTTTAGAAATGTTCTGTTTGTTTAGTATACAATAGTATTCCTATTTCAAAACAACGAATCTCTGTATGTACAGTCGGCTGTATTTGAACGTATACAATTCGTTTAACTTTCGCGGTAGTGTCGTAACATTGCAATGAGCATCAGTTGATGAGTTCACTTATTTTCGAGTATTTTGCCCTTTAACTGTCTATAGCAATGCTGCGACACTTAGAATTTACGAATTTTATATATTCTTGTGCAGCCGACTGTAAATTAAGCTAACGTAAAGTTTTTGATAAATTAGATTGGAAATGGATTGCAGCTCTACAATGGTAAAACATCAGAAACATGGTATGCAAAATATTTCATAAGCTTTCCAATAGCAATTTTGGCCTGGATTTGGGATTTATCGTTGAAAACGTAAGAACTAGCTTTGTGCAAAGTGGCAAAAATGTAGAAACCATTTTCTTGGTAGAAAGGAAAAGTTCACGGTCCAAAGATTATATAGGCTGCACTTACATGTGTTCATCGTCGTACTCAGCGAGCGAGCGGCGCACATATTCCAGGTTATTTACGATTGTGCATATCTCTTCAGTTGTTTTGTTTTGACCTACAAAAGAAAACAATTTTTTTAACTGCCCTTTTTTCATGTCTAGACCAAGGGTGATTTAAAAAACCTTTTTCAAAGTCAATAAACATTTTAAACAGCTCATTTTGCCTGCTCGTTCCTGATAAAGCAGTTTTCTTACGTCTTTGCCTATCTGCATTTTGATGAAAATCCCTTACTTTAGAAGTCGTAAATAGATTTAATACGCACACTTACAAAATTTGAGATTGTTTTTATTTAGAACTTGCTGAAAGACAAATAATTAAACAGCAAAAAGTGAGCATGTGCTTATGTTTAGATGTGCCTGAATATCCCCCTGAAATCCCATGAAAGGTAAGATTTAGGGGTTACCTGCATCCGTATATCATGTATATATCTGGCAGTACACTCGACGGCCGAGGAATTGCGCTCATTTTTACCATTGTTTTCATAGTATCCCTGGTCAGCGAGAGCGCCGTGGACCAGATCAGCGTAATGAAGCGCGGTGGCACAAGCCGCTTCCAGAAGACGCACGCCTCCTCCCATTGAGCCTTCTTCAGCCCCTCCAATTGCACGCCATACGAGACGCATATGGTAAAGACTGGAGAAAATATACTAAAATAAGATAAAAGCATCAAAAGCATATCAAACCAGCTGCTAGCGTAACTGATTGCTGATTATATTGTTTTTTATTCAAAACTTTATAGAATTTCGCTGGCATCGGTAGGTATTATTTAATAATCACGGTCGCCTGGAAGAGATCGCTCTCAGTGATAAGGCCGCCCATTGTTTTGCCTAAATGTATGCCTTAACCCTGTATTTTGTTTCTGTGTGGTGAACAATAAAGAGTTATCTATCTAATAATAATAATGATTAATATCGGTAGGTATTATTAATATTATAATGTTGGTCGTCTATTTCTGAAAAAACAGTAGTCTTTCGAAAATTATCTAGGTATTAATTCAAAACACGATAACATTTTCCCCTGTTTATAAAAACAGGGAAAACCCTACATAATGGCCGAAAACTTTTGTACAAATAACTTTGTAATTGAAAGAGAGGTTGGCGTTTCGCAAACAGAAAGTGATTCGACCGTCAACACGGACGCTTTGTGAGCAGTTTCGTCTGTATGGCACTCGAAAGGCAAACATTAAAAGTGGCTTTAACTTTGAGTTGAAGCGGTCACAGAAAGACAGGTTTAATTATAAGTACCTAAGAGAACCTACCTTTTCAAGAGTTAATTAATGGTCCTTCCTTACCATTAATGTTCTTTACCATTAATTCATTTTAACCCGCCAGCAAGGGTATCATGGTATCATCCCAATATTGCATTTTCAAAATAAATAACTTCCATAAAAGAGTCTGCAAGGCTACACAAAACCCTACACTTCACGAAATTGATGGCAGTTCCATTTTCCAAATAGGTGTCGTGGGATCAGTTCAATATGGCTCAGGTACTTATTTCAAGTTTTCTGCAGTGCGTGATCCCTTGATTCTGACAAAATGTAATTTTTATCGATTCGATATAACATGAAGCTGCTATGATAACATCACCCTATGTTAACCACCCTATGGGTTCCCAGTTATAAATAAACGCCGTTGGTTCGTCAGGATTGGATCATTCTCCAAGTGAAAGTAGGTATTGCGAGTATTTTTATTGTGTACATGTGGTAGAGGAATTGGATTAGAACTTTATTTCATTATTATATACTGTGTCACTATCATGTCAATAACTTGTACAATATACATAATAGTAGGTTTACAAATCTGTTATATTCGAATAATTTTATACATTAATGATGAAGACCACTATAAATATAGACAATAATAAATATGAGAATGTTGAGAGCTTACCAAGCAGCTGTATCCACAGAAGAGGTGCTGTGTTTCACGTAATGTTCTCCCTCTACTGGTTTGTCTGCAAATAATATTATCTTTGTGGAGTCACCTACAAATATGTTTGAGAAATAATAACGCGATATTTTCATTTGAAGAATACAATCTTTTGGTACCGACCGTTCACGTTGTTTGTTATTTTAAAATTCAGCATTTAAATCATATGAATAGTAGCAAATAAATGTCTGTCTGTCGAAATATGTAAGTTTGGCAATGATATTTTATTACTTTTAACAACGTTGAGTAGGTATATCTAAAAATATTTTATTTGTCTCGGTCCAATAAAAAGTTTCGTGTTACGGCTCAGTTAAATTTCGATACCTATCTAAATGGCCGCCGCCCTAACTCGGGTGTGAACCTTCGCCTTTGGCCCTCGCGATAGCAATAGTCCTACTGTCGAAAAATATACTTTGGCTACTTGAACATAGGTCACATAATTACTTGAAACTTTTATTGAGATCGTTCTTCAAAGATTTCGAGACCGTATCCATCAGGTCTTTGCATCGGCATTTTGTTTCGGAAATAATGGGAGTGTATTTTCAATGCTTGTATGGCGGCTTACATAATATGATTAAGTCACACTACAATAAAGTTTTACTAGGCGTTTGTAGTAAAATAAAGTAGCTGTGTATTTTGTTGTTTCCTGGCTGGTTTTTATTGTTTGGTTCTACACATTTCAATGCTAGAATATAGGAAACAAATATATCTTACCAAGTTCAACAGCAGCGCGCACACGTTGCAATGCCATAGTTTTGGTGACGGCCAGCCATCTATCGATCAGCGGCTCAAACCACCTGCGACCACGTCAGTAATTAACATACCTAATTATTTGATGAAATATAAAGAATAAAGAAGTATTATCTGTCATATTGCTATCATTTTAATGAGTTGCGATGAAACCAGCTGCTATTAACTCTAAAAAAGAGCAGTCGACAGATATGGATTGCGCACTCTGGATATTTGTTTTGCAATTTGTATATTGCTGGTGGATACTGTTTTTCAGCAAAATGGTATGATACAATTTCTCGTTTAAAGGTCAATATTGCTATTACTTCGTTGACTACATACTTATAGATTCTGTAGTCTTCTATTAAGATACTGACAACTGACGTTTACAGATTGATAGATTAGTAAAAAACCTATCACACCTAAATGATTTATAAAAAAGCTGGTACGTTTTAATACGTTATCGTGTTACATATGGGGCGTGAGCAACAAAAACGAATAATTTGCAATTGAGTATGATCTCCCGAGATAATTAATAACATACTAATTATGGTTCGACCGTACATCGCGTTGTCATGTCTTATCTCAAAATTAGCAATCTAGTTACGAAACTCATAATCAAAACCCGGTTTACACTGCCTTAAGTACAATAGAAGGACAGGTAAGAGAGATATAAGATAAGCTACACTGAGCAGCAACGCTCCGCCAGTCGTGTTGTATTTACCGCCTTATGTATTTAAACTCCTACTTAGTATAGTGTGAACCGAGCATAACAGCTAATGAACGTGAAATTAATTACCTTCCTGTATAATACGCGCGTTCATAAACAAATCTAGAATCACTTGTAAAGTTTTTAATGAGAAATCACCCACTTCGATCGTTTTGTATATTAGCTTTGAGTTTTATTGTTGTTACGAACGAGGGTTGTGAACCAATTGAATGATTTAGGTACTCACTTTTGCTATTACCTTATTCAGTTTAATTTAATAGAACTCATATAAGAACAAAGGAATATTTAGAATGATTTGCTTTATTCAATAGAAGATCATTTTTTTTTGTAGAGAGCACTCACTTCAGACGAAAAGTTTTTGTAAAAGCTATAGTGAGTTTTTTGACCTCGGTAGCATAAAACGTACCTAAAAACTTACCACAAAAAATTATAATCTACCTGGGACAGATGTGAGAAACTTACATGATTTTTACACAACAATTACTTTTTTTTATAAAAAAAAAAAAAAAAATGTTTTTAAGATTTATTTCAAAGATAATATCTACTGTGAAGATAATAGGCACTGCACGACAATTTGTGTAAAATACACTAAAGCTAAACAAGCATTTAAAATAAAAAAAGACAGGTTATAGAAAAACTTTGCTACGAATACATGCTACGAGCTACGAGAGTCATGCTACGAACTTTCGTAGCAGTATTATTTTGATGACTTAGTTTGCAGCTTTTAATCTTTTTGCACAGTTCTTTTTTTATATTACTTGCAAGAATAAGGGCCCACCTATAACAAAGCATAGGTTTAAATTCAACTTACTTGTAAGCCACAAACATTTGTGGTGCTGCCTCATTCGGTGGGTGCGATTGCTTTGCTGGTGTAGCGGCTGCACATAGCTCGCGAACCGCGCAAAGAACTTCGAACGGAAGTGTCTTTGCTGTAACTACGCAGGTTACTGTGAAGATATAAGCCGTGGTATTTTTAAGGATCGTAGCAAGTGGTCTCTGACATCCCTATGAGAAACAGGTGTGATATTATGTATGTATTTTTTTATTTGGCAATTAACGACGCTCAGTCTCAAAATTCTTATACAAGCATAAGAAAATAATAAATGAAACATACCTATTCCCGTTGATTCATCGTATATCTCCTCCTCAGCAACCCCACACCACCCTTCAGCAACCCAATGCTCCACACATTGTCGCACGTCCTCAGTCAGCTGGTTGTGAGTATTTAAGGAATCATTTTATTTTCGTACGTATATACAAGTATATACAAGTACTGAGTTTCGTGGTATATACAAGTACTGATGTCAAGCAGTGATGGCACGCTTCGATTATAATTGGAATTTCGCATTTATTTGATCAATGTTGCAATAAGAAGAAATATAACTATACGAAAGCAAGTAGTTGTTAATGCATGAGGGGTATCGTCAATTGGGACCGGCATCACAAAACTGTACTATCGATTTAGACAGATATATAGTGGTTATTTATATATTATTGTGATTGATCCTTGTGATTGATCCTTGTGAATAAAAATTGTTTTTATTTTGATTTTAATTATTGCTTTACTATCCTTCCATTTCACTTTAGAATATTGAAATGAGGTTTATAAAATTTCATCATCATAAAGAACAAAGTTACTACTAAAATATCGAATGTTTTGCCTATTGGTCAGTTCTATATTAACTAAGAATAATTTATTGCCAAACAGAATCACAGGTTATCAAGTAAAAAGTTTTAAGACACAATGGTTTCTTAGTAGATATGATTAAACGAAAAATATGTTACATTATTTTTAGAATATTTGAGATTTAACTAGATCTAACATCATCATCATCGCTAATCTGAAAAATTTCGACCTGAAATAGACTTCGCTCGTATAATTCCAGAATGAACGATGTTGAACCTTCTCCACCAACCGCCTTGTCGCTATTACAAGTCGTCGGTCTATCGGGCATTCTATGCTTTATTTAGATAAGCCTAACATCTTTTTCAAACAAGGTTACCCTAAAAGTACCGTGAACATGTTTTACCAAAACAAACATTACCTATACTATTGTATCGCATATACAAAATGTATTTAAAAAAACTATCTCTTCCACTTACCATTTTGTCTATCTGGAGAAAAACCACGTTGAAGTACGTAACGTTATTGGTCCTGAAACATTCAGGTTAACGTTATCGCTCTGACTTTTATTGAAACGGAAAAAGTATCGGAAAATGTATACATCTAGTAGCAAGGGACTCTGGGAATTTACGCTTTTTACTCCCGCGCCTTCTTGCGGAGAATGGATACGTCACACAATAACTTCCACTGAAAATATGATTTTAGTGTCCGCCGACGGCGAAAACTTACGTTACGTAACAACTGGAACCAGTATTTATTTGTAGTTCGAATTTTATTTTGCTGTTCTATATTTTGATTGCGAAGGTTCTGAGAAACATACATATCGCAGGTAGCTTTAACCTTTCACAAAACGAATATTTAAATAAATATCAATTCAGCCAACCCATTCAAATATTCCCTGATATACAAAGTATATTTATGTTTCCTGAAAATTCATGCGTATTGGTAACTAGAAGTGCTTACGTATATATATATATATTTTTTTTTTATACAACCAGCTGATGGAACAAGCAGATGGCCCACCTGATGTTAAGTGGTAACCATCACCTATAACAAAGCATTGCCTCGTAAGTCACGCAGGATAGAACGTGCCCTACGATGCACTGCCCTGCGTCCATCAGCTTGAGGCATACGGATGTTAAGCCTCATGTGCCTGTAATTACACCGGCAACCACACTCTTCAAACCGAAACACAGCATTGCTGCTTGGCGGCAGAAAAAGGTGTGGTGGTAGTACTTCCCCGGACGAGCTCTTCACAAAGAGCTCTACTACTCTTAAATATATAGCTCTTATATAGCTGCTGTTTTGTTGTCTTATGTAAAGAATAAAGTTATTTTAAGTTATTAAACTTACGTATCAAACAGGGGATGATAGTAAGTCAATCCTTGCTGTAAATCGATCTGAACGAGAGTAATCAGATTGACGAGGTCTTCTCCACGTTCTGACTCCGTATCTTGAGCACACAGGGCGTCATACCACTCCGCTGTGCCTTTGCGAAGAGCAGTTATTATCTCAGTCCTAAAAAAAATGGCAGTGTTATGACCGTTGTCATGCTATGAATGTTGGACGCTATGGACTAGTAAATAAATAAATATAAATAATTGATTGAGTGAGCGAAGAGATTGAAAATCTTACAGTCAACTTGGGTGATTTGGCATTTTATTTATGTATGTATTTTGTCGGGCCATAACTTTCGAACCGTTGATCCCACCTGCATGAAATTTGGTAAGTCAATAGCTTTTACTTGAGGAATTTACTGGTAAGTATATGAGTAAAAACGGATTACGAGTTATTAAGATACGAGGTTAATCAACGAGCAAAATTAAAAAAAAATCCACAAAAAAAAACAAATTACATGTCATATAAAAGGGCTTTGTTTGGACATTTCAAAACCATTTTTGTTTTTTTCTAGGACGCCCGGTTTTTAAGATACAACAAAAAAGTAAAATTAAAATAACCAACCATCCAAGAGCTCCCATCTCTAAGAGTTTCGTTGACAACAAGGTTATGTCACTGGTCGGTCAGTTCCTTTGCTTTTTCTTATTTTTTTTATTTGTAATTATTTAAAAGATACTAATTTCTCATAAAATGGTGACAGCGACCTGGTCTGGTGATGGAGCCAAGGTTGGTTCAATGGAACTCTTCAATAAATAAGCCAATTCAGTTGAAACTTGGTTGCCATATATATTTAGTAGGTGGAAGTCAGAAGCAAGCCCAAGCACAATGTTTGGACTTGCCTCTAACTATCACCTACTTTAATTTTCGGAGCGTTCGCGTCGCATCACGAGATCTCAGTTCGGGGCGAACCACTAGTAATATATAATAATATATGAACTAAAATATACCTAGTCTGTAGTTAAATTAAGACTATGAGAATTTATTCAACAAGACCCTAAATTCCAGAGAAACCAGCTGAAACTTTATAAGTAAACAAAGTTCCGAGGCTTAAAATTATGATTAATAATTATTACATATTTAAAATATTTACCTAGCAAAGAATTATTGCAATCTTAACTTTAATACATAATATTAAAGTTAAGATAGAACGGTTAGAACGGGTTTTACCATGAAAGAGTAACGAAATCCATCAATAAAAATGCTTCAAAGCCCAAAACAAAATAAGTGAGATCATTAATTTGTTTTAGAAAGCTTGCTAGTCCAGGTTACGTAAGCGAAACCATTTCAGAAATTGGTGTTACCCATCTACCTAGTTTACAAGGCCATTATTCTCAGTACACCTATTTGAGTGTTTGCTGAACAAAGTGACTTCACACTCATAAAGATGATTGTAGTCCCTACCCCAATACATAAAGTTAATGAACTTTGTCAAGAGCAAACCTAATATTAACTACGGACGTATACCACATGCACTTTATATTCGTCACGACGACAAAGTGAATATAACTAAGTTTATAGAACCTCATCTATGTAAGTTTACTATGTTGTACATATCTAGGTAAATACCAGATTTTGAAAAAGGAATTTTATACAAGAGCAAAACGTGGCAAGGTTTTCAAAAGAAGTTTTGTAATATTAGAGATTGGAAAACTTTTTCCAGTAATATGGTCTCACCTGATTTCCTTGCTGAAGGGGCAGCAACGCCAGAAAGATTTCATCTGAGACAACTGGCTCAAGCAACGTAGCAAATATTCCAATCTGTAGGCAAATTATTTTTATATTAAAACTTTATCTTCATCACACTATTTGTAATATTTTCTTCAGCAACATAATATCCTAAGATATTTGCAGACTAGCTTTGATGGAATGTCACAAGCCCGCACTGTTTACAAATAAGAGACCAAAATTTAATATTAATAATATTTCTAAGTTGTATGTGAGAGTCCAGTTTACGATGTATTTTTGTGTCAAAAGCCGTGAATATATCAACATAAACTAACAAAGCCATAGTAAACTAAGTCCCCAGCAAAGAAATGACGCATGAAAATTGAGTCGGTCAATCTCTCTTTATATTAGGCCGTACCGTACACTAAAAGGAGGATAAACAGCAGATTTCTACGAATTTTAAATGTATTTTAGCATTTGGTCTAGTCTTCATACAAATAGGCATATCGAAAGCTGACGCAACATCTGTTATTGATCTAAAGTTTGGAAGTAATTACAAGCTTATTAGTTGTTATTTGAATATATTAAAGTTTAGATTCGAATTTGTGAATTTGTTGTTTGTATCTGATATTCTGATATCATCAATCTGACATTCTGCTATTGTTGAGTATCTTTATGACCAAAACTTCAATAAAGGTATCTGCAAATTAAAATTAAATTTAAAAATAATGACACACCAAAAAACGAACTGAGTAATGACGGAACAATTGAGTAAGGATACCTAGTCAGGCTGTTAGCATGCAGCACTGGATACAAGTCTCGATGCAGTTTAAGCTGGTGCAGCCCTCGATCCATGAACTCCGCGAAGCAGTCGGCCAGCCAGCGCTCTTCATCGCGAGAGGCCCCCGCTCCCGAGTCTCCACTGCCTCCTCCAGAAATAGCCTCGCTCGCGCACCAAGCTTTCTCCAACTCGGTAAGGAGTTTGGACATGTATCTGGTTGAACGATCACGATAAAAAGATGATAATCTGAAGTAACTGTTAGCTTGAGAGTAGCTTAAGTATTTTTCTCTGTCGTATTTGGTTGTGTATAAAATTAGAGACCTAATATGACGAAACATAATTTTTGGGGTTGGCAAATGCAAAAATTTGCAAGCGTACCCAGTTCTGAGCGCTTACTAAGTCAAAAAAACAACAAGAGATTGTATCAAACTTTAGTTATCATTAGTAAAAAAATGGCATTATTCTTTAACTTTGAAAAATCCCATCAGATCCCTTGTGAGTCAGGAGCTAGAAAATTTATTGTGACTGGAAGTACAATGCATATTCTAGGAGTTAAGAAAGTATTAACTCTGGTCTCCGTTTATCCATAAATGATTGAATAATATGGCAGTTCTGCGAAGGACTTTTTGAGATGGCTGTTATTTCAGCATGTTATTGGGCTATGGTATTTTCCTCAAAGAATTCGATACACCTTATGCATTAAGAATGCACAAGGTTTTTAAATGAGACGTTAAGGGAAGTGAAGTTACTAACTTGGGATCCAGAGGGGCTTCGCTGTTGAGTCTACAAGCAGCTGCGAAGCGCGCGATGGACGCTTGCAATGCGCTCAAGTCCCCTTGTATTGCGTGTTGGTGCAGCAATGTCTTCGCAGCTCCGCAGAGCTCCCCCTCCCAACCAGCTTCACCGCCTTCGGCACCCCCGCAGGCTTGGTTGGCAGCTGTTTCTACTTCGTGAGCGAGAAGGACTCCAAAGAGACGTTCGTGGTGGCGAACCTAAGTGAAATAAGGCATTTTAAACAACAAAATACAACCAATCGAGTCGAGTATTAGCATACTTACTAGGTAATAAAAAGTCATACCAGACATTCAGTAGACTAGATGGTAATAAAAATAAATTAGATTGTATCGTTATATTATCGTATTTGAGCAGTTTTTATTTTTAGGTTTTTGATTTTTCATCGCCCGTGGCGTTAATTCAGTTTACGCCAGAGCGCTTGTTTCCAAATAAAAAATAGAGAATCGAAAAATTCAACGTTGTATTTCTGACATGTTGCTGGAGTTTCGATAAGAAGTTTCATTTTATTAATAAAAAATACTCAATATAGTAATCACAATGCGTAACTACGTCACCAGTAATTTTAGTAGGTATGTACAATTTGGTTAAGTGTATAATCCGGTTTTGCCAAATGCACTGAAAAACAATTATATGTGAATGAATCGGGTTTATCGTGTAATCGCAATTTCGCGTTACTCACTCGCTCACATGATTACGGAGGGTAAAAGAGATTCGCTCACTGAATACGCTGAATATGTTATTGAGATACTTCGAACTCCACAGAGGATACGAGTCTCTGTAAGAATCACTCCTTACCAACTTGCTGTTTGAACCGATATTGAATAAACCACGTCTAAGGGGAAATGTTTATTTATAAAACATACCAAACGCTCACCTTATTTTCATAAACCAGTTTATTTAAGGACTATATTATAAAGTGACGTTGATGTAAAAATATAAAGGGCATGGGCTGTTGAGCAAATAAAATAGGCGAAACAAAAACAAAGGCGATGGAGCGTGCGCTACGACCGTTCGTCCCAACCGATAGCGTTATATTTCGCACAACACAAAAGCCTGCCCGTGTATGCCTACCAATGGCTCATTGTTAAATGCTGATAAAATGTTTTATGTTTAGTGCAGTTTACCCAACCAACAAATTAATAATGGCGATATTGCTAGTTATCCACTAGTACCGCTCCCACACAACTCCTTTATTAAACGCATTATGAAGAAACATCGTATAAAGCGGTCATTCCTCCTTTATTAATATTAAAGACGCTGACAACCACTTAGGCACTTTTTGCTCGTATCAACTCACTGAATCAATTTAGATGTAATGTTACATAACTTGGGGATTCGCGGATTTCATGACTTCATTCAGTCAAAATCAAAACGGTTTTTATGAAGTTTAATTACAAGGACACTTTAAAACATTTTATAAACTAAGGTGATTTGGCGCCAGTTACTCGTAACAAAAGCCTAGAAGAACAGTCAAAACATGAAGTGACCAAATCACTAATCTAATCATCTTAAATGTTAAAATGTACTTGCGAGAAGCTCCCTAGCCGTTGCCAGCGTCTTAGGGGATCGGCATCTGATAGCTTATTGATAAATAATCCGGGTAATTGCTTTATGTGAACATGCTTGTCCTACGCTTCTTTCTTATATCGTATCCCTTAGTTTATGTATAGTTTTGTGATTGTGACGTACCTGTCTGAGCTTTGAAGTCATGTAAGCAGTAATGATTTGTTTTAAGAAAATTATTTTTCATTGTGAGTTCCTTACATTGTAAATGGGAACGAGGTTTCTAAGCGACAGAAAGAGTATTCCATCTGAAATACATCAGTGTCCTATCAGCACGCCCTGGGTAAATTTAGAACTTTGTTCGTAGCTCAACTACGAAACAGTCCCGAGCCGAGTTCGGCTAATAAAGGCATAGCTATACCTTTACTCTGTTGTAGATACACAAATTACGCACCTAGAACGCTGAGCGTAGCATCAAGTCCAAGTATTAGTAGTCCAAGTTCCTTCTTCTTCTTCTCTTCGTTAATGGCACCTGTCCATCGTTCGACAGACAATTTGGCATATGGCCAGTGTTAAGTGATATAGATTAAATCATTTATATGAAAAAATGAAGGCCGACTTGGGCCGTCATTTGTTTATATTATACGTTACCTGCTGCCAGTTGTCATCATCATGTCGTCCAGCCTCGCGAGCTGACAGCCACAAGCGCAAACGGATTCTCCCTTGCACAGATGAGCGTTGCGAGCGGGCGTCTAAGGTGTACCACGCCTCAACCCCAGTCGATGGTATTTCTCGTAGCGGAATGTTCACGCACCCTTTATATAAAACACGCATTTATGCAAAAACAAGCTTAATGACGTAATAGCTCGCGTAGAACAACTGAAAATACCTCAAACCTCTTATACACAATTACATAATATCATAAAAGCTTTATAGCTTTATAGCAAAGATAATTACTGTAAAAATCGAACATGGATAATGTTATCATTATCCATGTTCGATTTTTACAGTAATTATCTTTGCTCGTAGCTACTACATTTATTGTGAAATAAACTAGACGTCACTCTATTCCATCATATTTGAAAGTGCTACCCGGAATATTGGATTTCGGGGGAACAATGTTCCTACTCTTTCAATTTAGTTTTGCTGAATATATATCAGATTTGGGTACTGAAAGCCTTTTGAAAACTTTTCCACGGAAAATCTATAATGGAATTATGCGAGCAATGCAACGCCCAATTCATCATCAAATCATGGCTACTCATATTTTGTTTATTTTGTTGGGCTATTTTGACGTCATTTTCCTAATAGTCAAAATTCTAGATTAATAATGTAATAGATGTTCTGGTACCTACGATTTACTATCGATAAACACTGAAACGTATATTATCTAATATAGCTTTTCGACATCTGCCCATCCATCTTATTATGTACCTAAGTGAAATAAGATTATAATAAAAGTATTATTCAACTCGGCTTTCACTTCATGCCACTGCCGTAAAGGGATTCCAAAATGTCAGCTTTATAAAATAGGTTTTGGGGGCGGAGATGGATTATTACAGAGCAAGGGACACAGTGCAGGTCAGGCGTAGTAAACTTCAATAGAAATTTAGCGTTTTAGTAATTTCTAATTCACATGATATTCACCTACTCACAAATTGAATTTAATCAACGTAATGTAAGTTCATGTTTCCCACATTTTATGAGTTACACACATAAAATGTGGATAACATAAACTCATAACTTCGCCTTCCTGACGATGGCGTCAGATTTCCCGGAAATTACACTAAATTGATACTAGCCATAAACGGACTTAATGCAAATTGTGTGCATGAGTGGGTACTAAAAGGATATTGCGATAAGTAGACCAAACTAGTAAAAACTTAGTTAACAGCCATCCACGACAAGTACGTTATCACATTGAAAGCGTAATCACACTGCTCTCTCATCGATCGAAATGTCGAAACTCAGTGATAGTTTGTCAGTATTTGTCAATAAATCAGTTTGTGCCAATTTGTCAACACGGCTAATTAAGTTTGTCTTTTACCCATGCCGGGAGTCCAACCACCTCAGCTTTGTCAAACAGTTCACTGACAAACTAATTGGAATGGAACTATCAGGGAAAATAAACATTGACAATGAATTCCTAGTTTTAACCTACCTACCTAACGTTTTTGGAATACAGGCAGGTTTATTATTTTTATTCCGCTCTCACATCCATCAGCGTCGAACAAGTAACAAACAACAAAACGAATAATGAAGATAAAGCTAAGCTACGTAACTCGAAATATTTCATTTCAGTCTTGGTAACTCAATGAAATAAAGCAATTTGTTTGTGTAAGCTGAAAATTGCCCACATTTGCTATTACCATTTCAATCTGCGTCAGTCCAGTGCAAAGCGCAGTAATTGTTAGAAACGATTCACAGAAAATAAAAATGATTACATGGATCCAATTTATTGGCTGGACGTGCTGCCATATAAATACCCATTTCAGTTCAGTATAATCCGGCCACGTATCTACCTACATTACTTTGTTGACCCTGCCAGAAAGTTGGTTATTGGCAATGTTGTGCCAGAGTGTTTATTTTGTAACGAACGGCCAACAAACAATGAACCATCATCTAGTTTTCAGTATTTAATTAATCAATTAATTACGTGTGTGTATAATGGCGGGAGAATAACAGACGTGCTAGAGAGGCTCCAGAGTCTCAAAAGGTGCTCTTGGGAACAAACACATTGTGTTTTCTTGTCAAAACCATTTTAAAGAGGGTGTGCAAATGATGCCTGAATTTGTATTTTATGAGTTAAGGGCGCATAGTATCCAGATAAGAGTTATAACATCTATTCCAAGTTTTATTCCAATAGTTTTAGTGGTTCATCTAAACATTAGTTATCGCATTTTAGTATCAGGTAGGTATAGGATTATTCAAAACAAAAACCGGTCAAGTGCGAGTTGACTTGCTTACTAAGCGATCTATGTCTTCAAAATTTCAAATATGTATTAAGATTTAAAAAATGATTTGTCTACTATATCTGTATCCGTAGACGTACATTTTTGATTAACAAAGCATTTGCTATGCTTATTTAAGCTGACATTTTGACAAAACATACGATTTACATACACGCAAGATACCGAACAACGAGCGGGAACGAAGTGGTGATTGACCTCCTAAATTTCCGTAACATCGTAATTTTTGGTCAAATCGAGATATATTTTCACCCTAGGTAATAGATTCTTCAGATATATATTACTGCTGTTAATCAATTGAGACGGAACGCTCATTTGAAAGTTTCATTTAGATTTTCATACCATACGAAAACACAGCAAAATACCTAGGTATGACGCTTGACGCGAAGCTGCGCTGGAAAGCACACGTCAAGAAGAAAAAAGAAGAGTTAGAACTACGCTACAAAAGGATGTACTGGCTGCTTGGAAGGCAATCCGCTTTGTCAGTGCATAACATGCTTTTGTTGTATAAACAAGTCCTGATGCCAGTATGGACGTATGGTATTCAGCTGTGGGGCTGTACCGTTAAAAGTAACATTGAAATAATACAGCGATTTCAAAATAAAGTGCTCAGAGGCATTGTCAATGCACCTTGGTACGTGAGAAACGATGATCTACACCGGGACCTCCAGATTGAATTCGTTGATAAATTAATTAAAAAATACGCAGAAGCTCACGAAATAAGACTTCTTCACCACGTGAACGTCGAGGCCATCCAGCTCCTCGACAACACAGACAAAGTGAGAAGACTCAAAAGAACCAAACCTTTTGAGTTAGTGCAGTGATAAACCTAATATTGTGTAGTGGTAGTGCTACTTATAATGAACACAATAACAAAGTGTAGCCTTAAATAGAGACTGTAAGAAAAGTGCCAATGGACACATTCTTAGTAATATTATTTCTATAAAATTAAGTCAAAGCAAAATTACTCAATAGCCTACTTGGCTAGATTGTAATGATATTAGGGTATCGCATATCAAGCGCTACATTAATTTAGTTAAAAAAAAAAAAAAAATTTCGGCCACCAAAATATACAGCGCCTGTTTATATACCGTTAGCACAGATAAATTATTATTTTAAGTAATTAAGTGCTATATAATGTAGGTAGATAATTTAAATTCTTATATTTACTGCCTAGTAAAACTCAAATTTAATATTATCCATACTTTTACAGTGAGTAGTTAGAAAGGATTGTATGTATGTAGGTGTTTAGCTTGGTCGTTTGATATACCACAGACCTATTAAAACGATTGACCTTTTTGACGCCCGCAAGAATTACAGGTAGACAGTAATGTGAACTTAATTACAGTCCATTTGCGTGTCCATTTACAAAGCGTGATTTGGAACATCGTTGTCGCCTATAACGCCACATATTCACCGTTTTATTGAAAATATGTCATGAAATCTAAAAGCTTGTACCTTAACTAACATACAAAGGGTATACTTATTCGGTAGGTATAAGTTATAAAAGGTTTCGTGACTCATTTCCGTCAGTAAAGGATGGTTTTGTGATAATTTTACATTAGATGCTCACCTAAGAAATCATCCTGGCTGCCCTGGCGAGCGCTCTGGCAGACCTGTTTGAAGAACCGCCCCAGGCCTCGGACCCCGCGCACTTCGTTCAGACGAGATACTGCATCGAGGACTGAACTCTCGTCGTCATGGTCCCAGATGTCCAGGTGCAGAACGTCGGATGATATGTCGTCGATATCACTTTAGGAAAGGAGAGTATTTTTGTGTATTCAGTACAAAAAAACAAAATTAAAGAATAGAGGTTCATACACACACACGATAAAGATGTCCATGCCTCCAGCTTCCTTATAGAGAATATGGAAATTTTATTTGAAATGCCAATACTGCATTTATTATGCATAATTATGTTAACATAATTTAGCTACCTAATAACGCTATAATGGCGTGTGCTATAAATATATATTTATTTACAAAGAAAATTAAAACAATGTAGGTATACAAGTTATCTGTAGTTTTTACATTAAAATGGTTTTGTAGTACAGATAAAACCGTGATAAGGTGAGTTATGGTCGGAACTTTTGGGGTGGCATCCGGTTTGACAGACGACAGCCAAGAGTTGAAATGGGGATAGCGACGGAATAGGGTTTCTATATTATAAGATTAGAACACTCCGAAACATGGGCCTTTAAACTATACCTTAGCATATATTTAAAAAACTTTGAATTATATTTATGTTTGAAAAATAGATAAGAATGGTTGATTCTTGATAAAATTTAATTGTTTAGAAATATTTCGAAGACCGTCAAATTGTATTGAATATCTGTAAAACTTTACGGTATAAGTTGCATAGTGAAGTTTATGGACGAGTAGTAAACAATTAAACCGGGTTCAATGCCTAAACTTCATGTTTATGAGTTTCAAATAGCCATCTTATATCTACTACGCACCCCATTGCTTAATTAGTTAATTTAGCAGTAACTCGTCAGCAAACATGGGTCAGGCGTATTATTGGCAGTTTCTGTAGGTTTTATACCTACCAGTACTGATTTATACCTACCAGAAATTTACCTACCTTTGATATTACCTACTGATAAACTCACAAACATTAGGTACATCTATTTTGCAAAACGTTTCTATTTTACACATACACATACACATTTTAACATTTTCTAAGATATAATCATCAATCACTGAATGTGCTTATGTAAAAAACAATGTAATTTTTTTACAATATTTTAGTATTTTTCTTCATATACAAGGTGTTCCATAAGTTGTGTATGTAAACTTCAGGGGGCTAAAGTACCCATCAATATGAACAACTTTTTCTAAGGAACCAACACTGTGAACGCGAAAAAAAAAACAGCTGTTTCATACATTTTAGCCTGGTAGGTATTGAACTTTTGTATGAAACAGCTGTTTTTTTTTTCGCGTTCACAGTGTTGGTTCCTTAGAAAAAGTTGTTCATATTGATGGGTACTTTAGCCCCCTGAAGTTTACATACACAACTTATGGAACACCTTGTATAACGTGTAACATAATACCCCTATAACTCCGGAAGCAGAATATTCTGCAGGTCATGGCGAACAACAGTTGTTATCAGACTTTTGAAATAACGAAGTTTTTCATTCTAGAAATGCCTCTTAAACTTTCCTCCAAAATGAAACGAACACAACATGATGCAGCCCTATTTACAGCTGTTTTTGACCTTTACCTAATTGTGAACTGTAGATAAAATAGGTAACAGAACTGTAACCAATTAGGAAACGCAAATAGCGTATGTAACGAGGTCACGTACACCTTATCAGGGTTGTTGCAAATTTCTGAGGCAATATTAATTTTACTTTTGTATAGGAATTTCGAAAACGTTATATTCAACCTTTGAACACGTCATAGTATTCCAGTGCTTGGTCTGATCACTTGGTCTTTGGCCTTATATTATATTATGTCACACGTTGTATAAATGGTTTGGATTAAATTATATCTTTGTAATTTTATTCTCGAATCTAGCTAGCTTAATTACAACATTCAGCTATTTTATTCATTTTCAAAATGTATACGGTTCACTCACAACTTGAAGGTCTCATTCCATTTAGGCGAGAGTGTGTGCTGCCTGACGCTGGTGGCACGAATGAAGCGCGCCGGCAAACGACCCAAGCTGTCACGCTGCTGCCTGCCCTCGCGCCGCTTGAAGCTCAGCCGGAAGCTGCTGTGCTTGCGGCCTTCGTCTTCAGAAGCACGCGGAGATGCCGGCAGCGATGCTGGCTGAATCCCCAGCATGCAGTACGGGTCGCTGTATCCTGTGTATGTTACGGCTCGTTTAAAGGGACCACCTAATTAAAAGTTACCACGTGAAAAACACAGTTGTTAACCTTATCACCATCAGACTAAGATACATCTTTAGCTTTTTAGAATTTCGTCGACCAATAACGACTGTTTCATCAGCTTTGAAGTAATCCCATTAATCTCGGAACGTGAAAAATCTTTGTTTAAAACCGGTCTGAAATAATAATATAAATGGTGTTGACAAACACGATTTACTTTACATTACGTTTCGTAAGTAAAAGCTTTCCATGCGCAAAGGTAGATTACATCCATTATTTCACATGAAGAAATCCCTCATCTAAATATTGCAATAAATGACAGAGCATTAAAATTAACCTTTTGCTTTTATTTTGTGCTGCCAACTGCATAGAAGTTACATAGGTGGATGATTTAAACTTACACAGCTATTTTGAACAACGTTTCTAATCATTTCCATGTACTTTTGGTACATGGAAATGATTAGAAAAGTTGTTCATTCATTTTGTGTTCTTTATGTGTTTTTATGTGACATCAATTTCATGTATGTATGTAGAAGATGAGGCTGGAGCAGACCGGATGCGTATGCGTAGACGTAAGCGTAGACGCGCACGTACCACTGAGTTGTAATGTATGGAAATGTATGAGACAGGACACACTGCTTGCGTAACGTAGACGTGCGCGTCGACGTAATGCGTAGCCCTACGCAAGGCAGCTCCCAAGACACAAACAGGCTGCGTTACTTACGCCGTACCGTACGCAGAGCAGAACGGGACGTTGATGACGTTGTATTCAATCGCGCGCCATTTTGGACGTCACACCGAACAAATTTGAACACGGACGTACTTTTGCTGTGCGTTGCCCTACGCGCGAAATTGCAGTCAAAAAGTGGTTTTTTGTTTTGTTTTGATTAGTAATGAATAGCTATAAAAAAGAAAAACTTATTGAAATTGTGCGTAAATATGAATGATATGAGTGCACAACAGCGTCAAAAACAATAATATGGCTGCTGCAGCCGGGCACGGGGCCTGCGTTGCGTTCTCAGCTCGATTGCGTAAGCGTAAGCATAGACGTATGCGTAACCCGGTGTGACATTGGGTTACGCCGTAACTACGCGGGTGACTACGACGTTGTTACGTCGTAGTCACGCATACGCATCCGGTCTGCTCCAGCCAAGGCTGGTTACGCATACGTCTACGCTTACACTTACGCAATCGAGCTGAGAACACAACGCAGGCCCCGTGCCCGGCTGCAGCAGCCATATTACTGTTTTTTACGCTGTTGTGCACGATGTCTCACGAAGATTGGGTACTTATATGGTCCTAGTAGTTCATCTGACAAGGAAGAAGCAATATTACTACTATTGTGCCAGAATACTTCTGCGTGTGCAAAAAGAAAATGGGTCCATGATAGTGTTGCGCCCGACGCCTAGCAACTTGTTTCGTTAAATATCCTGACGTACAGGTGTTTTCAGAAGGCTGAAATATGTTTTCAGCCGTTGCCAGAAGAGGCTCTGTCACCTCCCAGTTGATTACAATTTCGACCAAGTTGCCGTGGTTTTCAGGCGCCTGAAACATGTTTTCAGTCCGTTTCAGGCTATTTCCCATCGATCCATGCAATATCCTGAAAACCCGTTTTCAGGCGTTTTCAGGACCCCTTATGGACCTTTGAAGGACATTTCACTATAGAGCCATATTTGCATAGGAGTGAAAGAGATAGCACTACTAGAAAGAGATAGCAGACGTTCGAATATTCTAGACTACTGTTCTAGAATCAATCGAAGGAAAAGCACTACTAGAAAGAGATAGCAGACCTTCGAATATTCTAGGCTACTGTTCTAGAATCAATCGAATGAAATGAACGAGAGCTATTACTGTAGAAAGAGATGCAAGTATGGTCTAGTATGATCCAGAACATTCTCGGGTTAGCTGCGTCGTATATAAGACCAGTCGGCGAGGGCGAAGTTAGTCAGTCAGTTTATGGAGAGGACTCGAGAAGAAAGTGAGTTAGTGAAAACGGTTCGAGAAGTCAGTTCGGTGAGATGGCTCGAGAAGAGAGCCAGTTTGTGAAGATGACTCGAGGAAGAAGTCAGTTCCAGGGAATGGCTCAGAAGTCAGTCAGTTGGTGGAGAGGACTCGAGAAGAAAGTGAGTTAGTGAAAACGGTTCGAGAAGTCAGTTCGTTTTGTGGAGAGGACTCGAGAAGAGAGTCACTTCGAGGGAATGGCTCAGGGAAGAAGTCAGTTGGTGAAGATGACTCGAGGAAGAAGTCAGTTCCAGGGAATGGCTCAGGAAGAAGTGAGTTGGAAGAAGTGGATAAAGGAAGAGAACTTTTGTTAAGTGATAGTTGAGTGATAATTAAGTGTGTTAAGTAGTGTTAAGTAGTGTTAAGTAGTGTTAAGTAGTTTTAAGTAGTGTTTTAGTTATGTAAAGTGTTAGTGTAAATAAATAAGTCATCTCTTGGATTATTATTGTGCATTTTCTATCCATACGAACCCCGAGCTCGTAACAATATAAATGAAAGAAGAGAAACACATAGTGAATATCATAACCTTTGCCGTGAACTTGAATCGTATGAGGATCGATTTAAAAAAAAAACACTTTTTTGTAATAAAATACAACTGACTGGAATTTCGCGCGTAGGGCAACGCACAGCAAAGGTACGTGCGTGTTCAAATTTGTTCGGTGTGACGTCCAAAATGGCGCGCGATTGAATACAACGTCATCAACGCGACGTTGCCGTTCTGCTCTGCGTAAGGTACGGCGTAAGTCACGCAGCCTGTTTGTGTCTTGGGAGCTGCGTTGCGTAGGGCTACGCATTAAGTCGACGCGCACGTCTTCTTACGCAAGCAGTATGTCCTGTCTCATACATTTCCATACATTACAACTCAGTGGTACGTGCGCGTCTACGCTTACGTCTACGCATACGCATCCGGTCTGCTCCAGCCTTAAATATCGAATGTTTGCTATGTTTTGAAAATCCTATCAAGCAAATGTCAATTTGCTTGATATGAATTTTCAATTTGCATTTTTTGCGCCACTGCGGTGAACGGCAACGATAGTGAAGCGAATGTCACCCTCACAGCTGTGAAAGTTGTGTCGCTGACGCGTAGGCAGCACATGACACATAAATACAAGGTATACGTACACGAACCCCAGTTAAAAAGCTTCGCTTTAGGGCCGGTTTCACCATGCTCTGTTAGTTACTAATCAAGGATTAAAAGACCGTTAAATCTAACCTTAGCTGTCAAACGCGAACATTTTGACATATTTAACGGCCCTTTAATCCTTTGTTAATCTAACAGAGGATGGTGAAACCGGCCCTTAGCCACGTCTGGCTTAAGCTTTGCGTTTGACGTATGACGTGACGTAGGTACCTAATGGTTATAAAACTAGGCTTGCTGTTGACTCAGACAAAGGGAACTAATGGACAGGCCGTGATTTAGGTTATGTACGTATGAAAATGACAAACTCAGCGGCTGCCAAGGGATTAAAATAGAATAGAGAAGAAGAATAGGCATTGGATAAATTCCCGCGTAGATGATATACTAACAAAAAATTGAATAAATATGGGTTTAAAAACTTTAACGATTACTCGACCCTTTTTAAAATAGGGTAGATTTTTAATAACTCTGATTTTTCTGTTGTTGGAACCATACATTTTCCACGAGACTGACTGTAGTTGTTTTATAGTTAGATATAATCGTAGTGTTTTCAAAAGCTGCAATAAAACAATAATATTTCCTATTGTCATGTCGGTCCACCTAGATTCAGGCTAAATACCACCAGTCCGTTACCAGAGTTAGCTAATTAGCAAACATTACCTCCTTTTAGGTTATCTCACTAAACGAACGCACTGGGAGATAATCAGCATCCCCTTTCAAACGTGGTAACTTTGGTAAACCTTCTCAATGATAAGCAAATCTATGGGGATGTAAATCTTTGGATTTTTTCAGGCTCATAAATAGTAATCATCATCAAGATCAGCCTCATATATTTCCAGGAAGAAAGATTATCATCCCGCTCCATGCACCGACTTCCGCAGTCCTCACAATGTCTTCATTCCTAGGATAGGAAGGCGTCTCACGCTTCAATAAAAAAGCCCAAATGAAAAAGAGTAATGATGAAGTTTAATTGGACTTCTTCGGGCTCAAAAATAATAATAATCATCATCAATATCAGCCTTATATATTTCCAGGAGGCAGGAAGTAGGATTCTCATCCCGCTCCATCCACCGACTTCCCGCGGCCCTCACAATGTCTTCACTCCTAGAGAGGGCGTATCGCGCTTCAATAAAAACACGCGAATGAAACAGGCTGATGATGAAGTGGAATCTAACTTACCATTGGCATCCTTAGCCTCAAGTCCGTCAGCTTCGAGCACGCAGCAGCCTAGGACGACGGTCGGCGGGCGCTCGCTGCCGGCGGAGCGCAGACCGCGCGCGTGCATGTCGGCCGTCATGCGAAAGGCTTGCCGCGCATACTCAATGACCTCATCCTTGTAAGCAGCGAACTGGCCGTCCGGGGCCGGTGCTCCCACTGTGTTTTCGATGCAGTACAGCACCTAAACAGAACATTTTATTGTTTTGATAAATAACATAATAAACTGTATTTAAAGGCAGCAGGCGAACCACATAACTCCTGAATCGATAACAGAAGATCGTGTGAGCTCTGTATAATCAGCATACTTATCTCTTCACTCGGCATTTTAAAAATAATACTACTGTACTACTTGTGATTTATTATGAGTTATTTACTTAGTAAATACGGGTATGTGTAAAATTTAATGCTTTGACGTACCTCTGACTACCGCCTCTAGACATCCTCAAAGAACCTCGAGTTGGTTTAATACTCTAAGGGGGTAACCCTAAGAATTAGGGTGAAATCACACTTATAAAACTCACATCAACTGTAAGACCGGGGCACGAGATATAAGTAACTCGTCAGTTCTCTTAGTATTCAAAATCCTAGGCTGTACCCGGAATCATAGACTCGTCCAAACATTACATTTGAAAGTATAAGTACGTTTATATTTAGGTACTGATCTGTACGGCCTTTCAGGAAAAGTTAAACCTGCCTTGTGTAAGACCCCATGTCGAAACTCCGAAGGGAAAACCGCAGCAGGTAGTTAGAGAGCACCCACTTCTACAACAATAACATTGGATCTTTGTTCTAAAAATATTTACTGAAACGCAATATTGTGTCATTTCCGTAGGAATAAGTATGTGCAAGCCAAAGTTTCATGTCCGGGTCGGGCGTGCTTGTTTGCATTTTGTAGTTTGTACGAATATGTAGGGTAGGGATCTATGCTTCGTTCTATTTCGTTTATTTCAGGTGGATATATTGTGTCCACGAAGATATTCTAGTGAGTTTTCAGACACTACTTTAATCTCCGACAAGATATAGGTATACCCCGATTTTTAACATTATTTAAGGATGTTTATTGGGCTACATCAAAATTTTTGATTTGGTTCATATTCCTTGATTCCGTTTTTTTTTGTGGTTTGTTCTTCCTGTCACATTCGCCCTGAGACATGTGGGAGGATGTAGGACTGCGTGGAAACAGCTTAGTAACAACGCGACTATGGTCCTTCAAGAAGGGCATAATCTTCATTAGGTAATTAAGAACACAACGAAGAATAAGAGAGATGCTATCTACACTAATATCTACACTAATATTATAAAGAGGAAACATTTGTA
Source organism: Chloroclysta siterata (assembly GCA_932294275.1). NCBI lineage: Eukaryota > Metazoa > Arthropoda > Insecta > Lepidoptera > Geometridae > Chloroclysta > Chloroclysta siterata. The sequence continues at coordinate 21,393,595 of OW028590.1, read as the reverse complement.
TTTTTGTATTTTTGTATTTTTGTATGTAACGAATAGGCTCAAAAACTACTGGTCCGATTTCAAAAATTCTTTCACCATTAGAATGCTACATTATCCCTGAGTAACATAGGCTATATTATATTTAAAAAAAAATCAGGGATCCTTACTAAAACTTCAATAATGTAACCCAAGGTGGAAAACAAAAACCTTACATCGCGTGCGCTGCGTAAACTATTGAAGATAGAACAGAATAATGTACTACGATTTTGTAGAACACGTCATCATCTACAAAAAATGTCGCAACAGCATATGTCTAACTATTATAGTTATGTCACAATAAGTGTTCTTTTATTATAAAAAATTAATTGAAATGCCTCCGCTAGAAAAGGGTCTTTATTTGTACCTTGGTATTAATCCTTATCCAAACAAATCATTTCATAATTAAGACGATTTCAATACCTATAGATTAATTCTTAAATTTTTCAAATCGGACATTCCATTCAAAAGATATGACGAAATAAAAATGTTAACGGGTGGGTCCACGGGTCACACGCGGGGTGCGATTTCACTCACTCAAGGAGAAGCGCGTGCAAATGTATGAAATAAGTAGACGCGAGGCTCGAACCCACGGTCTAAGTTTATCCTAAAATGTTCAAAAAATTTATGACCACCCATGCGAAGCTGGGACAGGCCGCTAGTATCTAATAACCGAGGTTTTCTTTTGATGAAAAAATTCTTGATTGAATTCATTATTACTTGTTGATTGAGTGAGCGAAGTGAACGAAAATCTTACAGTCCACTTGGGCGATTTGGCATTTTATGTATGTTTGTCGGGCTTTAACTTTCGAACCCTTGATCCGATCTGCATGAAAGTCGATAGCTTGTACTTGAGAAATTTACTGGTAAGTAATATATGAGTTAAAACGATGGATCGATGGATTACGATTTATTAAGATATGGGTTTTTTAAGGGGGCGAAATAAAATAAAAATACAAATCTCAGTTCGGGGCGAACCACTAGTACTTATAAGACAATAAAAGAGAAGCTACAATGGATAAGTAGGTGAATACCACAATTGATACGACTTATTTGTCGAACACTTATTTGAACATTATCTCGATGGCTTTACTCATCCGCGAACAGAAATTTGGCTCTTTGCCAAGCAGTAGTAAGCTTTCTACCATCTGTTATCGTCGTAAAGCTTTGGATCCTTATGAAGCTATGAAGTGACGACAGTCATTTTTTAAACCCAAATTTATAAAGACATTTTAAGCTTATGTACATTTATTTTCAAAGAAAATTACAATGAACATATTTACAAAATGTACCAATAACACATGAAACAGTTGAGCTATCTGCAGACAGTTGCAAACGATCTGGAGTTATCAGCTGATCCAAATCAGTGCCAATCGGAAGCGTCCCCAAGAATTGCCACACTGAATGGCAACGCTGGCGCTGATGCGCTGAGCCAGATACGTACCAGAAATATAATAAATACGTTATGAAGACGTACTCCATACCTCAGTATAAAGATGTTCATGGTCCTTGTGGGACAGTTGGGCAGACACGCTGGGCAGGCCGAGGTCCTGGGCCGCTGGTGGCGGACGCTCGGCACGGCCCTCAGCAAGGCGCAAGGCCGCCAGGCGCCTGTTCTCTTGACGCCACGACAGCGCCGTAAAGCTTTCAAAGTAAGATCCATCTGTTTCTTGAACCCTGTATGGACACGAATTTTGATTTCAATAATAAGACACATTTATAACATGTACTTTCTAAAAGACTAATCATAACTTTCCATAATTTGCAAAGTTACATGCGCCTTGTTAACAAACCGCAAAGCATTTTGCTTTATCTTTAAATTATGCTTTTTTCTTTCAGACAAGCAAAGTCCCTTTTATCAAACATTTACATTCAGTCTAATAAGAACTGGAAGTGTTCCAAACAAAGTAGAACAATTTACCAGTTCACGCCATACCGTGGCAGCTATGTCTGCAATCTTCATGCATTATGTATTGTTGTGGCAAAGAGTACAGTAACAGTAAGGTGTAGAAGGACACAACACATGTTGTGGTAGAGTAGAGTACCTAACGGCCGTTTCTGAAAGCCCGATCAAAACTAATCAAATGTCAAGTCACTTGCTATATATTCGATGTAATAGCTGAAATGGCGAGTGATTTGACATCCGATTAGGTTTGATCGAGCTTTCAGAAACCGGCCGTAAGTGTAGTAAATATCACATCAAAGATAAATCAAATGAAAAATAACGAGTAGGTACCCTACCTAACTAATGTTCCTTCCAAAAACTACAGAATTCTCGTATATTGTCAATGTATAGTATGATATAGTGTGTTTTTTTTACTTCGCATTTTAGTACAATTGCATGCTAAAAATTGTCCGACCGTTAAAAACTGTTTACGCAAAGGATTCCAAGAAAATCATGGAAGCGTATATTTTCCGTCGCTGTACGCTACAAAAGGCAGGAGGAAAAGTAGGTACCGTAAACGTTTCCCTCATCCCTGATTATTCACCGTCGTTTTTTGATTAAAAATCTTTTGAAATTTATTTTATTATTGTGATCGTACGATCGTACTGACCAAAACTACTAAAATAAAGTTATACCGATTGTCGTTACGTTTTCATGTCAACTATGTATTTGATTTAGCTAAAATAAATTAATAAAACCTACATAACTAACAATGTAGCGTGTCATTTGATTGAGTAAATTCCAACCTTAAAACTTAAAAAAAGATGTTCAGCGATGTGCTTGTTTGTTTTATGAACATTTAGTACCCCAAGTATGAGTTGTATTTACCATATTTGGTTTTTCGTTTTTGTTCCGTGTTCATTGCGGGTTTTGTATGAAGATGCGATAGAGATACCAATACGGAACTTTATGTTTTACTACTAATTTTCATTATACTTGCAACATAAAGTTCCGTATCGAGAAACCAAATATGGTAAACACAACTCATACTTGGGGTACGAAATAAACGGGTTAAGATCCCACTACTTAGGTGCGTCGAGTCAGAGCCGTCTTGTAGGCTTCTACATTGCTATAATAGTGACTATGTATCAGTCGCAACATCGCAACATAATACCACAGAGCTTAACTACACAATGTACAGTGACACAGTGAGACGTCAACAGCCAAAGTGATGAAGGATCTCGGACTATCTCGGATGGCCGGAAGGAGCACCATTCATCATCTCTACCTGCGCAGCTGCCGGGACTAGATAATGTCACGTGAGACTTTATTTAAATAAAACCTCGTTCTCGAATGCATACGTAAGAGCCCAGTTTGTATTCCATCGTGACTTTCTTTCTGTTTATTATTGATAAGAGTCACGACATGTTTTTACAACAGAAATAATTTAAGCTCCAATCGAATCTACGAAAAATAAATAAGCTTTAAAAGAAATTTTATAAGTTTTTTCTACGCACGACGGTATGACCTAGTCAGATGATACACATTACATAACTGGATGCTAGATGTAATAATGAGGTACGAGTGAGTACATAAATTGTATTGTACCGTAATAAGTAACATACTCTCTGTAAAAAAGGTTGAAATTATGTCAAGGCTAGGAGCCTGACCGAACTTCCATCCCGCATAAAAATTTCCTTTATTCATATGCAAAAGGATATTCAATAACTTACCTCGTTCTACTTTCTGTATCTAACCTAGTTTGGGTACTTTAGCTAACTAGGAAACTGAACTAATCAATTTTTAACAAATGAATTCAACATAGAGCAACACGGAGGGGAGTGGCCGTAGCGTTTTTTACCGATACAAAACTGTCTGCCATTTTTTGCGGGGGGAAATTTGTGTTACGCACACTTTCTCTAATTCCCACACAAAAATAATCGTCTGTCACTACGAAACTCACACATACCTAATTAAAAATACACTAACAATTTCATGCACACATAGATACATTCTGTGTCCTAACAGTATGAGGTGACACTGACAATTTGCTTACAGCCGTAGTTGTAACAACTGTCGATACGCATTATCGATAAATTCAAGAACTCGGTTAATAATTTCGGGAAATTAGGTTTTTAAAGTGATAGAAAGGTAAGATGTTATCATAAAAATGGACTTTATTTATTACGTAATACAATAATTATCACAATAAACTTAATGTTTATATCATTTTAATTGATCGAGTGAGCGAAGCGAACGAAGATCTTAGTTTCAACTTGGGTGATTTGGCATTTTATGTATGTATGTATGTTTATCTGGCGATAACTTTAGAACCGTTGATCCGATCTGCATGAAATTGAATATGTCGATAGCTTGTACTTGAGAAATTTACTGGTAAGTATATGAGTAAAATCGGATGAAGGGTTTTTGAGATACGGGGTTTTTTAAGGGCGCAAAAAAAAAAAAGTTACATAAAAAAATCAAGTTACATGTCATATAAAAAGGCTTTGTTTGGACATTCCAAAAACATTTTTACTTTTTCTCTGGGACGCTCGGTTTTTGAGATACAACAAAAAAGTTAAATTAAGATAACTAACGACCCATGAGCTCCCATCTGTAAGAGTTTTGTTGACATTAAGGTTTTTCTACTGGTCGGCCAGTTCCTTTACTTTTTCTTATTTTTTTTTCTTGAAATAAATTAAAGAGGTACTCAGTTCTCATAAAATGGTGACGACGACCAGGTCTGATGATGGAGCCAAGGTCTGTTCAACGGAACTCTTCAATAAATAGGCCAATAGAGTTGAAACCTGGTTATCATACCAAGTTAGTAAGCGGTAGTCAGAAAAAAGTCCCAAGACAATGTTTGGACGTGCCTCTGACTACTACCTACTCAAAGTTTTGATGCGTTCGTCGGGTCGCATCACGAGATCTCAGTTCGGGGCGAACTACTACTTGTAGTTGTATCTTTCACTGGTTTTTAAAATGGATTAGTTTTCTATATACAGTCGTGGTCAACTAATTAGGGACATTCATGATAGTGAAGAGTAATAACCGGATTTGTACATATAAATATAAAACTCTATTGATTTCTCAGTAACTATTATTTGCATAATTTGGTCCGATTATTATGCTATAAATGGCTGTAAATAAAAGATTCAATAAATAGAAAAAAGTGTTTAATATCAAAGGTTAACCATGTATTCAATTTAAGGTATAATTCTGTAGCTGGACATTTAATTAAGGACAGTAAAGTAAAATTTAAAATAGAGTTAAACAAAACTAATAATCTGCAGTATTTTAATTTCTTTGACAACTCCATTTTATTACGGGTAAAATCAGTACCCAGTAGCAAAACCTTTGTTAGTAATTACCGCTTGACACCGATGTGGCATAGACATTATCAGTTTCTGACATGTTTCGATAGGAATGTTTGCCCATGCCGCACAAAAAGCTTCATTAAGTTCATCTAAAGTTGTGGTACGATAAGTGGCAACTTTTTTCTTGATTTCGTGCCAAAGGTGCTCAATTGGGTTGAGGTCCGGGCTATTTGCTGGCCAATCTAGCACTGTTACCGACTGACTGTTAAGAAACAACTTGACTGAACGGGCGGTATGTTTCGGGTCGTTATCATGCTGAAACGTCCATATAATAGGGAGATGTTCCTCAGCATAGGGAAGCATAGTTTCCTCTAATATTGCCTTGTATTGATGTTGGTCTAAGTTACCCTGAACTTTCCTCACAGGTCCCACTCCACGTCCAGAAAATGAACCCCACATTTTAATGTTTCCAACGCCATGTTTCACCTGTTTTTTTGTGAATCTTGGATTCATTTCCGCTTTTACAGGACGCCGTACGTATTGCCTTCCATCTGAAGAAATCAAATTAACCTTGGTCGCGTCAGAGAATAATACATGTTGCCATTGGGCGTAGGTCCAATGTCCATATTTACGTGCAAACGCCAAACGTGCATTTCTATGTTCTTTCTTCAACAACGGTACTTTGCGAGCCACTCTTCCAAACAACCCTGCTTCTACCAGACGTCGTCGGACGGTCCTCGCTGATACACCGGCTCTTTCGTATGCCCCAAACACTTCGTGTTTAATTAAAACAGAGCCTAGAAACGGATCTTTCTTAGCTAACCTGGTTATCATTCTATCTTCTTGCGGAGTTGTTTTTCTCGATCTTTTTTTTCTGGGCACATTTAAAGCTGTGTTGTTGCGCCTGAAATGTTGCACTGCATTGCATACCATAGTTTTTGAACAATTTAAATATTCTGCTATCCTTCGGTATGACCAACCACGCTCGACGAACTTCATGATAATTTTTCGTAGTGTTGCATCGCAACTTTTATTTTTGCCCATTTTTCTTCAAAATAATACACAAAACTTAAAATTAAAAATCTGGATTGCCGCCAAAACTACCACGAAACAATAGGAGAAGAAATAAAACAAATATCGATATTCAGATTTTGAAAATAGAACGCAATATCTCAGTGTCCCTAATTAAATGGCCAGTTAGCATTCTTTGAACAAATAGCACTGTGATAATCTATCAGCTATACCGTAAAGAGGTTTAATGTTTAAGAAGTTGTTATTGTTTGTATAATAGGGCACATAAATGACTAATTATAGTTACATGTAAGAGATATGGAATATTGTTTAGACTCTTTGGAAAATAAAAAATAAATTCACAATTTGGTTTAGCTAGAGAGTGTCCCTAATTAGTTGACCACGACTGTATATGACGAATACATTTTTATTGGTTTTCTTTTTTCATTAAGAAAGAAATGCTTGTACCAGTATATTTTTCCATTACTAATCTTGTCAGTTCCATTAATGGTGCCCTCGACTAATTTCCTTCTATTGTTCGCCAACACTTGAAAGTCAGAGGTCTTGAAATGATTTGAGCAAATTACACTATTTCTTGTGGGCGTCCAGGTTAGTCTGATAATATAAAATTTCTTCCATGCATCCCTAAAATTTGGATCTTTAGGAAACCTGCAATAAATAAATAATAAACATTATGGTTCAGACTAAGTAATTATAGTAAAATGTGTTTGTACTCGTAAGTATTGTATTATATTTAATGTAATGCAATTTTATTAAAAAACTATTTATATTAAAATAAAGCTCACAATATAATATTTTAAATTAATCAGTAAACTTAAATCACAAAGAGTCTGTATCCTTTGCCTTTGCCATTTTTATCGATAACTATCTACAAACAAACCGGGAACAACACTATCGCTCGGCGACAGCGACTTCTAGGAAATGTCTCGGATCAGTCGCTCGACCGATCCGCTTATTGTATGAAGGCGAGCGGCCTGTGTTTGTAAACAAATCGGAAACAACACGACCGATAATATTGTGATTTTTAAGTTTAAAAGAAGTTTAAAGTAATAATGTGGTAAAAAATTACTTACATATGAAAGGTAACGCCATCTTTTTGTAAATTTGACGTGGCAGATGTCTTTTTGCAGCATAAAACAGAACAATTCGGCATTTTTTAAAGGACATTGATTCTGTCCCGCAACTAGATTTAGTCTAGCGAGCAGTGCGGCTGCAACTAGTTTTATTGTACGCCTAGGACCGTGTGGACTTGTACTTTGACAGAGGGGAATGCCTGCGAAGGCTACTCCCCTCCGGTCCGCCGGTGGCCCGTGTTGCTCTAAGGAATTCAATAACTACCATAAGACCACAGATGCAGCACCAAATCATCATTTTGATAGGCAATGCATTATAAAATAATAACTCAGCTGAATTATATAAATGTAATAAAACCACGGACCTCTGGGGCATTTCTGTGTGCACCGTAAAACCTGTGATTGATATTAATGCACCAGATTTAGCTTTTACATTCAACCAATGTGTTGATTGTATTCCCTGACCTAATGAAACATAGTAAAATAACACCCTTATTTAAATCAAGTAGTAATTCTAACTCCAGTAACTTTCGCCCGATATCAGTACTACCTACATTTAGTCAAATTTTCGAAAAACTTATACTTTTAATCAGTTACAAAGGCACTTTACTATGGATAACTTACTTCACAGTAAACAATTTGGATTTACAAGGTTTCTTTCAACCACTGACGCTGGTGTTGAGTTAATAATAATAATAATAATAAAAAAACATAATATATTTCAGACCTGGGAACAGTCGCAAGGCGCCTTTTGTGTGACTTTTCCAAGGCATTTGATTGTGTGCTCCATGAAATGTTGGTCAGGAAACTGAAGCACTATGGTGATAGAGGTGTTGCTCTAGACCTGCTTATTTCTTACTTAAATGGCAGAATACAAAGTGTTGACGTGAATAGAAAGCGCTCTCCGGGGTCAGTGGTAAAAATGCTGATGTAAAAATCCAAAACGAAAAAATAGAACTCGTGGACACCACCGTATTTTTAGGCTTAACCATAGATAATAAGCTTCAAAGGGGCCCATACATAGGCAAATTGTCGAAGAGACTTAGCTCTGCAGGATACGCAGCCAAAAAGATCCGCCTTCTTACAGACGTGGACACCGCTAGACTTGTCTATTTCAGCTACTTTCATAGCATTATGTCCTACGGCATTTCGTTGTATAGTAGTGCTGCGCATATCAACACCATATTTGTGATGCAGAAGAGGGCTGTTCGTGCAATTTATAACATGAATCGTTACGAAGAGAATAAAGATGAATGAGAATGAAGAGAATCGTTACGAAATAAGTTTAAAGAAATAAATGTAATGACTTTACCTTGTCAGTACATATATACGAAAATTTGATGTAGGTATGTTGGAAAAAAGATTAATTTAGGTATTTGTCAAAAAGAGCGACAAACATAATGTTAACACAAGAAATTAAGATAAACTCGCTGTTCCCACTACTAGGCTCACTAAGTAAGCAAATCGTTTGCAGGACAAAGAAGTTTCTTGCCTGTTCTTTCTAAGCCTTGGTCGTTGTAGATTCACCTAGTATATAAGACGTTTCAAAGTGATCCTTGTGATTGTACTGAATAAAGAGCGTTTTGATTTATGATTTTGACCACCAAACACGTATTTCCGAGGACAAACCCTTCATTAAAATGTTTTATTACACAATAACCGCAGTAACAATGCATGACGTGGCGCGGTTTAATCACTGGGGGATGACAGGATGGCTGGTGACCGGAAAGACTCACACACGACCATTGTGACCATGATAACTTTATTTTTTTGTTTGTTACCAGCAAAACGAGTCCCAAATCATATTTCCTGGTAATCATATTCTGATTTCCACGAAACAGACTTAATTTCGGTTTGAATTTAAGATAATAGCAATTAGCAAATAGCAGCCTTATTTTCGTTGTTGCTGATATTTAATTTTATAGTTATGTAACTGTTCTTGACTGATCGAGGAAATATTATTACTTCTAAGCATTCTCAAATGAAGCCGTCCAACTTTTATTAGTTAAGCCACAGATAAGAGAATACTAGTAGTTAAGCAAAAGTGATTTTTATTATTAGTGATAATAAGTATTAAAGGACCTTTTTCATTATGGGCCTGGTCTATGTAAACCACATTGAAAAATTGGAAAAAAATAAGAGATTACCATATAAGTATAATTTCTTTAATTTGTAGGCAAATAAAGTTGCTATACCTGGCTTTGTTTTCATGGATTCTGGTTCTCGCGATTTGAATACCGTCGATAAATGTTTTCCAACAACTACAGCTTGAAATTCAGGTATGGCTTGCTTACTCTAGCATAGCTTACTCAGTCGTTCATATATGCTTAGTCAAGCGACCTTTTATTTTTCAGTGATGTATTGTGATAACGCAATCGCAACATCGCGCTGAATTTTCTGTAACTGTAGTCATAACGTGTCTCATACAGAAAAATATTTATTTAATTCTAATTTCGATTAGAATCGATTTAATTTTAATTTAAAACAAGCGTAAGTAAAAAACAAACGAAACAAAGCTATACAAATACAACAGTATGCCAAATCTAAGTTTCGTTTTTCGTACCTCTTTTTACTTTTTCGTAACGTCAGACCTTTTTTAAACAAACCCACAAAGTCTCTATAGTAAACATGCCTGACGTAACGAAAAACTAAATACGACTTGGCACTGGTACTGGAATTGATACTGTTGTCAAAATTACATTTCACGCATGTCAGTCCGCCATATTTTTAGTGCATTATGTTGCTCTCTTTGACCAAGAAAATCTTGAAGGGCAAGAAAAAGAAGTAAACATAAAGCAAATAAGCAGTTAAAAACAGTTATTAAATTGCTAAGCTATATTTATATAATTGTACTCAGACCCGACCCCGGCTCCATATATTGATTAAACAGTTCCTTTACTTACATAACTTACATATGCACATACTTTAAGAAACCCATTAAATTGGCATAAAAACCATTGTAATGCCACAACGGGGCTCATGTCCTGGACATATTGTTACCTACCTAAGAACTACCTGTATACAACATGAAACAATAAATAAATGATTATGATTATTTATATGTTTACGTGACACATAAGAAAATTGTCCCCAAAACGTAGGCAAAGTGTAAAAAAGATATTGGTAACTAATATAGGACAACAAAATCGGTCGTCACTCAGCTATAATGTAATTTTGCATAATAGTTTTTGATGAACGCTATAACGCTGGTCTTCCGAAACGCCTTGCGTACTTTACCTACTCATAAAAGATAATAACACACCTACTAGATTGTAATTAATAATCAAAGATGATTGGGCAAAACCGATAGGTAGGTGCCTACTTACTTACACAATTTCCAGACATTATTGGTAACTTCGATAGCGAATCTAAAAATCCCACCGGCAGCTCATTTAGCACGTATTTACGCGCTCAAGTAGGTACCAATTTATACCAACGAGCTCCAGTTGGGTAATACTGCCCCACGTTTTTGCTACTATAATAAATTTTATAAAAGTTGTAGAACATGAAAATAATTTATAGAACTATTGAAAATGAGTGTAGGTCTTATAAAATATGGCGACATATTTTTCCCTTCAATTTGAGTAATAAACTTTTCAGTGTTACTAAAAACGCTATGAAATACAGAGCATCCTCCCCGCTTTTTTAAACGTAAAAGATAAAATTTCGTCAGAAGGTTCCGGAATTTAGTTAAAAGTTCCATTTGATGTTCCGCGGCTAAAATAGCGAATGCAGGAATGACGCTGAAAATAAATATCTTTAACAAAGGACTTGCTACGTATGAAGCCTTCATTTGATATGCTATGTGGACATCAAGATGAGTGGGCATTGGATTGAAATAAGTTTTGTATTCATTTGCTTTGTTTTCAACATAACAATCTGAATCTCTTCAAGGCAAGAGCGAATAGGTGTCTTCTAGACCATTATAATAAAAAAAACATTTTTATTGAGCATCAGATTAAGTTGACTTCTTCATAATAATACAACACTGAAAGTTTTATTTCTCAATCATATTCAGTTAGGTAAAGAACACGCTAATAATCCGATTACTATTCAAAAATTGTATTTGTTGAGTCTGAGGTGGAAACCTGTAATTGGCCATACTATTGAATCAAACTTAGTACAAGTTTTTATCGCTGTTGGTTTCCCAATAAATAAATAAACACAAAAATTGCTAGTTCTCACTCCTGAAGCTTTATCCGATTGTCAATTACTTTTGACGATGACTGTACCTGCCTATCTTAAAAATCACATAATTCACATGACCCACTCCACACTGAAACCACAATATTATGTACTATGCTCAAACATCAAAAGTTTCGTACAAAATTGTTGCCAATGTACAAATTTAACCCAATTTTCCTCATACCTCATTGGACGCCTCAGCCTGACCGGCGGATCTCAAGGGAAATATTGTTATTATGATATGCAGTGGTACAGTTATCATATTATTGAAATTAAGGAGGAGTGAGGAGTTCAAAACAATTTATAAAATTATGAAGTATATTTTCGTGCACGTGACTCATCAGATAGTGGTACCTTCCTAAGAGCAATGGAGCCCACGCTCTTTGTTGGCTAGGTAACGTCAAAATTAATCAATCGATAGGCAATTATGGAAAGTGGGCCTAATCCAATCATAACACTGACCTTCCTACACTCCATCATCCTATGTAATTGATGTCAAACGAGTGTAGATTAATAGCGTTATTGTAAGTAGGTCATCGGGGTGACCTGTTGCATGTCCTTGCGCGGTCGTATATATGTTGCCTCAAAGCTTAGAGCCTAGCGCTGGCTCGGCACATCAAGCACGATTTGTTTTTATGTTTTTTGGTGTTCTGTCTTGCTAAAACTGCGATTAATATTCCAGGACTCAGCACGCACGAAAATGGCGCTTATATAGCGTCAAAAATGATAAAGTCTGAATTGAGGTTGGTGGTTGGTTGTTGCGTGGTTGGTTTGTGCGTTACAAGAGATATAGCATGTCCTTCATAGCAAAGTGGAGAGGACCTACAAAAATAAAATTTTTCTTTGACCGCAATTTTACATGTTAATATTACCTAAATAAATTAATAAATTTGGTCATTTTCACACAGCGCTTAGCCCTCAGGTAGCCATTTTGAACGCAAACTGCATGTCGAAGAAACTGGAAAGCCACTACAAGACTTTGTATAAGGGTCTTTTTTTATACTACTAGCTGATGGAACAAGCAGATGACCCACCTGATGTTAAGTAGTAGCCATCACCATAACAAAGCATTGACTCGTAAGTCACATTGGTCACATTGGTCTGGTGACTCATGAGTTTATTATCGACGTTCGCGATCTCAAGAAGACTGCTAATATTGAGCTTAGAGATATCGCAAAACGTCTAATCTAATCCAAGCAAATAAAAAATCTAAGCAAACCTTGTTATGTATAACAATTATAAGTGATTTTATTATTATTACACGCTATAAACCTGATTTTATCTGTTCTAAGCTGTGCCTCTCCACTCGCTATACTGCCCCACTCACAGCTCACAACCCTTTCCAATCATCGGCGCGAGATTAACAGCTCTCACCTCGACATGAAAATCTCCATCAAACCACTTTCGAAAGGCTCTGGAAAACTCTGCGCGAAAATGCGTTATCTATGGAAATGTACGGATACTCTCGTAAAACAGGAATAAACTTTGTACCTGTCGATCAATTCATTGTTCTAACTTTTAATTGGCGTAATAACACACGGCACATTCTAAAAAAAACCTCACGAAAAACATTTTTTCTTCAATGGCTTGCGTGCGTTTAAAATGTTTATTTCCTGGAAACAAATTGAGTCGTAACATTTTTAACAAAGCGCGGCGATACTTCGAATTGATAGGTTTCGTAATAAAAATGAATTCGTAATTTTGGTCCGGACCACTAAAGACTTACCTTCCCACCTTCAAGTAAACAAAAAATTTATTACATTTGAAGTGGCAGAATAAATAAGAGGCAGAAGGCACCCGTAGCGGGCGTTTTAATCAAATTTTCTATTAGACCAAATGGGACCCCCGCTGACAAATCGATTTATCTAGCTATTGCCCGCGTTTATTTACGTCCCGCCTCTCGCTTTGTTTATGGTGGCCACTAAGGAAATTAAAGACGCAAAGGTAATCCTTGCACAAGACACAAGGATTTATCAAGCTCTATGTGACATTGAAGTTCCCATAGACAATAAAATGAGCCGCTGCTTGTTAATTTAACAAATTAACCGACAGAGGGCTACTCGATTAACGGAAAATCTCTTTTGGAAAATCGATTTACTATTTACTATTCGCTTGCCGTGCAGTCAGCACGGTAAGCGACCGCAGATAGCGATAAATTTGTTTATTCAACAATCAACGACTGGTTTTACTGCTACTGCTATCTGCTTGTTCTTAAGTAATTGACCCACTGCCGCCGGTCACTCAGAGTGGATGGGTCAGCGTTCATTTGCTCACAGGAAGTGAAGTCAAAGGGTTAGGCTATTTGATTATAATTGTCATTTTACTGTAACAGAGCAGCTCCTGGATTGGTTTTAGTAAGCAGGCATCAATGGCTTTTAGCTTCAAGGAAAACTAAATTCTTACCTACAATGGATGTAATGTTAAGACTATAATACCCAAACTCAATATTTGTATGAAATGTCTCTTCATTAGCAAAAATTCAATGTAATTTTAACCCTTAGTTACTCGCGCCTAAAACTTACGAAAGTACTCGCGTGGGGTGCTTTACGCCCCGGTTTTAGAATTAGAAAAAATCTACCAAATACATGCAAAATCAGACTTTTATTTATGATAAATAGGTAATCTTTTGACTTAAAGATTAAACTCCAATTAAACAGGTAAACTCTTTTATAAACAGATGGTGCCATAAACATTTTTTTTAAATCATTATAGGAACTAATTTTATTCATTGCATTTCTGACATGTCGGAATAACATGGTCACTGCGCACATTTTGATGGCATTTATAACATAACTAGTGGCTTCCCGCGGCTTCGCACGCGTTGAAGTGGTGGGCCGTGATTGAGCCACAAACATCCAAACATCGTAACTCTCGCATTGAGTTGTATATTATTAGGGTAGGATTTTAAATACCTACATAGGTATAAGAAATACCTATAGGCGTACATTACCTATATTAGGTAGGTAGGTATAGGTATTGAGCTTAGCACAAACATGACAAATACAACAAAGACAACCTTAACGGAAAATATGTACTTATTTGTTCCTAGTTTCTACCCCAAAAACAAACGAAACAAAACAGCAAGACTTTGATCCCCAGGCACGGTAAATACCCTCAACTCAAGATTCCCGTTCTTAGGATGTCCCTTACAAACATTGACGCCTCGTTGTATCCTTTTTCCTCGAGCGCAACGAAGGAGGGTAACGTATTAGGGGGTGTTTTTTAAAATCATACTGTCTTTTTATATATTTACTTCAAGTTTGAAATCAATCGCACTATGCGTTAAAAATCTCCCATACTAAATTTTACAGTAATTTGCACCCTTTGAAGGGGTAACTATCAAAAATTAAAAGTGTCATTCTTAATTATTAAATAAATAAAAATTTCCAAAAAATCCTTCTTAGTACATCTCTACGCCATAAGACCTATGTACTCCTCAAATTTCAAGTCTCTAGGACATGCGGTCAAAAAACTCCCATACAAACTTTTACATCCCTTTGCACACTTATTAAGGGTAGTTTTAAAAAACTATAAATGTCTTTCCTATTTTTTAGCCTTGGAGTACATCTACTTCAAGTTTCAAGTTTGTAGGTTCAAGGAATACTATTTTTCATACCAACGTTTTCAACCCTTTTTACACTCTTAGGTGATGAATTTCCAAAAAATCCTTCTTAGTACACCTCTACGCCATAAGACCTATGTACTCCTCAAATTTCAAGTCTCTAGGACCAGCGATCAAAAAACTCCCATACAAACTTTTACATCCCTTTGCACACTTATTAAGGGTAGTTTTTAAAAACTAAAAATGCCTTTCCTATTTTTCAGCCTTGGAGTACATCTACTTCAAGTTTCAAGTTTGTAGATTCAAGGAATACAATTTTTCATACCAACGTTTTCATCCCTTTTTACACCCTTAGGGGTTGAATTTCCAAAAATCCCTTCTTAGTACACCTCTACGCCATAAGACCTATGTACTCCTCAAATTTCAAGTCTCTAGGACCAGCGGTCAAAAAACTCCCATACAAACTTTTACATCCCTTTGCACACTTATTAAGGGTAGTTTAAAAAAACTAAAAATGCCATTCCTATTTTTTAGCTTTGAAGTACATGTACTCCAAGTTTCAAGTTTGTAGGTTCAAGGAATACAATTTTTCATACAAACGTTTTCATCCCTTTTTACACCCTTAGGGGTTGTATTTCCAAAAATCCCTTCTTAGTACACCTCTACGCCATAAGACCTATGTACTCCTCAAATTTCAAGTCTCTAGGACCAGCGGTTTAGGCTGTGCGTTGTCTATATGTCAGTCAGTCAGTCAGTCAGGACTTTGATTCTTATAGTATAACATAATGTTTTGGATTTTCGCACTCTCCTGCCTCAACCTTACGCCGCAGTGTTTTTTGTGATTAAATAACGAAGTTCGGCTAGTTTTTGGAAGCTAGAAAAGAATTAACTCTATAAATTCAAAACTCCAATAACTAGAGACGATGAAATGGTCGTTGGGGTGTAAAACACCTCACGCGAGTAATTAAGGGTTAAATAAGGTATAAACAAAAGTAGTAAAACTTGTTAAATCCTACTACCACTTGACCAATTTTTTGTACTGCGCTTAATGGAAATTCTCACGAAAAAATATTGATGAGATTGGTATCATAATGGCTTATA
This sequence comes from Chloroclysta siterata, assembly GCA_932294275.1. Classification (NCBI taxonomy): domain Eukaryota; kingdom Metazoa; phylum Arthropoda; class Insecta; order Lepidoptera; family Geometridae; genus Chloroclysta; species Chloroclysta siterata. The sequence goes on along the minus strand of OW028590.1, from coordinate 21,377,425 downwards.
TAAAACAAGGGTTCGAGCCTACAACCTTGTCAATAAATTTTACTTTTCACACGTTGATCGTGACATAAAAACCCTTTGAAACAAATTGAATGAGTCGTAGCTACATAAAACAGCTTTCCTTTCCTTTATACGTATATTTTTCAAAACTTTTATCACAAGAGCTACGAAAAATATATATATATTAAAACCTCTCTCTCAAGCCGAAGGGTGCGCGACTAAAGTGACCAGGTTGCCAATATTTATAATTGGAAGTTTTCAAGAGGTATAGTGAATATGTGTTATAATATTTTCTAATAGTAGTAGTAGTAAACCGTCGACCGCATCGTAGCTTACCATCAGGTGAGATTGCATTCAAACGTTTATATTTATAAAATAGAACTAAAAGAATTGTCTTTAGTTACACCAAAGCTGCCGAGACTGTTTCGGAAGTGATTTGAAACGCTAACGCCAACTCATCTCTATTCGTAACATGTTTGAATCCACAGGGGCTCTCACTAATTTGCGATTCCGTCTTTCACGGAAACATGTTAATATCCTTTGAGGGATCTTCCCACCATCGTACTTCGTCTTTCATGCATTGAATTGCAGCTTCAGTTGTGGGAAATATATTTTTGGTGTAACAAGAATATTAAAATGTAGTACGTATAGGATTAGGTACTTTACTCAAAGCGATTTCTGTGACGACATCATTTGTTGTATATTTTTTTACATCAAATATAAAAAAGGCCATGGAAAAATTGACGTGATGTTGCTACAAACTTGAAACATGATGGTTAAAAAATGGGTCCCAAGGTACGACAAACGTTTACTCTCCGGGATACATCGCAGCTTGCCAACATCCCACAAGGTGACACAAGCGAGAACGTCATTGTATTGTACGGATACTGAAAGCTACTTACCCAGAGTTGACGGTGCTATCAACTTCTGGCCAGGACTGGCGACGTTTGCAGAATGCCATGGTTGGTGGTTTTTCCGGTGGTGGGTTGCGAAGAACGCGCAATGAACCTCCGCGACGCGGCGGCAAAGCGGGCGCAAGGCAATCCAGCGTGCGACGACGAGCGCCAAGAGCTGAGGCACCTTCGGTGGGGACCACACGTGGGAATCCTATAAACAGTTATCTCTTTAACGTTCGTGGGTAATAGAATCAGTGATAGAAGATATTGTGTCACCTGCGTACGTACTTAGGTACGGACACGCCGTCATACCATAACATAAAAATTAGATCCTGAATTCTTATTTTTTGGGCCGAGCGTATTTGAGCAATACAAGCCTGGGGGCGTGACTTATACTGATATGGACAATTAATTGATCTGTCATGTAACGCTTACCTCTCATAGTAGCCGTGGATGGCTTCGGTTTCTGCGCTTGCACGTCCTCGGAGCGGTGTCGCGCGGGCGGCGCGCGGCGCGGCGACAGCGCCAGCCCGGCCACGCTGTCCGCCATGCCGGCCACGTACTGACCGAGCGACGTGAAAAAACTCATCTTCTAGCACTTCACTACTACTACTCAATACTCTCACCAGTTACTCACATTTGTTATTCACTAAATTTGATATGTGCTTAATTTGTGTCCATCGTCCAATAAGTTTAATATTTTCACACAGAATCGAGATAGATATAAACAAAAAAACGTCCAACGTTCACATAATGTCGGTTTTACGATTTTACCTGAAAAGAAAAAATGTTTTTTATGTTTTATTACAGACGTTTTACCTTCAACATTCCGAGACTGACGTCTATTGAAAAGTTACGGACGAAAGATGGAATGGCCGCAATTTATTTTCTTATAATAATTCTACAGCAATAAACCGTTTTATATCTGTCAGTAAATTCTTCTTAAAGGCATCCTTTTGTTGTGATTTTCTTTAAATGGGAGGCCTTATGACCATGGAACAAACATTTTAATTGGTTTTTCAGTTTTAGCTTTTTAAGTATCTTTTATGAAAATGGGTCATTTACCTCTGGTAGTAGATATTATTACAGATTTGAACACTGATATGAGACCAAGGTTGAGTAACATTTTAATTTCTTCGGTTAACATTTTTGCAAGCGCATGTACCTATAATGGCGGCGAGATGAATGACAAATGTGCTTTAGGACCCTGATTAGACACAAGAAATAATAATATGTTCAGATATACGGTTTAAAACACAGTGCCTCAGTGGTGCATAAAAAAATACCTACCTATTTATTTCTTAAACCGATCATTTTTAGACAGCTAGTTAGATAAAAGGTACTATGAATATGCAATCATGCATATTAAATACACATGAGTAGAATTAAACTGCCTTGAAACGCTATCCGACTCGCCCTAAGAACTTCTTTATGTACCTTCTATTATTATAAGTTATATTATAAACTTGAAACTAGGCTATAGGGATATTAATTCATTGCTATCCATTATCTGAATTACAATCATTACTTTATTGAATACCTATTTTATTTTACAGGAAGGCATTTCAACTTACACAAGCATACATAGTGACAATCACGGCTCGACATCAAACGTATCTACGCGCGCCCGTAGGCAGTAAATCTATTAAGCTTCGAAGGCGGTGTTCTACATAATCCCTGCTCCTCCGGCAACAATATTGAACCGGCCAGTGTAAGTAGTCCCACAACAATGCATATGGCACTGTGATTAGACTGCTATTCGAACTAGGCTAATCCCTATAGTCAGCGGGCAATGTATGATTTAAATTGGTTTATTACTAAAATCTGGAGAGAAGTTTGTGCAAACAACAATAACCACTCGAATAAAGACTCACAGAATTTAAATTGAATTCAAATTTATAGACTCAATGCATGCCTCAAGGGACTGTAAAATATTAATATGATAGCATTGACTGACTACAAAAATTAAAGTGTCATGTTTACTTACTTTACTGTGTGTGTGGTATAAATATCATCTCCTGTTGCTCAGTACTAATCCAGAGATTAAACGTGAACACTAGGGACGGAGTTGGGTCGACGGGCTGTATACGAGTAGCTCAGAATTCCTAGCAACATCAATTACGGTCCTGAATTATCACCGCATGTTCTCTAAAGAGGGCAAAGTTCAGGAACAAACTTGGGCGAGACTCGACGACGGATCGAGATTTACTATATTATGAATTCTCAGTTAGCTATGCAATGTTTTTGGAATTTTCTTTATTCAAAAGCCACGAAATCTGGAATGCGCTCCAAATTCTTGTGACATTGGAATGTACAATATGGCGTTTTGTTAAAATCGTCCAAATCTAACTTGTTTGAAAATAGCTTTTTGTAATTAAAGGAAAAACAAGGTCATCAGGAGTACTTACTAGGTGTTAAGTGACCTACCTACTAGGTATCAAGAATTATGGGTATTTTTTCTTCTATAAATATAACGTCACCGTACTCTAATTTAGTTATTAAAATTCAGTCGGGCGATGCTATAAAAGAAAATCTTTTCCTAAATGGGCAAACTCTCGGTAAAAGGGGTAATGAACAAATTAGTGAACATCCCTAATGGCGGTGGCCGCTATTTTTGTAAAATATTTGATAACTAATTGGTACTACCCACTTTTATTACTTGGCTCATATAATTGTATTAAATAGTATATACCAAACTTCACTAACTTGTTCTAGAAAAAGCCTAAAACAATATGAAACTTCACCAGACAATTTTTTTTCGAAAACTCCGCTATGACGCGATGTCACTTGCAACGAAACAAACAGTTGTTAAAACTTAATTATTCATATTTAGTTAAGTGAATTCAATAAAAAAACCTAGTATCACATTTGATTGTTATCTTTCAAATTCAAGATAGAATAGAATAGAATAGAAAATATTTATTTAAACCTTTAACGTTTAGAAAAGGAACACAACAGCCCAAGAAAGCTTTTCCGTAGCAAGTGCTACGCGCGTAGCACCGTAGCTCATGCACTTTCTGACGCATCCTGTTGAGTTTTTCAGTAAACATTTTTATTTTATTTTAATTGTGCTATAATATCATTTTCGTTATTTTATGAATTTTCAAGGTACGTTAAAAGGGTAGTCAGTCCGAAGCTCATGATTAACTTTAAACTGTACATAGCGATGTGTTGGCAATGTCGCGTTTACTTCAGTTTTTGCAAGATCAAATATTTATTAAAACGTCCAGTTATGAAATATTGACATTCGAGCTGATTAAAAACTCATTTCAGCTACGTAAATACAGCTGAGTTTATTTTGAAAAGTAGTCTGTGGTAACGGAACAAAACAGTTGAAATATGTTTTAACAAACAATAGAAGTACATTAATTCAGCTAAACAATAGCTAAAGTTGAGTCGAGGAACATAACTTCCTCAGAAATTGAAGGCTGTTGTTTGAATTCCAAGGAAACAGCCAGTGGCTAACTGATCACTCCATAATTCGTTTTACATTACCTACCCATCGAATAAGATAATATAGTATTTCTAATTCGTAGATAATAGCGATTTAGGTTTTTACCCGACTGCTCAGAAGATGCTGTAATGTTTTTTGAGTGTATTTATGTATGTTCATTTATGTGTAAATACAGCCTAAATGGCTTGATGGATTTTGGTGAATGAGTACTGTTTGATTCGTCGTTGTGCCTATGATAGTGTCACAGGGAATATAAAATGTCCACACAAAATAGTTCACAAAACAAAACTACATAGATGTCGTAGAATTTGATAATTATTTACCTTCAAATATGAAACAAATATTTCTTTATGTCCATTTTGCCCTCAATTTAAAATGTTGTTATAATAATGTAAATGCTCAGCATGCTTTTGTAAACACAACTTTACCTACATTGAATGTGGAAACGATAATACCTTCTCGTCAGTGATTATTGCCACATCACAATCCATGTTTGTTTTACATTCCCCGACGTTCTTGTTTGACGTTTTCATTATTGCTCGGTCCCGAGCTTTTTGGAAATACCACAAAACATTTTGTACAAGCAATTTTAGTTGTTTGTGCTTTGTGTTGGATATAAAATCGTAGACCTCGCTTGTCGGGCCCTCACTGGGTTGTTATTTACCATATCTATGTAATCTCATTTTAATTGATCAAGCGAAGCTTAGATCTTTCAAACAACTTGGACGTATTGGCGTTGTTTATTTTGTCTGAGAAACATTTAAACCATTAATTTGATCTGCATGAAAGGTAGGTAGACATCATTTGTACTGTCGAAATTAGCTGATAAGAAATAAGCTGAAAAGACGAAGGGGTTGTTGAGATATCATGATCCAAACAAGAGGGGTTAGACATTTTAGTAAAACGAATACTCGTTTATCAATTAGGGCTTTGTTTGTACATTTTAACACTTTTCATCCTTATTGTAGGCATTGTAGTTTAAACGATGGTATAAAAAAACAAATGGTTATAATTGAATATAATTGGCTGACATAAAGCTGATTGTTGAGTTTTTACAATTTCCCCGAAGTCACCGTAACAGCGATATTGTTTAATGGAGAGCCTATCTAAAACTTTACTAACTCCTGCTTTTCATCGCGAAAATATGACGCAATACAATTAAAGAAGTGGCCGTCGAGAGTTAATGCCCTGAGGCGGCTATCACGGGCGGCAGTCGACTCGTTTCCGACGACTGCTGACTACAAATAACAAATTGCGGACTGTTCATATCCAGCAGACCGACCGAACCGTACATTTATCTACAACCCCCTTACACTTACTGTAATTTTCCTTCTAGCAAACTTATGGCCAGTGAATGATCAATTTGTAAAACTTATTATTTTTAAAGGTGAAATGTAATTATTGCATTCGTTTATGGAATCTTTCAGAAGTGCGATTTCGTCAACAACTGAAGTGACCGCAGAATTCACTGTGAGTTTTCAATTGGCATTCTGTAAAACATTCACTTATCACTAACGACACCTGCGTGAGTGTTTTGCGAGTGGAAATGCAAACGTGAGTAGGGTGAATCTTGCTATCAAAGTGAACTACTACGAACACGAACACTAGAACCTAGAGGATTCACCTAGTGACTAGGTGAAACTCTCCGTGATTTTATTGTTTACTGAATATCACTACATAACAGAACAGATTGGTTAATTATAGATATAAATTATGTAATAGCTGTTTCGTCTAATTTGCATAGAGCCATGCATAGAGCCATAGAGCTGTTAGTGACCGACCATCATGGTCTGCCCGTTTGCAGCTAATTTTGAAATCAAAATGGAAAAAAACAAGTGGCCCACCTGCTCTTGGGCTGTTACCTCTGCATACAACAGTTGCATTACCGTAGTTACAAGACGTGCACTGTGTGATATTGCCCTACATCCATCAATCTGAGCTGTAAAGTGTATTGTTGTCAAGTCACAATGTGCCTGTAGTTACACTTACACCCTATCGAAACACAGCAATGCGAGCATTGGTGACATAATTAGATACAGTCGTAGGACGTCCCTGGACGAACTCTTTCACTAATAAGAATAAGTAGTTTACATTGACTGGCTGGTGTTACGGTTTCAAGAGTGTGGTTGTCGGTGAAATTATAGGCTTTACACTACACTTAGCATCTGTATGCCTCAAGTTGATGGACGCAGGGCACGTTCCTATCGTGTGTGACTTACGAGGCAATGCTTTGTATATGGTTTGTTATATGGTTACCACTTAACGTCAGGTGGACCACCTGCTTGTACCATCCGCTAGTAGTTAAAAAAAAATGAGCTGATTTGTCTGCTGTATATCTATTGAACTAATGAAAGAGTCAAAGTGACCGTCAATCCTGCAGAAGTGCCCGGTTTTCCTATATTTTACTTGCAAAGACTGCGAATACATATATGTTCCGAGGAGTGATTGACGAGGAAATGATTATGATTATGATAGTGTTTAAATTCAAATTAAATTCTCTATCTCAGCATACGATTGCAAGAAATGTTTACCGATTATAAGCACTCCCCTCACTCACCTTATTCTTTATTTATATGGGCATTGTGAATGGCACTCAGAATGCAGCTATCCAGAAACGTAAATTTGGGCCTTTTATTTGATTTTAATATTATATTAAAACTACCTATTTGAATTATCTGCCAGGATATTGTGCCTCATAAACTGCTTCTCAATATTAAGGTTGCCACGTAGTCAGAGCTATCACTTATAAGCTGTATAAAAACCAAAACCTAATAACAAAACATTAGTGGGTACCTACATAGCAACCGTGCCTACTAATGTGTGCACTAATCATCCGCTCTAGGCTACAAGAATGTCTATTCGCTGTCGAATATCAATGAATTACACGCATTTACAGGCGTGCAATTTATAAAAGCCTACAATAATAATGCTTCACATCTCGTATTAAATTAGCGGCAAAAATTCTGTAAATAAACAAACAAAATGGCCTACTTTCACAATATTGGCCAATTTATGAAATTTGCAATTTACCAAACAAAAGTACAAGCAAATCAACAAAATGAATCAATAAATCGACAATAAACATTACGAATACACTTAAAGCTACATCAAAAACTTACCTCGCCTCAGGCGAGAGGCAAAGGGCCTCAAGAATCCTTTTATCTGTTTGCACTTCAGTAATTTCGAAAAACGTTTCAGTTCTAACACGTTAATTGAGTGAAGCCTCGAGGAATGCGAGGCGTCAATGTTTCGAGGTGTTCAGAACGTTAAAATATGCTGGGAATTGAAATCGGAGCGGTTGGGTCATTATCGATGAAGAGCGGAGGCGCGCGCTGGGCGGGTGTCGCGCAGGGCGGCTGGACGGCGACTGGCTCCTCGCTCACAGCCTGCTCCCTGCTCCTCGAGCCTCGCCCGGGTGCCTTCCTGTTGATCGTGTGTACGCGACAGGTGATGCAAAGCTTTTTCATCACAATCTTGCGCTTCCAAATCGATATTTGAGAGTTGCATCCTACGCACAAGTATATTTTTTGTATTTGTCGCCCTGATTGAACAGGATATGAGTTTATCAATTTAAAAATAATAAAATCTGCTTGCATTGAGCCTATAAAGCTCCCACTCGTCTGTACTGTGTTATTATTTTGAGAGCTTGATGTTTATAAATACGGGAGCTTTAAATCATTATTGTCTTTCTATCTTCCACGCTAATTGGAATGAGATCCTTGTTGTTTTTAAACCACTTAAAATCCACCGGCACCTGCTAGTAACGCTACATATTTTACTTGCTCTATTAACAGTGTATATACCATGTAATCTACTTACTGTGAGGAGTGAAGTAACATAATTACTTACTTGCCTCAACGCTCCTGTCGTAAAGAGTGGCTGTTCGAACGCCAAACGGTGATTAGCCCAAGTTCAGGCTCGCTGCGCCACCAGTAAAATAAAAGAAAACGAATTAAATTGAATAATAATAATAAAAGCTCTTATTACTTATAAACGTATGTTCAAGGTACTTAATGTCGGTGGTCTAGTGGAACTGACCCCGCCTTCCGATCGAAAGGTTCGAATCCGGTCGTGAACCAATGGATTTTTCATATCGAAAAATTTATATGCGCAATGCCAATGCTCTGAAAAGGCGAAGGAAAACATCATTATTTTTAACTAACTTAGAGCTGATTTCACCATGCTCTGTTAATTACTAATCAAGGATTAACAGGCCGCTAAATCTAACCTGATCTAGATGTCAAACGCGTACATTTTGACTTTCAAAGTAGCTTTCTATAGTACCCTTTATAAAATCTACCTTCCTCATTTTTCATAGAACTAACCTTACCCACAAGTAGTATCGGCTCATTAATTGTCAGTCAGTCAGTTATTGTCAGAACTTTAACATAATATGGACTTCATACAAATAATATACCTAGCCTGGTATTTACCAGACACCTACAACATTTTATGAGCAGCATAATGTCAAAAAGTTTTCGTGTTATTCGATAAGATGCCCCAACAGTCACCCAGAGACTCCCTTCTGCTGACCTTATTTAATAAAATGTCAGTCGAAGTAGCACCCAACAAACTGTCGATCATTTGTCATACTTGCTCAAATGTTTAGCTAAAGGGTGCACGGCGCCTTTCACACTGTCTTATTCGATACTGAAGCCAGTCATTTACGTTACAAATGGCAGTTGTAACCTTATTTATTACGTACAGTACTCGGCAGGGCGTTGCCAACAGAAAATTTCGTGGATAAATTATTTGAAGTAAATTACAACTATCAATCCTATCCAATAACAACATTACAACGAAATTCAATAGCTATCGAATCGCAGGCTCAATTAGCAGACTAATCAGCCCTGAAGCTTTGCACTCTATCCCTTTGGATCGATATCATAAACGCCATGGGCTTTACCTTCGATAGGCAACAGGGTTAATTCTCATTTGAATTCTTCAAGTTTTTTTTTTATTCTATTAGCTGATGGAACAAGCTAATGGCCCACCTGATGTTAAGTGGTTACCATCACCTATAACAAAACATTAATAAATATTGGTGGATATTGGTGGACTATCCACACAGCACTATCTAGCCCCAAACTAAGCCAAAGCTTGTAATATGGGAACCAGATAGCTGATATAATACATAATATACTTTTTTTTGTAAATACATATTTATAATATGATATATAACACCCAGACAGAGAACAAACATCTATGTTCATCACACAAATGTTTGCTCTCGGTGGGAATCGAACCCACGGCCTACGGCGCAGAAGGCAGAGCTACTACCAACTGAGCTATGAAGGCTGTCAACCTATCCAATAACAGCATTGCCTCGTAAGTTACGCGCGATCTCTCTCTCTTGTCGTGTCAGTAGTTTCTTTCGAAACAGTGTGGTGAAAGGATTTTTAGTGCGCCTCAAGAGGCTCCTTTCGAGCACTTGACACAAATGTTATAGAACTTTTTAGGTTCCACGACATGCCGGTTTCCTCACGATGTTTTCCTTCACCGTTTGAGAGTACTGGCATTGTGCACATACATTTTTGAACAGAAAAACTCATTGGTGCACGACCGGTTTCGAACCCACGACCTTAGGATCGGAAGGCGGGGCCGCTACCACTAGACCACCAGTGCTCTCCGCACGATGGGAACGTGCCCTACGATGCACTACCCTGCGTCCATCAACTTGAGGCATACAGATGTTAAGCCTCATGTGCCTGTAATTACACCGGCAACCACACTTCAAACCGAAACACAGCAACGCTGCTTGGCGGCAGAAAAAGGCGTGGTGGTATTACTTCCCAGGACGAGCCTTTTTGTTGGGATTAGGATTGGATTGGGAAGTTGGGATTTTCATATTTAAATAGACGTTTGAAAGTGAACTATAAAATTAGAATCACTAACGCTAGACGACTTACTAAGTACCTGTATTTATTAGAAATCAGAAATCAGAAATTATTTATTGTATAACTGTAGTACAAAAAAGATCTTATAGCTATAGGTTAATAGGTTATATACAGTTTTAACAGTTTTTTATATTAAACATCATCTGTAATCGGAGCTCGTACTAGCTTGATAAAAAGCTTGTATCCCCAGTTTATAAATTTTAAGATTTTATTGACATTTCACTCCTACCTACTGGACATTTCATTGAATTTTTATAACAAGTTCGCCCCGTACCTCGCGATGTCTGTATGTACTAGTCTCACATTTATGGCAACACAACACAAACTTTGTGTAGTTTGGATTTGCCTCTGACTACTCCCTACTAACTTGTTATGTTAACCAAGTTTCAGCTTAATTTGTTGAATAGTTCCTTTGAACAGATCTTGTGTCCATCATTCAAACCAGCTCACCATTTTATGACAACAATACCCCAAGTATGAGTTTTGCTTACCATATTTGGTCTTACGTTTTACGTTTTTGTTCCGTGTTCATTGCGGGCTTTGTATGAAGACGCGATAGGGATACAGATATATAACTTTACAAAACCCGCAATGAACACGGAACAAAAACGTAAAACAAAAAACCAAATAAGGTAAGCAAAACTCATACTTGGGGTACTGAGTACCTTTTTTACAGTTTTCGAAATCTCAAAAACCATACGTCCTAGAATAAAAATAAAAATTGTTTTGTAATTTACAAGCAAAGCCCTATACTATGACATCTAATTTTAAATATTTGTGTATGAACATTTTTTTTTTTTCAGTTTGGACCCACGTATCTTAAATGACCCCTTGAATGATTAAACTCATACCTATTTTTTTTGCAATAAACTTTTGATCAAAAATAACCATTGACCGCCTAATAGGTAATCCTGTTTTTAGGAGCTACGATACAGTTTTTTATAACTATAATAGCCTACCTCAACTTGTTTTTGCACCACAGATTTTTTACGAAATGAAATATTTTGAATTTGTATTTAAATTTCATGCAGATAAGATCAATAGTTCAAATGTACGAAACAAACATTCAAACATATAATGACAAAAAAAAACAAGCTTACCTAAACTCAATATTTGTTCGTTTACTCGCTTTATAATCCAGATAGATATTCAGATGTCCGTGAAGTTAGATTACAATAGCAGCAGGCAATTTTAATTGTATTTTACTTTCACTGGGTGTGTCTTATGGATATCTTTACTTCAGAAGTATCATGAACAAATTAACAGCGATCATAAAGCCCCCATTAACTTCAACACTTTTAATGTTCTCCGACGTCGAACTTAACGACAGAAACGATTATTCTATGCAATAACTGATAATAGAGCAAGCACATAAATAATACTGCTAGTAGCTTAGCTATAGGTATACTCCATACCCGTTGCATGGAATAAGTAAAAATATTAGCGATAGAGAAACGCAACAGCTGAATTACCAAAGTGATAACACAAGCCAATTCGGAAAACACATTACCGAAATAAATTCCGGTCATCTCAGTCATGTTCCTTTACGTATGATGTGTAAATAAAACAGACTCCTGCTTTGAGGCTTCTGTGTTCTTCTGTGTGTATTAGATTTCCGGACCGCGTAAATCTTCAATGCTTTTTAACTACAAACTTCAACAACCCATTTTTTAATATCATTTCACGAATTGCTCCCATTGAACATTTCAGAATTGTGAAGTTACTGTAGATTACAGTTTTTCATTTTGGTCATTTCCATACAACACTAACGGCCGGTTTCTGAAAGCCCGATCAAAACTGTCGCATGTCAAGTCACTTGCTATCTCTATCTAATTCGATGTAATAGCTGACATGGCGAGTGACTTGACATCCGATTAGTTTTGATCGAGCTTTAGAAACCGTTTGACGTTCACTGCCAATATTACCTCTATATGTGCTGCCATATCTTTCAGTTTAATATTTTCAGCTCATAGATTTCATATTTGTTTTTATACATTTCAAGTCCGATACCTTTAGCTGTTCCTGAGAAAAAGGATGTAAACTTTCTTCTTAAAAGGGTCCTGACGACGAACAATAAAATGATCCGTTCGAAAGGTTACGTGTTTTCCTGTTGAGAACTGAAAACACCAGAATTCGAGTAATATGATTAAGCCAGGGCGCATGAGTTATGTTTCTATAAAACAATATATATATTCCTGTTATTATCTATGACAAGCTTTGCTTCATAACATTTGGCGATAAACGCACTTACCTATTGAATTTTATCAGTCACTTATCGTATGATGATACGTCGTGATATGCATAGATAAAAGATGTTTACATGACAAAAACAATGTCGAGCAAGAATATTATTAAAATAGAATGACAGGAAAACTGGAGATGGATATTGAGGCTCTACGTGAGGTATCTACTAATCGGTCTGGTTCAAAGGTCCCAACCTCATTGCCGCAAGGAATACAGAAACTGTTTCAAATCAAACTAAGTAGGATAAAACTAAGTGAAATAATTAATAAGTAAAAAATTAAATTGCATGAACCAAGATGTTATGGTGCATGTTCAGTTCACCACCGGAGATGATACGCTATACCTGATTGGCACTACGGGGTCGATACTGTCAATTGATCTGGTTTCCGCTTATTGTTGCGCAGTGTTGACCTTCCAAGATTGTGTGCAATAGGTCATAGACGAACGTAATTAAGTGCAATGCACATCGATAGACCCCACCATCGTCCAGAAATTAATATAATATAATGGCATGTGTTAATGGCCAGTCTGGTAAGAAAAGTAAATATGTTTATACAGAGAACTTAATAAGTATATATTATATACGTTGATATTTTTGATAATTTAATATAATTCATTCTTACTCATACCATTATTCATGATTACCATGTAAATTATGCCTGTTAAAAACTGACAAATTTAAAGTTAAAAAAAAAACAATATTTGGAGTGTTTTTCCTCAACAGAAAGCGTCACATTTTCTCAAGGAGCACATTATACTTGTAGTATAAGTTTTACCGATCCGGACTACTTATATTCAAGTAGTGCTAGCCAGGTAGGTAACTCAAGGCGAAGCCTGACCTATATTATAAACCTATTGATCGCAGAGTTTTTAAAGGTCTTAGGTAAGTAAGTTCGTATGACCTAGTGCCCTAGCCACTAACAACTTGAGGTATCTTAAGTCTGCTAAACAAGAAATTAGCTCTTCCTCAAAATATACCCACCTGATTTCAATAATTGCTTTTTACTAATTTTGGTACCTAACCTTAAGTAACTAGTATTATCATAACATCATGAATTTAGATAAATAAATAAAATGGTTATTTAAAAAAGCTACACTCTGACTAATTTAACTTGGCCGAGTAATCATGATCAAAAAAAATTATGTGGAAATTCATTTTGTATATAAGTATAGTATAGTTTTGTATATAATAAGTAGGTATAAAATTGATACTGAATATACACAGAAATGACGAAATAAGGAGCCAAGTTTTTGATCATCATTATTATGCCATTGGGTTAGTTGCGGTCTACACAAGAACCGACTTAGTCACTCGAAATGAGGTGATACGAAGAGTAGTATAATAGTCAGTACCATCAATATTTTCAATGAGAAAAAAATATAATACAATATTAGATAGCTATAAAGATAGCCCTCGTATCATAATGGAGCATAGAGCAATGTTAATACCTACAATCGTTTAGGTGCTCGCACTGACAATGTTTTTAAAGTAACGTTAATAAAGATCGAGAAGTTTTTCTCTACATTTTTATACGCTTCTTCTGTCTGGCTGATCATCATCAGCAGCCAGACAGGACAGAACCCTCTTTGATGGAATGTGAAATAGATTATTTATCTCTAAAACTATAAGAATCAAAGTCCTGACTGACTGACTGACTGACTGACATATAGACAACGCACAGCCTAAACCACTGGTCCTAGAAACTTGAAATTTGAGGAGTACGTAAGTCTTATGGCGTAGAGGTGTACTAAGAAGGGATTTTTGGAAATTCAACCCCTAAGGGTGTAAAAAGGGATGAAAACGATTGTATGAAAAATTGTATTCCTTGAACCTACAAACTTGAAACTTGGAGTAGATATACTTCAAAGCAAAAAAATAGGAAAGGCATTTTTAGTTTTTCAAAACTACCCTTAATAAGTGTGCAAAGGGTTAAAAAGTTTGTATGGGAGATTTTTGACCGCTGGTCCTATAGACTTGAAATTTAAAGAGTACATAGGTCTTAAGGCGTAGAGGTTTACTAAGAAGGGATTTTCGGAAATTGAACCCCTAAGGGTGTAAAAAGGGTTGAAAACGTTGGTATGAAAAATTGTATTCCTTGAACCTACAAACTTGAAACTTGAAGTAGATGTACTCCAAAGCTAAAAAATAGGAAAAACATTTTTAGTTTTTTAAAACTACTCTTAATAAAAGTGCATAGGGATGTCAAAGTTTGCATGGGAGTTTTTTAACGCGTGGTGCGATTGACTTAAAACTTGAAGTAAATATACTAAAAAATAATTAATTAAAAATGACGCTTTCAACTTTTGATAATTAACCCTGCAAAGGGTGCAAATGACTGTAAAACTTAGTATGGGAGATTTTTAGTATAGTGCGATAGATTTCAAACTTGAAGTAAATATACACCACAATAAATTATTTAAAATCACGTTTTCAATATTTTAAAACTACCCCTGCAAAGTAAAACTACCTCCTGAACAAATAAGTACATATTTTCTGTGTAAGGTTGTCTTTGTTGTATTTGGCAAGTTTTTGAGTCTGAGTACCTATACCTACCTACCTAATATAGGTAATGGCCGTTTATAGGTATCTCTTATACCTACGTAGGTATTTAAAATCCTACCCTAATAATATACAAATCAATTTGAAAGTTATGATGTTTGGATGTTTGTGACTCAATCACGGCACCACTTCAACGCGTGCGAAGCCGCGGGAAGCCACAAGTAATACATATACATATTTTATGCATGAAAGACATCCTTTAAATGTAAGCCAGGGTAACAATCCGTTGATCTTTTAATTTAAGTGGTATAGTATAAGGGAATTTTTTTTAAAGCGGGATCATTAATTCGTAAAAAAAAGGATACAATTAATAGCTGTACGATTTGCAGTTGTCATGAATAAATACAATTTAATTTAAATTAATCAATGAAGTTTGTAAATTAAATCCTCTTTAGTGTGTTATGATACTGAAAAATGTGGGTAAATGGACGTACCTTCGAGACATCTTCACATCCTCACATGCTCACATCCTCACATGCTCACATGCTCACATGCTCACATGCTCACATGCTCACATGCTCACATGCTCACATGCTCACATGCTCACATGCTCACATCCTCACATGCTCACATCCTCACATGCTCACATGCTCACATCCTTACATGCTCACATGCTCACATGCTCACATGCTCACATGCTCACATGCTCACATGCTCACATGCTCACATGCTCACATGCTCACATCCTCACATGCTCACATCCTCACATGATCACATGCTCACATCCTCACATGCTCACATGCTCACATGCTCACATGCTCACATGCTCACATGCTCACATGCTCACATGCTCACATGCTCACATGCTCACGTCCTCACATCCTCACATGCTCACATCCTCACATGCTCACATGCTCACATCCTCACATGCTCACATGCTCACATGCTCACATCCTCACATGCTCACATCCTCACATCCTCACATGCTCACATGCTCACATCCTCACATGCGCACATGCTCACATGCTCACATGCTCACATGCTCACATGCTCACATGCTCACATGCTCACATGCTCACATGCTCACATGCTCACATGCTCACATGCTCACATCCTCACATGCTCACATGCTTACATCCTCACATACTCACATGCTCACATGCTCACATGCTCACATGCTCACATGCTCACATGCTCACATCCTCACATGCTCACATCCTCACATGCTCACATGCTCACATCCTTACATGCTCACATGCTCACATGCTCACATGCTCACATGCTCACATGCTCACATGCTCACATGCTCACATGCTCACATCCTCACATGCTCACATCCTCACATGATCACATGCTCACATGCTCACATGCTCACATGCTCACATGCTCACATGCTCACATGCTCACATGCTCACATGCTCACATGCTCACATGCTCACATGCTCACGTCCTCACATCCTCACATGCTCACATCCTCACATGCTCACATGCTCACATCCTCACATGCTCACATGCTCACATGCTCACATCCTCACATGCTCACATCCTCACATCCTCACATGCTCACATGCTCACATCCTCACATGCGCACATGCTCACATGCTCACATGCTCACATGCTCACATGCTCACATGCTCACATGCTCACATGCTCACATGCTCACATGCTCACATCCTCACATGCTCACATGCTTACATCCTCATATGCTCACATGCTCACATGCTCACATGCTCACATGCTCACATGCTCACATGCTCACACGCTCACATGCTCACATGCTACATGCTCACATGCTCACATGCTCACATGCTCACATCCTCACATGCTCACATCCTCACATCCTCACATGCTCACATGCTCACATCCTCACATGCGCACATGCTCACATGCTCACATGCTCACATCCTCACATGCTCACATGCTCACATCCTCACATGCTCACATGCTCACATCCTCACATGCTCACATGCTTACATCCTCACATGCTCACATGCTCACATACTTACATGCTCACATGCTCACATCCTCACATCCACATCCTTGAAGAACCTTAAGTTTACTAGCAGTGGACTTCTTTGGGCTGATGATGATATATAAAAGAAAGTCACACTATTTATAACTCAAGAACGGCTGAACCAATTTGGCTGAAAATTGGTGGGAAGGTAGCTTAGAACCAGGAGACGGGCATAGGGTAATTTTTATCCCGACTTTTTTTGTTTTTTTGCTTTTTTTGTATATTTTATACAAACAATCGAAGAGGCAGGAACTTCAAGTTGTCAGTTAGTACCTGTTTCTTCTGACAAAATTACGTGGCTCAAGATTGTTCCATGGGGAAGAAAATACAATTTATTTATTATAGATGTTGCCAATCATATCTATTTGTAAGTATTCTATAGTAAACGTGCGCGAGCGAAGCCGCAGGTTTATATAAAATTACGTCAACAGAGAGAAAAACCCCGTTTCCTTTCAAATGATAAATTAAAAGGCGTGACTAAAAAATACGAAGTAATAAGTAACCTTCTAGTCGTACAGTCGGTGACATAAACCACATAGCAAATTATCCCGCGCCGTGACCTAGTAAGTAGCATTAACCCTTTAATTTTAATTGTTATATTTTATTCGGCAACCATTTAAACTTATACCCCATCATCCATAAATTTCCTACAAATAGGAGCTCATGTAACATTGTATTCGATCATTCAAGTACGTACCTATATGCTATATACTCGCGCTGTCGCGTCGTTCGCTGGATCAACGCACACCCTTGGGTATTTTGTGTCTTGGTCGATGACGTTACAACCGCAAATTCCAATAAGTGTATCATTTACCTAGCAGTGATCAAAGAGCGAGTTGTTGTTTCCCGTTTGTCATTATTTGTGCGTTTTAATTATTCCAACGCCAGTCTGTCTACTAGTTCGAAACAAGGCACCGGTGTATTTACTTTTAATTTATTGTAAGGGTAGACACACACAAATGTTTTCAAGATGTCTACGGAAATGACAGAAATAAGTGAAACCACTACATTCGCGTTTGGTGAAGATATCACGTCAACAGATTGGGAACAAACGACAGTGCAAGATAAAGATTTCACAACAGAGAGTCTCATACATTATGCAAGAGAACAAGTGCCTAGACTTGAAGATGAATTACTGGTCGCCTTCAATATTTTGGAAATCGTTATGACCTCTATGGAACTAATGTTATGGATCGGAGCAGCTATCAAAATGCCTCGTTGGAGAAATAATTACAGAAATCAGATGCTGGTGCAGTTAAGTGTCGCGCGTTTCATCAAAAGACTGATATTCACTTTAAATTCGGAGAACGAAGCGATTATAAATTGGGATTATTTCCCAACATTTTTAAATAGTTCATTAATTTATATAGATTTTGTAATTGTGATATTAGTGTTTTTCTTCATCAAGCACATGTACGACAGCTTAATTATAGTGTTAGTGAAATGCAGGCAAAATAGTTTGTACAAAATATCGATCTGTGCGTGGCTGCTGCCAGCTCCCATCAGCGCTGTATGGACGGCGATAATAGTCTACAAAGCTCTCGATGAAAAACTCGTCTACCTATTAATCTGTTGTATATTCAGGTGGCCATTAATTTTATTGGGAACAGTGTTGTACATAACCATATTGGTCAGAGTGTTGTCTGATAAAATAAGAAAGTTTGCAAGGAGCCTTACTGTTGTGACATTTTTAATGTGTTTGGTCATTAATTTCTACTTGGTTACAAAGGATATTATAAAACTATGGTGTGTTGAATCACAGAACACGACTTTAATAAGCAATGTGGCTGGTATTGTAATGAATTTCCTTATTCTAACTTTTTATGTTATTTTAATAACATTGGATTGGCAACATTGCAATCATTCTACTCCGAGGAATTTGCGGAGTTTACAGTCTTATGCACTGGATAACAGTTTAACTGAAACACACAATTATAAAATACGTAATCCGTAAAACTTGTATGAGGATATTGTTTAGGTAAATAAGATAAAATTATTATGAATTATGTATAACTTTAACATTCTGCCAATAAATTTACAATCTTATAGACGACTTCTTTTATATATGTTCTAAAAACGAATGGAAACGATATTTTTTTCGGAAATTACTTATTTAGTTTCAGGAAAATAACCTATTTACTCTAACATAACTAAAAAATATTAACAGCTCTAAATAACAAAACTTTAACCAATTTATTAGACTAGACTATGTTTAAAGAAAATACACAAGAAGGTCCAACTAATCTTGAAATTGTTTCATTGCTAAATGCCTTAAGGGGCTGACAACCATCAAACAACTTCTCTTTCGCAAGTTTCGACATGTTAAAAGATATAACATCACTCAACTCATTTTCGAAAAATCGCAATCAACCATTTTGTGTGCAATCACATTGCACAAAGGTTAGTAAAAAAATCATTTTGATCGATAGATGTTTTCCTACTCAAAAGTAGGAAAACATGTATCGAATATGTTTGATGGTTGTCAGCCCCTTAAGAATTAATTAATAATCCGAGTCTATTCTGATCCGTCTATGAACGCGCTGTCCGTTACGTACAATAAAATGAGCTTATAAAAGAAAATATATGCATGAAACATTTTGTATAACTTGTTGTTTTATTTATTTTTACCAAGTGGGCTCCATATTTAATTGTCAGCGTATGCTACCTACTCAATTCTTCTGACAATGGAACTGAGAGCTCTCTGTGTAAAGTATAATAATAAAGATAAGATAATAAAGATAATGTTTATTTCCAAGAAAAAAAAGAAGAACATATGCAGAGTATTACATTTTCTTATGTCTAATGATTTATATGATATAAGGCAACTGGCATACTCTATGGTATCGGAACATTACCTTCCGTGCTAGTAAAAAACTGTGTTACGGCAAGGTAAAATGCTATAAGTATAATGGTATAGGTTAAGCTTTTCTTACCTAAGAGTCCAATGTTCATTAGACTCTGATTGATTTCTGAGAATTAATCATACCTACGAGTATTATACCTACCTTTGCCTACGCATTTATTTCTCGACAGATATTGGTAAGTGCCTAATTAATGTTTTTTTTTAAACTAGACGAGAACACTAAGCACCGAACTGGTCAATGAACTTTACTACTTCAAATGAATCTATAACATTAAACCTTAACTAAACTATAGTATATTGCATGTAGGAATTGCACCTATTTTCCTACATCATTGTATTCGCCAGAAACCTATTGGAATTCCCATTGACGCTACCTACCTACTTAAACAAACCTGTATCATTTCAATTGAAAAGGAACATGATGCATCGGCATACCAAAAGCCTGTTAGTTAGTTCAGTTTAGTAGGTATCAGAGATATTACTTATTTAAGCCAAAAGTTACGAAATGTTAGTTAACCGTGCGAGCTTTGATTTCTCAAACAATTTGGATGAATGGGTGTTCCTTTATTTTTTTCATGGAAGAGTAAGCCTACTTTTATCTCAAAACATATAAAATCTACATTATGAAGCATAACGACACTAAGATTGTGCCACTTCATAATTTTGGGTTGTAGCTTCTAAAACCTCGAGCCTACGCTTTTGGAATAAAAATAAAACTAATATGTAAATAAAACTAGTATTTAATTTAGGATCACAATGGAATGTATGTTTTTTTCTTACCTTTACAATATCACTAGATTTTAGTAACAGTTCTCTGTCAAACGCAAATTACTGAAGGTAATAAAAGCAGATTATACTAAAACCCATTGTCGTGAACGGAACCGGAACCAATATGTCCGCATGTGAATTTAATTTTGTCGATAGATATTGCATGGCTGGCTCCTCCCTTCCGTTCAAACATCACACCTGTGCCCAACTACAGCTAACAGCCTAAAAACTACAATAATCTACATTATAAAATTGCATTCTGGGGAATACTAATAAAATACCCTTGTTATTAACATGGAAATTATATATAAAATTTATTTATGTATTAACAAACAATATTTTCCCATAAATACAACCGATAATAATTACGTACCAATGTAAGTAATTATAAATGTTATGATTTTCTTTCAAGGTTCAACAACTTTATTTACAAAAGTATTAGGAAGTTACTGGAAGTATGTTTTGAAGGTTAAAATTGGGATATGGACGGAGGATAGCCGCTTTAGAACGGCTGGGACACTATTAGGCCGTACAGCACAGAGTGTCATCTACTTGCAGTCGCAAGCGCAGCGTTTGATTCTCTTTTCGCTGCTCGGGAACTCTACGCTGCGCACGGAGCGTGGCTGCATGTCTGCAAAAGAAAAATCAAATGTAAATTTTTAAGATGCCTTAGTTTGACATGGAACTTCTATAATAAGTGTTTGTCTGTAGCTAGAGCCTTTAACTAAGACTTAACGGGACATTCAGATCATGCGTCTTAACCGATTAACCACAGTAACCGAAAACAATAAAACGTACCTAATTAATAAATAAATAATGGTGGTCATTCCACACAGCACTATTTACCCCCTAACTAAGTACCTAAAGCTTTTTTTTCTAAATACGTACTTATAATGTATTTAACACTCAGACTGACAACAAACATTACCTACTGTGCAATCATTGTGAACGCCAGATTCTTTTAATTGATCGAGTGAGCGAAGCGAACGAAGATTCTAGTTTCAACTTGGGCGATTAAGCATTTTATGTATGTATGTATGTATGTATGTATGTATGTTTATCTGGCCATAACTTGCGAACCGTTCATCCGATCTGCATGAAATTTGATAAGACGACAGCTTGTACTTGAGAAATTTACTGGTAAGTATATGAGTAAAATCGGATGAAGGGTTTTTAAGATATGGGGTTTTTTAAGAGGGCAAAAATAAAAAAAGTGACTTAAAAAAATCAAGTTACATGTCATACGAAAGGGCTTTGTTTGGACATTCCAAATCAATTTTTACTTTTTTTCTGGAAAGCTCGGTTTTTGAGATACAACAAAAAAGTTAAATTAAGATAACCAGCGACCCAAGAGCTCCCATCTCTAAGAGTTTCGTTGGCATCAAGGTTTTTCTACTGGTCGGCCAGTTACTTTGCTTTTTCCTATTTTTTTTTCTTTAAATAAATTAAGGAGGTACTCAGTTCTAATAAAATGGTGACAACGACCAGGTCTGATGATGGAGCCAAGGTCTGTTCAACAGAACTCTTCAATAAATAGGACAATAGAGTTGAAACTTGGTTACCGTACCAAGTTAGTAGGCGGTAGTCAGAAAAAAGTCCAAACATAATGTTTGGACTTGCTTTTGACTACCACCTACTCAAAGTTTTGGTGCGTTCGTCGGGTCGCATCACGAGATCTCAGTTCGGGGCGAACTACTAGTAATCAACGCGTATTTTGTAATGCCATAGAACTAAACTAGAACCGAATTTTCCCGACAAATGAATTTGACAATACTCGCTAACGAAGTTTGCGGATTGCGACCACAATCTCTGCTGCGAAGCGATCATAATTAGCTGCGGCAACGCTTACTTATGTTTCACTTAGCTTTTGCTTCACCTGGTTTACTAAGTAGCGGAGACCGTTACATAACAAGGCGATGATAACAGCAACAATAACCGTCTTTTCATCCAAGATACAAGTAATTCATTATGGTCATGATTTTACGGCTACAGCTTCTTAAGAAACCAGGATTTCAGCGGCGGCAACGAAGTGCAAAACTTGTAACTTGATAAGTATTGACAAAATTAATGAGAAAAGACGAGGTAGCTATAGCGAACAATTTTCTTCTCTAAATAGGGACTTTCGCAACTTAAATACGGATGGAATATGATGAATGAAGATGAACATTTGACATGTTAACTTAACATGATAAAATGATGTCATTGAAGATAGTATAAGTTTTGCTTAGTTTGAGATAATATGTTGATTGATTACTTATTTTGCTGTACTAGCCTCTGCCCGCGGCTTCGCGTATGAGTATTGTTTTCTAAAATTATTATTTAGGGCGATTTCCCTTTATTGGGTTTGTTCATGTGTTCTACCCAGTTCCCGGCAATTTATCTGAATAAAAAGTAGGATAATAAGGTAGGTAGGTAGGTATTCTAATAGTTTGATGTTCAAAAATGTCTCATTAATGGAAGCGTTTTTTTTTATACATCTAGCTGATGGAACAAGCAGATTGGCCACCTGATGTTTAGTGGTAACCACCACCTATAACAAAGCATTACCTCGTAAGTGACGCACGATAGGAACGTGCCCCACTATGCACTGCCTTGCATCCATTAACTTGAGGCATACAGATGTTAAGCCTCGTGTGCCTTTAATTACACCGGCAACCACACTCTTCAAACCGAAACACAGCGTTGCTGCTTGGCGGCAGAAAAAGGCGTGATGGTATAGTACTTCCCGGACGAGCCCTTCACTAAGAGCTCTACTACTCTGAGCGTATTATCTGAATGAACCAAAGTTCTACCAGTAGAACCACGGAACTAAATTAAATCTAAAGTATCCTTTACTTTAGATTTAATTTAGTTCCGTCGATAGACAAGATGGTTTGAGATAAAAGGAGACGTGTCACAAACATTCGCACAAAGCTCACTACTAATTATGAGTATATTTTACTTTCACGTTGAATACGTTAGATAATCAAAACGATTCAGTTGACAGTACCATCTGGGTTGGCCTATCATTGCCCTAGGTACCCGTTTATGATAAAAGACTATCTAATTTGAAATTTCAGGAATAACATAATATAAAAAAATCCTATAATATATTTTACTGATTTCTATATTTACACGAGAGCTTCTCGCAAAGCCAGGACAGTCAAAGGACGAAGCAAGTCAAGTTTGTATTCTGAAAATCTAAAAGTGTATTGTACCTAAAGATATATGTGCCTACATTATACATACCCAACAATTTAGATAAGTTTTGTTCAGCGAGATATTAAATTATTCCACACGGCTACCCAACCAAAATTATTAATTCAACATAGGATTCGGGTTTTCTTAAGATTTTGCGAACTGATTCTAGTGAAACTTTTTTATACGCTAAAACTTCTGAGTTAGCTCAAGACAACTTTTTCAGAAACCTCATGAGGACTATTTAAGGGTGGTTTTATGTGGTCCAGTATATCAAAATGCATGAAACTATTGAAACAAACTATTCGTAGTCGCTTTCGAGAATCTTTATGGGCTCGAGTCTACCGGTTCTAAGTGTTGTATGGTCTGCCACTTTATACAGTTTTTTTTTATTCAACCTGCTGAAAGAACAAGCAGATGGCCCACCTGATGTTATGTAGTAATCACCACCTACACAAAGCATTGCCTCGCAAGTCACGCACACAAGTATTGCCATACTTCAACTTGATTATTCTGAGATTGAGTTATTCAACGAATTTTCAGGTTTGGGTTTCTATGACGTAGTAAAAGACTAACGGCCGGTTTCTGAAAGCTCGATCAAAATTAATCGGATGTCAAGTCACTCGCCATTTCAGCTATAACATCGAATTAGATAAAGATAAGTGACTTGACATCCGATTAGTTTTGATCGGGCTTTCAGAAGCCGGCCGTAAGCGCTCTCCATGACCCGGTGCCCGACGTTCAGTTTATGTATGAGGCTATTAGTGCGACCACGTCTCAGTGCCATAAGTAATCACTGGCAGCACGCACTTATTAGTCTGAATAAGCTAAGATTGCCTAATGGTTCAAAGGAATCATCAATCATTGTATTTCTCAAGAAAAGTTGTTTAAAAAGTAAGTTGTTTGTTGTTGTTCTAACAGAAATTGAATTCTATATTATTTTATAAAATAATTTTGCAGTGGGTGTTATTATGACCGCGAATATCCCAGACCAGACACAATATATTTTCTATTCTATTTCAACCATCTGTGTAATATAACAGTGGTTCGATTGAACGCAACAGCTACAAAAAATGTTTACGTGTAGTTCGATTGATCAGACAAAGCTTCGACTTATAGTTCTTCTGTATACTTTCATTATTTCATAACCCTTTCATGCTACCGACCTCGACAGATTTTGATAAACCACGTTTTATAGGGAATTTTTGTCAATTTATATCGTATCCATGTTTGAGCTGCAGTAAGTGGACCATTTGCTTGTTCCACCACCAAGTAAGAGTAGTAGAGTTCTTTGTGAAGTAAACGTTCGGGGATGTACTACCTCGTCTTTTTCTGCCGCCAAGCAGCGTTGCTGTGTTTCGGTTTGAAGAGTGTGGTTGCCGGTGAAATTACAAGCACATGAGGCTTTACATATGTATGCCTCTAGCTCTAGAGGCAATGTTTGTTGTAGGTGATGATTACCACTACCAGGTGGGCCATCTGCTTGTTCCATCAACTAGTTCAGAGAGCACTGGTGGTCTAGTGGTAGCGGCCCTGCCTTCCGATCCTAAGGTAAACCGGTCGTGCACCAATGAGTTTTTCTGTTAAAACATTTATGGGCACAATGCCAGTTCTCTCAAACGGTGAAGGAAAACATCGTGAGGAAACCGGCATGCCATAGAACCTAAAAATTTCTAGAACATGTGTCAAGTGCTCGAAAGGAGCCCCTTGAGGCGCACTTAAAATCCTTTCACCACACTGTTTCGAAAGAATCTAGTGACACGAAGAAGAAGATCAGCTAGTTGTATAAAAAAAAGCCCTTGTGTACAACTTACAATGCGGCCTCTCCTCCATGGGCATCTCCTGGGGCAGCAGCAGGGTGCGCGGCGCGCGGGGGGGCTGCGGCGCGTCCATCGCGCCGGGCTGCTCCTCCTGCCCTTCCTGCGCCTGCGCCTCGGCCTCGGCCGCCGCCGCTAGCGTGTTCACTATTGTCTTCATCTGAAAACAAATTGAGAATCCTATTGCTCTGAAACCGAATTGAGAATCCTATAGTTCTGAAATCAAATTCAGAATCCTATAGTTCAAAATGTGGACACTGGTACAGTATAGATAGTCAAAGTCGAAGTCAAAAGGTATTTATTCAATTGAATTAGGCCTTGGGATTCGTTTTCTGACATTTTGGGAAGCAACATAGCTTTTTAATTGTTTTTGTTATTATGTTGTGGTGTGTAATTTCGGTGGTATTTTAACCAACATTACTTGAGGTCTTAGCACGAAGTGTAAACATTTGAAATGAAAGAGTATTATGTGATCCTGATTTGACCGAAAATGTTTCGAATGTTTTGAAGAAAACAGCCACCATTTTCTTCAAAACAAATGACGGCCGACTTGACTGTGGACTGACTTGATTATAAACTATTTTATCTATATCACTTGACACTAGTAAAATTGACTGTCGAATGACGGACAGGTGCCCAAACAAAGAAAAAAATAAAAGAAGAAAGAAAGAAGAAGAATTAGGCCTTGCGATTGTGAGCCTGGGTTTGTATAGAGTTCTTAGCAGGCCCGATAAGAGGCGCTTATCGAGTATCCATAAAAAATCCAGACTGACGATACAGAAATCGAAAAACAAAATTCGGACATCGGGTCGGTCATTACTTTAGTATCACTGCTGGTACTACTTATATTCTAGCAGACGTGGATGCAAAACAAATGACGTCATTTAGTAACCATCTTAGTGCTGACGACTGTACTATACGACCTCCAAATTGATATAAACCCGTTGCACGATGACTCAAATTATTGTTATTTATAAACGTATTTAATTATCCGTCACGTTTAAAAATAACAATTAAAATATTCTTGTTTTTAATAAATCAAAGAATAGTTATTTTGGGATTAAAGGAAACAGAAATTGCTTCAAGACTTTAATCCCCAGGCACGGTAGATATCCGCTGGGATCTCTTAGCAACAAGTACTTACTCAGGATTTATCGAGAGTAGGCGGGTAGCTAGAGGTACGTCCCAAATTACATTTGGCACATACCCACATTTTACAGTACTTGGTATTCCATAAAGGTCGCCGCTACTAAAATACAAACTGGTTTCCTCACGATGTTGTCCATCACATCATACATACATTTTTCGATGATAAAAATCCATTGGTCCACTGGATTCGAATCAACGAGCTTACGATCAGCGGGGTCACTCTCCGTTACACCGGTATTAGATATTAATTATTATCTATATATTAATACTAGATAGAAGAAGAAAGATACTGACAACTACCTCTTGCATGTCGTTGTCTATCTGCTGCTGGTTGCGGCGTTGCTGACTGGCCTGGTCGGCGGTGCGGTGGATGACTTGCAGGTCCTCGGGCGTCAAGCCCCATGGCAGATTCATTTGAACTGGTGTGCCGTCCATCTGCATCTTTTGTACCTGGCAGTACGGAACCCAAGGTCAGTTGGTTTTCGATATCACCATTGATTATATAAAAAAACAGCACTTTCTCGATTTTTTCTTAGACTTTGTAGACTTTATCGTTTTTATTTTTATTTACATCTCTAGAATATATTATTTATAGAATCTCATATTTATTGTATACCGTACACAACTCATTTTGTAGGTCCGATAAAAAAACTGTTTTCAGCCTGAAGTTTGGTAATGTCGTAAAAATATTAGGTGGGTGGGTTAAATTACGCATGGGTATGTGCGACTTCCGCTTAAAGCCTCTTATTAGCAGGGCTCCGATTTAATGCTTACTGTTATTTCTTTAGAAGGCTTTCTAAGTAGTAGGTAAGGTACGCTTCGGAGAAAGTTTTAAAAGAAACACATTACTACGCAGCAGTGAAATCAAATGCAAATATTTATTTTCTCTATTTTTGGAGAAAGCGTTATTCAAATAAATCTTACTTCGGGTTGCTCTAATTCCTGGGTGGGTGCGGACTGAGGGACGAACTGATGGAGAATAGTAGACTGCTGGAAATAAAAATACAAACAAAGAGTTAGATTTTAAATTATAATAAGAACTTGGGCGACTAAATGAACTAAGAACATGGCCGTTTTCTTTCTGATCAAATGGAAGGAAATGTCTACTAGTATATTGTGTAAAGAACTAATAATCTTTAAATTTTAGCAATCGGTCTAATACTGTTAGAAATCGATCTAATAGAGCTGATTTCACAATGCTCTGTTAGTTACTAATTAAGGATTAACAGGCCGTTAAATCTAACCTTAGATGTCAAACGCGTACATTTAGAAATATTTAACGGCCCTTTAATCTTTTGTTAATCTAACAGAGCATGGTGAAATCAGCTCTTAATCTGGCCATATTATTAGCCACGGACATGAACGAGTTCTTCAACCTCATGTTGAAGATGCTTCAATAAACATGCATCTTTTTTACGTTAGCTATTTAAACGCTGGTTCAATGCTTCCTTATAGACATTGTAGTTGCAAAGCTATTAATAAATCATGGTGGTGATACAAAGCAAAGCACTACAATTCGCTTGTTTGGCTGTCTGTATTCGCTTGTAGGAAAAAATACTGACGTATTCGTATTAGTATATTTAATTAGGTAGCTTGAAGCGTTAGCTGTATGGCGGGAGACAGTATTTCTCTTTATCTATGCTATATTTTATTATTTAATTTAAACAAAAGAGGTAGGTTACACCTAACAAAAAAAAATAGTCTAAGTCAGCTGTTTCAAATGCTGTAGTACTATTAGCGATGTTACGACTCGGGTTACCAACCCGGTTCAAACCGGGTTGAGCTTCAAACCGTGCAAGTCGGGTTGAACCTATGCCAAACCGATCTGGACGAGTTGAGTAAGCGAGCGGTTTGTTGATCGCTGTCCCTCTTCAACTCACGCACGGTGCGGCGCGGAACCGCGAGTCGGTACTTCGGGTCGGACCGAACCGAAATATGAAAATGAGATTGACTTGACAAAGTCGATTCAATTTGTTCTTGGGTTCTACGAATGAGTTAAATTTGTATTCATACCAGATTATGAATACAAATTTAACTCATTCGTTTCGGTTTCCATAACATAAAATTCTAGCATGAGCAATAAAAATTGGTTCGTCGTATTGACTTTGTCATTTCGGTTTGTAACCCGGTTTCAAACAGGTTTACATAGATTTTTGCGGTTCGATTTACAAGTCGGTTCGCTTATCTTTCAGACCGGTTTGAGTCGGTTTGAAAAATTTCGAGATCGTTACATCGCTAAGTACTATTACCTTCGCTCAAAGACCTACCTATTTATTTGGTGGTAATGATAACCCAATATCACAGTACCTATCTGTCTTCTGTTGCAATAACGTATTGATGAAGTTTGACAGCCGCTGATCTGTGTTGCCCAAACCAAGTGCAAAAATCAAATAGTTATTTACAAAGTTTCATTGAACTTCCACCACAATTTAGATGAGCAAAAACCAATCCGGCTAACCCTGAGAAGATTTGTAATGGTCATTATAATAGTTGCACATAATATTTCAATGGTTGTTTCAATATTAGCGATGCCATTATGTATGGACTAAGATTCAGCACTTCCGTATTATGTTTAGTTATTTACTGTTTACTGAACTTGTAAATTTGGTAGGAGGTTGGTGTAGATTCCGCACAACAGATGTATTTAATTACAACAAAACATTTTAAACCAAAGTGAGAAAAGCTGAATTGTTCACTTTACCGTGTATTACAACAATTTTATTATCGACTCAAATCTTTATTCTAAAAGTTATGTATTAAGTATATAAAAAATATAAAAAGTCTGTCTGGTTATTTTAAGGTGAAACCATGGGTAAAACTCACTTGGGTCTTTAAAAACTTCAAAGTTAAGATATTGTTGTGATATGATGAAAAACGTACTTTAGTGTTTCTGTCAAATTAAATGTCTGTTATTGTAGTAGCTCGAAGTATGAAGGTCGTGTAAATCATCAAAGCTGGCAAGTAATCCGCTCATTTGGCCTTCGATATCAGCTATCTCTATAAGCTTACCTCATTCTGGTCATTCTGGGGTGGTGGTGGCGGAGGAGCGAATGGTCCCATGGTCTCTGGTGGTGGCGGCATGTTCTGAGAGGGCATGTTCTGCGGGGGCATGTTGTGGGGTGCGGGGATGGCGATCACTCGCTGCACGTGGATGCGCATCTCCCGGGGCCCACCCATCTGCTCCTCAGACGAGTCCCAAGGCATCTGGATCAACAGACAATCTCTATAAGAAACAATAATGTTCCGCTGCCTCTTCATTACTAATAAGGTTAACCGCTATATTTATTTGAACACGTAGCGGCAAGTCATTTCCCCCTGTGTTTGGTCAGGTAAAACACTGCGTAAATAAAATATCATCAAATATAATTATTTTGAATTGAATGTGTTATTCAATGTTTCCATTTTGAAAAGGCATTCCCCAAATTCTTAATTCCAGTTTAATTCAAGTATATCTCCAGACCTCAAATGCCAATCATTGAGCCAAGATATTTGCGGATGTAATCTAAGCTATTGTATTTTTATAACTGCGCTACAATATTATCTATCGACCTGTATCTAATAAATAACAACAAAGCAATTTACGATGGCTGAATTAGCATTGTAATAAAATGATGTAGGACTGTAGAACAAAGGATCATGAAGGCTCGATCATAGCGGTTATGAATAATGCAAGCGTGCGTGTTGCGCAAACGCAGCGGGATCGTCACTGAGAGCCACCGACATCGGCCATCAGGAAGCAATGACCGCTGACACCCGAGGACGCGCACCCAACGCGTTTCTCGCAATGGCCCTCCGTCCGGACCCACGCAAAACAAAACAAGACAACTAACATACTCATCGCAAAAAAAATCAGAAAGCGCAAGAGTTTGTAAACTGGAATAATCCCAAGCATTTTCAACCTTTCCTAGACTTTAGTTTAATCTTCAACATCAACGAGACCTTGGTTTGGTCGATTTAAATACTTTGATCGTTTACAAGCATCTTGGACGAAACCGGTATCACACCGGCCTAATCGAACGAGTCTTCAAAATTTTTATTTACAAAAAATACAACAAAAACACTCTCATAAAAATAAACAAAGAAACCGATGGGTATTGGACTTCGGTTAACGAATATTAATATTCTAACGATGATGCGGAACCAAACAGATACACGGAAGAAGCGACGCGTCTCAGTCGCATTGTCAATGCGCCCTTGGACAAAATATCGTTCAGCTATTTGAGTGCTTTTCATATATAGAAAATACACAGAGAAACTACATTATTCTGTCACGTAAGGAGCTACAATGACGAGATAGAGTTGCGACTATTAGTCTCGCAGCCAGAACTACTCCGTCTACTTTTTCATGAAGAGTAGGAGGTGCTTACTCGTAATTCAATTAATTACATCTTGATTAAATTTGCGCACGCCTGCTTGATATATTTTTGCTTCTAATTACAGTCGCCGTCAGGTTTAATTGGACCGAATAGGTAATTGATGATTTATCACGGATACCTATGTCTTATCTATTAGTGATGAAGACTATCAACTAGGTTCATGGTACTACCTGTTTCTATAAATAAACATGGAAGGCATCGAAATCAAACGTCAATACGAACGTTTGTATACATATCGTTATATCGTATGTATAACGATATGTATGCTGAAAAAGGCTCTAGAAGCTACTAAGGCATTCAACTTTTACCTCTTACCCTGTTCATATTATCAAAGCGTAAAACTTAAAAACTACATTTCATTACCTTCCTTAAAACAATACTTAGTTGGTTGTGTTTATGCAATGCGTATATGTAGGAAGAGGTTTATATAAGTTTGGGATCAGGGTTCTTTGTCAAACTTACCGGCAGAAAAGCATAGCAACTCGAGCGAGGTCCAACGAAAACTTTGCCTTGATTAATTTTTAAATACTAGTTTATGCTCGAACTTGCATTTAAACAGGAAGACAATTCACCCGACAAATTAATTCATTTCCTTAGAGATATAAATACGTACATCCGAAACTGTATTACAAAACCAGTCTTCTCATTTATTTATTCGTTACACCAGCGAACGATATAATCAAAATTTTCTTATTATTTTTTGGTAACGCATACACCATTACAGGTGCTAATATAATTTATGTAAAATAAATTTATCTAACAATCAATATCTTAATGATTGTATATAATATCTTAACTCATTTTTATTATGTAGTTCATGATGTTTCTAGGAAGGCAAAGGGCTGTTTTGTGGCAAAGTAGTAATTTTTGTTTTGAATAGGTACTGTCGTTTTACTGACGCCTTCACTATACGTGGTTTAACACTTGGCCAATAGATTTTTTATTATATCCGGACAAGACCACTTGTATTAATAGTGTTGAATAATGTATGTTATAATGGTATTCATTATTAAAATAAAGATGAAGTGGTCGGACAACTTTCTTTTATCTACTGATTTAAATGTATATTTAGTTTGAAATGCTAAATTGAACTATTATACCAAAATATATACGGATATTTATTTATAAGTAATAATTGTACTACCGTAAAGTTTATTGCATTAAATTAATTGATTCAGGCGTGACTTTGCGGAATTCTATTGTTAAATAAATCAACTTATTTTTTTTTATACAACTAGTTGATGGAACAAGCAGATGGCCCACCTGATGTTAAGTGGTAACCATCACCTATAATAAAGCATTGCCTCGTAAGTCACGCACGATAGGAACGTGCCCTACGATGCACTGCCCTGCGTCCATCAACTTGAGGGATACAGATGTTAAGCCTCACCATGTGCCTGTAATTACACCGGCAACCACACTCTTCAAACCGAAACACAGCGTTGCTGCTGAAACAAATACCTGTGTAGTAAGTACTCTGTCCTCTAATCCGCTAATCTTATCTGTTTAAAGCTTAATCTATTGTCGACTCGTGTGTGTACCCTAAACAGACTCGTGACTTGTGCGTGTAGGTATAGTATTGTATAGGTGTTAGTTGTTATTATTATTATGTTGAGTCTGTAATCAAACTAATCAACGAACCAAGACAGTTATAGGAAGGCCGCCGACACTTTGCTTCCTGTGTTTTAGGATTGTATATTTTAATATGATGATGACCTCAAATTGTTCCGGAATTCGGGACTTTCTATAACATGTACTTTAATGATTTAAGTTTTATCAGGAAGCGTACGTGGCGCAGCTTGCTTGGTTATTTTTAACCGATCAATTTAGTTAATCTGCGTGGTCACTATTTGGATGGATGACCGCTAGTGACATTTATATCTAAGCGTTTCCTGCAAACCTGTTGGTCCCGGCTCTAGGGGTTGTCAAGCCATGACAAAGACCAAGGCGGCCTTAAAGAATGTTGCAAGAATATTTATATGATTATATTTAACCCCAGAACTGATCGTTTTTAAAAAATACTATCAGGTAGGTATGCAAAGGTATGTATTGTACCTAAGCTACCAAACAGAATAATAGGAAATAAAAAATTAACAAATACATAAAGTTCGATTAAATATTTCACAAGAAAATAAAATTGAATAGAATAGAAGATTTTTTATTCGATACACAAATACGGGTACAGCATCACATATGTAACAAGAAAAACAAGAAGAAGACAAAAAACAACATTCATTCGAAAAATAGACCACAGATTTTTTTTTTTTTTTATGAAAAAGACCTATGAGATTATTAGGTAGGTACTTACATATAGACATTTTATTATAATTTTGTTTTATAAGTATACCATGTGAACCTACTAAAGTCCTGCGACATAATGAAAACAAGTGAACTAAGCCACAAGGTGTTTGAAATGTAATTACCCATAGTTAAACATTATCCTTGAAGAAATCGTGTTGTATGTCTTCAAATGCGCAATTTGTAGTGGTTATGCACTATGACCAATTTAAGTTTAAACCTACAATTTTAAAACGCGTTGGTATATAACCTATCAATGGGTCATCATCACACATACATAAGGCACTATTTGTTACATAGGTACATAAAAGACCTCATTATTTTTATGCTTTAGGTTGTTAAAATTAGTATTTATAGCATCATTTTTACGACATCGCACTTATCTCAACATTGATTTATTTAAATTTGTTCTAAATTCGAATTATAGACCCCCGGGACTCAAACCCCCGAATTTGTGAAAACTTTAACCTTGAAAGGGGTTCAAGGCCAAAGTTTTTTAAAAATACACGCGTAATATGTACCTTATAAAATATTTAATTACGTTTATAATTACGTGATAAAGAGATGTGATAATATCTAGTAACTCGTGCCATGGTCATCTTGTCGAGAATATCATCACTTAATATCGGTTAATGTACCTAAGTGGAACAAGGTTCATGAGCGGTCGTACCCACCGGTGCGGTGCATCAAATTATACATAATAATAATTGCAGACAGCCACAGCGCGGCCAGCCCGTCCCCGCGGGCCTCATCCCGCGGACAGCGTCCCTGGCATCTGGCGAACGCTACCAAGTTCAAGAGCATCTCAAACATAGAGAGCACTAACAACAATGTACTCAATTTGGGCACGAATGGTATCGATTGCTCGGATATATAAAAATGTGAGTTGGACGCGCGGGGCTCAAACACTCTACACACACCGCAACATGCACGCGTTTATCGCGCTCGCCCTAGCGCTCGCGGCGCCCGCGCTCGCCGCCTCCCGGGACCGCCTCGGCTACGAAAGAGAAATAGACTCCACTAGATACAATCAAGTACCGAAACTTCTTGATTACGTCCTAAGTCATGATTATCTAGCTTCGCAAAAGAACAGAGGAAAGTTAGTGACCAAACCAAGGCAAGATGAACCAGTGGCTGCAGACAGTGTCGTACTGGAATCGAATGTGGTGAGAATAGTGCGTCCTACAAAGAGAGACTTGGAAAAACAGCCAGCTGAGCTAGTGAGGCGACGACGCGGGTACAATTTAGAGAATGTGCGAGTTCCGGCGAGGTATCCGTACCTTCCTGTGGCAAACTTCAACCGCTTCCGCAGATGGGGCTAGTGACCACGGACCGCATTGTTGCACCTCAAATGTCAAGGCTGCGCAGACGCTGGCTGCTGTGACTATACATGAAATAAACATAGGAACAGCCTTGCGTCTGTGTCGCGCTCCAGGCGTCTCATATATTAATGTGCACGCAAGCTCGAAGACTCTACTATTAGTTATTGTTTTATTTATATGAAGAAGTGGCTGTGATCGAAAGCTCAAGTGATACCGTAAATTGGACGGTTTGGTGGCAA
This sequence comes from Chloroclysta siterata, assembly GCA_932294275.1. NCBI lineage: Eukaryota > Metazoa > Arthropoda > Insecta > Lepidoptera > Geometridae > Chloroclysta > Chloroclysta siterata. Next base: position 21,342,414 of record OW028590.1, on the reverse strand, counting down.
CGATTGACAGAAATCTTAACTATAATTAGGTTAGTTATTACAAACAAAGTTATACAGACAAATTATACGGTATTATTTTAATGATGTTTGCAATTGATTTTTTATTTTGATTCAATTTATTTGTATTTTAGAATCCCAGTAAGACAAGTAAGTATGGACATCGCCATGACTGATCTGGAATAACTGGCATGAACATCGTATAAGATAATGTAATGAAGGCATATCAACTGTCAGTGAAATAATAATCAAATTGTTGCGTGTAGGCACGAACGTGCTGGATGGTACTTAGAGAATATCACAGTAATTAGACCCTATCATGTTGTAATGGGAACAATGAAATATAATGTATGCGAGTTTAAAATGCAGTTGGCATAATTTGTGTCAGTGAAGCCAGTTATTGAGTATTGAACCATCGTGAGCTAGTTGTTGAAGGTGCTTTGGTTGAATTGCCCAAACAAAACGTTGAGTAATAAGTTATTATGTGGCTTCGACAACATGCAATTGATTACTATGCTTCCTTGCAAATTGCACCGACGGACGACTGCAATAGAAACAGTGTGTCGACAACGATTTGCTAACTACATGAAATTCAGTTCAACTGCTTGTATGTGAAGTTATTCACGGTACATTCCACACACTTGTGCACATACTAAGATTATTACAGCATTAACACTAGACCGCAGCGGTGCAAACTTTTTTGTGTAACTATGAAGAAAGCATTAGGTTTTTCTCTAGAGGAAATCTGCGGTTTTGTTAGATTCGCACGTTTATCTACTTCATCTGAATTACCATCACAGGCACCCTATTTATAGGAGCATGAGCAAAAAGTTGTACAATAGATGCTAAGGCCTGGTTTATTTTTCTAGTTTCTAAGGGGGGACTTTACCTTCGTAGACTACTTTATTAAAATATTTTCGTCTTTGTTTTGGCGTTACTCTGCGATGGAAAAACCCAGAAGGCGGCAGAAATTAAAGATGGCAAAATAAACATAATATACTATTAATAAAATTGCATACTATATCCATTGTCATTATTCTCATCTTTTTTTCCTTTATTATAATTTTTCCTTTGCTTTAGAGGTTTTGGTTTATCACTGAGGTAAGGTAACACGTACAGTCAGCATTACAAGTCGATTACTTATTTTGCATTTCGAAAGTGCTTAACACTGGCCCCAATCATAGTTTAGCATAAGCATAAAATATTATATTGACTGTACAGTACAATGCACAAACGGCATGTTGCAGCATTTAGGGGAAATTTCTCCCTCAATAAATGTACTTACTGTAGTTTATTTATTATTAATGGATCATTTTCATTAATTACACTATTATTAAACCATTCTACTATAACTATAACCTTCATACTATTACCAAAATTTAGAATTTTTAAATTTAAATTGTTTATTTATGTTGTCGTATTTCAGTATTAGATTAGGTTTATGAGAGGTTAGGTGCATTTTTAAAGCCTTGGTTGTAACGCTATTGCGTTTATTTTTGGCTCAAACGATCGATCAAGTAATCCGATCCTTTGGGCCAATAATAAACTTGAGACTGATATTGAATAATATGTTAAAATATGTTGTCACGCTTTGAGCGGTGGAGGCTTGGTTGACAAGTTGACAGGTCGTCGACAGGCATGCAGTCTACCACCACACCTCACCACCCTCTCTCCTTCCCAAGCCGAGACCCGCACGGCCGCTAACAGGGCCATTTACTCTCCGCCCTTCCAACTCCTACACAATTACCGTCAGATGCTGCCGCTCAAACGAACCTACTAAAACATCTTCGAAGTTTTAATGAAAGATTTTAACGTATTAAGGAAAGGAAAAGATTTAAGTTATTTTAAAATGGAAGGTTTCTTTTTATAAATATATCGGATTATACGACTTCGTAAGGCCAATGACTTGTTAATGCAAGAGTACAGACCTACCTACACGACAAGTTATTATGAACGAGGATAACTTAAACGTACAACAAAAACAAAACCAAACCAAATAGCCTGAACAGAATTTAACCAACGCTAAACAGGTTGTCCCAAAAAGTAGTGATAAGCGGAATTCAAAGATAGAGCACCACTTGGGGTACCCGAATCACCGCCATCCAGGAATATTCCGCGATTTTTCATAGTTTTCGAGTTATGATTTTTTCTGAATTTTTGAGAACTGTCAACTTGAAAAACTTTTTTTTTTTTAAAGGAACTGTAGAATACTTTTTCGAGTTTTTTATGAATTTTCCACCTCGATGTCTTTGAAGGCCGATTTTAGCCAAAGTAGCCCATTAAATACCTACTACTTTTTTTTAATGATTATAAAAACTAAGAGTCTGGAGAATTCTTGAGACCTACTTAGGAACCATAAAGTCACCTGTTTTGATTTTTAATAAAAAGTTGAAAATTTGAGTTATCCATCGAACGTAAATTTGTAACTTTACACCAATATTTTCATAAATTTTATCAAAGTTACGAAGCTGATTGTTTTATACATAAAAGTACAACTCATGAAGATACAGTTGCAAAAAAAATCGCGGAACATACATGGGGGTGATTCGGGTAGTGATGCTCTATCTCTGGACTTCTGCTTATCACTACTTTCGGGACGCCCTGTATATTTACAACTCTCTAAAGCTTTCCATTCTGCTATTCGAATAGGTGAGTCATGACATGGTACAAGTACAGCGTACCTACTTAACATTTAGGTACTTTTTGTTCAGCTGTCAATTATGACAAGATTCGCCGTCATGTACAGTTACCTTTCTGTTTGAGATGAGTGGTGATTACTGGCTGGCCCACTAACCATTGTAGGTGTATACCCTCACGATCTTGTACCGCTATTTGCAAACTATAGTGTTTGTACACCTACTTCCCTCGTGAAATGCAGTCAATTCCATTCAGTACCTACATAATTATTGTGTTAGCCGGTGTAAAAATTCAGATTAAATTAGTTATTTTTTTAAATTATTAGGTTATGAGATGTCTATTGCGATTGCTTACTTATTGAAAGTAAAAAACAAACAGCTACTATCTGAGTAATTTGGCTGATTTTTTGCAGGCAAATTACTCATATTGATGTTCTGTAGGTGCTATAGGCGTTAGTAAAAAATCTCATTCAAACTCTCATCAAGAAACTATTCAGAAGTGTCCGAGGCATTTAGCTCATAGGTAAAGAAGGACCAGCAATCAATAAAAAACGTATCATTTGTAAAGAAATATCGTTGCACGAACTCCGTACGTGATCTTGTTATGGGTAGCGAGTCGATATTTGTTATTTATTTTGCAGATAAGTATACAGGATCAACTGCGCAAAAACTTTAGACGTTTGGCCGGATAGTCTGAGGTCACTAAAAGTCGAAACAGAGAACGTAGAGAATGACGTAATCAAACAACATTATATACGATGCTAAATTACTACGGATAGACTACATGACAACATATACAAGTGAAATTACCATACGAACAATAATTTAATAAGGCTCATCTTTAGAAAAAAATCCCGGACGAAATCATCAATCAGATTTTTTACATAGTATCACAGTACATACCTAGCTCATTAAATAAACTAATTTGATAACCCATTTTTATTTTATTTTCGTCATATTACGGTTATTCGCAATAGACAAAACATGCAAAAAAAAATAATAACATTTCATGCGTAGGCAACTAAATTTTAGTGCACTGCGAAACGCATTCAATATCCAAGGCCGTACCTACGAGTTAATAACATACCAAAAGGGACGTTTCTTGTCGTACGGTATGGCATATGTTTTTTCATTATTTTTTTATGCAACTAGCTGATGGAACAAGCACATGGCCCACCTGATGTTAAGTGGTAACCATCACCTATAACAAAGCATTACCTCATAAGCAGGGGTCGGAATAGGTAGAGTTTTTAAGTACCAAATGACGTCAAATACGATACTACGAAATCTAAATAGGGATAAATAAATATATTTGTGGACATTCCACACAACACTATCTCGCCCCAAACTAAGCCAAAGCTTGTGATATGGGAACCAGATAGCTGATATACTACTTATATACTTTTTTTTTTTTGTAAATACATACTTATAATATTATATAACACCCAGACAGAGAACAAACATCTATGTTCATCACACAAATGTTTGTTCTCGGTGGGGATCGAACCCACGGCCTACGGCGCAGAAGGCAGAGCTACTACCAACTGAGCTGTGAAGGCTGGGATATGCCTTTTTTAATCCTTGTGTCGGAAACGACGATTCGGGTTCGAAATCAAATGCGATAAAAATTGACGTTACCGATTGAAAACCTTTCCGAGTGTTTTAAATAGCCCTGCTGTACGTGTAATGTGTAATGCTACTTAGTTTGCGCTTAACCTGGGAAAAAAGAGTTTTAGAAGACAATAATATAATTTTAACATCAGGAGGACCTTCTGCTTGTTCCATCAGCTAGTTGTATATAAAAAAAATCCATAAGTTTTAGAAAAACAATTTTTATTAATAAATTCGGATATGCCTTTTAAACTCGGGTTTAAAAGGCATATCCATGTTAAGATTGCGTAGGTACTTTTACGTAATTTGGTACTTAAAAACTCTACCTATTCCGATCCCTGCTCATAAGTCACGCACGATAGTAACGAGCCCTACGATGCACTTCCCTGTGTCAACTTGTGCCATCAACTTGAGGCATACAGATGTGAAGCCTCATGTGCCTGTAATTACACCGGCAACCACACTCTTCAAACCGAAACTCAGCAACACTGCTTGGCGGCAGAAAAAGTCGTGGTGGTAGTACTTCCCCGGACGAGCCCTTCACAAAGAGCACTAGTATCTAATACTCTTTTTTATATGTTAAATTTTTGTAAACGGAACTTATTAAATTAAAGTGATGAAAGAACTTAGCCCGATTACTTTGTCATGCTAAAGTATTCTATGTAGATATAGCCAATATCATCATTATTAGGTGTTAGTTGGTGGTAGTAGCATCGAATACCTAGGAGCAAGGAAGATCGAATATAATGGCACAAAAATATATCATTCAAGAAAATAATCTTAGAGCTTCTCGAAAACGTGAGCTTATTACGTTCGAAGTCCTAATCGATGTAATAACTACCTGAAGCATGTTTTATAATGAGTAAATTTAATGATAACATGACCTCTTGCCGACGAGTGAGCAAAAGATCACGACACAATCAAAACATTAATGAACACTGAATGCTATGCGTATGTTTTCATGCATAATCAAAGTAGAAAATGTTTAATTGTTGAACTGTCGCTGGTCTACGTTGAATAATTTATGATGTAGGTACTTCAATTCTGGTATGTTTCCGAAAAAAAACCTGCCGATGTAAGTTTGGAAGCCTAAGAAAAGGGCCACTGAGGCAAAAACGAAACTATTAACCAGTTTTTTATATACCAGAAAATATATTTAGAAGCCGCAGAAGAGACCTTTCAATTTTTGTACCTAACAGCAAATAGAATGCAATTTATTATTATTCGTGTCTCCTAAAGCATTTACCTCGTTAACTGTAGTAGTGTTTTATTTTGCACTCAGTGATCCTTTTCAAAGTTCGCCCTGTAGGTATTGTTTATAGTATCCGTACTTTGTAAATAGAAGCGCGAGGTCGCAGTGACCCAGAGCATGCCTCGAGCTCTCTAGACCCGGTTTGTTTGTTGCGATCAGGGACGTTTACATTTATTTACGTTCGCTCTCGCCCTCTCGTGTCCAAACTTCGAAAACCTTCGATTCTTCTTCCCCATACCGCACATGCTACCCGCCCCACCCTCCACCCGCGCTACACGAGATCTATTATTTACTGCCGATGGAACTCGACACACCGGTGGTACTCGACGTATCCACGAAACGCGTTAGTGCTCAAGTGTCTTATGGCTATATAGTATATACCCATAGATGAAAATATAAGTTCATATAACTGCTCGATGACCACTATTTTCACTATTACGTGAACGGTCTTTTCCAGGCATCCCTCCAAGGGTTTGACTAGATTTTAAATGAACATCAGTCGGTGTCACGAAGACAGGACATACTAATTTGCATATCATAAAAAATAAATTAGAAGAAAAAATCTTTTGTAAAAACAAGCTTTTACTTAAAGTCTATGTTTTATTTTATAGGCTTTTTAATTGATTATTGTTATTATTTTAGTTGTCTTTATAATCTTTGTTTTCTTGTATCTACATCTGTATTTTAAGCCTGATTGTATATTATGTTGTGTGTTCTTGTGGCAAATAAATGATTGTCTATGTCTATGTCTATGCTAACCATGCATTGTCAGCCAAACTAAACGTGTTTACAAAATTGCAGCTCAATCGGTTGAAGATCTGCTACAAAATAGAGTTGCAAGATTCCACCCGAACAAACATATTTACATACATACAGTAAGTTAAATAAAAGCTTACAAAAACAAGGGTAGGTATTCATTTTATAGTAGCAGTGAAAACTGACATGATAATATTTCCAAATATCGGCAGTATTGTAACGAAAAATCAATGCCGAGCTTATTTTCTGACTCCGAAATGAAAACAGTAAGCTCCTTTGTAATTGTTTACTTAACTGGGCTCAGACAAAATATTTTTTCTTCAGAAGAGTATTTACGAAAGTTATTAAACAAAAAAGGAAATATTATGTGATTACGTATTGTTTGTCTGATTTCAAGATTTTTTTAAGGTAGCCAATGTAGCTAATTGTACTAGTATATATTGGGTAAGTAATTTGAACGATAGTAATAATGGAACTTCGATAATGATCTAGCTTTATAGTTTTAGTGTCTTTATTGGTAATACAGCTTACCTCGTTCAAATTATAGTTTAAGCCGTTTTGTATGTACGAGTATGTAGTTCACTTATTATTTAATGATACAATCTATTTTGCACGACACACACACAACTGCGTTTAAGGGACTGACAACCGTCAAATAACTTCCTGCTCGCACATTTCGACATTTTGAAAGATATAAAATCACTGAACTTATTTATGTAAAATAGCAATCAACTAAATTGTATTAAAAAATATTATTTTTATCCAAACAAGGTTTACTATTAAAAAGTTTGCATGAGTAGGTACGAAAAGTTTGCATGAGTAGTACAAACTTTTTGGTAGGAATATCTATTTGGATCAAAACGATTATTTCGGGTGATATTATATCTTTCAAAATCCTGAAATGTGCGAGCGAGTGGTTGTTTGACGGTTGTTAGCCCCATAAAAAAAGATAACGGTCTGATTTACTAGGGCTTAAAGTCGATTTCTCCAACACATTAACTGGCAATTCAGTGGCTGAGTCAAACCAATTATTCAATCATTATTCTCACACATTGGCATTTATCAAAACCGATGGTTACAATATCCACAAGATTATTTGACGGTGAACAGTGGTCTAAAACCGTAAACGAGGTCCTTGCACTGGGCAACGTTGAATAAATGATAAATGGAAGGGCAAAATGAGTACAGTACCAGAACCGGAATATTCGTGATTACATAAGCAAAAGCACAGTTGCAAGAGCTGATGGCTGGGTCGATGACCGTGAGCCTTCATTTTGCGAATTAATTGAGTTCAAGTTTTCGGCAATTATTAGGTGGTTTGATTGAAAAATTGATATCCAAACGATACAGCTCTAGAATCACGCACAATTATGTTAGGTATATGTACCTACCTATTGTAAAATGATGCCTTCACAATTCAAATGGTTCAAGATATGGGAGTTTATTGCAAACATTTTTGAAACCCACGTTTGCGAGTACTGCCATCGGTAAAAGTAAATAAACGTACCTATCTGGTTTGTAAAGACCAAATATCAATGCTAAGGTTTTTTTATGAAAATCCTCCTGAAGCCCTGGAATGCAATGAATTGCAATTTCTTTACTAAATCCATAAAATAAAGAACGGTAATGGTTTATACTTTTGTCGCTGATTGAACCTATCTTGAGATCAATCTTCGAAATTGAGAAGTGTTCTAGTGTGTGTAGCAGTAACGATAGATTTAATTGTTTCGTTTTAATTAATTGACTAGCAAGAAACTTCAGAACACAATGCTTTAAGAAACAACAAAGGGTTAAACAATAGTCGGTATAGGTAGGCGTTCCTTTTTATAGGAACCAGAAATATGGAAATGTTTACACCACGCTCCTTTCATCCTTCTCACAAAAGAATATCTACATCAAAATAAGTTACTAGAGCGAATACCCACGAAGTACTTGTGTGGGTTATAGAAACTGGAAACGAGAAAAAAGATCGGATTTCTCCGTCCACTCATCCCTGACAAAGAAAAACTGGTGAGTGCCTGCCTGCCCGACCCATCAACATAATCAAATTAAAATTATGTATTATGAACACGTTTATTCTAACGACTGGCCTTTTGTAGATCCTATTTATTCTGCATTATACAGATCTAGATCACACATTAATTTAATGAGAAAGCAACATAAACAATTAATGCACGCATAAACCTTTTCATTCCACACAGTTTGATGTAGGCCATTACTGCTAGCAACATTATTGTCTGTAACATTTGCACCGATTGCTTTGTTAAGGGTATCATTAATATGCTTACAACTAGCGTCTTAGCTATAATTTTGCCAGACAAAGAAGATGAATCTATTCGTATTTAAAAATGATCTGACGAACCTTCACTTTTAAAGTGGAGATATCTTCAAACATCGTAATCTGCTTCAGCTTTAAATCTTTTACTGATTAATATCAATAAAATGGTTGGTAAGGGTAATCCTTACCTACTATTTTATTGAAATTCTATGTTAACCAACAAATCGACTCGACTACCGGGTCCCATCATTCAAAACAATGGTGGGGCCCGGTAGTAGACTCGTTTTACCCAAACTTTTCGAACGGTGCTTTGTATAAAGCGATCACTGTAAGGTTGTATGTGATGCATGCATATAAAAGAAAAAGTCAGCACAGACAGTATTGCACAGCATACCCAGATTTTTGTAAAAATAAATAATTTTATAAGTAAATGTTATAAAATAGGATAACCTAACGTTCTGGTTTACAAAACTTCAAAAAATAACGTATTCGGTATATTACTACAAAATAAGGCTATTTGAACTGACTTAGATAAATTACGATATTAAGGTTATCTGAATCTCGAAATATATAAGTGCCTTACTCGTCATTTAGAGGCTTTATTAGAAACAACTTATTATTTGATTATACATATAACTGAACAAGTTTTCCTACCGAAACTTAATTGCTTGCGATTTTTCATAACTACATTCAGAGATTTTGTATCTTCAAAAATGTTTAAATGTGCGAGCTAGAATATGTTTGACGGTTGTCTGCGTCTTAACGAGTTCTAACACAGCTGAATGCATTTGAAACATATTGTATTTTCTAGTGCTACCCCGTTCCGATAGTAATGGTTTATTGTTTCTATAGTGCTTTCATCTCTCGACCTACTATTACATGTGCTACCCAACCCAACCCACTGTAGTTTAATCAAATTATTTAGGTACCTACCTATTCAAGTCAGACTGGTAGTATTTAGGTCAAAGCAGGCAAAGGACCTGCTTGCTTACCTGTGTCATAAATAAGTAGGTATATAAAGTACCAACGTTGTTTTAATGATCTAGTAATATATTCTATGTCAGTTTACATGAATGGGGTGCGCTGGATTAGTGGATACCAAAATATAATTAGTGGGACTGTTCCTTCTTACTTATTTTACCAGTCATCTTTGCTAGGTATAGACCTAGCAAAGCATATAGGTACCTGTTTTATATCCTACTAATATTATAAACGCGAAAGTTTGTAAGTATGGATGGATGAATGTTTGTTACTCTTTCACGTAAAAACTACTGAATGGATTTTAATGAAAATTTAATATAATATAGCTTATACATCAGAATAACACATAGGCTACAATTTATAAAGATATTGTGTGACTAATCCTGCGCAGACGAAGTCACGGACACCAGATTTTTGATCGAGTGAGATAAAATAATAAAAGTTAAATTAAGATAACCAGCGATCCAAGAGCTCCCATCTCTAACCGTCTTATTATAAAAATATCAGTTAAACTAGGTTTAAACCTGGTACCAACTAGTCTTGGTTTAACCCGGTGTCAAAGTTGGTTCCTGGTCTAAACTCGTTCGTATTACTCCGCCTTATTATAAAACGTGGCCTAAAGATAAATCAAAGATGTTACTATACTTAGACCATGACTTAGACAAACGTTATTATAAAACGTAGTTTATCTCATAAACCATTGTTTGCCTATGGTCTAAAGATAAACTCGATAGACCCCTAGTTTAAATATGGTTTAACTGGTAAAACTCGTTACTTTGATTTTCGTTTTTTACTATGTTGTGTGTGATCAATGTTATAATATAACAATTTATGTGAGTCCTGTTAACTAATAAAAGTAGGTGATTGTTTTAATTGTTGTATGAGGAAAGTATGAAATCTGCCTTTTTTTACTTTAACTACTGTTTTCTCCTGTTTTTTTATTGGTGAGCTGATGTTTCATGTCACTGACCGCCACCACTCTGACGCGCTTTATTAGACGGCGTGATCGAATAAATCCATTCGACCTATGTGATGAAGATTTTCGATATAAATATCGTTTTACAAAACGTTTTGGCGACAAAATTGTAAAGCTAGTGCGTAACGATTTGCCCCACGATCCTCGAGGATGCCCCTTTAGCCCTGAAATGCAGGTGGTTTGCGCGTTACGCAACTGGGGTCGTCATGAAATAAGTTAACTTTTTAATAGTTTTTTGGCAGTTCTTCTGGTAGGTACCTACGTTTCAAGAATACGTACCTACCTACGTAAAAACAATCACAAACTAATTTCGGGGAATTGGGTTCCTTTATAGAATTGCCATACTTACCTTACTACCTATTAAATCTTTTGACATTGACTTTTGATATGAAATGCCAAAATATGAATTAAGCTAAATGCAAAATTTTCATGCAAAAGAGTCAAGAAATATGCTAAATTTAGCACTAAAAATGCTAAAACAGCAACACTGCGCTCTACTCCGATAAACGCATCCGTACCCCAAGTATGAGTTTTGCTTACCATATATATTTCGTTTTTCGTTTTTGTTCCGTGTTCATTGCGGGTTTTGTAAAGTTCCATATCGGTATCCCTATCGCGTCTTCATACAAAACCCGCAATGAACACGGAACAAAAACGAATCGTTTTTGCTCCGTGTTCATTGCGGGTTTTGTAAAGTTCCATATCGGTATCCCTGTCACGTCTTCATACAAAACCCGCAATGAACACGGAACAAAAACGAATCGTTTTTGCTCCGTGCTCATTGCGGGTTTTGTAAAGTTCCGTGTCGGTGTCCCTATCGCGTCTTCATACAAAACCCGCAATGAGCACGGAACAAAACCGAAAACGAAATATGGTAAACCAAAGTCGTACTTGGGGTATATAAAAAAAAATCGTGTGAAATATAAATTCTAAACTAAATTAAAAAAAACTAAATAAATATTTTAAGAACAAATTGATTAATCTTGTACTTAATTAAAAAAAATCTTCAAAAGACATCATCTGTAAAGAAAATATCAACACCTCATAGACGGAATGTTGCATCGGGATTGTGCTTGAATGACTGAGAAAAAAATACAACGAAAACGTGGTAACAACTAGTCTTGGTATCAAAGTTAATTCATAGTCTAAACTTGTTCGTATTACAAAACACAGTTTAATCAAGGATTACATAAAACCAGAGTTAGTCCATAGTTTAACTAATATCCACAGATATTATGCAGGCTATAGTCATATAATCATACTACCTCGTCTTTCGTTGTATTTTTCCCTCAGTCATTCTACCACCAACAGAGTTGTTTGTTGATATTTTCTGTATTTTGATGTTTTAGATACATTTTTATAAATAAAATATTATTCAATTTGTTGTTATAATAACGTTTTTTTATATCAAGCAAGCACCATTTAGTTTAGAACTTTTTACACACAACCTACAATATTACTATCTGACTGATGCGTGTAACGGAGAAGTGTTGAGCTCGCTCCATTTTAATAATATTGATACGATCTCTACTTATAAAAAATCACGCAAGATATAACTGCAAAAATAAACAAAAGGAAAAAAAAACAAAACGTAAGACTAGGTGGTATGGTCTTAGAACTATAGCCTGCTCCGAAGAAAATAAAAAAAAACCATTTTAATAATATTGAAAGAAAAAGGAACAAAATTCTCCACCGAGCATTACCGAGAGATAAAAGAAATATGATATAAATACTTACTAAATTTATCATTGATGGGACAGAAATACGGATCCAAAATCCTGAGAAACCTGTAGCCCAGCAAGCATCATGGAGCAGTTACAAGCATACCTAACAATACATTGAAGATGCTAGTTGGAGACACACTTGGAGGTCTACTCTACTATCATATTGCTTCCCTGCGTATGCTGGTTCAAGTCAATTAGCGACAGACAAATGTAGAAAGAAGTGACTTATTCAAATTGTGTGAGCCCGGAGACAGTATCATAACAGTCGGAGGTTACAATATTCAAGATCTGTTTATTGGAAAAGATATTACTACATTTTTAGAAGGAAAGGCTCTATACCGGATTTGAAGTGATAAAAACTTGTTAGAGAAGAATTACATCACTATTCTGTACCCCTCGCATCAAAAAACTATTTTGTGTGTCTAATGTGCTGCAATTTTAGGTTCAATAAATGAAACTATTTAAATACATTAATTTGGTTTTATTACAGAATAATAATCCTTGTATAGGTAAGTATTTAAAAATTGCTGGTTTTAATTATTCTACATATAAAAGGATATTTTAAAATTTCTTTGGGAATACTGTTGGCTAATGCCTGCTTGATGACTTCCAGATAAGGCATATTGCTGCCCGAGGTGCTAGAAAATCCTATTGCTAAATTTTGCACATAGACTTTATAATTGTCTTCTTCTTTGACTGGGTTATAGGTATATTACTTTCATAGACTTAGACCGCTTGCTATGTAGCACATGTGATGATTCAATCAGGGAGTCATTCCTTTAGGCGGTACTGAAACCTGAAATAATGATTAACAACTTAAAACAGCCCTGTAATTCTAATTAGTGGTGAGGGAAAGATATCTGCACGGACATCCTGCAATGGGGTGTATTGTGCATTGCTCAATACATGCTCACAGCTCAGTTGGTAAAGTTCTGCCTTCTATGCTGGAGGGTGTGGGTTCAATCTCCACCAAGAAGAAATATTTGTTCTCTGTCTGGGTAGGTATTATAAAATATTATGAGTAGGTAGTTATTTACAAAAAAAATATCCAAAGATTATATCAGCTATCTGGTTTCCATAGTACAAGCTCTGCTTAGTTTGGGGCTAGATAGTGTTGTATGGAATGTCCACAATAATTATTAGTTTATGATATTCTATTATTATACGATTTCCTCGCAGCATTTAAGCAGATATTATCTTTTAGCTTTCTGCAAACTTTTGAATGCGATGTTTTGAAAACGCCGACAGATTAGTGCTTGCATTTCGTCCCTAAAGCTATCTAAGGCAGGAAATTCCGGAATCTGATCGTCCAACTCGTCTTCTACTCCATTAGGATTGTTCCTGTCGTACGAATTCAGCCTACAATGACAAAAAACAGTTGGAATAATTGTGATGAAACTTAGCCTCTGATTATTGATAGATGTCTAGATATTTACCTTTTCTATGAGAGCGCCTTTTTTACCAGTGGTACATGCTTTTCTTTTCCGTAGCTCATCCTTTATTTGAAGTGCACTCCACTTCGAATACATTTTAGAGATCTTTAAACCTACAATTAGGTTTTTGATTTGACAAAAACGTAAGTAAACAAATCATATCAGCTGTGCTGTGGCGGCCATTTTACCAGATAAACCATTGTTAAACCAAGGATCTATCAGGTTTATTTATACTAGATAAACTACGTTTTATAATAACGTTTGGTCTAAGTCACGGTCTAACTATAGTAACATCTTCGATTTATCTTTAAACCACGTTTTATAATTTCTACTGGTCGGTCAGTTCTTTTGCTTTTTCTTATTTTTTTTTTCTTGAAATAAATAAGGAGGTACTCAGTTCTCATAAAATGGTGACGACGACCAGGTCTGATGATGGAGCCAAGGTCTGTTCAACGGAACTCTTCAATAAATAGGCCAATAGAGTTGAAACTTGGTAACCATACCAAGTTAGTAGGCGGTAGTCAGAAAAAAGTACAAAGATAATGTTTGGACTTGCCTCTGACTACTACGTAGGTACTCAAAGTTTTGATGCGTTCGTCGGGTCGCATCACGAGATCTCAGTTCGGGGCGAACTACTAGTTTACTATAAATCCATACAATGCTGCGCATTATTATGGCGAAGACAAGAGCTAATGTACCTCTCGCACGCACGTTTCGACATGTTGAAATATATAAATCACTAACCACTTTTTCGAAAAATCGCAATCAACCATTTTGTTTGCAATCAAATTGCACACAGTTTAGTAAAAAACAATTTAGTCGATACAATTTTCCTACTCAAAAGTTTGCTTAAGTACAAAAACTAGTAAAGCAGTGTAAATGCACACAAAATGGTTGAATACGATTTTTCTAAAATGGGTTTAGTGATATTTTAACATGTTAAAACATGCGAGCGAGAGGTACATTATATCTTGTTTTCGGTTTCGGTTCCTACATTATTTTGTTAAAGTATCATACTCAAAACTGTAGGAACCTAGCCGCTATTATCTTGCCTGTTAATTTAAGCTTGGCCGCGTCGCGTGGAACTGGCACCTAGATTCACCTGGCTTTAAAACGTTTCAAAGTGATCCTGGTTATTTGAGTGAATAAACCTTTTGACTTTGAACAAAGATTTACATTACCGTACCTAAGGTTCTTCATTCTTCTTAATTACTGAAAAAGTTTTACGAGAAGTCTGTTGTTTATCTTTAAATCGCATCGTCTAGCTAGATTGCAAGTTGAATAACTGTAGTGAAATCTATTTTGATGGACAAAGTTGACTGCACGACAGTAGGTACATAATATTTACGAACTAGCCGGATTCGCACCCTAAAGATTTACAATGACGAGTAGTAAGATAATATTTTAACTCGAAATGTCTGGGATCCTTACATTTCAGAAACTAGAAGATTTGCCTGTAGGTGTCTTATGACAACTTGTCTAAATGACACCTACAGATTCGATCGCGTGGTGATGGTGTTTGCTAACATCAATATTTAAGGCTCTGTGCTCTGCTCTGTTTTTCTATACACTTTATTTTATTTTACCCTATATATCTACCCTATAGAACCTGTTTTCTTTCTTTCTCCTGAATTCTTCAGAATCATTAATGTATTAATGCTATCCTAGTTGTGTTGCGGTGTGATTACGCCACACCAGCAAAAAATTTGCATTTATAATATTATCAGGATATCGAAATAGGGATGGTAAGTGCCTTATAAATATTTCAAAAAAAATAAAGTGATTTTGATTCAAAGAGGTGTAAAAAAGGATTCAAAAAAGGATGGAAACGTAAATATTTATCAACTATTTCATTACATACATGTTAGAAGGCGCAATTCGATTGAGTTACTTCAGAAGGTCATGTCGTGACGCAAAGATTACAAGTGATTAGGAGTCGTTAGATGGAATTAACAACTTGTAAGTAAAGTTGTTAGCAATCAAAGAACTAAAGTTTACTCAAAATTTTCAGGTTTATATCACACTTACTTACGAGTACCTATAGTATCAAATTTATTGGAATAAATAGGTTTGTGGGAAAATTTAGGAAAAAATAAACAGTTTTCATATATTAAATGGAAATGAATGAACATTATCATAGCTTCTTTATTTATTCGCGTTTTTATATTTATTTATACTACTTTCTGATGGAACAGACAGTTGGTGTTGTTTAGTACACTTACTTACCTGATGTTTAGTGGTAACCATCACCTATAACAAAGCATTGCCTCGCAAGTCACGCACGATAGGGTACACTGCCCTGCGTCCGTCAACTTGAGTCAAACAGATGTTAAGATTCATTTGTCCCTGTAATTTCACCGGCAACCACACCCTTCAAATCCCTCACTGGACGAGGCCTTCACAAAGTGCTCTACTACTCTTAAAAACTTGCTTGACGTTTAACGTGGTAGGTTTTAGTTTACATGAAATGTTTTTACAAATTCAGAACCCATAGTGCCAGAATAATATAACGCTTTTCAGCACAGGGTCAAGTGAAATAATTAGAAAGATATTGCCTACTATTAAGGCATTAGCTAATCTTCAGAGACCCAGACTTTACAAGAGGGTTCTTATAAAGAGGCACTCGAATGCTATATTTGGCCTCTTGAATCCAGGGTGTACTTATTTGTATTCTGTGTCCGAGGGTAATCCCTCGATCCCTAATCAAGGCCTCACTTGACCCAGTGATCGGAATCCATTGCCGCTTATTGCTTTCCGCTACGGCTTGGTAGAGTACAGGTATTATTGTTCACCGTCCTTTCTGCTGCTTGAGCTGCGGCTTAACGGCGGAATAAACTTCAAAGTGAAGCCACCAAGGGGCTTTTCAGATGAAATCGTTTGAATGTAAAAGATCCTTCATTTTGGTCACGTGATTATTTACGACGCTTTCTAAGTGTGTTTTATTTGTTGACATGAATGGTTAACCAACAATTTTTTGGTAAGTAGATAAATCTTTAAATTAATAATACTCGTAAACCTATATTCACTACGAAACAAAACTAGTTGCTCCAATGTGGTATACATAAAGAACTTCATGCAGTTCGACAAATTTATTTCACGCTTTCTACTACTTAAGTACTTTACCTACTTACAAAGCCACCGTGCTGCCAATTGCCATGCAACATTGTTTCCGCGATGTTCGAGTAATATCGTATTGTAATAACGATATTTTGAGGTTGTTTGCAGTATTAATAATTGATCTGAGGGCTTATCGATCTACTGAAGAAGTACCAATCGCGCAGATTAAATAAGTTTCTTTTGACTATGTTTCTAAGTGATGCTTGTCATTTCGTGTGACTTTGACTATTAGTAGGGAGGTTTCATTAAACATGTCGCATAAACCATTCAGTCAAGTCAGTGATAGCCACAAAAATATGTAGAAAGTAACAAGTTAGGTAAAATTATTTCAATTATATGTTTACGGGAATATCATAACTGTTTTACAAACAAACTCCATAAACAAAGTTAAGACAGCCGGTAATTCTACCGAAAAGCTTTAGGCGAAGTAACACAAGTACCTAACGGTTTTGCTAAAGTGTATAAGTCAAACATTTTAAAGTTCCGTTGGTTATTTTTTATATTCTTAAGGCGAAGACAAGAGCTAATGTACCTCTCGGTCGCATGTTTCGACATTGTTGAAAGATATAAAATCACTAAAACCATTTTCGAAAAATCGCAATCAACCATTTTATGTGCAATCAGATCGCACACAAAATGGTTGATTTTATATCTTTCAACATGTCGAAACATGCGAGCGAAAGGTATCTTAGCTCTTGTCTTCGCCATAAGTCAATGTCAATCAGTCTAGTTCGAAGGCTGTCACCTCACCAGACAAAAATATACAATTTTGGATTCATTTTCTGACATATTGGGAAGCAACATAGCTTTTTCATTTTATTTGTTTTTCTGGTGTTATTTTGAGTTGTGTTGTGTAATTTCGGTGGTATTTTAACCAACATTACTTGAGGTCTTAGCACAAAGTGTAAACATTTGGAATGAAAGTGTAATAAGTGATATCCTGATTTGACCGAAAATGTTTCCAATGTTTTGAAGAAAACCGCCACCATTTTCTTTAAAACAAATGACGGCCGACTTGACTATGGACTGACTTGACTAAAAAGTATTAAATACAAATCACTTGACACTGGCAAGATTGTCTGTCGAATGACGGACAGGAGCCATAAATTGAGAGAAGAAGAAGATAAACAATTTTGAAATAAATACTATCTACAAGTAGAAAGATACAGAACAAAGTAAAAAATCTAAAATAGAAACCTAGTGAGAGTCTTATTCACACTCTATCTAGTGTCACTAGTGAGTGAGGCTAAGTATTCTACATCCGTATTCGCGTATACCAAAGTGGAGAGCTATAGTTTCAAATTCAACAACTATTGATCAGCTGCGGAGCCATGGAGTAAGAATTCATAAAGCTAATGTACCTCTCGCTCGTACATGTCAAAATTTTGAAAGATATAACTGAACTTTGAAAAGTCGCAATCAACCAAGTTAAAACTTCAAGTTTTCTAACTTATACAACCTTTTAAAGAAATCACTTGCTTTTAAAGAAAGCAAGTGATTTTATAACTTTCAACATGTCAAAACGCGCGAGCGAGAGATGATCTTGGGTGTGACGGCAAAGGATATTGCTATTATACAACGTGTTACTTAATACCCCTGTAGGGCCAAAGACCAAGTGATCAGACCAAGCACTGGAATACTTTGACGTGTGCAAAGGTTGATTAAATCGTTTTCGAAATTCCCATACAAAAGTAAAATTCATAATGTCTTAGAAATTTTCAACATCCCTGATACTGTTTACGTACCACCACGGGACAAACAAACAGCTGTGAATAAGGCTGCCTCATGGTGTGTTTAGTTTCATATTGGAGGAACGTTTAAGAGACATTTCATGAATGGAAAACTACAAAATTTCAAAAATTTAAAACAAAAGATATTCGCCATGACTAGTTTTCCGGGTTATAGGGGTATTATATAACACGTTTTTTTTTTTATAATTAAAAGACCGTCCTTTGGCCACAATCTCACCTGGTGGTAAGCGACGATATAGCCAACGATGGAGCAGAACGGTCTAGAGGTAGAAGTCACCTATTCACTCTTGCCTTGAAGAGTGAATAGTACTACTTCGTTGTACTGAGGTTTGTTTGATTTAAACATGCACCATACCTAGGTCCTAAGTCAATAAATTTGCGTTTGATAGATTGGACACTACAACATTTTATTTGAGAACTGACAAATGGATCAGGATCAGATCTATCTTCTAAGTTTTCGTATCCTAGTACTTACCGACAGCGGGAAGGGCATGGAGCGATGTTGAGGCATAGAAGCAAGAGAAACAAACGGGGGCATGCCGGGTTCTTGGTCGGGAGAGTTGCGCTGGTTCTGGTGGAGCAAAATAAGAAGAAAGATCAGATAAGATAATAAGTATTTCCAACAAAACATACCCATACAGTTCAGTTTTGTACTAAAGATTTGTAAAAAATAAAGGCATCTGTGGCATACACTGGTTTCGGAACGTTATCTTCTGTGCTTGTAATGGATGAGGATGGATGAAAGTAGATTAACGAAACAGGTTTTTTTTATACAACTAGCTGATGGAACAAGCAAATTGGCAATCTGATGTTAAGTAGTAACCATCACCTTTATCAAAGCATTGCCGATGCACTGCCCTGCATCCATCAACTTGAGGCATACAGATGTTAAGCCACATGTGCCTGTATAATTACACCGGCAACAAAACTCTTCAAACCGAAACACAGCGTTGCTGCTTGGCGGCAGAAAAAGGCGTGGTGGTAGTACTTCCCCGGACGAGCCCTTCACAAAGAGCTCTACTACTCTTATTACATCAGGCGAATGTGAATGGGACTGTTGGGAGGGGAAGACCTCGGCGAACGTATCTGGATCAGATAACGGACATTTTAGAGAAAGGCCAGGTCAGGACTACCCTAAACCGACGAGCATGTATCAAGAATGTTATGAGAGTGAATTAAGCGAAAGAGGTATGTCAGGCACGTAGCAAGCGGAAATCCGTGGTCTCTGCCTACCCCTATGGGAAACAGGCGTGATTTTATGTATGTATGTATGCAATTATTGAATATTTTGGTACTTACCGGCATGGGGAAAGGCATGGGGCGGTGCTGAGGCATAGCGGCGAGAGGGGCGAACGGGGGCATCCTCGGTTCCTGTGCGGGACCGTTGCGCTCCGGCTGAGGGCGCAGGGGCAGGCGCACGGGACCGGACAGCGGGAACGCAAACACTTGGGACTGGGGCTCGGGGATCATCGGTCTATAACAAATATAAAGTAAACATCAGTGAACTTGTTTGCCAGAACGTAAAATCTACGCGAGTCACAATTGATTTTCTATTGTGTCTGGAATCTCGACCTACTAGACTAGAAGACTAAACATTTTGGTTTCATTTCATTTAAATGGTCAGCTCCGTCCAACAGATATCTCGAAACACCAGTAGAATGCCAATGTTATACTGCGCTCGGGTAGTAAAGACAGCCAAGTATAAGTTTTACTAGTAGAGCTCTTTGTGAAGGGCTTGGGGAAGTACTACCACCATGCCTTTTTCTTCCGCCAAGCAGCGTTGCTGTGTTTCGGTTTGAAGAGTGTGGTTGCCGGTGTAATTATAGGCACATGAGGCTTAACATCTGTATGCCTCAAGTTGATGGACGCAGGGCAGTGCATCGTGGGGCCCGTTCCTATCGTGCGTGACTTGCGAGGCAATGCTTTGTTATAGGTGATGGTGACCACTTAACATCAGGAGGGCTATCTGCTTGTTCCATCAGCTAGATGTATAAAATAAAAAGAGAAAACTCTGCTTATAACAATAGTAGGTATATACTGTAGGCTGCGTCCATTACGAGACGCTAAAGCTGATAAATTAATATCAATAATACTAATCAAAACGAAACGCAGCAATTTAAGCATAGCAGCTTGGCAACAGAAATAAGATTCCCCGGACGAACTCTTAACGAACTCTTTACTTTTACTTAGAGCTACGACTTTTTTACTATTAATGCTTTATTAAGATCCTGCCAAAATCCAATTTTGAGCCAAACTGTAACCATATCTTTACAACCGAAACTAATAAAATTTGCACCCTTCCAATTCGTGGTGAGGGAATGAGATTTGCACGGACGTCCCGCAATGGGGCGTACTGTGCATTATGCATTTTCACCGTTACCATGACTCCTTATAACTCGCCATCTCATGAAAATAACCTTTGAAATGAAACGTAAACATTGCGAAAACATGACACGTGATAATATAGAGTCACTGTGGATGCTGACTGAATATCTCAGATCCAATTGTAATAAGCTTGTTGCTTATACTCATACGTTTATTAACACTCATCGCTACGCAATAATATTATGTACTAGCTGGTGCCCGCAACTTCGTCTGCGCAGAATTAGTGTTTCGAGTAGCTTATATTAGCGTGGCGTAGCACATATGTGTATCTGTAGCGGTTTTGGCAGCGCACGCCAGAATAGCTCGCAGATGGTAGATACTTTCCTACTTAGGTACTTGACACTTATCGTCATATTTTGGACAAATCACACAATATCTTTATAAATTGTAGCCTATGTGTTATTCTGATGTATATAATATATAATATACAATATATACTAGTAGTTCGCCCCGAACTGAGATCTCGTGATGCGACTCAACGAACGTACCAAAACTTTGATTAGGTGGTAGTCAGAGGCAAGTCCAAACATTGTTTGTACTTTTTTCTGACTACCGCTTACTAACTTGGTATAGTAACCAAGTTTCAACTTTATTGGCCTATTTATTGAAGAGTTCCGTTGAACAGACCTTGACTCCATCATCAGACCTGGTCGTTTTCACCATTTTATGAGAACTGAATACCTCCTTAATTCATTTCAAGAAAAAAAAATAAGAAAAAGCAAAGGAACTGGCCGACCAGCAGAAAAACCTTGATGTCAACGAAACTCCTCTGTCAACGAAACAGCTCTTGGGTCGCTGGTTATCTTAATTTAACTTTTTTGTTGTATCTCAAAAACCGAGCGTCCTAGAAAAAAAGTAAAAATTGTTTTGGAATGTCCAAACAAAGTCCTTTCATATGACATGTAACTTGATTTTTTTATGTAACTTTTTTATATTTTTGCCCCCTTAAAAACCCCATATCTTAATAACCCTTCATCCGATTTAACTCATATACTTACCAGTACATTTCTCAAGTACAAGCTATCGACATATCAAATTTCATGCAGATTGGATCAACGGTTCGAAAGTTATGGCCAGACAAACATACATACATACATACATACATACATACATACATACATAAAATGCCAAATCGCCCAAGTTGAAACAAAGATCTTCGTTCGCTTCGCTCACTCGATCAAATATAATATAGCTATATTATTGTAAAGTTTCATTAAAATCCATTCAGTAGTTTTTACGTGAAAGAGTAACAAATATCTATCCATCCATCCATCCATTACTTACAAACTTTCGCGTTCATAATATTAGTAGGATTTTCTTCAGGGACGATATGGATCGGGTCTTGTACAGTAGATGGGCAAGTACTTGTCAGAAGTAGAAAACTCTGTATTTTCTCCAGCATTACAGCTTGTTATGCACCACTAGGTTTAACAACATAATTTCACACCGCTTCACTTAATCCGGTACAGAAAATGGAGAGGAAAACGTTCTATTTATAGAAAACGTGGAAGACGATAAGTCCCTACCTACCTAATCTGAATATCAATGGTATTTTTATCAAGAATCTTAGGTAAATAAATAAACCTTTGTTGAGTTTACCTTGATAGGATAGGATCTTGTTTTTATGAAGTGTTTTTATGAAATGAAAAGCATATTTTTTGGGAATCCACAAAAATATTTTTATTCGTTTATTGAATCCATTTAGTTCATAACTTTTGGGATATAATGAAAGTATATTTTTTTAACTGTATTATTTTCGATTCGTTTGTATCCCATAGCAAGAATCCTATTCAGCAAGAAAAAATCAGCGCTTTCATCACCTACAAGCATGTACATAAAAATAATGAGAGGCAAAAATTTTCGGTTAACACAAAGGGACACAATTTTATTTGCGAGTTCCTTCTATGAACACAAATGTAATATAAGGTGTGTAAGTTCACTCTTTGAAACAAATTAAAAGTTGAATTTAGTTAATTTAGGAGCGCAAGTATTCAATGCAAAGTCCAAGGTTGCAAAGCCCCTTCACTTGATACCTATCCGAATGCAATAGAAACGATATCTAAGACCCTTGTTACTTCGAGTTTGTCACGTTCTGAAGGAAGCTCAAGGTGCTGAATAATGAATATGCATGAAAGAACATTTCTGTGAACCGAGCGACGGTAGTTTTCGAGAATTTTCTTGTCATAGAAGCAAACGAGAACTGATGTAGGTAAAGGCTCTATTACTCCATTACAATAGTTACATGTAAATTGCTTAGTTGCGCAAGAAAGTCGTTAGCTTCCAGTAGCTGGATTATTACTTCGTTAAACGTAACCATTCTCTTCACGGGGGCTTCATTTTCGTAGTGAGTTTGCTTTCACTTGGGAAATGACGAAGATAGTTACATAGACGTAATAAATGTTTACTGCTTCATTTGAAAATCGAAGGCATATAACATTGTTCACATTTTATTATTTTATGAAATGTTGGTTATTATGTTTGTGCGACGATGAAGTTCTTTACAATCCAAATACTTTCTATTATGATTGTGACCACGACGAAACAATATTATTGGTTTTTCTGAAAGATAGATACCGAAAAACTTCCTGTGTGGAGCACAGAGCAAATTGAATCGGAACTGATTCAAGCTTGAATCTCGATTCAGTTTGAGTTTATTTTTAGAATATGAGACTTTTTTGTTATGTAAAAGCCTGTAAAACGGACCAACAGCACACCTGATATTAAGTGGTCACTGACACCCATATATAGACACTAACAACACCAGTACGTTGCCTACCCTGTCGGACTTTAGAAGTAGTTGTTCAAGTTGTAGTTGAGCAGGAAAACCTCCAATGGTAGCTTAATCCAGTTTATGAGTATGGGGTAGAAATGTTCTAGAAAAGCGAGCCGTGCGAGAAACCCAGGGATCTAGTAAGTTAGTTAGTTAGATAATAAAGAACGCATTCTTAGTTGTAGCTTACTTTAAAAAAATCGGTCAGAATTAAATTACCTATTAGCCGTAATTATGGCTAAATTGTAATATGATTAGAGTATGTTATAAAATAATAAAGTCATATTACGAGAAGAGATTAAAAAATATTGGTGGACTTTCCACATAACACTATCTATCCCCAAACTAAGCAAAGCTTGTAATATGGTAACCAGATAGCTGATATACCTAATACTTAAAACTTTTTTAATGATGTTATAAAAAAGCGTCATGGTAAAAAATTAGGTAGTGACCTGGCCTCGTCTCCGCCATGGCAGATGATGGCGATGCGCTCGGCCTGCGCGCTGCGCGGTGCGAAGGCGCCGAGGATGTTGAACGGGAACTGCCTCTCCATCGGCTCGTCGTGACGCTTCTCAACCACGCAGTTCATGCGGCCTCTGCAAACAACGATAAGTGGGGTTTAAACACATTTTAAGACGCTGGCAATCATTCCACTTCTCGCTCGCAAAATTTACACAATATGAAGATATACAATTAATAAAGGTGGTTAACCCGAAAACAACTAAGTTTCGGAGAATAACGCAAATAAGGTTCAGCAAAAATATAATTATCGAAAAAAGTTATCCTGCAAAAATTACTAGTTTCGCACTTGAACGGTTTTCAGCCTCTTAATAATATTCTGATTCCGACCGAAATAGTATTGCACAGTGCAATACTATTTCGGTACTATTTGCAGTGCAATTTGCACTCTCAACAATAGTCGTACATTATCAACATTTATAGGTTTTTAACAGCCTTCACAGCTCAGTTTGTAGTAGCTCTACCTTCTGCGCCGTAGGCCGTGGGTTCGATCCCCACCGAGAAAAACATTTGTGTGATAAACATAGATGTTTGTTCTCTGTCTGGGAGTTATTATATACTATAGGTATGTATTTACATTAAAAAATATAATATATTCAGCTATCAAGTTTCCATATTACAAGCGTTAGCTTAGTTTGGGGCTAGATAGTGCTGTTGGAAAGTCCAACAATATTTATTTATTCATTTAACTAGGTACAAACACTTAAAATTACTTATCTAGAGCTTATTCGTATAAATAATTATAAATAGTTCATATCGGCTTAGAACATAATTTACTTTTTGTTTGCGTTCATATCTTTTCTACGCAGGAGAAGTTCGTAGCAAGTGCTACGAAAAATTCAAACATGTATACATTATTACATTTTTCCTTTTCAACAATTTTACAAAACATTTCAACTTTCTTATTCTTCTACTACCGTGACATTTTCAGCTCGTTGGATTATCCGAGATTTACGGTTCGTTGTCATCAATTACCTAGATGCGGGCTGCTGACTCACATAATTGTTATTCACGGGGGGAAGAGACTAGTATTTCGAAGGAACAAAGGTATAAAATTATTATCACGCCTTCCACAATGAGTTTGACGTGTTTTTTTTTTGTTTTTTTTATTTAGACAGGTACACTTTGGTACACAGTTGGTGTAACCATCTGCGCTGTAGGTTGTGGGTTCGATCTCCACCAAGAACAAACACCAAGAAAAATATGTGTGATTAAAATATATGTTTGTTTTGTGTTAGGGTGTTATATTGTATTCTAAGTGTATGTATTTACAAAATGAAACTGTAAGTTATTTGGTTCGCCTTGGTTATCTTGGTTAGGTTGCGAAAATGTCTGCCTATATTTATTTTTTATTACTACTAATGGAGAATATATGTTAAGTACTTAGTAGGAAATATTTGTTAAAATGCAATGTACTGAAAAGGTAATAAACTGAGATTGTGTTACTTATGCCACACATGTGCTACAAACCTAATATGGTGGGTATTGGAAAGTGAGTTGCCAGCAACATTTATAAATTATTCATTTACTTGCACTTCGTGAAATCCAGGAATCAAAGTTTGCCGAGTTTTTTACTTTCTTACGTCTATTCAATTACACGGGCCAGTACGGTATTTTTATTTCCATGTATGCTTCAAACATGACTGATGTCCCAAAGGAATCTCGCAACGACCTCCCTAAGTGGTTTGGCGGAAAACTTTTAGGTAGTTAAACCTTCCCTTTTTCTGGTGTAAGCCCATTTGTGGCAGCGGATACCCAGCAGGAAAATTACATAACGTCTGCTTATTTCACCGACGAGACGGGGCGTGGTGTAGGTAAAAGTTTTTTCTCGTTGAACGTCGTGATAGGAGATCTCATAAACTATGCAGCGTGTTTTTGCTGATGAAAACTTTGATAGTGCTCGAGTACTGTCACGACAATTATATATAAACCTATGCACGTGAGTAAGTAGGTACTTGATCATAGTAGATAAAAAAATACTCTTGTACTTTACATTTCTTTTACTATTGCTTGTGATCATAAAATTACGTTTAACTTTCGAATGCATGTAACATTATACAATTTTATAGATAAGAACTTTAATTAAACTGCATGAATGAAGAGACGGGCAACATTAGGTGAGTTAGGAAACTTACTTCTGGTTGTTGGCGAGGAAGGCTCCTGCAAGGTCGTCCAAGTCGAAGTGAATGGGCACCTTGAACACAGGTCGCATGCCTTCCAAATCATCGTCTTCCTCCGCTGAACTGTCAGATTCAGAACTCTCATCGCTGTTAGGAGACTCACTCTTCACATCATCGATTTTCTGAAAACAGATCAAAAGCGTTCTTAAGAAACAGGTCAACACACATACTTTGTGACTAAAAGACAACGCTAAATCGAAACAGCATTTACGAAAGTGCGATATTAAGCTCTGATTTCAACATGCTATCTTAAACAAAGGATTAGGCCGTTAAATATGTCAAAATGTACGCATTTGACATCTAAGGTTAGATTTAACGGCCTGTTAATCCTTTATTAGTAACTAACAGAGCATGGTGAAACCAGCTCTAAATAATGAAAAATACATCTGAATGAGAGAATCTCCTCTTTTTGGATGTTCAAACCACTTCTCACTCGCACATTTCACAGACATTTTTCAGCATTTTAATAAAGTCCGTGAGACAACAGTATCTCCTAACTGCGAAGCCAGAACACGTAAAAAGGCTATTGTATGACCCGCGATTATGCTGACAGTTAAATTTACAGGGTGTAAAAAGAGCGCTTCTGAAACTGAAGGTGTATGCATAGCTGCCAATACACAAATCGAGGAATTTATGCTGGCCCAGATAAACATAAGTTAATCTGAAAAAATCTATATGTATAGATTATTAAAGTTTGCATTGAGCGTGAAGCAAATTCGGAAGGTGTTAGGAGTGTTTATACACCCTATATTAATTTATCAGAAACGGCTGGTTCATGTGTTGATGGTGATCAACTATAATAGGTAGTGAACACGTTTATAAGAACATAATAGAACGAAGCGCTAATTTGGAGTTGTCCAGTCATACATATTGCGTGCAAAATATTGAAATGTCGTGCCATACCTACTGGCAATTTAACACCTCACTTTACTCGTTTCATTTAGACATGTATCCCAGTTTGTAATTGTGTTTTGACACGTTCAATTTTAAGAAAATGCCTTATCTTCTAATTCCGTATGTAGGAATACCGATTCAAGTTGTTTGCTACACTATTAGACATTACACGCGAGTTTAACGGCGTTTTTATCCAATCTATAGGACAATGAATAATCTTTTGATTCTGTGCCAAAATACATTCCCAGGTTGTTTAACAAAAGCCATCATATACCTTCTTTGTATAAAGCACTAGCGGCCTGTCCCAGCTTCGCATAATTTTTTTGAACATTTTGGGATAAACTTAGACCGTGGGTTCGAGCCTGGCGTCTACTTATTTCATACATTTGCACGCCCTTCTCCTTGAGTGAGTGAAATCGCATCCCGTGCGTGACCCGTGGACCCGTTAACATTTTTAATTTCGTCATATCTTTTGAATGGAATGTCCGATTTGAAAAATTCAAGAAGTAATCTATAGGTATTGAAACCGTCTTGAATATGAAATGATTTATTTGGATAAGGATTAATACCAAGGTACCCTTAAGACCCTTTTCTAGCGGCGGCATTTCAATTAAATTTTTATATTAAAAGAACACTTATTGTGACATAACTATAAAAGTTAGACATATACCGTCGCGACATTTTTTATAGATGATGACGTGTTCTACAAAATCGTAGTACATTATTTTGTTCTATCATCAATAGTTTTCGCAGCGCACGCGATGTAAGGTTTTTGTTTGCCACCTTGGTTTACATTATTGAAGTTTTAGTAAGGATCCCTGATTTTTTGAAAATATAATATAGCCTATGTTACTCAGGGATAATGTAGCATTCTAATGGTGAAAGAATATTTGAAATCGGACCAGTAGTTTTTGAGCCTATTCGTTACATACAAAAATACAAATCTTTCCTCTTTATAATATTAGTGTAGATGTAGATAACGAAGTGTAATACAAAGTGCCACATTGAATAGTAGGTACGGCGCACGACAACTCATTCGTTCTTATTCACTGTCTGACCTCAGAGCATCCGGAAGATTTGTACGGTCATGCGAAGATCATTCGTCTTCCTGCACTTTCAACATTTTGTATTTACCTGAAGGCGCGCGAGCGAAAGTAAGCATCTATCGTGAGACATAACATAACAGTTTGACTTTCGCGTCGAGACAAAAGCTATAATGTTAATGACAAAATAAACAGCAATAACTCTAGTTATAATATTTCGCATAAACAACCTTAGTAGCACTAATTTCTTTTTTTTTTTGCACGCTCTTTTTAATAAAGCTAAAGACCTTTTATTGCGCGATGTGAAAGCAATATTGCAGGGTAGGTAGTTATTCCAATAACAGAGAAAGCAGCCATTAACTGAGGTATTCTTTACTGCTCAGAGGGCTGAAATTACGAAGGTTTCATGTATGTTTAATGATATTTTTACGGAATTGCTAAAAGACTGAAATAATGGGCATGGAATGCAGAACACACAGGAATGAAGTGCGAAACGAGAGCTATGGATCTCGTTCTGTGCTGTTTGCTGGCTACAATGGGCTCGGACATCCTGCCGAGACAATGCGCCCGCGCACCATTGTTCCAGCCCTCCATTTGTAAATATACCACCATTCCATAGACACCATTCACCGCTCAATCGAACTATCAATGCAAATCAACTCATTAATCAATATGCAGATGTGTCTATCGAGTTATTCAATAAGGTTTCGTAATCTCTAAGAGCTCGACTTTTCGCGTCAATTTTATTCGAGAACAAGCGATCTATTATCTATGTAGTCGAGTTATATGAAGCGATACGAACGCTGTGTTACAGTGCATCACGACTGAATCGCTTCAGAAACGCTGCAAAAAGTCGCGCGTATGTTTATCTACCAATATGTAGACGGTTGGTAACAGAATGGCTTCTACATCACGACTAAATCGCTGCAGAACCGCTTCAAAAAGTCGCGCGTGTTTATAAAGGTAGACGATTATCGACGCTCGCTGCTATATCACGCATCTGCAAAAAGCCACAATGTACGTATCCGTGGTTTTTAGATTCCATGACGCGTCAAAATGCTTAGCCAATGCTTATTTATTGATTTCCTCCAGTAGATCTTTCAGTAGTACCTAGTATACAACGATTCTTAGATATTAAATAAATAATATTTATACAGCAATTAAAATGAGTTAGGGTAGATTCGACCAAAGTAGTATAAGGTTAGTAGTTTATTATGGTTAATAGTTAATATAATTAAGGTAAATAATGCCTATCAATTAAATAATTCCGTCTCTACTTTAGACTTGCCAAAAATAAAGGCATATTTATTTGACGCTAGCGTTACTCTGAGATGGTGGAACCACCCTTAGGCACGTAGTAGGCTGGATTGAAACATAGCACAGGCGGCTGCTAGTTTATTGTGGATAAGACTAATATTTAGAAACCCGTGCTTTACTTACTGCTAAAAGCGGTAGGTACTTGGTTTTCCATTCTAATCGTTGTTTTTCGTAAATCTTTTTATAATCGGACTGTATAATTATTGATTGCCAATCTATCGCAAATGACTAGTGGTGCTTAGCCAATTCATATAATAAAAGGCCGCTTTCTAGTGGTGCAATGGCCGACGCGATACCGCCATCCACTGCCACCGTAGCGTAGGCGAGTGAAAGCTGTCTGACGTCACCACTTGCATCGACACACGAATGCACATAAAATTATTGGCACATATTGTATTGTCAATCGATGTCGTAACCTACACGATTTAGCCGGTTTCTAATATAATAATTCAACAGCTATCAGGTTCAGGAGCCGCCACAAAAAGGTGAAAACACATTATTATTATTTTTTTATTTTTAGAAGGATCATACGAAAAACGCTTAGAGCTGAGCCGTAAATGTCTTGTTTATATGTCTCTTAGGTAGACCTAGCTTATAAAACGTTTCGAATTTGTGATTGAACTGATTAAAATCCATTTTGATAGATTTTTTATTTAATTTTATATAATTCATTATATAACTTTGATGCCTCTGTCTGGCTGTATTGTGTCTGTTTCGCAGAGTATTTTGAGTATTTTAAAACTATTATGAGCCAATACAAATATTCAAATGTTAGTTAAAATTTTGATCATGAGGTTAAAATTATTCCATCATCATCATCTTTCTGCCCTTATTCCATGCTAAGTGGGGGGGGTCGGCACAACAGGTTTTCTTGTTCCACTCTCCTCTATCATACGTCATCTCGGTGCTCACTTCTTTCTTACTCATGTGATCTTTCACATAGTCCTTCCATCTTTTCTTTTGGCCTGTCTCCCCTTCTAAAACCGTCCACATCTAACCCTAAATCATTCCGATTTTAAATAATCAAAATTAAATACTAATGAACTTCCGTTGCTGACTATTATAGTCAGGTAGGTATATTATACCTAGTCATAGATTTCAAACTAAAATGGAACCGTACCAACAGATTACGATGTTGAGAATTGCGCTTGATAATAACTCTCACTCCGATTGCGACATTGACCGAAACAAATAATATTATTGTAGCTAGCTAAGTCCTCGTTCTTCTAAAGAATAACTCTGTGTAATTGATAAGTTACGGTCAAATGCGTTAGATACTTTTCATCGATTACTCCGTTTCTGCAAGGTTTATGAAAACAATTGAATAACTCCGTACTAATATTATAAACGCGAAAGTTTGTAAGTATGGATGGATGGATGGATGGATGTTTGTTACTCTTTCACGTAAAAATTACTGAATGGATATGAATGAAACTTTACAATAATATAGCTTATACATGAGAATAACATAGGCTACAATTTATAAAGATATTGTGTGAATTGTCCAAAATATGACGATAAGTGGCAAGTAAGTAGGAAAAAATCCCATACCATCTGCGAGCTATTCTGGCGTGCGCTGCCAAAACCGCTAGAGTTACACATTATGTACTACGCCACGCTATTATAAGCTACTCGAAATACTATTCCTGCGCAGACGAAATCGCGGGCACCAGCTAATAGCAACACAATATAATAAGCGGTTCTGTATTAGGATAACTCATCATATTCTTGCCCTTATCCCACTAGGTGGGATCGGTACAACTTGTTCTTTTCCATTCTCCTCTATCATCCGTCATCTCAGACGTCTCTCTCCCTTCTTAGACCTATAAATGTTTCAAACAATCCATCCATATTTTTAGGCCAACCTCTACCTTTATATCCATCTACATTCAAACCTAACACTCTTTTCGTCACATGACATCTGCTCTCCTCATGACACGTCCATACTACGCTAGCCGATTAATCCTCATTTTCTCCGTCACTGGCGCTACTTTCAGGGTACCTGTACCAATTTATTTATATTTTGTGGTTTGCCTGCAACGCTCACAAGATTCGTCTAGAAATAAAACCATCATAAATAAAGATTAGAGTAAAAACTTTTTAACAATTAAACACTGAAAATAATAAAAAAAAACCGTTTCTTGTTTTTTTTTTATTTCAAAACAATCTAACCGATTTTCAAGTCGGTCCAACAACATCCAAATACATCCTTTAATTATTAAGTTATATGTTTGGTACCGCAGTAGGTTAGGTTTCGTTTGAAATTATTATTTTTTACTATTTTATTTTAGTGAAATATTTGAACCAGAAGAAAAAAATTGAGAAACTCCTTCCAGAATTTTTATTCCTTAAACTCCAATCTTTTATCAATAAAAGAAATATAATGCCTTTCTAAAAAATTATCTACCTACTAAGTTATTACCATAATTAGATACAATTAACACACAGGAACTGGCAAGGCCATCAATAGGCATAATAAAATTTCAAACCTAGTTTAATTTTAGTTATAAGTTTCATTACCTGTAGCCTGTCCTCATCGATCTTGGACTCGGCGTGGTTGAGCGCATCTTCTTTGAGGTGTGTGGGCGCCGGCGCGGGCTGGCTCGGTTGCGACACCGGTGGAGGCGCCGCGTGGAGCGCGTGCGCATTGCCTATGGGCAACGGCTCGTCCTGAAACAAATCAACAAACATTCTAAA
This sequence comes from Chloroclysta siterata, assembly GCA_932294275.1. NCBI lineage: Eukaryota > Metazoa > Arthropoda > Insecta > Lepidoptera > Geometridae > Chloroclysta > Chloroclysta siterata. The sequence goes on along the minus strand of OW028590.1, from coordinate 21,310,097 downwards.
ATGTTGCATTTGAACCATCTCATCTTTCTACTTCGCCCGCAGCGCCTGCTCTACATTTTAATGATACCTATGTATTTTAATTTTAAGTTTGCCTGAATTTTGTGTTGTGTTGCCTGAAATAAGATTTTATGATTATGATTGGGTGATTTACAGGAATCTGAAACTTGTGGAGCACTCAAAAGTTTTCTGTTGTAGCTAATTTGGTTTTGGTATAGGTACTCTGATAAAAAAGATAAGGTCATTGAAGGTGTACCTAAAATAGCATGTTTCTTTTGTGTACCTAATTGAGTATTACTTACTAGCTACTACGGTTCCTTAAAGGTAAAATCAATAAAATATACTTTATAAAAAGACCAAAATTAAAAAGAAAACTGAACTGAAGGAGGAAATCATCTCTGAAACAATAAAGAGCTCATCAACCCGCCAACTAACTTTGATTAGAAACCGACCCATAAAGTACCGGCACGTAGTTTTCGCGTAATCACTTTTTGTGAGACGATTGCTCATTCGCAGTAACATTGGGAAACTTTTCAACATAGATTGAAATATTTTGTCTAGGTATCTCTATTTCTCTGCAAATTACTTACTTAAACTAAAACATTACTGAGCTCGCCGCTCACTTTGTCGCAAAAACCATTAAAGTGCTCATCGCAAAATGGCGGATGCCTTTTACATGTAGCCTGGTGGTTACGTAACCTATGTAAGTAGTAGGCACATACCTACACTGACTATATGTAGGTAAGTGCAACCTTCCTACACGGACAGTCAAAGCTCGTCATTGTTCTTGTCAATTGCCGTATTCTCATTGAATAATCACAGGAGTTGGCTGCTTGCGCACTCATTCAAAGCGTTTAAAAAACATTAATAGGAAAAGTGCAAGGCTATTCGTGTTTGCCGGTTCGCGGCGTCACTGATTGTAGGCCATTGTTGAAAAATCCTAACTAAGCGTGATAAAGTCACTGTAGTACATGACGATGTCATACTGCCGGCTGTCGAACGTGACCATACAAAGAACCTTATTTATGACCACGTTATGGCCGTTTTGTAAGACTTGATTACGTTGTCAGACATCCTTTTGGAAAGGTGAAGAAAGCCTTTGTTAGCAAATGCGGTTGTATCTTAAATATTAAAGCAAAGTACCTTTCACTAAAGTTAATCTCTTGTCGCAGATCGCAGAAAAAAAGGCACAACCTACCAATCCTCCAATCACAAGCAATTCCTCCAACCTCACCTTAGCCGTAGAGAGTCTTTGGTATGACTTTGTAGTGACCGTAAAGCTATTAACCGATAGAATTTGAGAAACTTCGACCCTCTTCTTCGGGGATGCGCAATTGGTAAGCGCGTCGCCGTATCAAGATCGCCGATTCAAATCCCACTCGGTTCATAACTTTCGGGACATTATTTAATTTTATTTATTACATACCTACATCATGTATGTAGTAGGCTTACAGTGTGCAGACACAAATGCTTACCATCTTAATTTTAAACTTAAAAATATAGTTAAAGAATCACAGACAACATAAATTTTGTCATTAAATATATCGACATGTTGGACCTCGTGTATACATTCGTTTATAAGAGTAAGTGCTCTTAGAGTTGGTGCGTTATTTGCGTGTTGAGTTCGTGGTGTGCGACAAGCGAGTTGGTATTAATATCAAGGTATCCTACATCTTTTTAATTTTCAGAAAGAGCAGGGACTTTTATTAAAAACTTGAACTTAGACTGACTTGCGCTACCACCATAATAAATCCGAACATTCGTCTATACACAAACAACGCTAACCCTAGTTACCCGCAAATATAGGAGTCTGGTAAAGTAGCATAATCTTATTTTAAGTGTAGGTACTTACGTACAAAACTGTATAGTGTTAAGCCGGATTCAAACTGTATATGTTTGTATACTACTATTATTATAAGTCACATTGACATGACAAACACTACAACAAGTACGTCTTTTGTGTTACCATAATGCAAGGACTTTTCTGTTATAAATAATGAACTCTAGAGTAATTAGTAGTAAAGTGAGGGTTAATTTTGTTTCCTATTTCGGTGTGTTAACCTGAGAACGGCATATATGTGTCAAAGTGGATTATTTTGAATAAAAGTAGGTACTTTAAAGACTCTACCGTTTGAAGGCGGCTTTAGAGTACCTATAAGCAGAGATCAGCCGAGCGCGAAGTGTTCGCGACCACAAGACAACTGATAGAAAACGACGATTACGCAGCAAACTACTGTCGCATTGTACCAGTGCAATACGCCCACAACACTTTTACTGGATTTACGAAACGATTTAAACATTTTATAGTCATTGTTGCCTTACTTGAGCGACAGAACGTTGCGTGATAATAAGGAAATTGCTTATTCCTCTTGTAAAGATAGAACGCAATCATCTCTAACCTGCCGTGTATTTTAACCTTCGCATAAGTTAGGTACCAAGTTCACTACAAGCTTTACAGCTTTTTACAAAATACTTTTCGAAAAAAAAACTATGTTATTTTATTTAAACACATATTTCTACGAATTGGCCAAGGTGCAAGTAAAACTTGTTTATGTTGTGTTCCGATTGACAAAACCAGTGTGGCGTATAACTAAACATTTATATTGTAACAAAACAAACGGTAGGGTAAGGGGATATATATTGGTGATATAAGCAATTTGGTGATAGTTTTTTAACAGTCTACCACAATGTTACCTATTCAAGCACATTCAAGAGACAGCGCTAGCGAGTTGCTACGATTATGAGGAAGATAGATATACAACGTGTTTATTAAGAGTTGTAGGGATCCGAAAGCAGGATATTCTACCGGTCATAACGAACAACTTTTGTTCTACGACTTTTAAAATTTCAAAGTTTTTCATTCATGAAATGCCTCTTAAACTTTTATCTAAAATGAATCTAAACGCATCATGAGGCAGCCCTATTTACAGCTGTTCTTTGACCTCTAGTTGTCACTTGTAGATAAAATAGGTAACAGAACTGCCACCAATTACCTAGTAATGTGCCTACCTAATAATGATGTTGCTGTTTTTAAAGATCTTGGTATGTAAAAGAAATATTTTCGCGACTGTAATCCCTAGTCACGGTAAACATTCTCTGAGATCTTTGGTACTAATACCTATTCAGTAACTAGGTACATACGTGGCTACGTACTCAATATTTAATAGAATATTTATTTTTGTTTAATTACTAGATGTCGTAAAACAATGTTTATGATATTCATAGTTCTTTAAATTGTAACATGTTACTTTACCACCATGGTTCATTGACACGACAAAATTATTCAACTGCAATTTTGGGAAGTGTCTAGTCTGTCCTATTTAATCTTTGACTAACCTGTCTGTCATTGGTTGCATTTAAAAACGCTTATCCAATCAGGACGGCCGACGGCCGCCGATCAGTGTTACCATTTGTGGCAGATTTCTGCCATTTGGCAGATTTTAAATATTTCAAGAAAAATCTTATTAGTTTGAATTTTTAATGAAATAATATTTATAATTTATTTATTTTTTACCGAACTGGAAACTTCTTATTCTTTTTTACCTTTATTGATTTGGTTTCTAAACAACTTCTATCTCGTTTTAGATAACTGCAAACCGTTACAAACGATCAAAAGATAGTAACTGAATGTAATGTAGGTATTTAATTTATTCCGTAGCCACGAAGGAGATGGTATGAAGTCATATTTTTGGTATTTTTATCGTCAAGCTTGGTAGATTTTGACAGATTTTTTGGCAGGTGTGTGGTAGAACCGCCACTTTTGAGATGGTCACCCTGTTTGTGTTTACATGCGTTGTTGTACATTGTTTTGTTGAGAAAATGTCATCAAACGTGATAAAATGGTGATTGTTATGTAAGAAGCCGTCGTCAGACAGTGTGTGTATGAGCAGTGCCTACGAGGTAATGGTTTAGTGTGAAGTTTGAAGCCTGTGTCGTGCGAAATCTCGCAAACTTACCAAAATCCAGTTTTATCCAGTGTTATTATAGCCAGTAAATAATGACAAAATCCATAGGAACCAGTAAAAATATCGTGTCAGGGGATGGGCGGCGTACCTACCTACCTACCGAAAGGTAAGTATTTCAAATTATCTCGTAGGTTATCGTTGTTTTTCTCTTTCCTAGATAGAAGCGCGCGTGCGTGTGACCTTGACACGTACACAGACAGGGCTGTTGCAAATTTCTGAGAAAATATTAATTTTACTTTTCTATGGGAATTTCGAAAACGATGTATTCAACCGTTGCACACGTCAAAGTATTCCAGTGCTTGGTCTAAATACACGCTCTTTGTTTCCCTACATAACTTCATCAACACGTTGTATATGATGCGTTTCGCTACATCGTTTCTGCGCTTGGTAAACAAACTTTTTTGACAATTGTGCATCAGTGGCGCCATTGTTTAATGAGTGTCGGCAGCGTTTACGTATTTTGTAAAAATTAATTGATATAATTATTGTGTCAGTGTTACAATTAACTTAAATCGATTAATAAACAAATTATCATTAAGAAAAAGCTATAGTGAAGTCGTGACACAGCCCAGGTAAGTTATTATTCCTTAAGTTCTGACTGTTGTTTCTTAGTGTTTTTGACAAAGTTTTGGATACATTTTTGAGAGGGTAACTTGATATCTATTTTGCGCTAATATTAAAAATGAACTACAGAAGTCTAATATAGAGTTCGAAAGGTATTATTTTGAGTAATTCGTGAATGTGTTTTACTTTGAATTTTAAGGTTGTTTTTGATATCACCAAATAACCTACTTTTTTGTTCTTTTAGATTGGCAATAGAAAAAGAGAATAAATATAGAAAGTATAACCAGCAGCAACTTAAAAATTTATGAGAAATGAAGGTAAAACCATATGTAAAGATGCTAAGGAAGCAGACGTCCCATGGAGCACCTAAAAGCGTTACCTAGGGAATGAAGAGCCTGCAACCCTGAACATCGGCCAAATCTGCTCAAACAGCACATAAAGCAAAAAATTATAATATTCAAGAGATAGAAGATGATTGGGAGTGTGGATTAGATGAGGCCTTGTACTCAGCTGATGTTAAAGATAGGAATGAAAGCAAATGGATCCAGTGCTCGTATTGCTTGACGCCATATCACAAGATCTGTGTATCTATCGAAGATTTTGATCCCGAGATACAGCTATATTACAGATTTGATCGTTGCATGTAATGATATATATTAAACTTTTAAATTTAAGTTCAAAATATATGTTTAAATACATAATTTCTTTCTATCACCAAAATTCCTACCCAGTATCACCAATCTACCGGACCATGTCGCCAACTTACCAATCATTTCTTTTGTATTCAATTGACATTTTATTCTCAATATCTTTCAATTTTTGTTATATAAACTAATCTCAGTACTTACCTCAAATAATAGATAATACAATAATACAAAAAAGACTTTTTGCTTAGTTACCAAATCCTATAAAATTAGTTTTTGTCATTTTTATCACCAATATATATCCCCTTACCCTACAAGGTTCTATTCTGATATAATTGTATCGGGTTCTTACGACAGACTGACAGGACAGAACGGATCGGGGAGGTGTGTTCCGTGTTTCAAAAACTGGACCAGAGGAACACTAAAAGAGGTCTAATCTAAAAGTAAACACAAAACGTACCCATTGCATGCCATTTGGTCCGTAAAACAGAAGAAAAACAACAAAGAATCAGGAAGAGAAGCCAGGGTTCTAAGCTATACAGGGTATTTAATAGTGGCTGGTCCGTGGAGGGAAGTCAGAAACGAATTAAGAAGAGATTTCTAAGGAATAATTATAAAATTAAGAAAAACTGTATAAAAACCAAAAAACAGAAACGCTGCTTGACGGCCAAAAGAGCCCTTCACAAGGAGGAGAAGGTCTACTACTCCAGAATTTACAATAAAATCATAGGACACCAGGAGTCGACCATTTCGGGGTTTTGTGTCTAGGGTGAATAAAATAACTGGATTTTATTTGACACTAGCCGATTCAAACAAACATTAAAAACTGTAATTGCAAATATAATCTCCCGAGTTACCCCGATTCGAGTAATCCCGAGAGATCCTATCAGAAGGGAGGGGACTATGTGACTTATTGAGAAATATTTGATCTGTGACGTAATGCGTATAACATTCAGGAACGGGCATCCCTGGTGGACGAAGCCCGGCCACTGGTGGTGGACGTACAGTAATTGAGGTGCGCGTGTGCGGAAAATCGTCTATTTCCGTTACACGAGCGCACATTCTCTCAGAAAACATGTATTATTCCACGTGATGCAGCAATATGAAAATTATAAATCTCTATTTATGTACTTATCTATAATAACGCATAATGATTATGCGTTATTATAGATGCAAAATATAAGATAACGATCAAAGTGACTGAGGAAAATCCACATTTCACTCTCATGTCATCATGTACCAAGGCGGTAATAACGAAACATAGCTTACAGTGTGTAAAACAGACTGATCCCGAAAAATGGAAAACGGGATCTTCAGACCGTGCGTCTGGAGCGATTAACATCAAAAAAATCGAAAATTATACATATTAATAAATATATTTAAAGTGAAAAGGCCTTTATTCAGGTAAATCACAAGGATCACTTTGACACTTATTATAGCTAGGTTATCTAGGTGCTATTTAGCGTGTTATTTAACTGTAACTTTTTTAAACATTTACAATATTTTGTAGCTGCGTGAAAGGCCTGAGTACTTTTCATTCACCTTCATTTCAACTTCAACAACCTATATGTATTTGTGGCTGTGTCTGCTTATAATATGGCCTTTCACATGCATTTAGGCGTTTTCAATTTTTTTCCTAGCTTGCCTGAGAGGCAAAACAAACACTATTGTGGTAAACCAGAGACCTTGTCCAGAGACCTACTCGAAATATAATTAGCAGGCTGCATTGGAAAGCTAATAGTTTCGATGAAAGATTTTCATTGTACCTAAAGTTTACCGGGCCAAGTACATCTTAATTTACAATAGCAGGTACCTACATTCGTTCACGGGGCATGATTCAAGGACTTTTAAATGTTTGCATTCCGACCCGGCGGAGATTTGACGAAAATATTATTGTACGAACCGACACGCTGCACGGTTAAAATAATGAGGTGTACCTACCTACCTACCTACCTAAAGTTTACATACTTAGCTATTATATATAATTTATAAAATAGTTTGTGAGCTTTGTTATTATTATCATAGCATAAAATTGAGGATAATTTTGGCTTTTGAAATGTAAAAAATTAAAACCTAACTGTTGCGAGCGATAAATAACTGATATAAAATGAACACTGAACCATAGGCCCTAGAAATTTGTTTGGAATATAATATAATCTGTTCATAATTAAACGGTATAGAATAGGTAAGTATTCTAAGTACCTACCTATGGAAAGGGTCGAAAGAGCGATTCTTTAATAAAACCACGCGAATGAAGGCGCGAGCATTGCACTAGTTTTAGTTATATTATTATAAACATTTTGTCGCTGATACTATACCTAGGTATCTACCTATTATACAACTATAGGTACCTACTATAGTCACAGATAAGAGAATACATATAGTGCAATAAGAGCAAAGCTAAGTAATGAAACAAAGAAAAAGAAAGTGTGGTTTTTCAAAGCAAAAACAATACTGAATAGCTTGGAGGTTTTGTTCGGCTTTTGGCCGTTTCTAGAGAAACTATAGAGACGTGTCTAACGGTGAAATATATTTTTGGATTCAAGCCATTGAAAGCGTCGCGTTCGACATACCTACCTAAATATATGGACATCACCAAAACAAGACCAAAACTGTATAAATAAAACAACTTTTGTGTAGTATGATGCCAGAGTTTAAATTTAATACAATGAATAAGTACTCTACAATATTGGTGGTCATTCCACAAAGCACTATCTCGCCTTCAAACTAAGCAAAGCTGCACTAAGGCTGACTAAGGGAACCAGAGAGCTGATATAATATTTTTTGTAAATATATATTATTATGTACCTATATAATAGGTATAATTCCCAGAAAGAGAGCAAACATTCATTCATTACTCAAAATGTATGTTCTCGTGAGGATCGAACCCACCACGGCCTACAGCGCAAGGGCCTAATCACGAATGAATTCGACTTCAGTGGACACAATAAACATAATCGGTACGATACGTTAAACGTTATCGAGGCCGGCCAGCAAAGCCGGAATGTGACCAACTGAACTATGAGGGCTCTCAAATAAAAGTTTGGCAAAACACATCATCATTTTCCTGCCCTTATCCCACTTCATGTGGGGTCGGCACAACAGGTTTTTTCCCTCCACTCTCCTCTATCAGCCGTCATCTCAGCAGTCACTCCTTTCTTACTCATGTCCTCTTTCACACATTCCATCCATCTTTTCTTTGGCCTACCTCTACTCCTATATCCATCCACATTCTTCTCGTTACATGACATTCTTCCCTTCGCATAACATGCCCATACCACGCTAACCTATTACTCCTCATCTTTTCAGTCACTGGCGCCACTTTCAAACTGCCCCTAATAAACTCATTCCTTATCTTATCCATTCTCGTCACACCACACATCCATCTCAACATTCTCATCTCCGCTACATGCACTCTCCTTTCGTCCGTCCCTTTGGTGGCCCAGCACTCAGATCCATACAAAACGACAGGTCGTATGATCGATTTGTAAATTTTCCCTTTTAGTTTGAGGGGCATTCGCGGATCGCACGTTGTTCCTGTGACCTGTCTCCATTTCATCCATCCTGCATTTATTCTGTTCTTTACATCTCTATCAATCTCACCATCATTCTGTACTACTGAACCAAGGTACCGAAAATCGGAGCAGACTGGTAGGGATACACCATCTAAGGCAATCGTAGCGAAACTGGAGGGACCACCGAAGTCACAAAACAGATGCTCTGTCTTGGTCCTGCTTATCTTCAATCCGACACTCTCCAATTTCCCCTGCCATTTTACCAGCCTGCTCTGGACCTCAGTTGCGTCTTCTCCGATAAGTACGATGTCGTCGGCGAACAGCATGCACCAGGGTGACTCCTCCTGTATGTCTGATGTCAAAGCATCCATTACCAGGAGGAACAAATAAGGGCTTAAAGCCGATCCTTGGTGCAAGCCCACAGCCACATTGAACTTATCGGTAACGCCAGCTTCGGACCTAACTTGTGTACAAGCTCTATTGTACATCGCCCGAATAAGCTGCAGGTACTTCCCAGGCACTCCTTTCTCTTTCATAGCCCACCACAGAACCTCACGGGGAACCCTGTCGTACGCTTTCTCCAGATCAATGAACACCATATGCAAGTTCTTGTGTGCACGGCGGTATTTCTCGCAAAGTTGGCGAAGTGCAAATATGGCGTCCGTTGTCCCGCGTCCAGGCATAAACCCATACTGGTTCTGTGATACCTCACTCTCTTCTCTCATTCGTCTCGCTATTACTTTCTCCCAAACCTTCATGCTATGTGACATGAGCTTTATTCCTCGATAGCTATTACAGTTCTGTACATCACCCTTGTTTTTGAAAATGGGCACCAGCAAACTGTTGCACCATTCTTCTGGGATCGCCTCATCTTGTAACAGCTTATTGAAGAATAAAGTCAGCCACTTCCATCCATTCGCTTTCAAAAACTTCCATACTTCAACTGGTATACCATCTGGTCCTAACGCTTTTCCATTCTTCATATTTTGCACTGCTTCTTTTACTTCATTCACACTTATCTCTTCTACCAAACCTATGTTTAAGGGTGCGTACCCTAAAACACCACTCCAGTCATTTTCTTCATTCATTAACCGTTCAAAATACCCTTTCCAACGTTCTCTTATTTCTTCATCTTTTGTCAACACCTTTCCTCCATCATCTTTTATACATTTTATGTGCACAATATCTCTTGCATTCTTTTCTCTTTCTTTCGCTAGTCTGTACAGGTCTTTTTGTCCATGGGGGCTATCTAGTGATCGATAAAGTTTATCTTGGACCTTAGCTCTTGACACGGCTACAGCTTGGCAAAAAGTAAAAGTTTGGCAAAACACATTTTTTTTTAATACTTGCTAATTGAACAAGCAGGCAGGCAGGCCAAAGAAAAGATGGATGGATTTTGTGAAAGATAACATGAGTAAGAAAGGAGTGAGCACTGAGATGACGAATGATAGAGGAGAGTGGAAGAAGAAAACCTGTTGTGCCGACCCCACTTAGCGTGGGATAAGGGCAGGAAGATGATGATGATGACTTGCTGGTTGAACAAGCAAATTGCCCACCTGATGCTAAGTGGTAATCAATTCACAAGTCACGTACGGTATGCACGTGCCCCGCGTCCATCATATTTTGATATTTTTTGTTTTATTTACTTATTTGAATGTAAGTTTTTCGTTTCCAGATTATAATGTTCAAGATAAGTATCAGTAAAGTTATAACAAGGTGTACTTACCTACTTAAGTAAGTAAGTACCTAAATGAATAAAAAAAAAACTTGTGGCTTACCTACAGATACCTATTAAGCCACATGTGCCTGTAGTTAAAATAATACTGATTGTTTGTAGATAGAAACTATCACCAGCTAGTAGGTAGGTATCTGATGAGTGAATTGTTATAAAACCCAATAGGTACCTATCACAAAGAGATGCATCCGAGACGAGGTTATTGACCGGAGACCACTTTCGCTACAGATACATAATCGCCAAACACTTACCTAACTATTATGTAAGTAAGAAGTTGGTAAGGTACACAAATACCTATTAGGTATTCAAAAACCACGGCAGATGAATACCGCGTCACTGACCTCTGACTTACATGACTTGCATCGCAATTCTAACTGGTAGGTAGGTAGGTAGAGTAGGTAAGGTACTGATGCTAGTTTATTGTTTTATTGCACAACTTACCCATATTGTCTTATTCGACAAGTGCAATATTGTACGCACTACAATAAAAACATCGACTTGGCTCCATGAACAATTCAAAAATCTGCTATTGCGGGGTCAAATCAGTGAATATGAATACCTAAGCTCTTATGTATCAAATAGGTATGATATCAAACTTATTTTGCGTTCCGTTTATAGGTGTTAGGAATTTTTTAGGTTCAACCTAAAAAAATCCTATCAGTTATCAAGTTCCCATACATTTTTTAACATTAACGGAATACCCATATTGATGGGTCACCGCACACCACCCATTAGGGCATGCAATACCGGGACTAATCTCAATACCGGTATTGAGTTCGGTACTGGAGCCCAATACCGGAATCCCGGTACTAATACCGGTATTGGCATTTTTATAAGAAATTAATACTTACTAACTACTTAATATAAACTCACTTTAGCAAGATCTATTAGACAAGGACTTGAAACGAAGAAAAACTGCAAAAATAAAATCAAAATAATTTGTATTTCTGAATTTGTATCAAATTAATAAGAAAATAGATCAATCAACAAACTAACGTTACTTATATTTACTTTTACCTACATCTATCTAGGTTAGGGAAATCCCGGCAATCTGGCATTGCCGGGATTTCCGGGAAAGCCCCGGAATTTCACGTCTGGTCCCGTGTCCAGTAATTACACTTTACTGTCCCGGAATTCATGATCACTAGTTTTTTTCCACAAAGTAACGACACCAAGGGGCGGCACGCATACTCGTACCTCGGACGAGCCGAGACGATTTTTATTTAAAGAGTAGCTTAATTTTTATTTGGAACTAAAAATTCTAATATGTGATTTTGTATGATATGAATAAAAATTACCTATAGATTTTATAAAAAACTAGCGGCCTGTCCCAGCTTCGCATGGGTGGTCATAAATTTTTTGAACATTTTAGGATAAACTTAGACCGTGGGTTCGAGCCTCGCGTCTACTTCTACACTAATCTACACTTCTACACTAATATTATAAAGAGGAAACATTTGTATTTTTGTATGTAACGAATAGACTCAAAAACTACTGGTCCGATTTCAAAAATTCTTTCACCATTAGAATGCTACATTATCCTTGAGTAACATAGGCTATATTATATTTTCAAAAAAATCAGGGATCCTTACTAAAACTTCAATAATGTAACCCAAGGTGGAAAACAAAAACCTTACATCGCGTGCGCTGCGAAAACTATTGAAGATAGAACAAAATAATGTACTGCGATTTTGTAGAACACGTCATCATCTACAAAAAATGTCGCGACAGCATATGTCTAACTATTATAGTTATGTCACAATAAGTGTTCTTTTATTATAAAAAATTTATTGAAATGCCTCCGCTAGAAAAGGGTCTTTATTTGTACCTTGGTATTAATCCTTATCCAAATAAATCATTTCATAATTAAGACGGTTTCAATACCTATAGATTACTTCTTAAATTTTTCAAATCGGACATTCCATTCAAAAGATATGACGAAATTAAAAATGTTAACGGGTCCACGGGTCACGCGCGGGGTGCGATTTTACTCACTCAAGGAGAAGCGCGTGCAAATGTATGAAATAAGTAGACGCGAGGCTCGAACCCACGGTCTAAGTTTATCTTAAAATGTTCAAAAAATGTATGACCACCCATGCGAAGCTGGGACAGGCCGCTAGTATTTCATACATTTGCACGGCCTGCTTAAAAAAATTAAATAATTTTTTTATCATTTCACGTAATGATGATGGACACGTAATAATGATGCCTGGACGACATCATGTCCAGGCCATAAGGTAATAAGATTATACCTAGATAATAATCAACTCATCATCAACGACATTATTATTGGGTCAAAAAACGTTCTTCTTGATAATGTGTTCTCAAGAATGAGAGAGAATCTACCATTTTATCTGAGAGTGAGCTTCTTAATCGGTTACAAAAGTATCCCGCAGAAGAAAATATTCGCTCACTCTCAGGTCTCAACGCTTGTAAGCAAAATACGCATCAGATATTCATAGACTCCTCTATTTTTACCTAAGAAATGGCAATGTTGACTAAAACTCAATAAGTAATTAACTTTAAATATTTAAATTTTAACATTGTTATCAATCAATAATAAATTATATTATTTTATTTTAATTGAATATGCCTAATTGCACCCAACATTCGATATTGATTATTCGATTTCTTCAATGCCGGTATTGAAATACCGAAAAAATCTTCCGGGATCCCGGTATTTCGGTATTACGGGATTCCGGTATTCATGCCCTACTACCCATTTAGTCGCGAGCTAATCAATGGTTTATTATGATTGTTTATGTATACCCCGAGTGACCTAGGTAGGTACCTTACCTACATACTTGTTGTCGGACATAATAAGCTTAGGGAGTCTTGATGTTGGTTTTATTTTATAAGAAAAAAATATGAAATTCTATCACAGAGGCTCTGCAGAGTTAGAGCTGATTTCACCATGCCCCATGCTCTGTTACCTAGTTAACAATCAAGGATTAACAGGCCGTTAAATCTAACCTTAGATGTCAAACGCGTACATATTGACATATTTAACGGCCCTTTAATCCTTTGTTAATCTAACAGAGCATGGTGAAATCAGCTCTAAGGGCCGGTTTCACCATGCTCTGTTAGTTACTAATCAAGGATTAAAAGACCGTTAAATCTAACGTTAGCTGTCAAACGCTTACATTTTGATATATTTAACGGCCCTTTAATCCTTTGTTAATCTAACAGAGCATGGTGAAACCGGCCCTTAGTGTTAGCACATTAACAAAGTCGTTTAAGAGTAAGAATCATTAATTATTGTAAAACTGCGTAAATAGATCTTACAGAGGTATTTTTTTTTTGATACAAAATTAATTATTGGGTAGGTAATGTAATGAATGAGTCATGAAAACCAGACATGTATCGGAATATACCTACTAATAAACAAACATAGGTGCTGCCACCAGCCTGCTGGCTTTTAAAAATGCATAAAACGTCAGAACAAGAACAAAGAGGCCCCGTTGTGTTATGCGTGTATAGCCTACTAACTGAAATCATGGTCGTCAGAGAGACGTGGGAAACCCAGGTTAGCAGCGCAGGTGGACAACCGTTTTTATAATTACTACCTACCTACCTATATGTAGGTATGAGGTATACTTCGTATTTGGTTAGGTAAGTACCTAATTAAAACGTTATTTACGGCAGACCTATTGATGCAGTTACTTTTTCTATCCTAGTGCTAAAGAGATATTCTTATTTCTTACTACAAAGTCTAACCAAAGACAGTTCGTCATAAAAAAAATTGACAGTCTAACCTGTTGTAGAGGTCCTTTCCCTACCCTACGGTGTGGTATGGTTCCAATTGGGCATTTTCAAATTATTAATAGTTTTAATGTTCATTGCTCAACCATCCATGGTTCATTCATGGCCATTTTAGAAGGTAAATTACCTAATAAAATAAATCCCAAAAAATAAGCAACTTTTGTTACATATTCATTTAAGTAGCATATTTTTTTTAATCATTTAGACACAATATAGGTGTCTTGTTATATAACTTTGGGTTTAGCAATCCAAAATCGCCATTTCTTTGTTATGTTAATATTGCGTAATATGATAATTGGTTACGACCGTTCCAATTGATTATTAATAAAATTAAAAAACAAAGACCCAACAATTTTATAACCCTGAACCCTCCTTGAAAAAAAAAATACCTAGATATGTATATAAAATATTTATCTACTCTATCACTTCTACACTATAAATAATCTACACTTCTACACTATTACGAGTATAATAAAAGATTTGTATTTTTGTATGTAACGAATAGGCTCAAAAACTACTGGTCCGATTTCAAAAATTCTTTCACCATTAGAATGCTACATTATCCCTGAGTAACATAGACTATATAATATTTTCAAAAAAGTCAGGGATCTTACTAAAACTCAAATAATGTAACCCAAGGTGGAAAAAATAATCCTTACATCGCGTGCGCTGCGAAAACTATTGATGATAGAACAAAATAATGTACTACGACATTGCAGAACAGAACACGTCATCATCTACAAAAAATGTCGCGACAGCATATGTCTAACTATTATAGTTATGTCACAATAAGTGTTCTTTTATTATAAAAATTTAATATAAATGCCGCCGCTAGAAAAGGGTATTTATTTGTACCTTGGTATTAATCCTTATCCAAATAAATCATTTCATATTCAAGACGGTTTCAATACCTATAGATTGCTTCTTGAATTTTTCAAATCGGACATTCCATTCAAAAAATATGACAAAATTAAAAATGTTAACGGGTCCACGGGTCACGCATGGGGTGCGATTTCACTCACTCTGGGAGAAGGGCGCGCAAATGTATGAAATAAGTAGACGCGAGGCTCGAACCCACGGTCTAAGCGTAGTAGAGCTCTTTGTGAAGGGCTCGTCCGGAGACTTCCCCGGCAGAAAAAGGCGTGGTGGTAGTACTTACTACCACCACGCCTTTTTCTGCCGCCAAGCAGCAACGCTGTGTTTTTTTTTATTTTTTTTTATTCGTCATCTCAAAATGCCACTATACATACTTATATACTTTTTATAGCAACGCTGTGTTTCGGTTTGAAGAGTGTGGTTGCCGGTGTAATTACAGGCACATGAGGCTTAACATCTGTATGCCTCAAGCTGATGGACGCAGGGCAGTGCAACGTAGGGCACGTTCCTATCGTGCGTGACTTACGAGGTAATGCTTTGTTATAGGTGATGGTTACCACTTAACATCAGGTGGGCCATCTGCTTGTTCCATCAGCTAGTTTTATAAAAAAAAAAGTTTAACCTAAAATGTTCAAACAATTTATGACCACCCATACGAAGCTGGGACAGGCCGCTAGTTTTATATAAGAATTTTGGGCAAAACGATGTAGGTACCTAACTGTGTCTCTTCATTTATTTCGGAACCTCAAACAATTACAGTATGTGTTAGTAACTTAAGTTAACAAGTGTAAACAACGTTATTCAACTTATTCATATACTTAACAAAATCATGGAAAAATAAGATGCCACTAGAAGGGCTCGATGATTATGAATTGTTGGATGGAAGACGTGACACGGGGTAAACAGCGTTAGATTAGAATCAAAACACAACACAGCACCGGTATGTTTTGTGTTTTAGATTCAAGGTGAACCGGTCCGGCCGGCGCCGACGACGGACGCGACCGCGTCGCAACGTGCCACGTCCTCAATTCGCTGAGACTTAGCTCATGCTACATTATTATAATTTCTGAACCGTACCTAATTATAAAAGCTTAAAAAGACAAGCTTTCAAAGCCTAATTCTGTGTTGAAGTTAGTTCATTAGAAATTGCCAATACATACTAAAAGGTAACACAATAACCTTGTAAATGTCAAACACCAAATGTTTGACATTTACAAGGAACACGCTGAGGGCTAAAAGTATCCAGCAAATACATTTAATAAACAGTCACGGACCTACCTACATAAAACTCATATGAATACATCTGTACATATAGGTACATAAGCACGAAGGCCTTTTTATAACGATAGTTGGTTGGCTGAAATCGATTCTAGAGAAGACTTGTATCTACCTACCCACTTAAACGATCTCATAATACCCATAGTACTACTTATATACTAACATAGCATTGATGTAAGCATTGGTGCTTCCAAGTGTGTACACGGAACTACGACTTATAAATATACAAAGATTACATAATCACACTGGCAACATTGTCTCTATACAATATTTGAAATATTGTATATACCTATCGAATTCGACTAGGTCGCTTGGTAAAAAATACCTACATAACATAAAACGAAGTGACAAAATTTTCTTCATATAAAACAATAGGTATACCCATTGAAAATATTTCATCACGCTCATGCCATCAAAAGTTATACAAAAAAACACCTGTGTGACCTAAGTCGAACAGCATTAAATAATAGACCGCTAAGCAAAAGCCGTTATAAAGTAGTTACTTTCTGTGGCTCTTCGTCTTATGTAAAGCCTATGAAGTACCGTAAGTATGTAGGTAGTTAGGTAGTAGCTAGGTACCCACTCCCAAGACGTTCAGTACAGTAAAGTTTCGAACAAATCTTAAAACTACATTGTCCTCGACTTTTAAGCTGTTCTTTGTGTTGTAGATACTCTTGAGAAGAAGTGCTGTACTATGTCGGTACCTATGAACACAGACTTCGATAGTACTTAGGAGGACTTTCGTCTTTGTTAAAAAAGATCCATAGTTCAATTTAGTAGTTCAGTATAGTATACATTCAAAGTACTTACAGCCAGCAAGCCGTCATTTCCGTATGGAATAGCTCTTCCTTCTAAAGCTAGCTCCTTGTCGAGCATAGCGTCCAGCTGCTCTAGCTGATGGCAAGATGCGCGGGCGCTGACATAGCTTGATGCTAGGATGAAGGCACCCAGGATAAATGAGGCAGCCACCACTGTCAGAGCCGCAATCCTTGCAATTTGCACCGAAGACGACATCCTTTGCCGATATGCCTGTAAAACAATACAGATAAGTACAAGTTATTGTTTATGTAGAGCAATTTAAAACTTGCCTAAGTATTGTTCCGACTGAATAAACCAGTGTGGTAAAAGACTAACAATTCGCACTGCTTCTTAAATAACAGCTTCTTACTCATTTTTTGGAATTTGAATGACGATTCAGTTCAGGCACGTTCAGGTAGGTACCTACCTAAAATTGGTAAGTAATTAAATAATTGTTTTCAGTAAACTTTTTTATATTGCTCTAGATGGTTCGAGAAGCACTGTTTCGAGGAACTAGTTAATTGAACAAGCAATAACTCATTTTACCGCTACTGCTATTACTATCGCTAGGACTTGTTCTTAGAAAATTAAAAAGCCCTTCAGTCCACTCTGTTCTCAATTTCTCAATTTTCCAAAACCTGGACCGACCTAAACCTGAAAAAGCCTTTTTTAAGAAGATTCTTGAAAACTACTACTAGTCTATAGACCAAGTATATGTAAGAAGAATTAATAAACACAGTAAATTATCCATGTGTTTAGTTATTGCATGTTGGTAATTGGGGTGTTCCCACTGCTTCCCACCCACATGCTTGGTTTTATTGTTCACCAAAATATAAAACTACCAATAGCAGACCATCGTCGTTAGTATCTACCTCGGAGTGGTGGTTTACCAACTGCAAACCGTGGTAGCAAACACAATTATTACGTAATACTTTAGCGGTACGGTGCGGTCGGCAGCCAACAGAGAAAGTGCTTCAACGATTGCATTCGAGAAATCCATTATCTAGAGGCCTTACCGAGGTGCGAAAAAATTTAAACGATTTCTATGTTTACGATTGTCGTTATGGGGTTCATCTTGATTAATCTGAACATTTTTTGTACCTATATTTCATTCATTTCAAAATACTTATTAGGGACGAGCCCTCAAAATCATGAAAGGAACAATCCGTAGATAGAGAATATTCTTAGTCCAAAAACAAAACCCATTGGACGTTCATTCATCACAGACTTTGTTAGTAATGTTTTTGTTGCAAAGTTAGGTAGGTAGGTTCTATGCAAATCATTAGCATCTCCGTTCCAGTTACACACCGGTACGACCGCGACCGGCTATGTCATTATGTATCTCTAAATAATTAGATGCTTATGTTTTATACCTACAGGATGTTTGTTTAAATCATATCACCACTTAGTAAATCCATGAGTTTCAAATAAGTTTGAAACTTGGGCTGTGTGCTGAACTTACTTATTTTGATTAGGTACCTTCTTAAATTAAAATTTGATTTGGACATTTTCATTTCTTAATACATATTTACTTGAGGCACTGCGGTAGACAAGTTCTTTCTTAATGTTTGAAGGTTTCGCAAACAAACTAGTATCTCCGCGTCCACTTCATCACAACATGAGCCGGTAGGAGACACTGACTCATGTTGTGATGAGCGAGTGATTTTGAGATTTCAAATCTTCTGAGGACTTACAGTTAGACTACCGTAAGCATAGGATTCTTCAGGAAAATCATATTACCTTGAGCTAGTCATAGTTTTGAATTTATAACTTAGTTTACTTACTTGGTGGGAATCGTAAATTCGATACTTATTTATAATTTTACTTTAAATTCACTAAGCGTGAGTTAAACTCACGCGCCAAGGATTTTTATTCTTTAAGTTATGAAAATAATAGTTATGTCGAGTAGTTTTTTTAACGCTACACTAGGGTGTCGTCAGTAGGTATTTCAAAAATATTATTAAGTAGCTATTTTCCAATACCTACCTACATTCGTTTTGAAACAGCCAAACTTTTCTGACAACTTCAATAAGGTTTCGGTTTTTTGAGTTTTTAGAGCTCAGATAAGGTTTGGACTAACAGATTCGTCTGTAAGGTCGTTAATTTCACCCATAGTTCTAAAAAAATTACTTCTTTTGGAGGTTCTCTAGAGTACCTAGTTAGTTTTTTCACACTCTGTAGCTTACAAGTTCGCGTGCGGCTGACCGAGTCGCTAGGATATGACGCAACCTCATTGTGTCCACTTGTGTCTTGGTCAAATAGCTAAATATAACACAGTTATACGTATGTAGTAGGTAGGTACTTAGGCAAAAACGAAATAGTTTTAGCTTTTTTCTAATAGGTTTTTTGCTTAATCATCGACCTCATTGTTCCCTAGAATCTTTCCTTTTTCTCAAGTTTATGCTGAAGTTTAGTTTATTTCATAAAAACTTTTGTCGGTACAAAGTTTTTGACTTTTGAAACCTACTCTAAACGACGTCAAATATCAGAATATTATTGGTAGGTATTAATCAAACCCTTCCTTCCCATGCGACGGAGTAAAATAATTAATTTGAGCACCTGGTTCTAACGAGCTTTGGTTAGATAGGTAGGTATTCAGAATTTCGAAGAAATCTAGAAACCAGATCGCAAAGCAGGCTTGATATAAAACCACTGATACAAACACAAAATACCAATACAAACAAACTAAGTTTCGAAAAATAACATAAGTAAGTACCTAGGTATTTACTAAGATTCTGTAATATCTCTCTTATCTGTGGTAATATTAAACTTGCTACGAGTAGTATCAAAATGACCCAAATTTTTAAAACAACGGTATATATACATATCTGTATATATCTATATCACGATACGGGGTTTTCTTATGAGCTTAAACAATTCTATAAGTCTTCTCGTTTAGTTCGGGAGCGATGACGGACGACCTAACGACGGAAATACCCCGGAACAGGTAACGTTTTCAAAAGGATTTGTAAAAAACCTACCTTCCTGCTTGAGAGTCTCCCCCTTTTACATATTGTTAGGTGGTATGTGCTAGATCTGTAAAGACATTACCTACCTATATTATTCAAGATATCTTCTAACTTTAGTCTTCTAATTACACAACTACGTCTTAATTTAACTGCTTTAATTTAAGGCAGTTGCCCATTAGGGTAGTTACGATAGATGATTGCGTGATAAAATGTGATAATAGCAATAGCTATGATAATAGTTGCCTACAAACAATAGAACAATGAATTTTCCCACCTATATACATATCGCAGTTCTTGGAAAATATCCTACCTAGGTACCTACTATTTACCTATCTGAACAACCTCGTATTTCCTTTTTATGTATATTTTTTTATGCTTCATGATTGACGAACATGAATCAGTATGCCTAGGTAGTTACTACTTACCATTTGTTAGTTTCCCGGTCGAGTTTAACAAATAAACGAATCATAAGTAGGTAAGCTTCGAACTACTAAACTAAATTAAAACAAAAATAAAAAAAAATATAATAATTATAGTCTCACTTGTTGTCATGCCTCTGTCTATCACCGCTCTCAGAGCTAAACAATAATCCATGGTGGACATTACCACACAAATTCATCTAGTCCCAAGCCAAGCAATGCTCGAACTATGGGGGACCCGATGCCGATAATTATCCAATACCAGTCACGTGCATCATCAAGAACGTCTCCTGATGGACAGAGATGTCTCTCAATCCAAGACCCGTTCTTCCATAAGTATTCGTTTGCTCTATCGATTTACATGAAACATGGCCGGATCCTGCCATTTCTGGTTGCTAATCTTGTGTAGGTTCCTCTGTGTGTTAGTCAACCACCCAAGTTCTCTGTCCAGCGCAGCGTCGTCGTCGCCCTTGCGCTACAGCTACAGTTCTGTAGGATTATTAGATATAGGAAACCTGCATTGTTTATTTTTGTGTATTTTGACTGACCCTACTGTTATGTTGGTAATATGCTAGGTATCGATCCAAAAATATAAGATTTTTAGAACATCTAACTTATCATGGTGATCATTTCATTGAGAAACTTTAAACAAATAGTACATTGTTATCCTAGGGGTGAAAGTAACTTATTTAGTCCCGAGACGGGGTTTGGCGCCCGAGCATAGCGAGGGCGCCAATAGTTCGAGGGACTAAATAAGTCTTTAACCCGTGGTAAACACTGTGCTTTTCATTACGAATACAAGGAAAGTAAAAATAAAAACATGAATTCGCTAAATAAAAAATGAGTGAATTGTAGTAGATCCATGCTGCATTATAACCATAGAGTTTTTATGTTCGATCGAAAAAGGTTAAAGTCCATGCCGCATTCTAACCATTCGCATTCGAATTTTTATGTTCGATGACATTTGATGTTACGGATACTTGTTGCTACTTAATATATTTACGAAATTACATGTTTTGTGAAAAATAAAGGGTTATTGATCGAGTGAGCGAAGCGAACGAAGATCTTAGTTTCAACTTGGGTGATTTGGCATTTAATGTATGTATGTATGTTTGTCTGGCGATAACTTTAGAACTGTTCGTCAGATCTGCATGAAATTTGATATGTCGATAGCTTGTACTTGAGAAATTTATATGAGTAAAATCGTATGAAGGGTTTTTAAGATATGAAGGGGTTTTTTAAGGGGGCAAAATTTAAAAAAGTTACATAAAAAAATCAAGTTACATGTCATATGAAAGGGCTTTGTTTGGACATCCCAAAACAATTTTTACTTTTTTTTTGGGACGCTCGGTTTTTGAGATAAAATATTAAAAGTTAAATTAAGATAACCAGCGATCCAAGAGCTCCCATCTCTAAGAGTTTCGTTGTCATCAAGGTTTTTCTACTGGTCGGCCAGTTCCTTTGATTTTTCTTATATTTTTTTCTTGAAATAAATTAAGGAGGTACTCAGTTCTCATAAAATGGTGACGACGACCTGGTCTGATGATGGAGCCAAGGTCTGTTCAACGGAACTCTTCAATAAATAGTCCAATAGAGTTGAAACTTGGTAACCATACCAAGTTAGTAAGCGGTAGTCAGAAAAAAGTCCAAAGATAATGTTTGGACTTGCCTCTGACTACTACGTACTCAAAGTTTTGATGCGTTCGTCGGGTCACATCACGAGATCTTAGTTCGGGGCGAACTACTAGTAATATAAATTATAAAACCTATTTAAAAAAATCCATTACAGTTTTCACTAACTTGGTTGATTATGTATCTCTTTGGTAATAAACCTCTTTTGTTTACGAATGCCAACAGAAGTCACACTGTTGACATTCGTAAACCAAAGAGGTTTGTTTATTTTCCTAGGAAATGTAAAAATAGAACTAATTTTTTTTTTAATAATTTGACAGCTGTCAGTTTAAACGATTCTCCCTAGGGCTGGAAGTATTACTTTCAACCCGCTCCTCAGGCAACTTCAGACCTACTTTCAGAGTATGAGCAATGAAAAACAATTATTCAACGTCTCCGAACTCTACAGTTGAAGTTTAAACTGTAGCGTCCTCTAGCAAAAATTTAACCTAACCTCATTTGGTATTTTTTTCAAAAACTGAATTGGAACACAAATAATAAAAAAGATTATTTATAAAAATGTTGGCTAATGCATAAATAGTAGGTAATCTACATAAAAAACGGTGTTTATAAACAATTCGCTTTGCGGCAGCGGGTAACGGGCTGAACTGGTTGGCTGCTATAGGCTGGCGCGGCACCGGCGCCGGCGGCACCGTGTTGGCTGCACCCGCTCTGACAGCCCCAAAGAGAGAAAGGCGCTTTCCCGCAATTCAGTTCCTACTCGATGGACTAGCTAGACACTCATTTCTACTTCATTTTATGGTTGAACTATCCGTATGCATGTAAACGTACCTACTTGGTAGGTATCTAATTATCAACCTACCATTACTGCAGTTTTATGACGCTAATAGCAATAGACTCGGGTATATTACACACGATTTCATTAGACACGTTTTTATAAATAAATTGCATTTACACCTACGTTTACTTAAGATACCTACCTTACCTACCTTTAACATTAGTAGTAGGTAATAGGTATAGGTACCTAGTCAATAATTGTCCCTAGTCTAGAAAGTAAACTGTATAACATTGTACCCTATACCTCCTAACCTAGAGTTAAATATTTTTACACCTACATCGAATAATAGAGGATCTAAGTAGGTACCTACCTAAGTGCGGTTTCGACCATTTCAAAATAACGCTAAACCACAGAAGCTATACCTTGGTACCTACGTCAGATAAAATTCTAAAGTAGAGACGAAATTATTTAAGATTACGTACCTACCTATCTAGAAGTTTATACTAGTATGGTTAAAACCACCCTAAACGTATGAATTTCCTCTTTAGATAGATACATCTAAGGCCTTACAAAGTTACAAGTCAAAACTCAGTTGATAGCAGCTGCCTTCTGCTCTGTTGGTTGTGGGTTCGATTGCCACTGAGAACATACATGATCACACGTGATGAACTTAGATGTTTGTTATGTGTTTGGTATTGTATTCGTTTATGTAAGTTAATAAAACTTATGTAGGTAATCACAAAAAAATTGTATCTTATATATTGGTATGACTCTGTTCCGTGGTATGAACCAACTAGTAGCTGTACTATTTGGTTCACATAGCATTATGAAGCTTTGTTTAGCTTTTTATTTTCCATCAATATTTATTTATTTATCTGTAGGTTTATTCAGTTTTTTTTGTACCTAAGCATGGGTTCAAGAATTATTCTATTATGACTTTGGTAGGTATCTATCCAATGAGGTTAGGCAAGAAATTACTTAGTTTTACTTTTTCACGAATTTGGTATCTATCTACTAAATAAAGCATATTGTACAAAGATATCATCAACAAATCGTAGGCTCTTTAGTAGGTACTAAAGAAATATAATTCTAACAACTTTTACATTGACGGCTCCACTCACCTACTTTTGAAAGCTTCGGCAGTAAGGTAAGGTATTGTGACAGAAGAACCGCACTAACCGTGCATACTAAAAATGAATAACGGAAAACATACCGGGGGCGGTTCCGACGAGGCGCTGTACTCGGACGGCGGGTACTCTGGTTTCATGGTGATGGTGGCCATGGAGTCTGGTTGATGCTCCTTCTCCATCACAAGTTTAAAATTCTTCACGTTTTAAATGTTGTTTGGATGGTTTGCGCGCGCTTTGTTGGACGTTCGAGGTGGTAATGTGAGGTCGTGCGAGTGAGCGGTGCCGTGTGGCGTAGGCGCAGCGGTGGTGGTGGGGCCAAGCTGTAGCAGCGGACACGCTGTCGCGTCGCGTCGTCTCGTCGTCGTCGTCGTCGTTCATTTCATGCTGCTGTAGGTAAGTACCATATCTTCACCCAGTATAAACTTGTAGGTAGGTAGGTACGGCACTAGGTGGTATTGTGGTACTGTAGGTACCTACTTAATTGGTCCTCACTATCACCAATCCTGTCTTTCTAAAATAAAGTAGGTACGTAGGTGTACAATACAAAACAAAAAAAAATACTATACAAAATATTAAAAAAACAGTGAATACCTAACCAAAAAATATTGAAAGAAAATATCGTGAGGAAAAGGATAATATACCTACCGTGCCTGGGGATCAAAGTCGTGAAACTGTGCCAGTTTCAGTTTTAAATACGAATGGTGAAATTCGTAATCTAGGTACAATTCATGTAGGTACAGGTACAGTTGACTACACATCAGATTACGCACTTATTTATATCTTAGCTACCTACTCTACAAGAAAAACCGAAAATAGACCTAGGAACCTAGGTATCACACACTCTCGCACGATTCGCAGCATTCAACTTCAATTAGGTAGATAGTTTATTCAAAATTCTAACAGGGTAGTCTGATGCGTAGATGTGTAGGTATTAACCTAAAATGTATTTTCATGGTATTTTCTATCAATTCATCCGACACCCAGTTTTAGCTTGAGGTTCGATGTGATCGGGTTCGGGTTTGGCAAATAAAAAAAAATAAGATTCGAATTTATAAATACTTAAGATGCTAGAATTTTTTTCTACAGTTTATTGCATAAAGTATTTTAATTTTTTTGCGAAGTTTGTAGGGAAATGCACTTAGCCATCTGACAGCACTGATTATTAGAGATAATAGACCTCAAAAAGACAAGCGCTGGCAGCCTTAGACTAAGTATCATATAGACGTAGTGTTTCGGGTTTTTGGAGTGGCCGTTTTTTGTTAGTTTGTATGTATTCGCGTGAGTGACTAGAGAAGGGACAACATTGACTAACCTATCGATAGAATAAGAAATGGATGAAAAAGGCGTTTTAATTGGAATTCAACTTTTTAATTTTAACTGGCTGCTGTAGTCTAAGGGTTGCTGACTTTTATTGCGAAAGCTCAAAACCATTATAGACACTGAAACACTATCATCGTCAATAATCTTTCCCACATTGACCTAACCGTGAGAGCGATGTCCATCCCACTCGATACACTTTCTTATGGCCATTTCGTCCATGCATAAGAAAATTTTGTAGTCTATCACTTTTCACGCCTAACAGCTTTTATCCACTCCCGTCTTCATTCTGGGCATTTATAAGAACCTTAAAAAATAATGTAGAATTTAACAAAAATTGAGCCGTCGCGATACGCCTATAAGGTGTGAAAAATTGAAACTACAACATAACAGCCGATCTGACCCGGCGCATTAGATGTTTCATATCAAAATCGGAAAATAAAATATTATCGATAAAGCTAAATTGGTCGGTGGAAGTACATCACTAGAACAGGTGACTAAAACAATAATTTTTATTTTGCAATAATTAATGGGTTTACATCATTTTCACATAGGAAAATATGACTAGTACTAATAAAATGTAATTCCTACAGTCTTTATGGAAGAAAAAACGTATTTTTTTAGCATGAAAATAGGAAAAGAATATTACGTATCAAATGACAATTCCGGGTCTTTAACTCCTCCTTTTGTTGTTTTTGATACACAAAACACAGCTTCACAAGACATACTTTCACCTTTTCAAATATATTTTGCCTAGACAATAATAATTCTTTAAAAATTTTCATAATTTCTTACGCTACATCGCAATGTTGCTGCGAGTTTTTCTAGAACGTCAAAACATTGCATCAACTGACGGCCACGATTTACGCAGACAGTGAGTGAGTGAGATGGAGTGAGTGAAGTTACATCTACTTTTCTTTTACTCGTAGCTAGGCTACATGGGAAGAACAAAGATAGATGATCACTGTTTGATACACAGTTGTAAAAGGATGTAAGTCTTATGGTTCCCTCCAGTATAATACCTCCATGCTGGCAGCACTGCGCTACCTATTAATCTAGGGTATTTCATAGGAAGTATCGACTTGGAAGGAACTTCACGTAACCATCTGGCAACACTGATCTTGACGTATGATAGTGGGGTCCGGTTAATGTACGACCATGGATTACACAGCCCGAGCATTTACAACCAGGAAAGCACGGGCAGGGAAAACGCAGCTAGGATTTCATGTCCAAATGTAAGTACATGAAATCCATGGTCCTACAATCCCAATACGTGTTAGAAATGTACGACAAAGAATGCACACCCCAGGAAAACACGGCCTGGAATTCATGTACAAAATGTACATCAATTCCGGATTGTGTTTTCCACGGCTGTACAATCCATCCATGGTTGTACATTATTGGCACCCTGATCCGATAGTGTAGTACTGTAGTAAACTAGTAATGAGTGCTTGCTTTTAGTCCGAATCTTTCAAATAAATAATAACAAGAATCTTAGTTTTTACATTTTTTACCACGTCGAAGTCATGGCTGCTACTGGGAAGGGAACTTTTCAACCGGTATGCGGTCTAGAAATTATATTGTTTTAGGTTAGGTTAGCTTACTGCTTTTAATGCGGACCGTAGATATTATTTATTTATTCATTCTTCGATATTAACGAAGTCTTCAGCACAGTCGGTACTCTCATTTCATTCATAATATTGTTCCTGTCTTCGTGTTGTGCAAGTACAAGTATTTGCGTTCAAAACAAAAAGTTTTTGGTGCCACAATTTCCAGATGGTTTTTTACATTATGTACCTACCTATTTACAACATAGTACTAACCTTCATCATCAGACTGCAGAAGTCCTCTGCGTATTATCATACCTAGTAGACAGGTACCTGTTGCACCTACTACCTCATTCTAGTGATCTCACTTAGTAATAAGTTTGTTGTATTCGTTTTAAGTCAAGTATTAGTGGAAATGTTGTGTCCGCCTATTATTGGCGTATGTACCAGTCTAAAAAAATAACATAATATATTTTATAATGTAACCATACATATCGCTGTTGGCGTTCCTAATTATAAATAAATAAATAAATAAATACCTGCTAACAACGGTATTATACCAATAGACTGACATAACATGACAGACTGGTAGAAGGGTCTGGAAGAAAAACTGTCAGTGTATGCAAATAAATTATAATATGCATTTTATGCTTCATTTCAGGATTCCGATGTTCACATCTCATATGAGGACCAACAAAAAATAAACAAATTCGCCCGTCTCAATGCAAAAGTAGATGACTTCAAAGATGAACTGAAAGTGAAACAGAATGATGTCAAGAACCTAGAAGATGCAGTAGAGGAGTTAAGCTTGACTGATGATTCTGAAAAGATTCCATATCTTGTAGGAGAAGTGTTCATCTGCCAGAGTTTGGAAGATACATTGGTGAGTTATCAGATACTAGTTAGCCTCTATTGCATCACCCACAATGACAATGAAGGAAGAGGCTTCAAAGTACAAGTACTTACTTAGCATTATCCATTCAAATATATGTAGAACTAGCAGCCTCTCGCGGCTTCGCACGCGTTAAAGTGGTTCAAGGAATACTACTATTCATACAAACGTTTTCAACCCTTTTTACACCCTTAGGGGTTGAATTTCCAAAAATCCCTTCTTAGTACACCTCTACACCATAAGTCCTATGTACTCCTCAAATTTTAAGTCTCTAGGACCAGCAGTTTAGGCTGTGCGTTGTCTATGTCAGTCAGGACTTTGATTCTTATAGTATTAGAGATATAAATGAATAGGAATAAATTCAAAATCAATCTAATTTTTTTTTACTCTTTATACTAAACTTCTTTACTCTGATTACAGACATCTTTAGAAGAAGCCAAAACCAAGAAGGAAAGTGAGATGAGTGAGCTGTTAGGTAGTATTGATGAATTGAAAACCCAAATGAGTACTCTTAAAGCACATTTATATGGGAAGTTTGGAAGCCACATCAATCTAGAAAATGAAGAAGAATAAAACAAAATCCTGATATTTTACAGACATTTATTTAATTAACAGCTTATGCATAAATATCTCGCTTGAATATAATTTATGGGTGCATCAGGCACATTTTTTTAATATTTACAGTCCAACTTTAATAACAATTGCCATAACACTCATAGAAAGCTTAATTAATCCTTGAATATGAATGCAAAATAATTCTTTAACACATCTGTGAAAATCCTATCTAAATTAGACCAGCCAATCAATATTGAGTTATGGTGTTCATTATCATTAACCACAGACCAACTTCACCTAATACAAGGCCTCTCATTGTTTGTGCCATCTTCCACAATCCTGTGCCAGTCACTCCAAATTAAGGAATTCCTTTCAAAGCAAGAAAGAATAATCCAATCTCACTAAAGCTAATACTGTAACATTATATAAAAATATAGGTTATATAAAAATAGGAACTTAAGCTTTTATAACACAAAGTATGAAGTAACTTACAGCAAGCCTAGTTTTCATATTGAAAACTGAAAACACATACAATATATAAAAAAACTATTCACAAATTAGATAAATTACAAAAACATGTTTGTTACCTACATTAGACTTTCATTTTTATTTTGAAGCTTAAATAAAATTTAATTCGCTAAAATGTGTTATTGATTACTATTTTCCTTGTACCTAAGATTTTATACTGTTTTTAGAACACATACTATAAATGTATGTTAATTTTTCCCCAGATAATGGTTAGAGAGGAATTAAGATCAATCCACTTTCGGTGAATAAATAATAAGTAAATAATAATAAAAACCGACAATTTGCTATTTACTTACTATTTTAGTTACACACACAGTAAACTAGAAGAAATGATGACTTTCTTTTAAAGGTCACGAATTGGAATTGAATCACATTTCATGTGAAGTTAAAACATACAGCTAAAAAATACATTTGAATAGGAAAATATAATTTGGTCTAAAATTAATGAATTTTTATCTTTGGTGTGTATAAAACTGGACGCCTATTGACCATAGATTACCTACCTGTAAAAATTAAACACCTAATATTTTCTTGCCTAACCTACGAATACAACTGAATTCTTATTAATACTATCACAATCACTGACTACTACAATAATATTGTGTCACAAAATACTTAGGTACCTACAACATAATAGCTCAGTCAGTGGTGTCTAACCGGTAGCTCGCGATCATATTTTAGGCGCCCGCGGACACAAATCGAGTTGTATTAAACAATATGGTTTTGGCATTCACATTAGTACCTACCTACCTAGTACCCGAAGTCAGTTTTATTTTATTTTACAAACAAAACTCGGACTTCGAGTACAGAGGATTCAGGGCTGGCCACTTGTCGTACTGAGGGTACCAGTACATACACACATACTTTTTGATCGAGTGAGCGAAGCGAACGAAGATTCTAGTTTCAACTTGGGCGATTTGGCATTTTATGTATGTATGTATGTATATGTATGTTTGTCTGGCCATAACTTTCGAACCGTTGATCCGATCTGCATGAAATTTGATATGTCGAAGCTTGAACTTGAGAAATTTACTGGTAAGTATATGAGTAAAATCGGATGAAGGGTTTTTTAAGGGGGCAAAAATAAAAAAAGTGACTTAAAAAAATCAAGTTACATGTCATACGAAAGGGCTTTGTTTGGACATTCCAAAACAATTTTTACTTTTTTTCTGGGACGCTCGGTTTTTGAGATACAACAAAAAAGTTAAATTAAGATAACCAGCGACCCAAGAGCTCCCATCTCTAAGAGTTTCGTTGGCATCAAGGTTTTTCTACTGGTCGGCCAGTTACTTTGCTTTTTCTTATTTTTTTTCTTGAAATAAATTAAGGAGGTACTCAGTTCTCATAAAATGGTGACAACGACCAGGTCTGATGATGGAGCCAAGGTCTGTTCAACGGAACTCTTCAATAAATAGGCTAATTGAGTTGAAACTTGGTTACCGTACCAAGTTAGTAGGCGGTAGTCAGAAAAAAGTCCAAACATAATGTTTGGACTTTCCTTTGACTACCGCCTACTCAAAGTTTTGGTGCGTTCGTCGGGTCGCATCACGAGATCTCAGTTCGGGGCGAACTACTAGTTAATAGTTTTTGTAATAATAATTAAAAGTTCAATTCAAAACAAAAATCTAAATGATTTATCTAAGACTACCCGTGTCCGCGTATGACAGTACTTTCAAAGAGCCCTTGGTGTAAAACCGGTTAGACATAACTGGACTAGCGAGAGGGTTCATTAGGTTTCTAACAAAATCTCACCACCCCCCAACGAAGTCGCGGGTATTCAACTACTATTTTATAATACTTGTCAGTTAAGTTATAAAAATTATTACCTGCAAGCTCCAGGCTGCAACAGCAAAGATATCTTAAGACGCTCGTTAATTATAATTTGTAACTGTTCATAAGGTTATTCCGCGAGGCTACTAGGTACCTTAACAAATAGAGATAGCAGTCAAGTGATTCGTTGCTTGATCATCAATTTTCTATGAAAATAAATCAACGGCATCTAGCGTATTCTTTGAGAACCTGTTTTTTTTTTTTCATAGAAAATTCGGTGTATCGTAACGATCGACGATCGGCACTAAACTCTTAATAAGACCTCAGCAAGCAACGACTCATTTCATTGCTCCTAAAGTAATAAACCCGCGGTTCACATGATTCAGAAATTGCTACAAGTACTAGCTAGTTAATAAATACATTATGTTATAAAATTTCTTTAGGCTAGGTACATAATATTTTCTATTAAAAACAATGACATTTTAATTACAAAATTATCATTGAGTGAGAAATGAAGATCATACACCTCTTTGTAAGCTGGTGTGTGAATTAGAGAGTGAGCCAGCTTGAAGGCCTTCTTCGTCGTCTGTTTCTCTGTCGTTCGTTATCCTTATGGCTTGGTACCATTGGTTGGTGAGATCTGTCATTTGGCTCTTGCAATCTTTAAGTTCCTGTAATTAGATAATTTTAAAATCATAAAAGAATTGTAGCATCTAGCATAATACCATTGCTGAATATTTAGGTTTGATCAAACTCTATTATGGTCGCGAATGAAACAATTCAGCCCTAAAATTTGGATTATCTGTACCTACTGATATCTGATGGATATCGTTACTCAGAGATGATGAAATACGCAAATATTTTTAATGAGGTACTATTATTATATTTTTAAAGCAAAACCACATAGGTCTTTTCATAAATATGTATGAAGGTTATTATGGTGGTGAAAAATATTAATAAGATAATTTTGAAACTATTTGAGCTTGGTTTAAAAATACACTACAATTTAAATATCTTCAAGTCAAGAATGATTAGGTGTCTTCTAGACCGTTCTGCTGCAACCTCTCGGCTACATCGACACTTACCAGCCAGTGAGATTGTAGTCCAAGGACTGTCTATTCATTTTACAAAAATGAAAAGAAAATAAGGTACGGTATCAACATAAACTAACCTGATGCGTAAATCTTCTAGTAAAGAACGGTGTCAAGTATTTCATGTCGAGTCGAACGAATCCTTTAATCCGTGTCGCCAGCGAGTAATTCACCTGTAAAGATATAAATAACCAATAACTAAAAAACCATTCTGACATAAGGTACCTATCAAAAACCTGCTGTTTTCAAAGACTTCTGCCTTTTATCTTTTTTAATTTCGAATTTCTCCTTACTGTCCCAATTCCAGAACCGTATGTTTTTAACATTGCTTTGTAGTCGCCCTGTTACTGTTCGTCATTACATTACCCTAGGTAAGATAGTGGCAATAGTGTAAGGATTGTTTATCTTTTGACAGATCTACTGTGTCTGCTATCTCAATATACATATTTTCATTTCATCTCTAGCTTGCTTACCTCCAGTTCTTCCTCGGTTATTTCAGAGAGGTGTTCGGAGTCTATAGTCTGGCCCCACTCTTTTGTTTTAGACAAGCTCACTTCTTTCTGCTTACGCAAAGATCGTGACCGCTTCGGTTTCTTATTAGCCTGAAACCAACAATTTCATCACACGAATGTTTTAGCTATTTTGTTTCATTTTCAGAGCCGCTGATCCAGTTTAATTGTCTAGATAAACTTGGTCTACTAGTTTTTAGTCATTTCTAATATTCTATGGGTCTGGGTTAAAAATTGCAAGTAGGTAAGTCTTGGCGCAGAATAAATAATATTACTGCACTGTCTTACTAAACAAATTAAAATAAATACACTTCCGAGGAAGAGCAATTTCTCGTTTTCAACCCCAGCGGTTGTCAATTTTGCGAGCTTTATGACCTACCCAGCCCATTGCTTTTAATAATCTAAGATCCGGCTGCAGAATTAGTGCACCCATCGAGTGTTTGCTAAAAACTAAATTTTTACGCATATTTATGATTAGGAGAATATAAATCTACCAAGTTGCCTATCAAAATGTGGCCGCTAATATTTTAAATTAAATTATTGCTAATTGATTTTTCGGAAAAAATTTCATTCGCTTGTTTTTTAAATAAAATATCGTCCACTTCACGGCAATATACATAAAGACTCAAAAATTACAGTTGCCGTTGCGCACTTGGCCGCACCTCTTCGCAGCCAGGTGTAAACAGATACATTTATACGTTCATAACGTAAATTTATTATTTATAAGTATATCAAATTAAAGCTATTTTTTTTTCTGTTTATTATGATATACGGTTGCTTAATTAAATCTGGCCGCAAAAAAGGGTTGCTGGCTGTTAAAGATGGTACATATTTAAGATAGAGTGAAAGAGAGCTAGCGCGTAACATCACTAGTCAGACGAGGATAGCGATTGCCAGCTGTACGACGCTTTAAATCCATTGCGCATGCGTCGAATGCTAGTGTTCTCAACCACCGGTTCAAACAGTAATAGGGACTACTTAATAAATACTCCAAAAGAAATGTCTTCTTTTTCAAAATGACAAATTAAAAAATTACAATAAAAAATTAATATTGGTGAAAAATAAAACCAAGGTTACATATGCGATGGGTGCACTAATTCTGCAGCCGGATCTCGTACTATAACTCGCTAATTCCACAAGCAATGATTCTTTGAGATTTACTCATTTTCGAAATAATCACATAGTGAAACTCACCCTTAGAAACTTTAGTAGTGGCATTGTAGACCCTCCAAAGAATAGAGTTGTGAAAAGCACAATGATGAGTGTCGTAGTAATAATCACGTGCCTCGTCTCATCAGAGAACCCGAGATGCAGAGATAGAGCGTATGATATGGCGCCTCTTAAGCCTGAAACATAAATTCAATTTGCTATGTTAGGAACTGAATGGCGAATTATTACAAATATTTTCATCCGAGCAAGCGTGACGAAGCTACACTTACTATTTGACATGTACATAAGCGTCATTTTTCTTTGGCTTTCTGTTAGCTTGATCTGTATCCGTGTTACCATCGCGGCGACGATGTCGACGTGATTGAATCAGAAACCAAAAGAACTCACCGCTAAACCACATGATAAACATCATTTTCTTTGTGATCTTGTGCTCGCGGAATTTATTGCAGAGTAGCGCCAGAGGAAATATGTTGGCAGCGCGGCCGAGGAGGCACAGGATGATACTCCACACCACCAGCGCCGGCTCCACGCGGTGACGGAAACTGGACACGAATATTCATTCACATTTTATAAATAAAATCAATTAAGCATGTGACTGGAATCCGCATGAACGCTAGACATTCAACCACTTCTATATAGGTAAGTGGCATCTTCTAAGTTTCTTGCTAAATGAGATAAATGAAGGCATACCTAGTATTATTCAAAATTCAGATAATAGATAGAGAGTCATTTAAAAAACTTGCGTTAATTTTAGAACCTATAGAGAAGTCGGTTATAAAAGGGTAATTTTAACAACGACTACTTCCTACAGATTGTAGCCACAGAAAAGGAGTTATGAGTATAGTATAGAGAGTAATGTAGTTGTAGCTGACAGACGTTGGATCCAGTGGCGTAGCTAGGTGAACAAGGGCCCCGTGCATAGAGAAATAATCGGGCCCTCACCCCCTCTTTCCACATAGCTTTAACTTATATTAGCCTATAAAATAAATAATTAAAAACAAATTGTGAGCAGGCTCAAGGTTTTCTAGCTTCGGGATCTTGCTAACCCTCTATTTTCAAAGCTTAGATTAGAGGGCCCCCTGAGCTCCGGGGCCCTGTTGCACTGCACCACCTGGTCCTACGATAGCTACGCCACTGGTTGGATCTTTCTCCAACGTCTATCATGTCGGTCAGGTAGTTTATCGGTTTTTTTAGTAACTACGTGATCTACTTTTTACGTGTTTTCCTTTTAAAACAGCTTGTACGAAGGTCGTTTAAGAAGTCAAGGCAAATTACGACCCATTTCTCGGCAAACTGGAAAAACATGTTCTTTAGATTATGTACCAAATCATATATGAATGACTCATGCATTACCAAACCATGATAAAAATATTCCAAATAGGTAGGTAACTTGTATACCTATACTCGTAATAGGTAGGTAGGTAGGCTTTTATTGATCAAGCAAGCAAAACTATTTCAATTCTCTCGAACCACTTGGAAGAGTCCTATCTAGGTATATAGCCAAGAATAACTTTCAAACTGTTACATATCCTGTTTCAAATTGTTACCTGCATGGCATTTGGTATGTTGACAGAATATGTGGTATGTGATATGGTGAACGAGAAGAGAGAAAAAGAATTGTTTGTGCAACTGTGAGTCTAATCTAGTGGCCTAATGACATTATTTTATTATCAACAAACTTGTGGCGTCGAATCCCACCCAGATGATCATTCATACATAATATACAATATTAATATTAAATAGCATAGTTACCTGAATAGAGCAAGGCCTAAATATGCAAACACGCATGTCTCAGCAATGAAGGCCAGAGTCCTCATAGTCTGTTGCATGGTCACCTGGGTCACAGTGGACAGGTTGAAGTGAGTGTAGTGAGACATCACAATACCACAGAACAATATAGCCATAATTCCTAAAAAAAATATCCATGTCAAGTTCTATTCAGTTTATATGATTCAGGATGTAATTGTGTGTCCATACCTGATAAATGTATTCCTTCTGCAAGCACATATGGGGCATATGTGAAAACCAGCATCATTCCGAACTCAAGTGATGGATTCTTTCTTAGGTCAACATGTTTCAGCAGCAATGCACTGACCAGTGCAAACAGAACTCCAATACCAGCAGAGGCAAAGAACATCAACCAGAAGCGGTTTATAGCTGAGAGTATGGCCTCCCCAGTTGACATAATAGGGTCATTTGAATCTAGTACTGCTGTTGTCAGTACAATAGCTATGGCGTCATTCAGGATACTCTCCCCAAACACCAACATGTTCAGGACTGGATCTACATCCAGTGCATGGAATATTGCTACAGTAGCCACTGGATCCACAGCTGATATCAATGATCCAAAAGCAAATGACTCCACAAAGCTCAATTTGTAGACCACTTGGGCCAAACCCAATAAATATATTCCTGCTCCGATAACAAATGCTGATATTGCTGTACCAACTATGGCAAATAACAATATTGATCCAATATTTTGAAAGAAATTACCCTTATGTAAATTGTATCCAGATTCAAATATGATTGGTGGCAAGAGTACTAAAAAGAATGCTGTCGGTGAAAATGCTTCTTCCTTTCTCCAATTAGCTATATTTCTTATAGACATCAAGTTTATTATCATACCGATAAGAGCACCTAGGAAAACAATAACAACACTTTCTGGTAAGTATGAGAATCCAGTTTGCAGCATAAGATGAATTAATAAGATTCCAAGTGCCAATATACATAAGACAAAAAATATAGCCATTGAACTGTTGTGTTCATCTTCAGCTGAGCTCTTTTCAGGCAGTGGCGCTGCATCTGAGGGGTTCACTACAGAGGCATTAGGTGATCCCAATGAGGTTTGGTTTACTTGTGTGACCGACAGTATGGTTTCTTGTGAAGGCCCTAATTCATAAACAATACTGGCATTATTGGTACTCTCAGAATAACTCGGACTAGTTACTGATGGGCTTGTTACACTTGCTTCACTTGAACTAGATAAATTCCCTTCACTGGACCGTTTTGACCTTGACTGTATTGGTTGACCACTTTCTTGGTTTTTACTTGTATAGTAATTGGAACCCCTGGTCTTCTCTGTTGCTATAATCGATTTAGGATCAACATCAGTTAACCTTGTTTCATATAGTAAATCGTGAGAATAACATACCGCACTGGATAAAATAATAAAAAACATTAGCATTAATTCATTTCTTCGGATCATTGTGAAGATTTGGATAATATATCACTACGCCAGCTATTATTTATACAGTTTTAGACTATGTAACTCTTTTAGAACAATACAGTCAGCCTCTTTCTTCACTCACTTCCACTAATAAATAATAGGTACTTTACTTCCAGCAGTTCCATCCAGCATCCAGCCAGCCAGCCAGCACTTCTAGTTTTGTACCGTGCGTATTGTAGTAGTGGTGACTTCACTACACTAGTCAAGTGAATTTTGACATCATATTCTGTCCCGTTATCGTATCCTAGCGATATTCGACCTTATATCAATAGGGGTTAGGCATACGACACCTTCACGCGACGTGACTATGCCCGTATTTATTTCATTCATTCTTTCTAAATTCTACTCTACTCTTTTTTTTCTTAAATTCTATAAAAAAAATAACGAATTAAACTTTTCAAGCGCTGGATACTGGTCATTTTGCACACAGTCATTTTCCATTTTGTTTTTACACTTACTACCACTTTCACATGTTGATTGTTTGTCCCACCAACGAACATAACACAAAAAATCATTTACCTACTTGTGACAGTCAATTCTTTGTTACTTTGAAGGAAAGGGATTTTCATTTATGAAGCAACATAGCTTTTTAAATTTTTAATATTTTTTAATGTAGTATTATATCCAACACTAGCGGCCTGTCCCAGCTTCGCATGGGTGGTCATAAATTTTTTGAACATTTTAGGATAAACTTAGACCGTGGGTTCGAGCCTCGCGTCTACTTATTTCATACATTTGCACTCGCTTCTCCTTGAGTGAGTGAAATCGCACCCCGCGCGTGACCCGTGGACCCGTTAACATTTTTAATTTCGTCATATCTTTTAAATGGAATGTCCGATTTAAAAAAATTAAGAAGTATCGTATAGGTATTGAAACCGTCTTAATTATGAAATGATTTATTTGGATAAGGATTAATACCAAGGTACAAATAAAGACCCTTTTCTAGCGGAGGCATTTCAATTATTTTTTTATAATAAAAGAACACTTATTGTGACATAACTATAATAGTTTGACATATGCTGTCGCGACATTTTTTGTAGATGATGACGTGTTCTACAAAATCGTAGTACATTATTTTGTTCTATCTTCAATAGTTTTCGCAGCGCACGCGATGTAAGGTTTTTGTTTTTCACCTTGGGTTACATTATTGAAGTTTTAGTAAGGATCCCTGATTTTTTTGAAAATATAATATAGCCTATGTTACTCAGGGATAATGTAGCATTCTAATGGTGAAAGAATTTTTGAAATCGGACCAGTAGTTTTTGAGCCTATTCGTTACATACAAAAATACAAAAATACAAATGTTTCCTCTTTATAATATTATTACTAGCGGCCTGTCCCAGCTTCGCATGGGTGGAAATAAATTTTTTCAACGTTTTAGGATAAACTTAGACCGTGGTGGGTTCGAGTCACTTCTAACTCGCGCCTTGCCCGGGCCCGCGCTGGGTGAGAACGCGCCCCGTGACCTTATATTTTTTAAATCTTTTGAATGGAATGTCCGATTTTAAAAATTCAAGAAGTAATGTATAGGTATTGAACCAGTCTTGAATATGAAAAGATTTATTTGGATAAGGATTAATACCAAGGTACAAATAAAGACCCTTTTCTAGCGGCGGCATTTCAATTAAATTTTTATAATAAAAGAACACTTATTGTGACATAACTATAATAGTTAGACATATGCTGTCGCGACATTTTTTGTAGGTGATGACGTGTTCTACAAAATCGTAGTACATTATTTTGTTCTATCATCAATAGTTTTCGCAGCGCACGCGATGTAAGGTTTTCTTTTTCCACCTTGGGTTACATTATTAGAGTTTTAGTAAGGATCCCTGATTTTTTTGAAAATATAATATAGCCTATGTTACTCAGGGATAATGTAGCATTCTAATGGTGAAAGAATTTTTGAAATCGGACCAGTAGTTTTTGAGCCTATTCGTTACATACAAAACAACAAAACAACAAAAATACAAATCTTTTCTCTTTATAATATTAGTGTAGATGTAGAAGTGTAGATGTAGATTACTAGCGGCCTGTCCCAGCTTCGCATGGGCGGTCATAAATTTTTTGAACATTTTAGGATAAACTTAGACCGTGGGTTCGAGCCTCGCGTCTACTTATTTCATACATTTGCACGCGCTTCTCCTTGAGTGAGTGAAATCGCACCCCGCGCGTGACCCGTGGACCCGTTAACATTTTTAATTTCGTCATATCTTTTGAATGGAATGTCCGATTTGAAAAATTTAAGAAGTTATCTATAGGTATTGAAACCGTCTTAATTATGAAATGATTTATTTTGATAAGGATTAATACCAAGGTACAAATAAAGACCCTTTTCTAGCGGAGGCATTTCAATTAATTTTTTATAATAAAAGAACACTTATTGTGACATAACTATAATAGTTAGACATATGCTGTCGCGACATTTTTTGTAGATGATGACGTGTTCTACAAAATCGTAATACATTATTTTGTTCTATCTTCAATAGTTTTCGCAGCGCACGCGATGTAAGGTTTTTGTTTTCCACCTTGGGTTACATTATTGAAGTTTTAGTAAGGATCCCTGATTTTTTTGAAAATATAATATAGCCTATGTTACTCAGGGATAATGTAGCATTCTAATGGTGAAAAAATTTTTGAAATCGGACCAGTAGTTTTTGAGCCTATTCGTTACATACAAAAATACAAAAATACAAATGTTTCCTCTTTATAATATTAGTGTAGATGTAGATTAGTGTAGATGTAGATGTAGATGTAGATTAGTGTAGATTAGTGTAGACTACTTGAGGTCAGTCTTTTTTAGCTCAAACTGGGAGCAGTTGGAAATGTTGGAATGCTAGTTTATTAACAACTAGCGGCCTGTCCCAGCTTCGCATGGGTGGTCATAAATTTTTTGAACATTTTAGGATAAACTTAAACCGTGGTTTCGAGCCTCGCGTCTACTTATTTCATACATTTGCACGCGCTTCTCCTTGAGTAAGTGAAATCGCACCCCGCGCGAGACCCGTGGACCCGTTAACATTTTTAATTTCGTCATATCTTTTGAATGGAATGTCCGATTTGAAAAATTTAAGAAGTAATCTATAGGAATTGAAACCGTCTTAATTATGAAAAGATTTATTTGGATAAGGATTAATACCAAGGTACAAATAAAGACCCTTTTCTAGCGGAGGCATTTCAATTAATTTTTTATAATAAAAGAACACTTATTGTGACATAACTATAATAGTTAGACATATGCTGTCGCGACATTTTTTGTAGATGATAACGTGTTCTACAAAATCGTAGTACATTATTTTGTTCTATCTTCAATAGTTTTCGCAGCGCACGCGATGTAAAGTTTTTTGTTTTCCACCTTGGGTTACATTATTGAAGTTTTAGTAAGGATCCCTGATTATTTTGAAAATATAATATAGCCTATGTTACTCAGGGATAATGTAGCATTCTAATGGTGAAAGAATTTTTGAAATCGGACCAGTAGTTTTTGAGCCTATTCGTTACATACAAAAATACAAAAATACAAAAATACAAAAATACAAAGTTTACCTCTTTATAATATTAGTGTAGACTAAGCATTAGGAGATTTATCAATTTGAGCGAAAATATTTTCGTAGGTTTTAATAAATTGCCACAAATTTTCTTCAAAACATGGGCCTGATGCTCACTTCGAGCGAGATTATCTCACGGTGGAGATGACGTCATATCTCGTTCGATAACTATTTATCCCCATTCTCACCATCTAACTCCCTAATTTTCTCATTCAAAGTTCATGCGAGACGCAATGGCAACGAGTAATTGAACGAGATATGACGTCATCTCCATCGTGAGATAATCTCGCTCGAAGTGAGCATAAGGCCCCATGTACAGCACAACTTGAAGTAATGTGACTTGACTAAAATATTAAATCTGTTTATACAAGTATTTTAAGTTAAAATTAAAAAAAAAGTTAAAGTTAAAAAAAACTGGATAAAAAGTATCCTATGTCAGTTTCCTGGTTCTAAGCTACCTCCCCACCAATTTTCAGCCTAATCGGTTCAGCCGTTCTTGAGTTATAAATAGTGTAACTAAGATCTTTCTTTTTTTTAAATAGATTTTAAAGGCCTTGTCGCTGGGCGACCACACTGCCCTTAAATATAACATTGAAAAAAATACATCTCGTATCTACATAATTATCCCTAATTCTGCCAACAAAGTGCCAACCTTGGCTTGCCAAGATACTATTTTACCTCCATGGTGCATTGGGTTCCATAGATATACTATTTATTCGTTCTTCCATTCATTCTATTCATCCACTACACTACACACACTCGCTTGCTTGCTTGATTGATATCCTTCCTTGTTATTTTCCTTGATCAGTGAATTATCTTTTATTTTAGTAAATTACGATGGATTCGTCTTTGCGTGAACAAGTTATGATTAACCAATTTGTTCTAGCAGCTGGTTGTGCTCAGGAACAAGCTAGACAGTTATTACAAGCTGCTCATTGGCAATTTGAGGTATATTTCGTAATTTTATGTAAACAAACAGTAGGTAATCATGAAATGGCTGCTACATAATTATATTTAGTTTTATGATTATAATAGTAGCTTTCATCTAAGTCTTTTCATTGAGCATTTTTCATCGTGCAATTCAGTTTATATATACGGCCCTTGTTTGTAGTTCGTTACACATCTTTATGTATCGATTATGTGTGAACTATTTTTATTTACCTCGTGCTGATTACGTTATACTAACGTAGGTACCTATAGTTATATGTTGATGTTGACGAAATACGCACTAAGGCACAGTTTGTCAAATGTTGAGCACACCTTGTTATCACATTTTGATGATAAACACCCGGCCACTCATTGAGATTTAGTTATCAAGTGTTGTTAGGTATAAAAATCTTGTGGATAATGCAGATATCTGTAGCCAGCATTTACTAATCAAAATGTAAACAATAAATTATGAGGATGTATGAAACTTGGCTTATCAGGCATGTTGAATTTTAAAACTACAGTTTTTATGTAGGTTACTCCTATATTCTTCTATTATTTTAATAAAGTCATTGTTTGTCTTTATGGTACATACCTACCTTTTCACATGTATTGTTTCTATTATTATTACAGACGGCACTATCAATATTTTTCCAAGAAGTTGCTCTTCCCAGTGGAGCCAATGGCATTGCAGCACCACATTATCGTCAGGTATATTTCCATGCAATGTTACCAGCTCAAATTTTATATATTTATTTATTCTTAGATTCACAGTTTTTCTTATTTTAATCTATTTGATATACACACTGTTTACTAACCAAATCTAATCAACATTTTAACGGCAAAGTAAGTAGGTAAGAAGATGATATTGAGAAGATAAACAAAAATAATAAGGTGAAAGTTAACAATTAAAAAGGTTGAAGTTAAAGTTAATTGCAAAAAACAAGTGTGAGTGTGTAAAACATGATTTATTGAAAGTGTAGTGTAGTGTGTCATTATTGACTATATGTGACCTCCTTGCCTTCTCTGTTTTGGGCAACTTTGACACAGTTTATTGCCCTGTAGTTGGACACCAACACCAGCTGTTCATAATAACTGGCATATAAATTTAAGAAATTGTTTAACTTGTAAAAAAATCATAAATGCTTCAGCTATTAGCTGTCCCATGCCTTAATTTCTAGCATGTTTATGAAAGTTTTTGAGCTTAGAAGCAAGCAGAGGTCTATTATAATAGAACCTATTCCCCAGCAAGGTAGAAAACTGATATTTAGATTTTTGCCAAAGCTTGAACCACCTCAAGATTATGATTCTTTTAAAAATTATTCGCACACCAGAAGATCATATTAGTGTGCATAGAAAGGAACTTGGGACATTATGATTCCAGTAATCTGTTTAGCCGTTTGAAGATCATCAGGATCTCCAAACTAGCTAGCTTAGCTCTCTTCTAGTTTATGAATGGATTGTTTTTTATTACTTACGTAAAATTACCTTCTATGTTACTGTTGTTGCAGCAACTAATGACGCCGTGTAACACTCCGGCCACGCCGCCGAACTTCCCAGACGCGCTGGCGGCGTTCGCGCGATTGTCGACGGGCGGGCCCTCGACTGGCGCCGGGCCCGCGCCGCAAGCCGCGCCGCCCGTCTCGCCGCTCGCCACACACCCGCCGCCTCCGCACCAGATGAACCAGATCAACATGTTCCCCGGCTCTCCGAATGCGCAAACTAACTACACTCCTCTCTCATGCTCAACTGCTGTAAGTTCTGTAGTTAATCAACTTTACTCCTACTTAAATCATTATTATTATAGCTTTTTTCCACTTATGTAAACACTAAAAATGTTTATGTACATTTTAAATATATGTTTATTAGTAAATTTTGCTTAACCTAAGTGTTAGTGTGGGATGTGGGTCCCTTGAGGGTAAAAGCTTCCTCCAGATTGCTCCATGCATCCTTGGTATTTGCAGGTGTTGTCTATCATATAAATTAAACTTAAATCATTTATATGCAAAACTTTGACCATTCATGTGCTGGACCATGCAATGCAATACTGGTACTGCTATTGCCTAAAAACAATCAATAGCAGTACAAGTAAAGTTAGTCAGTGTTTATTGATTAAACAAATATATCAATAAATATACTACTTTAATTAAGGTATTTGAGGTTGAGTTTTAACATGGTAGTACAAATAGTTTTCAGAAATATATTTTTGTTTTCTGTGGCTACTGAGCAAGAATGACAATCAGAGTTTCTACTGTTGCCACTCGATTCCAATCCCAATCTCGATTTCTGTAAAAAAATTAACCTGATTGATATTGATATACATGGATTTTGATTTTGTCACATGGTGGTAGGTATTTCACACTAATACTTTAACAGTTTGCATATCCAAGACATATTCATGGATTTCTGTATCTCACAAAACACAGTACATAATTAAAATAATTAGTAAAATGTTTATCTATTTACTAAAAATAAATTATTTCAGGTTAGTTTTAATATTTTCTCGAGAAACAAATCCAGATAAGAAAATATTTGCAACAATTTAGGATTGTTGATCGAGTGAGCGAAGCGAACGAAGATCTTAG
Source organism: Chloroclysta siterata (assembly GCA_932294275.1). Classification (NCBI taxonomy): domain Eukaryota; kingdom Metazoa; phylum Arthropoda; class Insecta; order Lepidoptera; family Geometridae; genus Chloroclysta; species Chloroclysta siterata. The sequence continues at coordinate 21,266,370 of OW028590.1, read as the reverse complement.
TTTCAACTTGGGCGATTTGGCATTTTATGTATGTATGTATGTATGTATGTATGTATGTATGTATGTATGTATGTTTGTCTGGCGATAACTTTAGAACCGTTGATCCGATCTCCATGAAATTTTATATGTCGATAGCTTGTACTTGAGAAATTTACTGGTAAGTATATGAGTAAAATCGGATGAAGGGTTTTTGAAATATAGGGTTTTTTATGAGGGCAAAAATAAAAAAAGTTACATAAAAAAATCAAGTTACATGTCATATGAAAGGGCTTTGTTTGGACATTCCAAAACAATTTTTACTTTTTTTTTGGGACGCTCAGTTTTCGAGATAAAATTTAAAAAGTTAAATTAAGATAACCAGCGATCCAAGAGCTCCCATCTCTAAGAGTTTCCTTGAAATCAAGGTTTTTCTGCTGGTCGGCCAGTTCCTTTGATTTTTCTTATTTTTTTTTCTTGAAATAATTTAAGGAGGTACTCAGTTCTCATAAAATGGTGACGACGACCAGGTCTGATGATGGAGCCAAGGTCTGTTCAACGGAACTCTTCAATAAATAGGCCAATAGAGTTGAAACTTGGTAACCATACCAAGTTAGTAGGCGGTAGTCAGAAAAAAGTCCAAAGATAATGTTTGGACTTGCCTCTGACTACTACCGACTCAAAGTTTTGATGCGTTCGTCGGTTCGCATCACGAGATCTCAGTTCGGGGCGAACTACTAGTATATTTTTAATAGCTTATTTTTATAGGGCTATTCATGTTGATGTGTGGACTGTGTGTTTAAGTTATTCAGAGACTTATAAGTAAATAAATATTAAAAATATAAGCTAAAATTATAAGACTACTTTTATATCTACACTAATATTATAAAGAGGAAAGATTTGTATTTTTGTATATGTAACGAATAGGCTCAAAAAATACTGGTCCGATTTCAAAAATTCTTTCACCATTAGAATGGTACATTATCCCTGAGTAACATAGACTATTTTCAAAAAAGTCAGGGATCCTTACTAAAACTCCAATAATGTAACCCAAGGTGGAAAACAAAAACCTTACATCGCGTGCGCTGCGAAAACTATTGATGATAGAACAAAATAATGTACTACGATTTTGTAGAACACGTCATCATCTACAAAAAATGTCGCGACAGCCTATGTCTAACTATTATAGTTATGTCACAATAAGTTTTCTTTTATTATAAAAAAATAATTGAAATGCTGCCGCTAGAAAAGGGTCTTTATTTATACCTTGGTATTAATCCTTATCCAAATAAATCATTTTATAATTAAGACGATTTCAATACCTATAGATTACTTCTTAAATTTTTCAAATCGGACATTCCATTCAAAAGATATGACGAAATTAAAAATGTTAACTCTCTCTACTGTTCCGATACTCGATACTACACTCTTTTCTGTGTGATGCCTTTTTTTTTTGACGCTGGGATAAATGCGTTACGCATTCCCCCCCCATTGGGGGATGGGGGGGATATGTGGGACTCCCCGGTTTTCCGCTCCCGGTATACCCACTAAACAACCCAGCGACACTCCCGCGTCGCCTATATGTAGGGGAACTGGGAAACTGGCAGAGCCTTTTCATCCAGTCCCCCGCCGGCGATTGGCCCGCCCGCACGTCCCCCCCTTTGCAGGGAACCCGGGAACGACTGTGTGTGCCCGGCCGTTCTCGCCCGACGGGGTGGTGAATATGTGCAATGCGGGATAGGGCCCCTGTAGGTCTTCTCCCGCTATTCACCACAACGGCGCGAGAAGTTCCGCGTCTCTCGCGCGCGCCTACCGCCTCGTCCGTCCGGACTGCCCATACAGCGCAGACCCTCCTGGGTAGACCGAAGGTCTACCCTGCTTCATCACACTGCCCTCTGCTAGACAGAGGGACACGCGGAGAGGCCCACCGTGTTGGGTTATTAGCCACCATGAAACACGTCCGCATTACTCTGCAGGCGTGTTTCATGGTGTTACCAGGGTGCACCACGAGGAGATTACCCGACCTAGCACCCCTTCTGGGTGATGCCTGATTTAACGTTATTGCTCGACGGTGTCGAATTTACAACCTATTGGCAAAAGGCAGAATTACTGTATCATATAGGCCGAGCTAGAACTCAAAATGGTTTCCTCCTCACGGCGCGGCGTTTTTAATTCGTTCGTAATTAATTCGTATTTAATTAGTTTTTTCTTATTTCAGGTGTGCAGCGAAAACATGCCGAGATAAATGAATGGTATTAGTTTAGGAGCATCAATAATTTATTTTTCTAATGGTGCGCAATGTGAGCTGTGGAATTGTGTATGAAAATGTATAATTATTCTAGGAAATATCCCCACTACAGCGTGGTTTGCTGGACTTAATTTGGATACTGTGTGTAGTCAATCATGTTAATATTGCAAAACGTCGTATCTATTAAACCTTCATCGATTTCAACTTATCTATGCATAGAAATCCTATTAGATACTTATATCTAATTATTTAGAATTTCGGGTAAGTAATCTAAATTTATAGTTGTGATTCTAATGTTTTTGGTAAATAGTTAGTTATCTAATAATGAACTAACCATGAATGTATCTATTGCTGGTAAATTATTTTAAGAAGGCAACTACTCATAGTATATCCTAGAAAACTTACCTAGTTGTCTGTGTTTAAGAATTAACTTAATGACTCTAATATTAAGCATGTTTTCGGTTAAAAAATAGTTAAAAATTAAACATACCTACTAAGAATAATTGCCTTCTTTAGTAGCTGTAGAAAAAGTTGTACATCCATCTTTAAATCAATGTTGATATTAAATATTTTTATTTTAGTGTTATTTCAATATTTGTCTTACTTATTATAAGACATAAAATTGCTTTTTTTTGGCATATTGTAAGAATAAAACAAATTGTATGAAATTATGCATTTTCAGTACGTAATTGTCTAACGAACAATGTGGTAATAGTGTAGTCTTTTTTATTAGGTACCTATTAAGTATGTCTGTAATAGCTAAATAACGGAGTGATTACTACTAAAATAATAATCATGAAGTAGATACTCAATACATTTATTGTGATCACATGGAAACAAGGTAAAAATTTCACATACAAGATTTCAATCAATTAATAAAATTACCTAATTACAATTGCTAGAAAATATGGGTTTTCTTTTAAAGTTATCAAAATCAAAATTATGGTATTTGTTGGATTGCTTTATCACACACGTTCTCATTATATATGTACGTATTTAATTTTGTATTAAATTCATATTTGAATGTTTTAAAACGCAATTTCATCTTTAGGTAATTTTCTAGACTTTTTTTCTTGAAACATGTTATCTTCTTTCATAATTTGGTTGCAATTATCTTTCAGGGATTCAATACTTTGGACAGGACTCAAGTCATTAGAATGCTTACTTTGTTTAAATATAAGCTGAAACGGCCACAATAACTTTTACAATGTAAGATGGTATGAGGTAGGTCCTAAACACAGTAGCTGTACGTTTTCGAAACAAAACACGTTTATTGCTTGGCCAAAAAAAGTCCTTGCTTTGTTTTGTCATGTGTCTATACAACGTGTTACATAATACCACTTTAAGGCCAAAGATCAAGTGATCAGACCAAACACTGGAATACTTTGGGGTGTGCAAAGGTTGAATATAATTCGAAATTCCCATACAAAATTAAAATTAATATTGTCTCAGTTTGACACCCCTGATACTGTTTACGTAAGTACCAAGGTCACGCCCACACAGAACGTATAAAAGCTGTGAATAGGGCTGCCTCATGGTGTGTTTAGTTTCATATTGGAGGAACATTTAAGAGGCATTTCATGATTGAAAAAATACAATCTCTATAACCCGTATAATACCTTGCTTTCGTGGTTATAAGGGTATTATGTTACACGATGTATACTATACAAGGTGTAACAAAATACCGGGAATATAATATACTTATATACAAAATAACGGGATATTCTACAGGTCGGCGAACAACTGTAGTTTTGAAATTTCGAAGTTTTTCATTCATGAAATGCCTCTTATACTTTCCTCCAAAATAAAACTAACACAACTTGACGTAGCCCTATTTACAGCTGTTTTTTTACCTTTAATTGTGAACTGTAGATAAAAAGGTAACAGAACTGCCACCAATTAAAAAACGAAAATAGCGTATGTATCAATGTCACGTGCACATTTATCAGGGTTGAGGCAAATTTCTGAGACAATATTATAATTTTTCTTTTGTATGGCAATTTCGAAAAAAAAAAACACATTTCAACGTATTCCAGTGCTTGGTCTGATCTTGGACCCTACAGGGGTAATATGTTAATTAGTCTGCCTGTTTGGTAGGTGCACCGGTATCTACCAATCAAGTGAGTGTTAAGTAGATACAGTACGAGTAGTGCCTACCTACTATCTCCCTATCAAGGTAGTAAGGCGAGGTAGGCTTGTTGTCCAGGTCCATCTACACGGTAGGTAATATTAGTTCAATCATCTCACCTTATAAATTTGAGGTTTCTCGTAAATCCACACAATAATAATAGAAGTTATCATAACTGATAGCGAGAAAACCAGATAATTACTAGAGTATTTGTATGCATCTTTAAATACGCTATACCAGCATGTAACAGCGTAGCCATCCATCTTTGCATAAATATTAGGTACCGTACAATTATTATTTTATTTTAAAGTAGGGTCGATGGAACAGGTAAGTACCTATTTATAATGTATGTAGCTACTACGATATAAACAAGCCTGGATTAAAGACACCGCTACAATGGCCGCACAGTGCCGGATTAGCCACGTAGCAAGAGTAGCAAATGCTACGGGCCCCGCGCATTTGGGGGCCTCGCGCTCCAACGCCTGTCTGACCGTAATCTGTAAGAGGGTGAAATAGGGGATAAAAGTTTGTATGAAACTTTTTATTCCTAAGACATATTTGCATGAAATTTTGTATTAATTGAGTACGGCAAAAATATTGTGTTTCGTATTTTAGCGTTTTCCAAAATTCAACCCTTATGAGAGTAAAATAGGGGAAAAAGTTTTAAATAAACGCTCAGGCCAAACCCTAGGGCTAGAAACTTAAAATTTCGCACACGTATTCCTTTTATGACGTAGGCATCCACTAAGGAAGAATTTTTCAAAATTAAACCCTCAAGGGGGTGAAATAGATGATAAAGGCTTGTTGATCGAGTGAGCGAAGCGAACGAAGATCTTAGTTTCAACTTGGATAAATGGGGTTTTTAAGGGATCAAAAATAAAAAAGTTACATAAAAAAATCAAGTTACATGTCATATGAAAGGACTTTGTTTGGACATTCCAAAACAATTTTTACTTTTTTTCTGGGACGCTCGGTTTTTGAGATACAACAAAAAAGTTAAATTAAGATACCACGATACCACCAACGATCCAAGAGCTCCCATCTGTAGGAATTTCGTTGACAAGACAATGTTTTTCTACTAGTCACCTAGTTGCTTTGCTTTTCTTTTCTCAGTTCTTAGTTCTCATAAAATGATATAGACCGACAGATGATAGCGACCTGGTCTGATGATGGAGCCAAGGTCTGTTCAACGGAACTCTTCAATAAATAGGCTAATAGAGTTGAAACTTGGTTACCATACCAAGTTTGTAGGCGGTAGTCAGAAAAAAGTCCAAAGATAATGTTTGGACTTGCCTCTAACTACTCAAAGTTTTGGTACGTTCGTTGGGTCGCATCACGAGATTTCAGTTCGGGGCGAACCACTAGACTAGTATCTATACCACATTTCTACCCTTCAAGCGGCCAGATTTTTAAACAAACCAAGGGCCCCTTGACAGAATTTGCTACAGGCCCCGCACTGGCTTAATCCGGCATTGGCCGCAATATAAAAGAAGTAATATTAAATGTAGAAATGTAAATTCTGCCGTCCATGCATAGATTATATAAATTTATTTACGCTGTGCTTGACGGGCTTGACGTTTTCTTGAAAATAAAATCCATGAATAATCTACCCATAACTACGCTCTTTATGTATAAAATTCAATAAAGGACACAGGGCCCGTACCCAGGGCTCTCATCGTCCTGGGGCCCGAAATATCGTCTGTCGAATGACGGATTACGGTGCCTTATAAGGAGAAAAAAGAAGAATGTTTTCTTTCCAACAGGGCCCTAAATTCTGTGGACCCAAGGGCCCCGGTATAGCTTATGACGGCGTAGAATGAATCGGTGGGAAGAGACGCGAACGGCGCGTTATTAGGGCGAATAAAATAAGAACAACATGGTATCGCACGATTCGTACAGTACCTAACTACCTACCAACTTCAAACAGTTCAAAGTCCAAACTATTTAGTCTGATACGTAACCATGTGTACCTACTTAAACTTACTGCACATGCCTTTACTCGTTTGTGTTATTAAATCGCGTGTCATCGTTATGATCATGAGCCTGAAAAAGTCCCCTGCTGGACATAGGCCTCCCCTTTACATTTCCAGGAAGAACGGTTCTGAGCCCTCTCCATCCCTAACTTCTCGCGATTCTCACAATGTCGTCGTTCCTCCGGGAAAGAGGGCGTCACACTCTTCGTCTTACAGTACGTGGTGGCCATTCGAGAACCTTTATTTCCCAGCAGTTGTTCGAGCTATATGACCTGCCCATTATAAAATTATCCAGCCGTCTAACTCGAGGAGCTTAGGGTTCTGACACGACCTTAGATGATATAGGTAGGTACCTATACGTGATTATCGCGCAAACTAGCATTTGCGTGATCAAATCAAAGAATTTGTCGCATTGTATTAGGAAGACGCTTTCTCTTTGGCGACTTTAGAGACTCCGCATTAAAATTTTGTAGATCAGGAGGTTGTATAGTCGGTAGTCCGTGTACCTACCATGTTAGTAGGGAATAGCCAAGGCCAAGAGTGTGTTTGGCATCAATGAACAACTACCTACCTAATTTAAAATGCTATATATTTTTTGTTCGATTTGATTCAAAAAATCCTTTGGTGCGACCGGATTTGAACCAACGACCTTACGATCGGAAGGCGGCGCACTCCCACCGGTGCTCCGGTGGATGTAACTTGTCATGTAATTTATTGTCAATAATAAAATTAATTGTGATCATTTAAATAAAATATCTAAGAAGTCAATTCACCCATCACAGGTTACCACCACCACATTCAATACAGAGTAGTTCCCAAAATAAAACTATCCTTCTCTATGTTTATAGAAGCCAGGTGGAGTAATAAAAAAAAACTTATTTTAAATTAATTATATTTGAATAAAATTATCTTACCTACCTGATAGGAAATTTATTTCACAATTATGTATATTACAGCTAAAGGAGGGTATACTTTTCAAAGTACCTATTTGATACATATTTAACTTATTACTACTATTAGTAGGTAGGTATGTAATATCTGTCATTTATTTACAAACACAATAAACAGTAAAAAAATATTCAAAGACTTTTTTACAACATAAGTACTTGTTACTAGTACCTACCATTAAACCAATCAAAATATTATAGAATAATTTTAATTATTTAATATTATGAATTTTAAATAATTAAAATTAGCCAAATTGAGTGGAATGAAACTCCACACACAAAATCAATATAGAGATAGGATAGGTACACACCTCTTAAAAACAGATACATGTTATAATAATATGTATCTACAAAGTTTTTTTTTTTTTTAATACGTACAGAAATTATTTTTTTCCCAGGTAAAATTGCGGAATTGAATTGGCTACATATTTTAAATATACATCATCTCAGCCATTGAAGACATCTTTTTAGGTATGTGAACTAATGTTTCAAAATAACTTGCTAACTCATCAATTGTTACATCACAAGGAGGATTGAGTGCTTGTTGCGAACAGGAAGCAGTTTGAGCATGCTGTATTAACTCTCTGTTTTCTCTAACATGTGAGCTGCTTCCAGAATTATTCCACCATTTTTTATCAGTGCTTGAAATTGAAGCTTCATTTTGATCTTTTGAATCATTTGATATCTTTAACTGATAACAGTTTTTAACTAGAGTGCAAAGATTAAGAGAGTCGATATTACAGTCTTCAGTTGGAGTAGAATTGCATTCTAGCTGACATTGTTCTTTGCCTGGCTTGTTATGATTTATAACACTCTTTACAATTTGTAACACAGGTTCTCTTAGAATTTTGTTATTATTTTTTTTTATATTTTTATGTATTCCAGAATTGGTTTTCTTTTTCTGGGAAGTGCAGGTACACACAGCCTTCTGATAATAATTTCGCATATGTAAACCTCTTTTTCTTAGGATATTGAATGGATTTTCATTACTTTGCTCTACAACTTTCATAGGTTCTATTTCTAATCTCCCCATCTCTTCTCGTAGCAATATATCTTCTTTAGCCATTTTGAGTTAAACTGAAAAGAAAGTAACAACTATGGAATTGATGTGGTCAAAATTGCATACTCCTGATCATGAAGTGAAAGATAAATCTTCCGACCATATATTATTTATGTAGATTGGGTTTAAGATTATTTATTTTTAAAAAAGAATACAATTCATTTACATGAGAAAACAATTTAAAAGTAGCAAAAAATTGACAGGCTAAAAAATATCAAAATAAATATCCGATTCTAAGATGCCCCTAGTTATGAATACATTGCTCACTCATTCGAAACAATAGATTGTTTGAGCGAGCAAGTTACACGGATTAAATAAACTAGATGTGACACGGGTCAAACATTGTAGGTATCATTTGTATTGAATTGCTCATTCTCTTACTTGTACGCCGTCCGGTTCTATGGTTGTACTTGGGCATAATCAATGTGTATTTGTAAATTGAAAAAATTGGTTCTCAAATGGTCAAGGAAGAAACGGTGAGTAAGGTACCTAGCTCACGGTTGCACTCCCTGCGAGTTTAGTACGGCAGCTTTACACAATATCCTTTCCTCACGCTAGTTCCTTCACTATTGGTCAAAAGGGCACAATCGTCGTAAGCACGACCTTCAACTGGATGGCCACAATGAACAAGCGCGCGACATGATTCTTGTTGAAATACGCACAAAGTATAGCTTATAAATCTGCTATAAACCTTGGAATTATTGATTTACAGCAAAACCAACAGCGGATGGACATTAGAGGATGAAGATAAATCTAATTTTGGTTCACCACAATTTTGTTTACTAATAAAAAATATTCGGGTTATGGGTTCAATTCAAATAGGTCAACCAATTTCTATATATTACTTACCATTCGTTCTGCATGCATCAAAAATATAGAATTATTAGACAGCTGGATTAATCGCAATTATTAAATCCAATTCATCATTATTTGGAAAACTACAACAACAAAATGTTTTGTTTGCGTCATTCATTCTGAATCAAACAAACAAATCAATCAATCATCAGGGTGACCATCTCAAAAGTGGCGGTTCTGCCACACACTAGCCAAAAAATCTGCCAAAATCTGCTAAGCTTGACGTTAAAACTGCCAAAAATATGACTTCATACCTTAGACTAAGTATCATATAGACGGAGTGTTTCGGGTTTTTGGCGTGGCCGTTTTTTGTTAGTTTGTATGTATTCGCGTGAGTGACTAGAGAAGGGACAACATTGACTAACCTATCGATAGAATAAGAAATGCATGAAAAAGACGTTTTAATTGGAATTCAACTTTTTAATTTTAACTGGTTGCTGACTTTTATTGCGAAAGCTCAAAACCATTATAGACACTGAAACACTATCATCGTCAATAATGTTTCCCACATTGACCTAACCGTGAGAGCGATGTCCATCCCACTCGATACACTTTCTTATGGCCATTTCGTCCATGCATAAGAAAATGTTGTAGTCTATCAGTTTTCACGCCTAACAGCTCCCGTCTTCATTCTGGGCATTTATAAGAACCTTAAAAAATAATGTAAAATTTAACAAAAATTGAGCCGGTTCGAGAAGCCTATAGGGTGTGAAAAATTGAAACTACAACATAACAGCCGATCTGACCCGGCGCATTAGATGTTTCATATCAAAATCGGAAAATAAAATATTATCGATAAAGCTAAATTGGTCGGTGGAAGTACATCACTAGAACAGATGACTAAAACAATAATTTTTATTTTGCAATAATTAATGGGCTTACATCATTTTCACATAGGAAAATATGACTAGTACTAATAAAATGTAATTCCTACAGTCTTTAAACGTATTTTTTTTGCATGAAAATAGGAAAAGAATATTACGTATCAAATGACAATTCCGGGTCTTTAACTCCTCCTTTTGTTGTTTTTGATACACAAAACACAGTTTCACAAGACATACTTTCACCTTTTCAAATATATTTTGCCTAGACAATAATAATTCTTTAAAAATTTTCATAATTTCTTTCGCTACATCGCAATGTTGCTGCGAGTTTTTCTAGAACGTCAAAACAAGATCAAAACATTGCAGTGTATCGAGTGGGATGGACATCGCTCTCACGGTTAGGTCAATGTGGGAAACATTATTGACGATGATAGTGTTTCAGTGTCTATAATGCTTTTGAGCTTTCGCAATAAAAGTCAGCGACCAGTTAAAATTAAAAAGTTGAATTCCAATTAAAACGCCTTTTTCATCCATTTCTTATTCTATCGATAGGTTAGTCAATGTTGTCCCTTCTCTAGTCACTCACGCGAATACATACAAACTAACAAAAAACGGCCACGCCAAAAACCCGAAACACTACGTCTATATGATACTTAGTCTAAGACGCAGACAGTGAGTGAGTGAAGTTACATCTTCTTTTCTTTTATTCGTAGCTAGGCTACATGGGAAGAACAAAGATAGATGATCACTGTTTGATACACAGTTGTAAAAGGATGTAAGGATTATGGTTCCCTCCAGTATAATACCTCCATGCTTCATACTATCGTTTATACCTTTGTGGCTACGGAATAAATTATAGTAGATTGTTTTCCAAGGGAGCAAACAACTATTTTTATGGCGAGAGTGTTTTTTGAATCCAGAGCGGAGCGAAGGATTCTAGAGTAGAATCCCTCGCTACGCTTAGGATTCTAAAGTAGAATCCTAAGCGTAGCGAGGGATTCAAAGTACTTCACTCGAGCTTAAAATAGTGTTGCTCCCGAGGTGGACACTCTACTTTTTATCACCCTCTATGAGAAAATAACTTAGTGCAACTTATGAATAATCATAATCATAGTCACAAATTCACGAAGTCACGAAGTCACAAAGTCACAAAGTCACAAAGTCACAAAGTCACAAAGTCACAAAGTCACAAAGTCACAAAGTCACAAAGTCACAAAGTCACAAAGTCACAAAGTCACAAAGTCACAAAGTCACAAAGTCACAAAGTCACAAAGTCACAAAGTCACAAAGTCACAAAGTCACAAAGTCACAAAGTCACAAAGTCACAAAGTCACAAAGTCACAAAGTCACAAAGTCACAAAGTCACAAATTCACAAAGTCACAAAGTCACAAAGTCACAAAGTCACAAAGTCACAAAGTCACAAAGTCACAAAGTCACAAAGTCACAAAGTCACAAAGTCACAAAGTCACAAAGTCACAAAGTCACAAAGTCACAAAGTCACAAAGTCACAAAGTCACAAAGTCAAAAAGTCACAAAGTCGCAAAGTCGCAAAGTCGCAAAGTCGCAAAGTCGCAAAGTCGCAAAGTCGCAAAGTCACAAAGTCACAAAGTCACAAAGTCACAAAGTCACAAAGTCACAAAGTCACAAAGTCACAAAGTCACAAAGTCACAAAGTCACAAAGTCACAAAGTCACAAAGTCACAAAGTCACAAAGTCACAAAGTCACAAAGTCACAAAGTCACAAAGTCACAAAGTCACAAAGTCACAAAGTCACAAAGTCACAAAGTCACAAAGTCACAAAGTCACAAAGTCACAAATTCACAAAGTCACAAAGTCACAAAGTCACAAAGTCACAAAGTCACAAAGTCACAAAGTCACAAAGTCACAAAGTCACAAAGTCACAAAGTCACAAAGTCACAAAGTCACAAAGTCACAAAGTCACAAAGTCACAAAGTCACAAAGTCACAAAGTCACAAAGTCAAAAAGTCACAAAGTCGCAAAGTCGCAAAGTCGCAAAGTCGCAAAGTCGCAAAGTCGCAAAGTCGCAAAATCGCAAAGTCGCAAAGTCGCAAAGTCGCAAAGTCGCAAAGTCACAAAGTCACAAAGTAACAAAGTCACAAAGTCACGGAGTCACGGAGTCACATAGTCACATAGTCACATAGTCACATAGTCACATAGTCACATTGACACAATGTCACATAATCTCATAGTCATAATCATGTATTTATTGTAATTTTATTTATTTTCATAAAACTAAGTAAAATCTGAATTTGAGTAAACAATTATGAACAAAGGTGGAATGCGCGTTTCACGTGTTTTTGTTTATTTTTATTTAGTTCAGGAGCTTTTTTTTTAATCATAAAGCCTGCTTGTTCATACAGTGTTCGTGATCTCTTTGGTGATTGGAACTTTTACTAAATAAGCACATTCCAAATTCAAATCACATTACCGCCCTTGGGCGGTAAAGTACTTTACCGCCCTTGGGATCAAAGTGCTATTTTGCTACCTGTTTTCGAAGAGCAAACTATCTATTTTCGAATTGATGTGATAAAAAATACATTACATTCCGTTGCTATCTAAATCGTTTGTAACGGTTTGCAGATAGCTAAAACGAGATAAAAACAAGTTGATTGGAAACCATGTCAATAAAGTCGAAAAGAATAAAACCTTATTACATTAATACCTTATCCATATAATAAGTAATCATATTTCATAATTCATAAACCCGTTCATAATTCACTAAGGGGCTGACAACTACCAAACAACGTTTGATAACAAGTTTTCCTACCTAAAAGTTTGCCTATGTACGAAAACTAGTAAAGCAAACTTTTGAGTAGGAAAACATGTATCGATCAAAATTAAATTTTTAATAAACTGTGTGCAATGTGATTGCACACAAAATGGTTGATTGCGATTTTTCGAAAACTAGTTTAGTGATTTTATATCTTTCAACATATCGAAACGTGCGAGCGAGAGTCACATTAGCTCTTGTCTTCGCCGACGTGCATACATTCCTACCTGTGTAAAGTAAAGACAGACTAAGCGGGTATTCCCCGCATAATCTGGTAATCTGGTCATGAAATAGAAGTTTCCAGTTCTGTAAAATAAATTTAAATATTATTTCATTGAAAATTCAAACTAACACAGTTTTTCTTGAAATATTCAAAATCTGCAGCTTTTGTAAATCGTCACCAAAAACTGCCACAGCTAAAATTCGGGAGCCAAATAGGCTGAAATGGCAAAAATCTGCCACAAATGGTCACACTGTCAATCATGCACTCTTCTTTTTTTTCCTCTCTCGGAACAGGCTAAAGTCATATTATGAGATAGTGTGTCGATTGTGTTGTTGCATTATCCTAAACTAACAATCTGACAGCTCTAAAATTATAGCCGTCTTTGTTGTTTCGGTCTTTAAGAAAGGGACGGCAATATTGTTAGTGCTGTCGAATTAGGTTAAATTACCATGAAATTAAGAAAATTAAACAACAGAATTGACACCACTACCTCGCTTGGCTGGCACTTTCGTTTCCTCATTTTTATAGATTTTTTTGTAAATGTAACGTGAACAGCTTTATCGTACGGAAAATTGCTGATTCAATTTAGATATAATAAGGTTCTTACAAAATCGATAACTAGGTTTTACTTACACCAGTCTTTTAGTCAGCTTTTTAAAGAGAAAAAAACATAGCAAGCATCACATCTGTGTAAAGCTCAGATAGGCAAGGAATATCGGGGTGTGCTGCGCAATTTAAGGCTGTGCAATAACAGGTCGTACATTATTTGGCTGTATATTATTAGGACACGTCATAACTCGTCCTTGTCACTTCTTTCTTGTCTCTTGTATAGTGTTTTGGAATTTGGATTGATTGATTGTGGAATTATTGCCTATACTTTAGTATCTAAGTGGATTCATTTATTACTCGTTACGATGGAACGAAATCCTGTAATTATTGCTGCCACAGCAAGACAAACTGCATCAGTAAGGAAACTTTACAATAATTTAGGTATTGTATCCTTTTCTGGTACCGCAATACGAATTAGATACTAATTAACGTATATTTCTTAAACTATTGCAGTTAATATTCCTTCACGGTCTTGGAGATACTGGGTAAGTTTTATTTAAGATTTTCTTGACTGCCCTTCAATTTTAGCTGTTTCGATACCTAGGTATGTACGAATACAACCTATTGAATTTCAGCCACGGTTGGGCAAGCACGATTGCGGCGATTAGAGGCACACATGTTAAAGTGATCTGCCCTACTGCATCCACTATTCCTGTTACGCTGAATGCTGGCTTCCGTATGCCATCATGGTTTGACCTGCGAACACTAGATGCTACTGCTGATGAGGATGATGAAGGAATAATGAGAGCTACATCACTTGTTCATGGATTGATTGCTGATGAAGTTAAAGTAGGTCTTATATTTTTGTTTTGAAAATAGATTAGGGTACTGATCAATATACCAATTTATATATTCATGAGTTATTCAAAAAACAAGGATCACTTTTAATCTTATAGACTAGGTGAATCTACATGCCAGTTCCCTGCAGTCTTTATTACAAAATTGGAAATTTATATTTAGTTTTTCTAATGAATTGAAACTAGTTAAATCCTAAGCTAATATGACGTCTTGATAATTTAAAGTAAGCCTAAAAGAAAAGATTTATTTTTGTTATTTTTTAATTTGCCCCAAGCAATAGGCATCTGTTGATGACTAACAGATGCATGTTGCTTGAGACTTTTTTATAATTATGTAGAAGAGCCTCTGCATTTGCCTTTGCTTACTTTAGTGAACCTAGTAGTGGAAACAGCAAGTTTATCTGTTTCTAGTAGGTATAAGCATTGTGATTGTTGCTATATTTGGTAAATTAAGTAATATTTTGCAAATTATAATAATATACATAGTATCCATTTTTGTAAATATGCTGACAAGGTAAAGTCATTATAATATATTGTTCCTAAAGCATATTCAGGAATGGCTCTCTTCTACACATTTTTTTTATTACTCCTTGTTCACACAAAAAGATCCTACCAGAGACCTAGTTGCAGAAACCAGTCCACTCATCAAGTATACTACTTGCTGATGGAACAATATGATGACCCACCTGATGTTAAATGGTAACCATCACTTATAAAAAGGCATTTCCACGCAATTCACACATGATAAGAATTTGCCCAAGATGCACTGCCATACAGGTGCAAACTGAGGCATACAGATGTTAAGCCACATGTGTCTGAAATGGTGCTTGGCAGCAGAAATAGGCATGGTGATAGATCTTCTCCAAACAAGCCCTTCTCTGAGGGCTCTACTACTCTTACGAAGTGTTACACTACTAGGCTAGTTGTTAGTCTTGTTACTATAAGGTATAAATATCTACTGTACTCCCTCTCAACCAAAATGCTATAAAAGTAGCTGAAATAGACAAGTCTGGCAGAGTCCATATATCTGTAAGGAAGAGGATAAAAAAATTAAAAAGTACTAGGTAGTCCATATTTGTGACATTTTACTTGTTATAAGATTGTTTAAACAAGCTTATCTAAATATTACAGGCAGGCATTCCAGCCAACAGAATTCTGCTTGGTGGGTTCTCTCAAGGTGGAGCTTTGGCCTTGCACTCTGCCCTGACCTACCCTGAAGGCCTTGCTGGAGTAATGTCCCTTTCATGCTGGCTGCCTAGACATGCTACTTTCCCTGATGCTGTAAAATCTCCTTTGGAAATGCCTGTGAGTATTAAACTCTGTTTGAATTGATAAGTCAGTACTACAATATTAAAGATAATTAAAAACCGGCCAAGTGCGAGTCGGACTCGCGCACGAAGGGTTCCGTACCATTATCTATAAAAACAGCAAAAAATCATGTCTGTACTATGGGAGCTCCCCTTAAATATTTGTTTTATTTTAATTTAATTATTTATTTTTAGTGAATATATAACTAAATATTTTGTGAATATTTCGAGTGTCTACCTGTTGCCGTTATCAATATTGAGCAAATACTCACTTTTGTTTTATGGGAGCCCCCTTAAATATTTATTTTAATCTGTTTTTTAGTATTTGTTGTTATAGCAGCAACTGAAATACATCATCTGTGAAAATTTCAACTGTCTAACTATCACGGTTTATGAGATATAGCCTGGTGACAGATGGACAGTGGAGTCTTAGTAATAGGGTCCTGTTTTACCCTTTGGGTACGGAACCCTAAAAAATGACTATGCACATTGATGAGACCGTGCTTAGGGCTAGGCTAAGTAGAAGAATTTTGGAAAGGCCCTTGCCTTGTCAAGGTAAAACAGTTATTGGCCATTTGATAGATGGTGCTTTGTTTTAATAACACAAAATAATGATAATAATCCTGTATGTTTTTTTTGCCATTATAACTATACCAAAAACTAGAACATTCTAGACTACTTTAATGTATAGTAGGTTAATTTTAAATTTCAACAGTACATACATTGAACAAACTATATATTTATTCATGATTGGTAGGTGTTTAGGGTTAATGAGATATTCTAATGAATGGACCCACCCAATTTACATAGTAATCAACATGGTTCACCTACAAGTACCTATTTGTATCTTACCTAAAATAATTTATTATGCAAAAGTTTTCATACAGTTAAATTACCCAGCCAATTTAGTTATAACTCTTAAGCTTAAAAGTATTATAATATGTCTTAATATAAAATTCTAGCTGACTGAACTATACTGGTAAATGCAACAACCCCTTTTTAAGACAGTTATTTATATAAATATCACTAAAATAATTTTCAGATTTTCCAAGCTCATGGAGATTGTGATCCAGTAGTACCATTTAAATGGGGCCAGATGACAGCCTCCTTCTTGAAAACATTCATGAAGAATATTGACTTCGTCACTTATCGCGGCTTATCGCACACCTCCTCGGAAGCTGAGCTTAAAGACATGAAAGCATTCATTGAGAAGACTTTGGCAGCTGTAAAGTAAAATAGCCAATACACTCCTGTGTGTGTAAAAATCACCTAAAAGTACATTTCAGAATCATACATAGGTACCTTATAATTTACCTTCAATAAGCAGTTTATAACGTGTAACATAATAATAAGGCCAAATACCGAGTGATCAGACCAAGCACTAGAATACTTTGAAGTGTGCAAAGGTTGAATACATAGGTTAATCGTTTTCGAAATTCCCATACAAACATAAAATTATTATTGTCTCAGTTTGCAAAACCACTTAAACTGTTTTCGTAAGTAAAGGTCACGTACCTTCACACGGACCTACAGTGTGTGATTTCACCTTAGTTTCGGACGGACGTCCTCGTTTTATGTTCGATTTCAAAAGGTTGAATGATAATGAATTACACAAAAAAAATCCTGCTTAATTAGCTTAGAAACCTTAGTTTTGGAGATACATATTTTTTTCGAAAGGTCCTTGAATTTCACGATTTTTTTTTTGCGAATTATGTGAAACTCGTCTTCGTAAATAAATACAAATCGACCGTCTATTTGAAATATATTATGTATGAAAATTGCAAGTCGCTAAGTAGACGAGAAAGGGAGAAAAAAAATTACTATAATTTGTATACCCTACTATAATTTGTCTTATTACTTTAACATTTTTTTTTGCCAACGAAATATATTCTACTCTGTCAAGAAAATACCGGGAATCGATCAATATAACACAAAATGTTTGTTATACATCCAAATTTATTTTATTTTAACGCCTTCAAAGTAGGTATGCTCTTTCAGGAACTATACACATACGCCAACGAATACCTAATCTAATCATCAAAACATTATTAAACGCTTTTTTTGGAATGGAGTTCAGTTCTCGCCGCGAATTCGCCTTTATGTCTTCTCCTGAATGAAAACGGGTCGGTACCACGAGGCGGTAATTTAAGTTTAGGAAAAAGAAAGAAGTCGGCTGGAGCCACATGTGGTGAATAAAGTTGAGGCTCGATGGTATTTTATGAGATTTTGTCAAAAATTCGTTCATAATTTTATGGCCTTGTGCGAAGGCGCATTATCGTGGTGCAAAATCGAAGAATTATCTTTCCACAAATCTGGCCTCTTAAAATCTGTCAATCTCATGCACGTGTTTTAGATAAAGTAAAGTAAAGATTTACCGTAAGCCTTCTGAAACATTTTCAGGGACTCCGAACACGAAATTCCATTGGCGATGCTAAATTTAAGACAAACTCTTTGGTAGATGTTTTTGTCCATTATGAAATTCGCAACACACACTAGATTGATCTAACTAAAAACATCACTGTATTTCTATTCACTCAACTAAATAACAGATTTAACTCAAACTCCGCGCCAAAATGTAAAACAGCTGTGCCGATCTAACAACCAAAATAAACCAAAAAAATTAATTCAGAAACATGAACAAATCATCAATTCCCGATACTTATTGACATGTATAAATGTACCTATCGCATTGAGAAAAATAATAATAACAATCTAGCAGGATCTCTGAGATATTGCGTTACTAAGTTTTTTTTAGATTTCATGAGATTTAGATGAGACAACATGGTATATTTATCTATATTATTATGTTTATGTTTATCTATATTCTTAAATGAGTAAGTATTCCTCTCACGGATTGATTGACTGTGTGACTGATAGATTGAATCGGAATCATCTCATTATTACTACTCCTCATACACGTCACTTTTTGGACCTTGTTGTAAAAGGATTATAGTACTTATAGTAAATTTTTCGAAAATAAATTTCATTGGTGCGCGTTTGAATTCGAACCAACGACCTAAGGATCGGGGGGCAGGCTCACTAACAATAGACCTCCAATACTCTCGAAGAAGTTAAATTTAAGATGTGATTAAAACAAGACGTGCATGCAGAATATTTCAGGTTGACAACCCAAAATAAAAATTTAAAAATTCAATATATCCGAAATCCTGGGTTTGTTGCGTCTGGTTTTTCGTGTGGTAGGTACCTTAAAAATGTAATTAACAAATTGGCATTAATACAAAATGTACAGATTAACCAGAAAAAAAATATGACGAAATCAGATAAAAAAGTTAACTGTCACTTAGGAAAGCGTATTATTATTTTTTTGGCTATGAATTTTATGAGAAAATATTAACAGGAAGGGTGATAATCCGTTTCTATGGATTTTTCTCGATTTTCTTTAAAACTATGATAGATAGAGCCACGAGAGTTTTATTTGAAGTTTTTTTGAAGTTAAATTGCGAAAAAATCACACATAATTTTACATACTTAAATCTAATACTACGTCACTTACATTGTACTTAAAAAAGATTAAACTTACATAATTAACATAAATTGAAATAATTTATATATAATTGAATTTATGTTTTTTAATTCTAAAAAAACTACAAAAAAATAAAGAAGTACCTACCTACTTACAAAACAAGATTGAGATCATTATAAAAAATAGGTAGCTAGCGAGAATCTTTAACAGGTACATAGACACTATTTTAACATCTACTAAAATTTATTATTTGTTAAATTAATTGTACTCTAAACTCTCACAATATTGTAGGCACAATCTTTCAATAACGGGCCATTTATCGGCGAAAATGTCCAGTTGTGCGTGAGGCGGTGAGGGCATTGAGGTGTCGTCGACTCCTACAGATTGATTGGGGATTTGGGGACTGTTGGCGAGTCTCGGTGCGATTTTCAGGGACACAAAGTCGACTGGCCTCATTCAAGAGTTCAGGGCAATGGAGGAACGTGTATGAGGTATTTCAAGAATGAAAAAGTACGAAATTTCAAAAGTCTTAAAACAAAAGGTGTTCGCCATGACCTGTTCATGACCCTGCTTCCGGGGATAAACGGGTATTATGTTACACGTTGTATATACGTATACGTACCTACAGATTAAATAGGTACTTATATTATTATGTATTGACATGAGTAGATACATGTAGATGGGATTCAATTATGAATGTAAGGATCTTAATATATTCATGATCAGTAGGTAACATAGTAACATTGTAAAACTTGTAAAAATAAAAGCTATATCAATGAAATGAGTGTTACCAACTAAGCAGAATTCCGATGAATAAAGATAAGTTGCCTCACTAACCGCCGATTTCTGGAAGCCCGATCAAAACTAATCGCATGTCAAGTCACTTGCTGTCTCTATCTAATTCGATGTAATAGCTGAAATGGCGAGTGACTTAACATCCGATTAACTTTGATCGGGCTTTCGGAAACCGGCGGTAAATATATTTAAATGATGTAGATGCAAAGTAAAAAAATGTATACCAATTTTGAATAAATCTAGATTGGAGTTTTAATGGGTATATATTGGAGAATAATGGTAAGATTTATTGATTATTAGTTTTTAATAAATTCATTGCATTTCACAATAATTGCCTTTCATTCAGTAGGTATATAGTCGGTACCTTAGGGGTGGGTACATAATTATATAAATGTTTTTATAAACCTACATGCTGTGAAATGATAGAAGGCGCTACATCAGATTGGCTGTCGCTTCCGCAGCCAGGCTGCCTATTACATGCCTAGCCTTACCGCCGGTTTCTGAAACGATGATCAGATCAAAATTAACTAATCGTAAGTCAAATCGCCTGTTAACTCGAAAACGGGTTGCAGGAACGCCGGTCAACTACTAAATTTTTAATCTCTGATTAGTTAACATTTCAATCAAAAGTTCCATGTCAAATCACTATTTGGGTTTCTGAAAACGCGATTAGGCATAAATGCCCTGTCAACCTACTGTCAAATGGTATGTTAGCTAATCGTCGGAGAATGGCTGATTAGTTGTTGATCATCTGCTGTAAATAAAGGATAAATGGACTTTATGAAACCACTCCATCAGTGCTGTTGAGCAAATCGTGCAGAAAATAAGTGTTTTTGCCACTGGACATTCCAAATTACTGTTTTGGATGATATTAGAGTGCACAAGAGCACTGCATGCTGGCTGGATCATCAAAATAAGTTTCCAATGAGTTGGCCCAGTTGTGCCGACACTTTATAAAAATACTAACAAGCGAAGAAAGTAGAGCTGAAACGAAATCAAGTTTTTATGCCATTCAATGCTTCCCCAATGTTTTGAACCATGATGAATATAATTATTGTAGCTTGTTGTGTACTACACAATATTGCCATTTAACATGGAGATACAATAGAGGATCTGCCAAATAATGATGTGGAACTGCCAGTAGTTAATGAGGAAGTGAACAGAAGCAATGAGAACACCTGAGTATGCTCTGCTCATCTACAGACTTATTTTAGGTAATAAGGTGAGATAATATTGCTATGATATTTTTAATTTTGTTTAAATATGTACTTCATAAAAATATTAAAATAAGCTATAATAAATCTGGGCTCAGATTTGTTCTTCCTTGAAATGTATAGAGGAAGCCTATGTGTAGCGGTGGACTTCTCAAACTGATGATGTTGATGGTGATGATGAAAAATTGATTACACAGTTGTTTTTTATTTATTTACCACTTATAATTTTATTATCTTAACAGCTATGTAAAGGATAAAGTTTTTATTAACAAATATAGTTGGTAGTTAACATTAAAATCAATGTATAATAGGAAGACAAAAGTGTGGTTGCCGGTGTAATTACAGGCACATGAGGCTTAACATCTGTATGCCTCAAGTTGATGGCCGCAGGGCAGTGCATCATAGGGCATTTTGATTTTTAATTTTATCGTTTTTTTTGTTTCCAGGATTGCTGTAGACTTGGTTTTGCACGATGGATTTAATGACTTCTGCGGGATTGGAGATGACGGTCAATTATAATTTCATTTGTTTCCGTTGTATCTGGATCTGTAAATTATATAATAAATTACAATAAAACTCATCTTAGTTATTATCATATTTAATTTCTACATCATCAGCATCTTATTATATGTCTTTATCCATGCTGGAGTGGGGTCATATTTTATTTCTTATTTATAGTGAACCAGCTGTTACCCTTGACTTCAACCTCATTTATATGAAACCTAGTACTATTTAGTATACCCTTAAGGGATTATCTGCCAAATTTCATTACAATCCGTTTAGCGGTTAAGTTGTGAAAAGGAAAGGAAACAAACAAAGTTACTTCCACGATCAATGTACTTTTTGATCTGAAATAAAGTAGGAAGGTAAGTAATAGTTGAAAAGCCACAAAGTTGTATTGAATGACATGTAGGTTACACACAATCTGAAATCCTACAAATATTCATATTGTCTATTTATTTATACATATTGGAGATGGCGGGAAGAGCTTAATAGTTTCCTGAATGAACAGACGGGGCCCACAATCATGATGTGTGGAAGGAATTAGGAGAGGTTTTTTCCCAGCAGTGGAACCCGGAGGGCTCATAATAATAATTACATTTTACTTACGTTAACATCAGCATCCTGATTCCTGGTATGTCTTTTTAAATTTAAATATGCTGTTTGAAGTTGTTTCTTTTGACGGGAGACCTCGGAGGAGGCATTGAATTTCGCTGTAATTTTCTCTGTCTTCTTTCTTTACCAGGTGAGCCCCGTTGGTAATTTTATTTTCGACAATTGATTTATATCTGAAAGAGCATAAATATGAAACCTCCCGTTGGTTTTATACCCAAATCAATGCGCAATGAAATTTACTTACATGTCCATTATGTTTAGAAGAGAACATTTGTCTCTCTCTGTATATTTTTTTCCTCTGGATGCCATAATTTGGTATCTAATTATTTGCAAGAGTTTTATTATCACGATTTCGTAAAGAAAATTTAAAATCTTGCGCTTTTTTATTTTCATGTCATATAATTATGTCAAAGTCGTCATTTTGAGCGAAATTGAGTGAACAATACAACAAAATGAATGAAAGGAA
This sequence comes from Chloroclysta siterata, assembly GCA_932294275.1. NCBI lineage: Eukaryota > Metazoa > Arthropoda > Insecta > Lepidoptera > Geometridae > Chloroclysta > Chloroclysta siterata. The sequence goes on along the minus strand of OW028590.1, from coordinate 21,243,557 downwards.
TCATAGTTGCCATAATAATTTATTATTTCCTCGATTAGTTGACATTGAACCTATGATTAGCTAACATTGGTTCATTTTGGCTTAATTGCCCTTTCTGCAACCCAATTATATTTGACAGTCCTGCTAACTTAACAGCATGTTAGTTGATCGGAGGTTTGATCAGCCTTTCAGAAACCGGCGGTTAGAGTTTTATAGGGAAGGTGCTACTAAAGGTTTTTTAAGGGGAAATTAAAAATTAAGGTGAACAAAAATAAGTTTATCAAGCAATGTGTCATAAATATATTTTTTTAAATTTCCGAAACAATTTATTTATTTTTATTCAAGTTATTTTGATGGTATGATTTTTAGATAACCATTGATCCGTGAGCTCCTATTAGTTCCGTTGACATTGTATTTCTGTTTCTACACTAATATTATAAAGAGGAAAGCTTTGTATTTTTGTATTTTTGTATTTTTATATTTTTGTATTTTTGTATGTAACGAATAGGCTCTAAAACTACTGGTCCGATTTCAAAAATTCTTTCACCATTAGAATGCTACATTATCCCTGAGTAACATAGGCTATATTATATTTTCAAAAAAATCAGGCATCCTTACTAAAACTCCAATAATGTAACCCAAGGTGGAAACCAAAAACCTTACATCGCGTGCGCTGCGAAAACTATTGATGATAGAACAAAATAATGTACTACGATTTTGTAGAACACGTCATCATCTACAAAAAATGTCGCGACAGCATATGTCTAACTATTATAGTTATGTCACAATAAGTGTTTTTTTATTATAAAAATTTAATTGAAATGCCGCCGCTAGAAAAGGGTCTTTATTTGTACCTTGGTATTAATCCTTATCCAAATAAATCTTTTCATAATTAAGACGGTTTCAATACCTATAGATTACTTCTTAAATTTTTCAAATCGGACATTCCATTCAAAAGATATGACGAAATTAAAAACGTTAACGGGTCCACGGGTCACGCTCGGGATGCGATTTCAGTCTCTGGCGTGCAAATGTATGAAATAAGTAGGCTCGCGAGGCTCGAACCCACGGTCTAAGTTTATCCTAATATGTTCAAAAAATTTATGACCACCCATGCGAAGCTGGGACAGGCCGCTAGTTCTGTTATAAGTCTGGAAGAACGCTTGATTTTTCTTAAATCTACACTAATCTACACTAATATTATAAAGAGGTAACATTTGTATTTTTGTATTTTTGTATGTAACGAATAGGCTCAAAAACTACTGGTCCGATTTCAAAAATTCTTTCACCATTAGAATGCTACATTATCCCCGAGTAACATAGGCTATATTATATTTTCAAAAAAATCAGGGATCCTTACTAAAACTTCAATAATGTAACCCAAGGTGGAAAATAAAAACCTTACATCGCGTGCGCTGCGAAAACTATTGAAGATAGAACAAAATAATGTACTACGATTTTGTAGAACACGTCATCATCTACAAAAAATGTCGCGACAGCATATGTCTAACTATTTTAGTTATGTCACAATAAGTGTTCTTTTATTATAAATAATTAATTGAAATGCCTCCGCTAGAAAAGGGTCTTTATTTGTACCTTGGTATTAATCCTTATCCAAATAAATCATTTCATATTTAAGACGGTTTCAATACCTATAGATTACTTCTTAAATTTTTCAAATCGGACATTCCATTCAAAAGATATGACGAAATTAAAAATGTTAACGGGTCCACGGGTCAGGCGCGGGGTGCGATTTCACTCACTCAAGGAGAAGCGCGTGCAAATGTATGAAATAAGTAGACGCGAGGCTCGAACCCACGGTCTAAGTTTATCCTAAAATGTTCAAAAAATTTATGACCACCCATGCGAAGCTGGGACAAGCCGCTAGTATTTTGTATGTAGGTAGTAACTTAATAAGATACGTACCTGGTCATAAAATGGTTTCTGCGAGCTGGTTTGATGATGGAGTCAAGATTTGTTCAAGGGAACTTAACTGAACTGGGAACAAATCGAGCTGAAACTACCATACGTACCATACGTCAGAGGCTAGTCCAAGACGGACCACTAGTCAAATATAGGTAGGTATTGCAGGTGATTGAAAAGAACAATATTAATTGTAGCTGAAGTGGCATTCTGATTTCTAAATGGCAGTGATAGTGAGTTACTGTTGGTAAGATAATCCAAATAGGTGGAAGCAGAGAGCAAAGTCTCAATACACAAGCGTGTATGGTGTTGGTATAACACGCATTCTAATATGGAAACACCGACACGCACAATACATGCGTGTAATCAATATGAAGTGCGTTTGTTTATTTTTATAAAATTACTAGCGGCCTGTCCCAGCTTCGCATGGGTGATCATAAATTTTTTGAACATTGTAGGATAAACATAGACCGTGGGTTCGAGCCTTGCGTCTACCTTCTCCCTGAGTGAATGACATCGCACCCCGTGCGTGACCCGTGGACCCGTTAACATTTTTAATTTCGTCATATCTTTTGAATGGAATGTCCGATTTTAAAAATTCAAGAAGTAATCTATAGGTATTGACATCGTCTTGAATACAAAATAAATTATTTGGATAAGGATTAATACCAAGGTAAAAATAAAGACCCTTTTCTAGTGGCGGCATTTCTATTAATTTTTTATAATAAAAGAACACTACTACATACTTATTGTGACATAACTATAATAGTTAGACATATGCTGTCGCGACATTTTTAGATTAACAAAGGATTAAAGGGCCGTTAAATATGTCAAAATGTACGCGTTTGACAGCTAAGGTTAGATTTAACGGTCTTTTAATCCTTTATTAGTAACTAACAGAGCATGGTGAAATCGGCCCTTACAACCTTTTACAACTGTGTATCAAACAGTGATCATCTATCTTTGTTCTTCCCATGTAGCCTAGCTACGAGTAAAAGAAAAGAAGATGTAACTTCACTCACTCCATCTCACTCACTCACTGTCTGTGTAAATCGTGTCCGTCAGTTGATGCAATGCTTTGATCTTGTTTTGACGTTCTAGAAAAAGTCGGTAGCAACATTGCGGTGAAGCGAAAGAAATTGTGAAAAATCTAAAGAATTATTATTGTCTAGGCAAAATATATTTGAAAAGGTGAAAGTATGTCTTGTGAAGCTGTGTTTGGTGTATCAAAAACAAAAAAAAGAGGAGTTAAAGACCCGGAATTGTCATTTGATACGAAATATTCTTTTTCTATTTTCATGCTCAAAAAATAAGTTTTTTCTCCCATATAGACTGTAGGAATTACATTTTATTAGTACTAGTCATATTTTCCTATGTGAAAATGATGTAAACTCATTAATTATTGCAAAATAAAATATATTGTTTTAGTCTTCTGTTCTAGGGATGTACTTCCACCGACCAATTTAGCTTTATCGATAATATTTTAGTTTCCGTTTTTGATATGAAACATCTAATGCGCCGGGTCAGACCGGCTGTTCTGTTGTAGTTTCAATTTTTCACACCTTATAGGCGTCTCGTGATGGCTCAATTTTTGTTAAATTTTACATTATTTTTTTAGGTTCTTAAATGCCCAGAATGAAGACGGGAGTGGATAAAAGCTGTTAGGCGTGAAAACTGATAGCCTACAAAATTTTCTTATGCATGGACGAAATGGCCATAAGAAAGTGTATCGAGTGGGATGGACATCGCTCTCACGGTTAGGTCAATGTGGGAAACATTGACGATGATAGTGTTCCAGTGTCTATAATGGTTTTGGGCTTTCGCAATAAAAGTCAGCAACCAGTTAAAATTAAAAAGTTGAATTCCAATTAAAACGCCTTTTTCATCCATTTCTTATTCTATCCATATGTTAGTCAATGTTGTCCCTTCTCTAGTCACTCACACGAATACATATCGAAAACTGCACACTAACAAAAAACGGACAAGCCAAAAACCGAAAGACTCCGTCCGTCTATATGATACTTAAGTCTAAGGGTAAAATTCTGTGCTGTTTTATTTAATAGGCTTGCCAACAAATGATAACCAATAGTATTATAATTTCTATATCTACAGTGTACCTACATTTTTTCAGGAGCTCTTTCATGTATTATTATTGTAGGTAGGTACGCTAGATGGGGCGGATTCTCTGCAAATAATATTTCTGAAATCAGAAATTATTATTTAAAAAAGATCATAGCTATGGTTCGGTACAGTTATAACAGCTTGTCCGTTCCGGACGCGGACGTACAACAAAACGCATATGTTTTTCTTAAAGTTTGTACCCAAGAACATTTTTATTTATTTATTTATCATTTATTGCACAAAACACAACGTTAATGCACAAAAGGAGGGCTTAATGCACAAGCATTTTCTACCAACCATTTTGATACAAGTACCTATCTACTCTTAGTTTCTCCTAGCTTTTACGTTATTTTTCAAGATTTACCACCTACCGTAGACAAGATAATACGGTACCGTAATATTCTACCATTTACCGTAGTTTTAGACCAGCAACACCGTAATTTTGACAGAGAGAGTTGGAAACACTAGTGCTGTGTGTGTGTGTAATTTGGGAGCCAATAATGTACGGCCAAATACTGAGTCCGGTTATTTCTTAGACTAAGTATCATATAGACGTAGTGTTACGGTTTTTCGGCGTGTCCGTTTTTTGTTAGTTTGTATGTATTCGCGTGAGTGACTAGAGAAGGGACAACATTGACTAACCTATCGATAGAATAAGAAATGGATGAAAAAGTCGTTTTAATTGGAATCCAACTTTTTAATTTTAACTGGTTGCTGACTTTTATTGCGAAAGCCCAAAACCATTATAGACACTGGAACACTATCATCGTCAATAATGTTTCCCACATTGCCCTAACCGTGAGAGCGATGTCCATCCCACTCGATACAATTTCTTATGGCCATTTCGTCCATGCATAAGAACATTTTGTAGGCTATCAGTTTTCACGCCTAACAGCTTTTATCCACTCCCGTCTTCATTCTGGGCATTTAAGAACCTAAAAAAATAATGTAAAATTTAACAAAAATTGATCCCTCGCGAGACGCCTATAAGGTGTGAAAAATTGAAACTACAACAGAACAGCCGGTCTGACCCACCGCATTAGATATTTCATATAAAAAACGGAAACTTACATATTATCGATAAAGCTAAATTGGTCGGTGGAAGTACATCTCTAGAACAGAAGACTAAAACAATGCATTTTATTTTGCAATAATTAATGGGTTTACATCATTTTCACATAGGAAAATATGACTGGTACTAATAAAATGTAATTCCTACAGTCTTTATGGGAGAAAAAACGTATTTTTTTAGCATGAAAATAGAAAAAGAATATTACGTATCAAATGACAATTCCGGGTCTTTAACTCCTGCTTTTGTTGTTTTTGATACACAAAACACAGCTTCACAAGACATACTTTCACCTTTTCAAATATATTTTGCCTAGACAATAATAATTCTTTAAAAATTTTCATAATTTCTTTCGCTGCATCGCAATGTTGCTGCGAGTTTTTCAAAAACGTCAAAACAAGATCAAAACATTGCATCAACTGACGGCCACGATTTACGCAGACAGTGAGTGAGTGAGATGGAGTGAGTGAAGTTACATCTTCTTTTCTTTTACTCGTAGCTAGGCTACATGGGAAGAACAAAGATAGATGATCAATGTTTGATACACAGTTGAAAAAGGATGTAAGTCTTATCGCTCCCTCCAGTATATAGTACCTCCATGGGTTATTTTGTACGACATGATAATGTACAGCACGATAATGTACAGCATGATATTTGGAATCCACTTTGGTACCTTTTTGGATTCGTTTTATCTGGGTGTACATTATCGGGGTGTGCATTATCTGGATGTGCAATATTGTCACGTGTAGTTTTTTTTTTTTTTTTTATTTATTTATTTGAAGGGCTTTGTCGCTGAGCGACCACACTGCCCTATAATAAAACATCAAAAAAAATACACCTCGTATCAAAACTTAATCTACTTATTTAACCCTAATTCTGCCAACCTATATAACATCTTGGCTTGACCCGACAGGGGACAAGCCAAGATGCTATTAATAATACCAACATTCATACATCGCCTTCCGAAACAACTTAATCTAAACGCATTGTTTCGGACACATTCCAGCAAAATATGTTGTACGTCTTCTAATGTACCGCATTCAGCACAATTCGGAGATGGCACTTTCTTCATTAGAAACGCAAACTTGTTTGCTGGAATGTGCCCGGAACGTAATCTTAAAGCCATCTTAAGACTCTTTCTATTTAGTGGGATATTATCTATCCACGGATAAAAAGATATTTGAGGTTGGATAGTTTGGAACCAAATTCCCTTCTCTTTTGACCTCTCGTCAAAGTACTCCTGCCATACATCATTACAATTAGCCTTGATGAACCTACTATAATCCGAAAATAGAGGCGTCACAGAAAATGGAAGCCCATCTACAGAAGCTTGTTTAGCTAACTCATCAACAAACTCATTCTCCGAAATCTGGATATGTGATGGAATCCATTGCAGCATGATTATTTTGTTAAGAGATTGAAGTCGAGCTATAGATTCGAGAATCTGATAAGCAATTGGCACACCCCTGGCATTAGAGGTAGTACAGCGAACCAAATGTTGTAAAGAACTTTTAGAATCCGTCAATATCACAAAGCTATCAAAATTTACTGACTGAATATACGATAAGGCTTCTGCTATAGCAATCAGCTCAATGTGCATTATTGAAATATCAACACTAATCTTTAACTTCATGTGACAACCCATAAACGGATCAAAGAAAGCTGCACCAGCCAAAGATTTACTGTCTTTGGACCCATCAGTGAATATTTTATACGAATTCGCATAATGTTGACCAATAAAATTGATACAAATGTTTTTTAAAATCTCATTACTGTACGTGCGCTTGGCACGATCTACTAGAGGAATAGAATGAAACACCACCTGACTTAGATCAATATTACTAACCCAAGTATTCAGAGAAAACATCTCCAATTGATTACTACAGTGAATAGGAACATAATCCAAGGAATTAAGAGAAGTGATAAGCAAAGGAAGCTTTTTATTTGACCAATAACGCGATCCACTACTAAGAGCTAATTCTCGTAAAATACTCATGGTTTTGTTATTGGCAAAGGACTTAGCTTTTAAAAAGAATTTTTCGGCCAAATACTTTCTTCGAAACTGGAGTGGTGTTACAGACAACTCGCTCTCCATCACATGAATCGGGGTGCTACGAATATAACCACCAATCACTCGTAAAGCTTGGTTTTGAACTATAACTAATCTGAATAAATTTGTTTTGCAACTATTGTCATACAAAAAACTAGCGTAATCAACTCTACTTCGAATAATAGAGATGTACAAGCGTCTCAGATGTTTCTGATGTATACCCCACCCAGGCCCAGCTAAAGCTTTAAGTAAATTAATGTATTTGGTAACTATTTCAACCGTCTCATTTATATGCTTACCCCAACGCACGTGTAGTTAATGTGCAGCCAGTTAATACACAGCATGATAATGTACAGCACGTTAATGTACAGCATGATAATTGGAAGCCACTTTGGTACCGTAAAAAATAATATCTGGCACTTCGGCAGCCGCTGCCGCGGCACGCTCGCGTTGCTCGCTCGCCTCGTGCGTAATTTATATGTTTCAACATAACCTAACCAATCCGACTCGACGGTACTAAAGTGGCTTCCAAATAACATGCTGTACATTATCTGGGTGTACATTATTGACACGTGACGATATTGCACAGCATGTTTTATTTATTTATTTATTTATTTCATGTTACCTCTATCTTTACAGGATTTCCTAATGCAATAGAGTAATTCTAAATCTTATCTTATCTTATTCTAATGTATTCTAAACTAAACCATAACATATTATATACAAAGTGGCCTTCGCAATTTCGTACAGAGAAGCATGCAGTACTTATATCAACAGCCTCTGTAATCTTATTGAGCGTGTGCATAGCGCGCGTAAGAGGCGCCTTGCCCAACAAGTCAGTTCTGCCTCGAGGTACCTCGAACATCCGCGGCCGCCTGCGTCGGTGCACGTATTCGTTTGGCACGCATAAAAACATTAACTCCAGTATGCCTGGATTGACAATACTGCCTCGAAACACCCTAACCAGGTAAAGAGCGAGTGCCAGATCCCGCCTAGTTTCCAATTTGTTGTATCCAACCATGCCCAGTACAAACAAGGTTGGATACATCAACGAATAAAATGGGTAAACGCCATATCGTTTCCAGTATAGGTACCTAGTAAATTTGTTTTGTATGCGCTCCATCTTGAGACTGTATTTTGTTTCATGCGGAGCCCACACTGCCACATTGCATTCCAACTGGCTCCTGACAAGCGCGTCATATCAAGAGCAGTTAGCGTTTTCAAATTTGTGAAAGAATTTGCTCTGCGAAGTATGAACCCCAGACTTCTATACGCTTTTTTGCAAACACTAACTGCATGCGCTCGAAACCTCAGTTCAACGTCCATACTCACTCCTAGATCCCTCACTGAGTCTACGCGCTTCAACGGCATCTGATCTACTTCGTAGTTGTAGTGGAGGGGTGTTTTAGCCCTGCTGAACGTTAGAACGGAGCATTTGTTAACGTTGAATAATAGCTTGTTTCTCCTACTCCACTCAACCACTCTATCCACGTCACGTTGAAGGCGTTCGCAGTCACTTTCATCTTTTATGGGTAAAACTAACTTGAGATCATCCGCAAATAGTAAGCACTTAGCTTCCTTGACCACTTCGGGCAAATCATTTATCATAATGATAAATTCAAGTTACTTCCTTGGCTTACCCCTGTCCTAGTAAAATAGGGCTGCGATTTGTATCCTGCGTACTCTACATATTGTTGCCTGTCTCTCATATAGTTCGCAAAGAATTGTAGCAACTTGGTAGTACAGCCAACCGACGCCAACTTTGTCAGCAAAATGTCATTATCAACTAAGTCGAATGCTTTTTTTTTAAATCGAAGTAGGGATTCGTTTTCTGACATTTTGGGAAGCAACATAGCTTTTTCATTTTAATTGTTTTTCTAGTGTTATTTTGAGTTGTGTTGTGTAATTTTGGTGGTATTTTAACCAACATTACTTGAGGTCTTAGCACAAAGTGTAAGCATTTGGAATGAAAGTGTAATATGTGATATCCTGATTTGACTGAAAATGTTTCGAATGTTTTGAAGAAAACCGCCACCATTTTCTTCAAGACAAATGACGGCCGACTTGACTATGGACTGACTTGACTAAAAAGTATTCATTCAATACAAATCACTTGACACTGGCAAGATTGTCTGTGAATGACAGACAGGAGCCATAAACGGAGAGAAGAAGAAAATCGAAGTAGGCGACGTCAACTTGCACTCCTGCATCTACCTGAGGGATCATGTAGGCCATAGCATTCAGTAAGTTGCTAGTAGTGCTACGCGCCGGTCTGAATCCATGTTGAGCGTCAGATAATTGGGACGCTACTTGTTCCTGCACGCTACGCTGTATTGCCGATTCAAACACCTTCGCTGGCGTCGAAAGAATAGCCACTGGTCTAAACCCGCTTACTTCCGACCCGGCTTCTCGCTTGGGTATCGGGATCACCCTTGTTAATTTCCAACGCTGAGGAAAACATGAAGCCTGTAAACAAAGGTTATAAATATGTGTAAGTGGCTCCGCCAAGACCATTCTACAATCTCTAAATACGAAAACAGGATAGCCGTCTGGGCCGGCGGAGCGTTTCGGCTTGAGCTTGGCGAGCGCCTTCATTACTTCAGTGAGCGAGAGACGCGGTATATGAACGCGCGTTGCGCTGGCGTGGCTTGCAGCTTCTGCTGCGCAGCTTCAGTACTTTCACTCTGTATACGGCAGCGCACCTGCTGACCTCTAACCACCTGCTGGACGTCTTAGCAGGTGCGCTGCCGTATACAGAGTGAAAGTACTTAGCAAACTCTTCTGCACTGTCTCCTTCTGAAAGCGTAACCCCATCCAGTATAATTTTTTTGCCCTTTCTTATTCCTTGCTTTGCCCTAACGTAATCCCAGAATGATCTTGGATCTTTTACTAAGTTACTTTGAACTCGCTCTTGGTGTTGATCCTGTGCAAACTCTATCATTTCTTTTATCTTAGATCTACATTCCGAGAAGGCCCGATAGTCATCCCTAGTACCCCTCGACTTATACAGCTTATATAGTTTAGCCTTCAGCTCTATCCCTCGAATTATATCTAATGTATACCAGCATGGATAACTATACCTAGAGTCTACCCTTCTTTGGCGCTTTTTAGGTACCCACTCATCAAAGATCTTATTGAGTGAGTCATAAAAACAATCTAATGCCTCATTTGGGTTCTGTATCTGCTCCAACAAACTCCAGTCTGCTGACGCTATCGCTGAGTATAGCGAGTGATAATCAGCCTTAGAAAAATTCCAATTATCTAATCTTCGCGGTGTTTCGTGTGGCGCTGCTGTCGCTGTCGGCTCTGATGTGCGCCTCGGCAGCGAAACCGTGACTTCGAGCGGCGGGAGCTGGGCGTCAATAGGCACCAGCGCCTCTTCCGCCGCGCGCACGCTTACCTGCTCCATGTCCACAGATATTAACACAAGATCTAGTAACCGTGCATTACAGTTCCTTACCTCACTTCTCTGTATGAAATCGCATGTTATTGTACGGGATGATAATGTACACCCAATAATTCAAACCAGTGGACACGGATTATGGTGTGCATTATCGTGATGTGCAATATCATGCTGTACATTATATGGCCGGACATTATTGGCTCCCCAAATACTGTACAGCATGATATTGTACACCCAGTTTATCAATCCGTGTCCACTGGTTTGAATTAATATTTTTACGGCACCAAAGTGGCTTCCAATTAACATGTTGTACATTAACGTGCTGTTCATTATCATGCTGTTTATAATAACTGGCTGCACATTAACGGGTGCCAATAATGTACAACCAAGGATTGTACAGCCGAGGAAAACACAGCCCGGAATTGATGTACAATTTGGTCGCGAAATCCATGGCTGTGTAATCCAAGGCTGTACATTCCAAGCCGTACAAATTCAGCACACCTTTGGAAAGCACGACCCGATAAAACGCAGCCAAAATTTTGATGCCAAAACTTAGGCTTTGTTTACACTCGTCAATTACTTACTCACTCACTTGTTGATCCGACTCGGATTGGTTAGGTTATGTTAAAACATATAAATTACGCACGAGGCGAGCGAGCAAAGCGTGCGTGCCGCGGCAGCGGCCGCCGAAGTGCCAGAATTTTATTTTTTTCTAACATTAATCTCTGAATAATTCTCTTATTTTATATAATTTTTAATCTGTGCTACTTGCCTATACTTACTGTGTAGTGCATCTAAACAGAGCATAGGCTTTCGACCAATCAGAGCATGGTCACAGAATCCATGGTCGTGCAATCCTGGCTGTACAATCCCGACTGTGCTGGGAAAGCACAGCCTGGAAAACACGGCCCGGATTTCATGTACATTTTGTACATGGAATCCGGGCCGTGTTTTCCAGGCTGTGCTTTCCGGGTTGTACATTTTCGGGCTGTGTAATACTTGGTCGTAAATTAACCGGACCCCACATTAACTACACGCGACAATATTGCACATTCAGTTATTGCACACCCCAATAATGTACACCCAGTTAAAACAAATCCAAAAAGTACCAAAGTGGATCCAAATAACATGCTGTACATTAACGTGCTGTACATTATCATGTCGTGCAATAACCGGACTCTGTAATGTAATACATACAAGGACCCGGTTTTTTTATATGAATTCGAACTTCTTCGTCTTGAGTAATAATGTTCTATGGTAGAAACTATACGCACTCCTACGTAGGTGCCACGGTTCCCAACTTAGGGATTTTGTCCCTAAATTTAGGGAATAAAAGTGTTAAAAGGGACATTTTTAGGGACTGGAATATTTTGGGGATTTTTTTGGGGATTTCAAACAAAACTTACAAAATCGAACTTGTTTTCAGTTTTGTGACAATCTCTAATACTATAAGAATCAAAGTCCTGACTGACTGACTGACTGACATATAGACAACGCACAGCCTAAACCACTGGTCCTAGAAACTTGAAATTTGAAGAGTACGTAGGTCCTATGGCGTAGAGGTGTACTAAGAAGGGATTTTTGGAAATTCAACCCCTAAGGGTGTTAAAAGGGATGAAAACGATTGTATGAAAAAATGTATTCCTTGAACCTACAAACTTGAAACTTGGAGTAGATATACTTCAAGGCAAAAAAATAGGAAAGACATTTTTAGTTTTTTTAAACTACCCTTAATAAGTGTGCAAAGGGTTAAAAAGTTTGTATGGGAGATTTTTGACCGCTGGTCCTATAGACTTGAAATTTAAAGAGTACATAGGTCTTATGGCGTTGAGGTTTACTAAGAAGGGATTTTCGGAAATTGAACCCCTAAGGGTGTAAAAAGGGTTGAAAACGTTGGTATGAAAAATTGTATTCCTTGAACCTACAAACTTGAAACTTGAATTAGATGTACTCCAAGGCTAAAAAATAGGAAAAACCTTTTTAGTTTTTTAAAACTACCCTTAATAAAAGTGCAAAGGGATGTCAAAGTTTGCATGGGAGTTTTTTAACGCGTGGTGCGATTGACTTAAAACTTGAGGTAAATATACTAAAAAATAATTAATTAAAAATGACGCTTTCAACTTTTGATAATTACCCCTGCAAAGGGTGCAAATGACTGTAAAAGTTAGTATGGGAGATTTTTAGTATAGTGCGATAGATTTCAATCTTGAAGTAAATATACACCACAATAAATAATTTAAAATCACGTTTTCAATATTTTAAAACTACCCCTGCAAAGTAAAACTACCTCCAGAACAAATAAGTACATATTTTCCGTGTAAGGTTGTCTTTGTTGTATTTGGCATGTTTTTGAGACTCTCAGTACCTATACCTACCTACAACACACTGTCCTGGAAAAGCAAATTGAAACCAATGTCTCGCGGGTAAGAAAACTTACTTTTGTTTTTAAAAATCTACGCTCAATTGTAAACTTCAATTTACTGAAAACTATTTATTATGCGCTCGCTCAGTCAATACTAACATATTGTATTACATGTTGGGGTGGTTGTGCAAAAACACAAATGCTAAGGCTTGAACGAGCTCAGAGGGCCGTCCTCAAAGTTCTATTAAATAAACCAATCTGGTTCCCAACGTCCGAGATATATTCCCTGTGTCAGGTCCTCACCGTACGCCAACTGTTCATTTTACATACAACCATTCGTAAGCACTCACAGCTAACATATCAACCTAATACATGCAACTTAAAAAGGAGGTCTGACTTAGTCTGTAATACCGAAAAACGACGCACGGCTTTTGCCAGTCGCCAATTTTACTATTTGAGCGCCACCTTGTATAATCGAATCAACAATAAAAACAACATTTACCCCTTAACAAACTACAAATGCAAGCAAAAATGCCAACAGTGGCTTCTAACTCTGTCTTATGAAGACACAGAGCACCTCTTAAAGACTGTAGTATAATTACAACCAATTTTTACATCCAAATCGCTAGCAACCCCCCCCCCCCCTCTTACACATCCCCCACACAAAACTACGTACCAACACAATTGAGGGGTTCTTCTCTATAACCACTCTCATGAGACTGGCGTACCAGGAGAACCCCCCATTAATATATCTCACTCTCACTCACTCACACACACACACTCCCACACACACACACCCTCACACAAACACACACCCTCGCACACACACAACCATTATACAACAAAATCTACCCTTACTATTATATCTTACAATATTTTTTAACTACTTACTAGTTCTCATAATGAGTTCTTAAAGTCAGAGGAGGGCGTTAATGTTCGCGACACAGTTTTTTATAAACTTCTGCGAATGTTATCGTTTTCTACATTATATTATGCCTTGTTTTTGTTCCAAAATAAACTTATTTTGATTTTTGATTTACTTAGGTAATGGCCGTTTATAGGTATCTCTTATACCTACGTAGGTATTTAAAATCCTACCCCAATAATATACAAATCAATGTGAAAGTTACTCAATCACGGCACCACTTCAACGCGTGCGAAGCCGCGGGAAGCCACAAGTAATACATATACATATTTTATGCATGAAAGACATGTAGAATGACATCCTTTAAATGTAAGCCAGGGTAACAATCCGTTGATCTTTTAATTTAAGTGGTATAGTATAAGGGAATAAATTTTAAAGCAGATCATTAATTTGTAAAAAAAAGGATACAATTAATAGCTGTACGATTTGCAGTTGTCATGAATAAATCCACTTTAATTTAAATTAATCAATGAAGTTTGTAAATTAAATCCTCTTTAGTGTGTTATGATACTGAAAAATGTGGGTAAATGGACGTACCTTCGAGACATCTTCACATCCTCACATGCTCACATCCTCACATCCTCACATGCTCACATGCTCACATGCTCACATCCTCACATGCTCTCATCCTCACATGCTCACATGCTCACCTGCTCACATGCTCACATGCTCACATGCTCACATGCTCTCATGCTCACATGCTCACATGCTCACATGCTCACATGCTCACATGCTCACCTGCTCACATGCTCACATGCTCACATGCTCACATGCTCACATGCTCACATGCTTACATGCTCACATCACATGCTCACATGCTCACATGCTCACATGCTCACATGCTCACATGCTCACATGCTCACATGCTCACATGCTCACATGCTCACATCCTCACATGCTCACATGCTCACATCCTCACATCCACATCCTTGAAGAATCCTAAGTTTACTAGTCAAAAATAAACTAAGGAACAGATTATCAATTAGAATGGTACAGAGTATCATGATGGCACGATATTCCTTAAATCGGCATATGGATCGTGCGTAAAATTTGATTCTACTGTGGACATGATCAAGAACTTCAACGTAAGTATACATGTATGGCTTCAAAAATGAGACGTCAAACGAAAACTAGGAACAGGATGATGACGCGGTTCTGGAAATAATTAACAACTTTGCATGATTGTATTTTATTCAATAAAATATTTTACTTGTTTAACGTTACATATTTAAAAAAAAATGTAACGTTTTATTTTATGAGCTACGAAATTATTTAGGTAGAATGATGTAGTTACTACTTACTTAAGTAGGTACATATCAAAAATCTATTTAGGGATTTTTAGGGAAATTTAGAAAGATCTTGGGGAAAATTTTTGGTACAGGTTGGTAGCACTGGTAGGTGCCTATTGTGTAGTTATTTGTATTCTTTCACAAAAATGAGCAACCAAAATGGATCTTCAATAAAAAAAAGACGAATTTATTCTGAAGAAAGCGACAGTAAGTACAAAAGTAAAGATCTCGGCAACTTCTCTGTTGTGCGAGCTAATTCATTGATGATGCTGAAGTCTCCTTCCACGATGGCACGATGGTTATTTGGTTAACTTTTCTTGTTGCTCTTTTACAGATCCCCCTAAAACGCAACATGCAATAATGGATGTAGATTCAGAGATGCAAAAAAAACCTTTGAGGAAACACAAAAAACCACTACCCAAGTTTCGTTTAAAAACTTCTGGTTGTAATGCTTCATTGGAGGTATCATTAAATGAAAGAATACCTTTAATGCTCACAGATATACAACATTTGCTGTTACACTCACTGCTACATAACATAAATTTAACAGAGCCTCCACGGTGGTATGTACTGGAAAGAGGGGATAGAATCATACAAACAAATTGCCTTATATTAGAAGGATTATCCATCAAACATTGGGAAAAATATAAAGATGAATTTGAGCATGGTAAAAAAATATTCAATGACTTTGTGGAAGTTCTGACACCATCTGTTTACAGTGGCTCTCTAGTTCAGGAACTTGCCTTAGTCCCCCTCTCTGAAGCAGAGAAAGACAACATCATTCAGAAATATGGGAGCATGAATTTAGCTTTAGAAGCCAGAAAAGACTTAATGGTAATGATGAAAGCTGTATTTCCTGTTGGAAATGAGGCAGTACCAGATGAAGAAAACTCTGGTGAAGATCAGTTTCCAAGAACTCAACTTGTTTTGTCTGCTTGGCAACTAGCTGAAGAAAACTATCCAATGCCTCTAAAAGGAAAATTAAAGAAAGCATATTCTGATTATGTTATGACAAAAGATGAATATAAATCTGTAACAGCACAATCACCTTTATTCGGAGTAGATTGTGAAATGTGTATCACCAATGCAGGCTCAGAGTTAACACGAGTTTCTGTAGTAAATGAGAAACATGAAGTTGTGTATGAGTCATATGTGAAACCATACAATGATATAACCGATTATCTCACAAGATACTCGGGGGTTACAAAAGCTTCTCTAGAAAATGTGACCAAACGATTAGAAGATGTACAGGATGAATTACGGAAGCTTCTACCTCCAGATGCTATATTAGTTGGCCAATCATTGAATGTAGATTTGCATGCATTGAAAATGATGCATCCTTACATAATTGATACAAGTTTAATTTTCAATTTTACTGGTGAGAGGTCACGAAAGCCAAAGTTGAAAACCTTAGCTAGAGAATTTTTAAATGAAGATATCCAATTAGGCCAAAAGGGGCACTGCTCTAAAGAAGATTCCATTGCCTCAATAAAGCTAGTCCAGTTAAAACTCAAAAAATCAATTGAGTATGGTGATGCTGTACATACAAATAGGCAGAAATACAAGGAAAAGTATTGCAAAATGATAACTACTGAAGAATATGCTTTCCCCATATTTAATCATATGATAGAACAAAAAAAAACTTCTTTAATAGTTGGATGTGATGATATCACTGGTGATTATCACTCATATTTGTCACAAGCTAAGGAAAGTTTGTCGACACAATTGAAAAAAGGCAAACCAAAGAAGATTAAACTGAACACTGTTGATGATCACCAGGAAGTGATTTCTACTCTCATTCAGTCTGTCAATGACTTTAATTTTACAATGGCTCATATCAAGCTAGAAATAAATGAGGACAATGCTATTGAAAAAATTAAGACTGTTGATTCTTGGATAAAAACTGTTTGGGATAACACACCAAACTCCTCATTATATGTGGTGGTGTTTGGGGGTACAATGAAAGACAATGGTGTTGCTATGGCACAAGTGAAGTCATAGTAAATGGTGTGGTGTGGAATGTGTGTGGTATTATGATAAGCTAAGGTCTTGTGTATAAAGAATTACACTGGTGGTAATGTTATTTATTGGTCAACATAAAATACTTTTTCAGTAAATTAAGTTATGATCAGAACATTATCATTTATTTGGACAGTGAGTAAATCTGTCCAGTTATAGGGTCCACAGCCAATGAGGGTGGTAATTCAGCTGCTATGTCAGCAAGTGCTTCCCACCGTGTGGCACGACTGCTCTGCGACTGGGTTGGACTCGCCTCCTCTCTGCCAATCAAATGTAAGTTTATTTAAAACTAGCGGCCTGTTCCAGCTTCGCATGGGTGGTCATAAATTTTTTGAACATATTAGGATAAACTTAGACCGTGGGTTCGAGCCTCGCGTCTACTTATTTCATACATTTGCACGCCAGAGACTGAAATCGCACCCCGAGCGTGACCCGTGGACCCGTTAACGTTTTTAATTTCGTCATATCTTTTGAATGGAATGTCCGATTTGAAAAATTTAAGAAGTAATCTATAGGTATTGAAACCGTCTTAATTATGAAAAGATTTATTTGGATAAGGATTAATACCAAGGTACAAATAAAGACCCTTTTCTAGCGGCGGCATTTCAATTAATTTTTTCTAATAAAAAAACACTTATTGTGACATAACTATAATAGTTAGACATATGCTGTCGCGACATTTTTTGTAGATGATGACGTGTTCTACAAAATCGTAGTACATTATTTTGTTCTATCATTAATAGTTTTCGCAGCGCACGCGATGTAAGGTTTTTGGTTTCCACCTTGGGTTACATTATTGGAGTTTTAGTAAGGATCCCTGATTTTTTTGAAAGTATAATATAGCCTATGTTACTCAGGGATAATGTAGCATTCTAATGGTGAAAGAATTTTTGAAATCGGACCAGTAGTTTTTGAGCCTATTCGTTACATACAAAAATACAAAAATACAAAGCTTTCCTCTTTATAATATTAGTGTAGAAGTGTAGATATTGTTACTCTGTAAATAATTAAGTTGAGATCCCCATATTTAATAGAGAGTTGTAAGCTAACTAAATATCCCTAAATTTAAATAAGAATTAAAAAAATATAAATGTTTTATAGTGCCGCTTTGTTCTTTGTCCACGCGGCCGCCGCCCGTATTGTATGTCGACAATTCTCGCCATTTTTTTATGCCAGCCAAGTTCAAAGCAAAGCAAAGCTTTTCGGTATGTTCTGATTTAAGGCGATGACAATTATTGCTAATGTATTCCTCTAGCTCGCATATTACCTACAACATTTTATTAGATACCTATAAAATCTTTCAAAATGTTGAAATGTGCGAGCTAGAGGTGGTAAACAACTGCTAATGTACCTACCTCGCGCTCGCACATTAGGAGGAATTAGAGGACATAAGAGGTAGGTACATAAGTAGCAGTCATCGCCATAAAGGGTATCTAGGTACCTATGTCATGGAAATGCAAGGGTATGGGTGCCAGTGCAATAAAGAGCTCAAAATAATTTAAATCTTTACATCTCAGAGTGATAGATGCAAAGCCACTACGGCTCATCCTCGGTAAACATACTCTATGAGAAACCTGTGTATCTACCTGCCACCCTATGAGATATTTCCGATTCGATTAGGATCCGATGGCGCAAGTGGTTAGAGCGTCTTTGTATCAAGGGAGATTCGTGAGTTCAAATGCATGCGGTTCATAATTTTTGGGACACTATAAAATCTTTGCACTACCTATTACAAAACGAATTTATCGAGTGAGCGAAGCAAACGATGATCTTCGTGACATCTTGGGGGATTTGGCATTCTATGTTTTTCCGAGCATAACTTTCGAACCGTAGGTAGATTGGATATACCTACCTACGAATAAATAATAAGTCAGGAAATGAAATATAACTGCGCTCAAAAAATTACCCAACGAAAGTTGTAACCTACCTACAAGTAGGTGGGACTAAAAGTTGTGTACAGCGCGCCAATTTGTCAGACATAAGTCAGACATAAGTCTGACAAAGTAGCGGCTAGCGCGCACATCAAATCTTTCGCTTCGGAATACTTCGGATCAGCTAAGAAACATGCCAGGATGTGTTGTAAAGTGGTGCAGGAGCCATACAAGACTTAAATGTCCAAAGATCTCTTTTCACTCGTAAGTATATTCGCTAATTATAACTAGTGGTTCGCCCCGAACTGAGATCTCGTGATGCGAGCCTACGAACGCACCAAAACTTTGAGTAGGTGGTAGTCAGAGGCAAGTCCAAACATTATGTTTGGACTTTTTTCTAACTATCGCCTACTAACTTGGTATGGTAACCAAGTTTCAACTCTATTGGCCTATTCTATTATAGAGTTCCGTTGAACAGACCTTGGCTCCATCATCAGACCTGGTCTTTGTCACCATTTTATGAGAACTGAGTACCGCCTAAATTTATTCAAAGAAAAAGAAATAAGAAAAAGCTAAGGAATTAGCCGACCAGTTGCAAAACCTTGATTTCAACGAAACTCTTAGAGATGGGAGCTCTTGGATCGTTGGTTATCTTAATTTTACTTTTTTGTTGTATCTCTTAAACCGGGCACCCTAGAAAAATAGTAAAAATGGTTTTGGAATGTCCAAACAAAGCCCTTTCATATGACATGTAACTTTATTTATTTATGTTACTTTTTTTTTAACTTTAAAAAAGCTCCCAGTTGTAGGTAAGTAGGTAGAGAATAAAAATAAGGTTCTGTAATAATTCAGCCAAGATTGGTTATGTAAACCTAGGTAGGTAAGTACACATGTGGTAACTTACAATTTATTTTCATGTTCCTCGATGTTTGAATCAGTTTCGATTTCCGTTTGGGCTTCCGCTTCGTCGTGAGCTTTTGTCGTGAATTCAGTCGTCTCATCAATGTTAGGATGTACAAAATCTTTATCATGATTCGTATCTTGGGTTGTCTTGTCTCCGATAAATTTGCCAAGGACTTCTAGTTTTAATTTCATCTTTTCATCATTGTCCTCCTCGTACTCATTTGTCGTTTTATTGATATCACTCAATTCGTTTTCTACAATGTGCCCACCAATTGTATTTAAGTCTGAAATGGTAATTAGTTAAAAAATATGCAAGTGTTATGGCGTTTGTATTTATAATTACGTAAAATTTGCATCTACATATCAAACGGAAATACAATACCTTGCTACATACCAACCTAAGTGCTTTTTATTCGTATCCGTGATAGGTAAGCTACACACGTTAGGTCGGACAACAGGTAACATGTCTCAACTTCTCAAGGTTCTCTAAACATGAAACGACGACCGGTAGTCTGTAGACATACCTCTACGTGGCTTGCTTCCTTCGAAAATAGAACTAGGTTTGTACTAGCTTACGTAATCTGTCTGATATAAATACTACATCCTGTACTTAAATTTCATAGTTCAGACCTATGAAGGTATGGTAATCATATACTTAAATAGTTCATAAGTACCTAATAATAAATAAAAGTTACCTTTTTCAGGTATTAAACTAGTCGTTGATTTGTTATTACTAATTATCTGTACAGGTTCTGTGGTTTCACTTGGTGGAAGCTCTTTCATTTCAGTTCTGTTTTCGCTTTCTTTGTCGATGTGTTTTGAGTAAGTTTCTTCTGAGTCTTCTTCGAACTGTATACTTTTGTCTGAAAATAAAACAACAACTGGTCATATAAAGAAAAATTTGGACTACTGTCGATTCTAATATATTGTTACGAATTCAAAACGATAGTATCAAACAGGTTAAACGCAGGGCAGTGCATCTTATAGCACGTTCTTACCATGCGTGACTTTGCGTGAGTTGCGAGGCAATTTGTTAAAGGTGATGGTTACCACAATATCAGATGAGACATCTATTTGATCTATCACCAAGTAGATAGTATGAAGGATAACGTTTTTACTTGGAAGTTGCTTTCCTTTAATCAAATCAACAAGAAGCTGGGTTTGATTCCAATGAAGATGAAGCGGAAACATTATCGTTCCGTCCGTCTGCCACAGGAATTGGTCCAGGAACTAAACTAGGTACCTACCGTATTGCAATTTAGAATTATTGTAAGACTTTGGTAGATCTTATTGCTAGTAATCATCACTTCAACTTGCTGATTCTGTGAACTGTTTATTGATTTATACTTCGTTGCCTAAAAATACACAATTAGAGTTTACCTACAATACTTTATGTAGTTATGAGTAGCACAGTACATGCTTAATTTTCTACCGGTCTGTATTTGTGACCTTGGTTCTTCTAAAGACTTTCCATTTATGATTCCATGTGAAACTTTTAATCATATAAGTACTACATAATTATATTATAATCATACTAACTTAATTGCGAAAAAAGTCAATACAGATGTCAGGGTTTTCAATTAATGATCTTCCAAATTCAAATAAATAAAAGCAAGCAATAATTTATACTTCTTAGCATAGCTCTCTTCATAGCCCGCTCCTATATGAGGCTTATAGTTAGGGACCACGTCTCGTTCCAGAAGTCACTGGCAACTCTCACTTCTCACTGATTATATACATTCGTCTTATCTTAGACGCTCTACGGTATCTGTGACGAGAAGATGTGGCGTAATTTCACGACACTGCTCATCCGAGTTTGATTCGTTTGATTTCGGCTGATTCCTTTGTCATACCTACCTAGTTGGGCCTACCTTTTTAAAAATTCGGGTCCAAATATAGTGGTTTACAGTTTTGATGATATCGCTTTCTAACATGTACACATGTACTTTGTAACACATTTACCATAATATTACAATTAAGTAATCAATAAAATAATATTTTTGGTCACTGTTTACCAACAATGGTCGAGAACGGGCGGCTAACGTTGAACCGGTGTATGTACCGTACTCCTGAATATTTTATATTGACCTATCAAACGTGAAATTTGATTGTTCTTACATATCAAATTAGTAACAAGCTACGTAGATCCCTTAGCTATCATTGTTTAGATTTGAGAGTCGCTCTGAAGTAGTCTATTAGCTTTGTGTCACCTAGCTTTAAGACGTTTCAAAGTGATCCTTGTGATTTTATTGAATAAATACCTATTGACTTTGACTTTGTCGGCGATTAGTTTCTTTGTTCATTTTTGATCTAACGTTAAAAAGTAAGGAAGGAACCTACGCCACCAATCAGCTTATAAGAGCCTAATTTTCGTAGAAAAACGACAACGGCCCTAATGCTATATTTATAAAGTTTCTCGCCTCAACATTGCATTGCAACATGCACGCACACTTACCTCCTTTGCTTGCGTTTGCAGAGAGCGTGCTAGGAGCGCTGCTGGTACAACCCATGATGCATGGAGAACACTAGGCCTAGGTTGTGGCAGTCATGAGCCAAGTTTGCTCGTGCAGTTTGAGCGAGGACCGAGCGCGCAGCTGACCACCCTGCCTCGGTCACTCAGCTCGACTGGCCGTTCGCCGCTATCCGAGATCGTATCGTTACTACCTATTATGGAAGGTGGGTGCCCACTAAACTGACCTCGCACCCCCATCGCGTTTTTCCAATTAAACCAACGTAACACATTCTTTTACTTTGACGCGCAAGTTTTTTTTTGTAAAAGAACTTGCCTACCTACTTCCGTTCACTTGAACTTACCGGTACCTGATTCTCTCGTACGTCAGAGGAAATGGCTACTCCAGTTCAATACTAACCAATAGCTCAAGATCCAGGTCGTCACAAAGGACATGGAACTTGCAAGGTCTCCTTCTGCAGTTACTAAAAAAAAAGTATATACTTAAGTAATATATCAGCTATCTGGTTCCCATATTACAAGCTTTGCTTAGTTTGGGGTCAGATAGTGTTGTGTGGAAAGTCCACCAATATTTATTTATTAGTTACTTGGCATATTTATCAATTATTATCGCAATTTTTAAGTATCAGTTTCTTTCAGCAACATGCTTAAAGCAAAAGGATTTAAAAAGAAGCCAAAAATATTGAATTCTGAATTGATACAGATATTGTTATGACAGAAATAATGTTGAACACAATGTTGAACAGTTTGCCAACATGTCATGCGGGTAGTTGTGAAAAAATAATCTCTCAACCTTTTTTTTTTAGTGGACGCTTCTTGTTTGATTGATAATAAAATTGTGGTACCTATAATATAGACCTCGTGCTATAATATGTTGCTGGTTATCCCGCATCCTGACCTGCGATTTCGTAGTTGGGGGCTAAACTGTCGGCCAATATACGTAATTCCGCTGTAAATGAACATGTTCGCTTTGAACACCCGTTTACTTCGATACAGTAAATACACCAGGTGGTTTTATTTAATAAAGGCGGCATCCTTGGATGTCTACTCCTATGAATTACAGAGCTAGTTGCACGGTTGATATAGGCCCAAGATACAGAGCCGCGACAGAATCCAATCGGGACCCCGTGTTTCAGTCTAGTGCCGATGCAGTCCGGTCGGACAATTCGTCATGACTAGTGGTTCGACGATGCACTGGCACTGAGATGAGTGCAGGAAACTCAGTAGGTTTTTTTAAGTCGATGTACTGTCACTTTGTGACGGAGAGCCCAGCATCACCACCTACTCTCCCCAAGTGGGAGGCATGCGTACCTAATGCATATTCCCACATAAAAAAGGCCCAAGATATAAGACGTTTCTTGGTGAGAGACCCAACAGTTAGTTACCTATTCCACTTATATCATGACTGTGTTATGGTAGGTATTTGAGCTGGGCAAGGCACCAACCAACAATTAACCAGCCGGCAATGTTTCTTAATAATATATTTGATGATAATGATAATGAATGTCATTTTCTATTGTGTACGTCAGAGAGTAAGACATTTGTGAAAATGGTTACGTACCTTTTAGATGGCCTATAACTTATAATTCCCACTGTTTTGCAAAAACTATAGGACATAATTATTGTTATCTAGACTATAAGCACAATGTAATAAAGGTAGTTTCATTCACGTAGAACTAAAAAAACCGGGACCTGGGCTCGCCTCATCTCCTTTTGAAATCTATACCAAACTGCGTCAGTAATTCATCACTTCATGAATATTGGCATTGCAACCAGGCTCCTTGTATTGGGCCACAAGGTGAGTTCAATTTCTAGGATTGAAGTAGGTAGAATCTTTGTTCGTCCAATTAGGGAATCACTTAAATAAAATAAAACACTCCTTTAATTTACGAGATAGTTCTTTGTAGATTAGGAGGTTAGGTAATTGTCAACGTAGGTTGGAGTTAAATTATGCTAACCCTGGTAAAGCGCATGCGAACCTTTGTTAGTAATTTACAACTCCCATATACTTGAAGACTTTTTAATAACCAACTATCACGAATCTCGAGCGAACGAACCATAACATGCAAATAACTGCACTCTTTTTAAATCTTTAATGAATCTGGTACCTACCTAACTAGGTACCTATCCTTTTTTAGGATTCTGACAACTCCGTCCTGCAGGGGCCTTATACTCAGTTCGAGCGAGATTATCTCACGGTGGAGATGACGTCATATCTCGTTCGATAACTATTTATCCCCAATCTCACCATCTCACTCCCCAATTTTCTCATTCAAAGTTCATGCGAGACGCAACGTCAACGAGTTATTGAACGAGATATGACGTCATCTCCACCGTGAGATAATCTCGCTCGAAGTGAGCATAAGGCCCCTGAACTCTTGCTGCGACTTCGTGCGTCCGTCCGTCTACCACGGATTACAGATGATGAGTATTTCAGACTACGACTAAAGCTATCGCGACGTGTGGCCCAAATAACGGCCCAACGTGTTGTGTGTTGTGCGTTATTATGTATTTCGTGGAGAGGACTCCACGAAATACATAATAACGCACAACACACTATTCCAAAATTATAATTTTCGGTTCGGCAGCAAATAAAACCGACACTGACAATATTTTTAAACTGTTCTCAGAAAACATAATTTCAGAAGATATCTGGTTTGCTTAAAGGCAATAGGCATGCAATAAAAATAGGTCCCGACTTCTATATTATGTGATACCACGTGACACACTGAGTGACATAAGAGGTTTGGGGTCACTTTTAAAAAACCTTAGTCTACCTGCGAGATGGGCGTTGTTAATAGTTTAGCTACATCACAAGTTTTATAACTTTTGTATCATGGTTTCTTTTCTGTAACCTGCCTCGACATAATAGAAACGGTAGTAACATTTATAAGGCTTAGGCCTGATTAAAGGGCCGTTAAATATGTCAAAATGTACGCGTTTGACATCTAAGGTTATATTTAACGGCCTGTTAATCCTTGATTAGTAACTAACAGAGCGTGGTGAAACTGGCCCTTATGTTACTAGTTCCGTAATCAATATTTGATTTGATTTCAGTAATGTGAAGTCCTGTGATCTCTGTTTGGCTAGTTTGGCCTAGTAGGTGAAGCAATAGTTCTATAGTTACTATACCAGTACTATAGAAATAGAACAGTAGGTAAGTAGGTATAGGTAGTAGTGATGGGCGAGGTGGTATCTAATCTACATAACGCGAAGTAAAAAACTCAAACTGTTCATTAAGTTCCGTTGCTGACTGTAAACTATCAACAACGGCTTACCTACTCTATCAAAGGTCGATAAAGGAACGCTTTGGGTTTACAGAACCAACATTGAATTTATGTTCACACAATAATTAATGATTGGTTGGCAATTTCCTAACAAAAGTTCTTTGTTATTGAACACAACTCACGCAATAACCCGGATTCACTCGCATCACGTAGGTATAAATAAATTATACGTCCCCGCCCTAAAGGCCCCCACCCAGCCGCGCGCACTTAGGCGGGTGGCATTAAGGTACCTTACCTACCCACTCAGGTACCATACAGCCAGCTATTTTTAAACCTACCGTTTATTTTTCTAAATTCTTATGTCGATGACAACTGTTGTGGAACCTCTCGCTTGCTATTTTCAAAATGATGAAAGGTATAAAACCACTGGATTTATTTATGAAAAATCGCAATCAACCAAGTTGTGTGCAATGACATTGCGCACCGTTCAGCGAAAACATTAATTTGGTCCAAACAAGTGTTTTTTTTTAATAAAAAAAAACAGCAATTACAATAAAATCACGTTTGTTGTATTGAAGCCCCCTTAAATATTTATTTATTCTGTTTTCTAGTATTTGTTGTTAAAGCGGCATCAGAAATACCTACATCATGTGTGAAAATGTCAACTGTCTAATTTATCACGGTTCATGAGATCGAGATACAGCCAGGGGCCTTATGCTCACTTCGAGCGAGATTATCTCACGGTAGAGATGACGTCATATCTCGTTCGATAACTATTTATCCCCATTCTCACCATCCTACTCCCCAATTTTCTCATACTAAATTCATGCGAGACGCAACGTCAACGAGTTATTGAACGAGATATGACTTCATCTCCACCGTGAGATAATCTCGCTCGAAGTGAGCATAAGGCCTCTGGTTACAGACGGACGGACAGCGGAGTCTTAGTAATAGCACAGATAAGAGAATACTAGTAATAGGGTCCCGTTTTACCCTTTGGGTACGGAACCCTAAAAAGAGCGAGCACGACCGAAGGCACTCGCACGCCTTCGCTTGCTCTCACTCGGTCGGTTAGTTGCGGCATTTTTTATTTCAGTTTTGTCTATACTCGTTCGCTTGCTTTCGGTCGTTCTGTCTGTACCTATCCGGCATTATAAGGAAAAACAACGGAATTTCCCGACCAATAGGAAACAGAACTACGAATTCAACGAAGCTGCAAGAGATGGGAGCTTACGGATTAAGATTAATTGTAGGTATCTCAAAAACCATACCCACGTTCAAGAACGAAATAGTAGATTGTTTACCAAACAAAATAAATGTTTTTTACCTATGCTATTCTATCTTAATGTTATTCGAATTTATTTTTTATAATTATTAATGACTGTATTTCAATTTTACTTGTTTGTAATATTGTGATTTATATTATTATTATTATTTCTTTAATTATGTTAATGTACCACAAACCCTGACTTGTAATAATTCTAATTACCAATAAATTGATTATTCTGATTATTATTCAACTATTTTAATGGTGAGAGTGTTTCTTTATGTTCATACAGTGTTCGTGATTGATCTCTTTGGTGATTGGAACTTCTAATATAAATATGCACAATGCACATTCCAAATTCAAATCACTTTTCCTTCCTAGGGAGTGAGGAAAAGTGATTGATGTGATAAAAAAATGATTTGGAATGTACAATAGTATATCATGCAATTAGTGAATAAAGGACGGATTTAAAGTGAGGGCCATAAATGAAAGAAAAAAAGAAGGTTAAATTAATTAAAATAGAACACAAAAAAAATATTCTAATGTCGACCAATCAAATCTCGAAGAGTTATTTGCCCAAAGAGTTTGTATGTCGAGTATTCTTTTCACAAGGAATTTGTATCGAGTCTTTTTGCGCAAGGAGTTTGTATAGCATTGAAATTCAAACACCAAACCAGTGAGTAAATAGTAGATTGTTTACCAAGGGAGCAAACAACTATTTTTATGGCGAGAGTGTTCGTGGGATTCTAAAGTAGAATCCTAAGCGTAGCGAGGGATTCAAAGTACTTCACTCGAGCTTAAAATAGTGTTGCTCCCGAGGTGGACACTCTACTTTTTATCACCCTCTATGAGAAAATAACTTAGTGCAACTTATGAATAATCATAATCATAGTAGATTGATGAAAAACTAAATTGTCCTCTGGTATGGAAACTCATCCAGAGGACCAAATCGCTATTAGTTATAAGTTACTAACCTATGTATAAACTTTTTCTGTAACTAACACCATGGACCATATTGTCTGAATAAATAAATGAATTATTATTATTATTATAGTCACGAAGTCACAAAGTCACAAAGTCACGAAATCACGAAGTCACGAAGTCAGGAAGTCACGAAGTCACGAAGTCACAAAGTCACATTGTCACATAGTCTCATAGTCATAATCATGTATTCATTGTAATTTTATTTATTTTCATAAGACTAAGTAAAATCTGAATTTGAGTAAACAATTATGAACAAAGGTGGAATGCGCGTTTCACGTGTTTTTGTTTATTTTTATTTAGTTCAGGCGCTTTTTTTTTAATCATAAAGCCTGCTTGTTCATACAGTGTTCGTGATCTCTTTGGTGATTGGAACTTTTACTCAATAAGCACATTCCAAATTCAAATCACTTTACTTTAGAGCAAACTATCTCTTTTCGAATTGATGTGATAAAAAGAGCTTTTTATTCACTGTTTTCAGTGAATAAAATAAGCTTTTAACCTCTTAAAAGCTTATTGATCGAGTGAGTGAAGCGAACGAAGATCTTAGTTTCAACTTGGGCGATTTGGCATTTTATGTATGTATGTATGTATGTTTGTCTGGCGATAACTTTAGAACCGTTGATCCGATCTGCATGAAATTTGATATATCGATAGCTTGTACTTGAGAAATTTACTGGTAAGTATATGAGTAAAATCGGATGAAGGGTTTTTGATGAGATGAGTTTTTTAAGGGGGCAAAAATAAAAAAAGTTACATAAAAAAATCAAGTTACATGTCATATGAAAGGGCTTTGTTTGGACATTTTTTTGTGACGCTCGGTTTTTGAGATAAAATAATAAAAGTTAAATTAAGATAACCAGCGATCCAAGAGCTCCCATCTCTAAGAGTTTCGTTGAAATCAAGGTTTTTCTACTGGTCGGCCAGTTACTTTGCTTTTTCTTATTTTTTTTTCTTGAAATAAATTAAGGAGGTACTCAGTTCTCATAAAATGGTGACGACGACCAGGTCTGATGATGGAGCCAAGGTCTGTTCAAAGGAACTCTTCAATAAATAGGCAAATAGAGTTGAAACTTGGTAACCATACCAAGTTAGTAGGCGGTAGTCAGAAAAAAGTCCAAAGATAATGTTTGGACTTGCCTCTGACTACTACGTACTCAAAGTTTTGATGCGTTCGTCGCGTCGGGTCGCATCACGAGATCTCAGTTCGGGGCGAACTACTAGTTTTATTCACTGAAAACAATAAAAAGCTCTTTTACTCACTGTTTTGGTCATGTGGAAATAGGAGTCATGTGAAAAGTCTTATAGGCCAATGATATATGACTCCTCACGTGATATATTTGAGCAACGGTTTTATTGCGCTCTTACGGTAGGTATAGCAAGAATGAACTCACAACGGCATCTTTTTGCTGACTGTACCTACTCACTTGTATAGGGTACCTCCGTACCTAAGTCTGTACCTACTTACTTTTAGATAAATGGTATGTAACAGCTGATAAATAAGAGACCTGAATAAAAACTAAATTCTTTTTAGCAAACGCGAGCACCGGTAAATCATTTTAATTTCTATGGGTTCGCTGAACCCAGATATTTTTGGTGATACTAGGTACCTACTAAGCCTCTTGTTTTTATAAATAAAAATATCATAAGGTCAAATCTAGTGCTTATTTATTCGGTCTCCTTTATGGTATAAATTAAGGGCAATCGAGTGTGTAATGGGTGAACCTTGAGGTAGCTTAGGTAGGTATTGTAGGTACTCTTCGGTAAGTCGGCTTGGTTGGCTCAGCTAGGTGCGTGCACACGGGCAAGGTCCTGCTTCGGCCACGACTAGGTCCCCACTCAGGGCTATAGCCTCGATCTCGATGGCCGCGTCCTGCGGCAGTTTGACGACCTGATAGGTGGCACGCGCTGGGCAGTTCTTAGGAAAATCTGTAACAGTATCCCAGGCTGTAGTCTAGGCCGTAAATAATAAAACAACTCAAGGATTCCATTAAAACTTTCTACATATCTACTAGCCTTTTTTTTACAACTAGCTGATCGAACAAGCAGATGGCCCATCTGATATTAAATAACCATCACCTATAACAAAGCAGCAGTAAGTCACACACGATAGGAAAGTGCCCTGCGTCAATCAACTTGAGCCATACAGATGTTGCCTCATGTAGCTGCTAAGATAATTAGGTAGGTAGGTACAGGTACCTAAGTACCTATACATTTTTTCTAGTAGTAGGTAAAACGTTAGATTAAACGTTAAATAACAG